>CM028132.1:458530000-459730000 GCA_016271365.2 Neoceratodus forsteri
GAGCTGTTAGCCCCTTTAAGACTCTTTCCTCTGAAAATGGATTGTGTCCACCTTCCCCTCCATGTCCCTGCTGCTCCCTGGTAGTCTGTCCCCCTCCCTCCACTGTGAAGACTGAGTACAATTACCTGTTCAGGATGGTAGCTTTTTCTTGGTCCTCTTCTGTGCAGTCTTCCCCTGACACCCTCCATGTTCTCACTATCCCTCGTCTCTTCTCTCTTCTCTTCTCTTCTCTTCTCTTCTCTTCTCTTCTCTTCTCTTCTCTTCTCACCTGGACAAAGTCTTATCCCCTTTAGCTACTCCTTTGGCTATCCTTTCCTCTGTCTGGACCTTTGCTCCACTTACTATGTTTCCTGCTTCCCACAGTTTTACTTACAAACATACTAAAATTGCCAGCAGAAAAAGACCTTAGTGGTCTATCAAGTCTTCTCGATTGTGCAGCTCAGTCTATTTTACTGGAGCTGCTCCACCTTCCTCTTGCCTCCAAAAATGACCCCCCCTCTCCTTTCTTCCCTGCTCCCTCCCATTGCCACTCTCATTTTTACCCTGTCCCCCCCCAAAAAAAAGCTTCAAACTGTTTCCAAAGATACCATCTCTTCAGGAAGTTCATTCCACTTTGACACCACCCTTTCTGTGAAAAAGTGCCTCCTCATTTCTTTTTTAAATCTACCCCAACAAGTTTCAGACTGTGGCCCCTAGTGGTTCCCTCCCTTTTTTAATTGACAATGCCCTCCACTCCAACCCTGTTTATACTCTTTAGATACCTGAAGATTTCTATCATATCCCCCTCTTCCTCTTCTATCCTCCAAGGAATACATATTAAGCTCCCTTAACCTCTCATCATAAGGTTTGTCTCCCATGCCCTAGATCATCTTAGTTACCCTACGCTGGACTACTTCAAGTAGCTTGGTACTTGGTATACCTCCCTCTCCTATTCCTTCTATGTTTCCTTATACTCCCTGGATGCCACTCTTTTTTCCTCCACCACCATGGCCACTTCCCTAGAATACCATAATGGTCTCTTTTTCCTTCTGCTTTTACTCACTTCCTTCATGTAGAGGATGGTTGCCTTAATTATGCCCTTCCTTATTTTTCCGACTGTGTCTCTACTCCTCCATGGCAATCTATGAGACCATGAGACTGGAGTGGTCTTATGTATAGCCAATGCCCACAAGACTAGCTCTGTTGTTGCAATCATTATGCTCAGAGTCTGTGAACACCTGTGTGCCTAGACTACCTACTGGGACCTGAGACACTGGACATCCCACTAAAGGGTCTCCACTCTGGATAGGGATAGGAGACCTCCGTGTTGATCCATATGGAAACAGGGCCCCAAGTATTCCAGTCTGAGATGGGATGAACTAACTTTTCTCTTTGTTTATTGTCTTATCTATTCTGAGTTGCAAACCTCAGGAACCTCTGGTGGGTTCTGCATACCAGAATGTGAAGAAAGGCAACCAAAAGATCTGTGTGTGCCAGATAGTCCTCAGGCTGAACTGCTCTTATGATGGATCTGATTAAGTCTTGAATTTTTGTCTTTCAGATGAACATACTCAAGCTCTAAGATCCAGTATTGGTTGGGATCCACCCCCCCAATATATTTGTCACTACAAAGTACATTGAGTAGAACCCCTGTTCCCTCTGGGACATGGGGGCTGGAATGATGTCTCCTATCTGAAGCAGGTGGTCTAAGGTTTGTACCACTTGTTTTCTCCTCATCAGATCCTTTGGTAGTGGAACCTAGAGAACTTAGAGACACAATTTCCAGAACCCATGATTTTGTCATAGTCTGGGCTGATCTTTCTACAAAGTGCTGTAGACAACCTGCAAGAGCTTGAGGGGCAAGATGGGCTACAGATCCTTATGCTGAGAATCTGCCCTTCTTGATGGCTCCACCTGAATGTCTACAGGAAAAGGAGCTATGGTTCTGGTTATAACAGGAACCTGTGAAGCACCTTTTTTTCCTAGTTGTCCCCATATCCTTCAAAGGAATGAAATCCACCTTTTTGAGATATTGGCTAACCAAATCCTCTTCTCCTGAATGGACTGAGAATAATTTTGTTGCCCCTCTGAAACTGGCAGCTGCCCCCTTCTTATCTTTAAACTTGTTCAGAAAAGTGTCTAGCTTAGGCTTGAATAATAGGTTGCCATAAAATAAAGTTCTCAATGACTGTGACCAGGAAGAGTGGTCTGTGGCCCAGTGCCAAAGCCATACTCCTCTCACAGCTATAACACTGGTGGTGGAGCATCTAGATGTGAGCTGAAGGTTGTCCAGTGCCACATGCCCTGAAGGGATGTCACCATATTGATAAAAGGGAGCAGTTTAGCTACTGAAGAATCTTGGGCACAGCCTCAGAGAGGGACAACACCTGTTTGGGCGAGTTCTGAAGATTAGAATGGTGGCATATCTGTCCCTGCTGCTATGAAATAATCATGGCAAGTGGCATCTATTCTCTTATCATCATTGTCAGATAGGGTCGAAGATCCCTTGAGTAGAACTGTGGTATGCTTAACCATGATGGCCACAAAAGTATCTGCACTCAGTGAACACTTGTACCTTTTCAGCATATTCTCCAGAAAAGGATAACATCTTGCCCTGTTTTTGCTTAAGGACCTCTTGCCCACTGCCAGCATTTCTAGATTAATGAGCTGGTCACAAAGCTTAAGGCCTGTAAAATATTTGGTGCACTGCCTGTAGTTTACAGGTGAGGTTTCATTTGGAGGTGAGGGTCACAGATTGAACCTTAGTGAGGTCCAGTGCTCTACAAGTCACAAAAACTAAATAAGAGGTAAACTGAGAATCAAACAGGAATGGAATAGAAGCCGTCTGCAAACAGCCTGTTAATTTGTCTGCCTCCTCCTCAGAGAAATTCTTTTCTTTCTCTGATGGGTTGAGAGGTCCCTTGGATCAGAGCCATTATCCTCTGTTAACTTGAATTTTTTGGATACTAGTTCAGACTCGGCAAGATCTTCACCCTCCTGCTCCTCATTTATTGTGTCCTTCTGCTCTAACGTCTCTGGGGAAGCCTGCGAAGGGCCCATACATACAGGTTCCACATCATTGATTTTTGTAGGCATCTGTGGCTCTTCCATCGAAGGATCTCATTAAGAAATTCCAATAGAGACCTATGTAATGCTAGTTTGCCACTGCTTTTATTTGTTCCAGATGTTCCCTCCTGTATCACCAGGTACCCGATATTCAAAAGTTTGCATGGGTGTTAATGAGTCTTTGCTTGGGGAAAACTGAGTTTGCACAGGAGCCCCGTACTCAAAAGGGGATTTTGCATGGGCAAGAGGGTTACCTTCATGCAAAACATAATGTATGTCTGCAGCGGGGATGGCCTATTTCAACAAATTTAAGCGCTGCCCAAAAGGGTTTAGCACAGTCCTTTGAACAGCTAAATATCGTTGGAGCCCCGACTTATACCGGGCAACCCTCGTGGTTGCTGGAGGTAATGCAGCCACCTAGCTGGTTGACCACTGGGGGAGCACACCCGCCTCCTGTGGTCCCTGGCACCCCCCCCACTGATCACCAGCCCATTCTATAAATATATATTATCCCTGGTGCAATTGGACCCCTCCCTGTCGATCGCCAAAATATATAGTATCATTGTTGCTAGTGGTAACCCCCCCCAGCCCTGATGTACACACAACACCTCCCTGGTGTCCAGTGGTCTCCTTGTGGCACCAGGCACCCCACCACTCACCATATCCACAGTGGTGGTGCCGCGGGTGCATACAGTGACCAGCACAGCCCTGCTTTTACCTCCTTGGCTGCTGCCATATGTACAGTCAGAGAGCGTGCCTCCTAATTATAAGACAGAGTGACATGCCCAGTCCTATAAATAAGAGGTATGCTCCTGGACTGTACATACAGTGGTTTGCCAAGAGGTCAAGGAGGTGTGAGGAGGGCTGTGCCAGTTGCTGTATGCATCTGTAGCACACAGTGCCACGGGGAGGCCACTGGATGCTAGGGAGGGGTTGTGTGTACATCAGGGATGGGATCGGAAGGAGGGATGTTACCACTAGCACTAAGGATCCTGTCTGTGATGTCGGGGCTGGGATGTTACCACTAGCACTAGGGATCCTATCTGTGATGTCAGGGCTGAGATCAGGGGGATGGGGGTTACCACTAGCACCAGGAATACTATATATTTTTAGAATGGGCCGTCAATTGATGGGGGGAGTGGGGTACCATTAGTGGCAGGGTTATGTTTACATGGCTGGGACTGGTCAATTAGGGGCATGGTGTGGCACTAACCTGCCTCGAAACCCATTCAAGTGAGCCCATAATGGGCAAGCAAATGGCCTGTTAGCACCTTGAATGCCCAATGGGCTCATTTGCATGGGTCCCTTTGAATACTGGAAATTGCACTCTGGCACTATCCATTCTGGCGATGTACTTCAGGAGCCCTGTTGGGGCACTGCCAAGTGGCTTAGTGCTGGGCCACATGGCCCTATATTCAGAATCCACTGAATATAGCATCTTCGGGCACTTGGGCAAGCCAAGGCGCAGTGCAAATTTTTGTGCTGCACTTTGCGCATATTTGAATATTGGGCTCCGTATGTCTGTGGCTTGGGAGCTGAAAACATTGCATTCACCTGTATAGTTCAAAAAGGTCAGAATGAGTCAAATGGGAACTGCTTCTTTGTCTTCTTACATGTTTGAACCTCTTGAATGAGGCGGACCTCCTGAACACCATCGTGCCACTATAAGTAACTGATGAAACAGACTGTCCTGAAATTACTCTGCTTCTACTATATTTTATGACTGTTGTCACCTCAGTCACTATTGTGTCAGTCCTCAATCCCAGGAGGGCAGCAGAGGATGTTAGTGGGATTCAGGAGTGCAGCCACATATAACAACAAAACTTCTCCTCTGTAGAGAAGGCCAACTAGCACAGTACTCCTGCCCAGCAAACAACCTCCACCAGGCAAAAGGTCTAAAAAAATATTTAGCACCTACTACAAAGAAGTGCTCCTTAGAAGAGTGCTTCTTGGAATTCAGCGACATCACTCATGATTGCAGGGGAAAAAGCAATCATTTAGTACGCCTTGTAGTGCGGCAGGTTGAGTCTCCGAAGACTGTGTATGCATGTAACCCAAGCAACTATGCCCTTAGCACTGGGGGCACATGATTGCCTTGAAACATTTGTGTACTAAGTACAGAGTGGCTGCCCTTTAGGATTAGATTAAAAAAAGGGGTGAATTCTCACTCGTGCTGAACCGGCCTGCCATCCTCACAAAACCCAGATGCAAAAAAATATAGGAACAAGCTGCCAAACACATGAAGGATCTCCAAAAAGGAAATAAAACACACATCCCACAACACAACACCAAAGGGAGTGGGTAATGGACCTGCCAACAATGTGAAAAAAGGAAGTCTTGTGCAAAATATAAACAAACTAAAAGTGAATTAGATAGAGAAGAATACAAAAACAAGCTGAATGAGGCGGGAAAGGCAGTTAGGAGATCAAAAGCACAGACGGAGGAGAAAATAGCACAGAGGGTCAAGAAGGGAGACAAAACCTTCTTTAGATATATACGGGGAAAAAAGAAAGAGTAAGGGGGGAATAGTCAGGTTAGCAACAAAGGAAGACAAGATGGCAAAGACAGAGAAAGACAAAGCAGAGTTACTAAATGATTTCTTTTGCTCGGTCTTCACCATAGAAGGCAGCGGGAAGGGTCCTGTACTAAGTAGAACAGCACACTACACCACAGGAGCAGACACAAGATCCTTTTTAAGGGAAAGGGTCCTAGAAGAACTGAATAGGCTCAAGGTAGATAAAGCAATGGGGCCCAATGGCATCCACCCTAGGGTACTGAAGGAGCTTCGGGAAGAACTCACCACACCACTGGCTGAGCTCTTCAGCAAGTCACTGGAAAGTGGAATAATTCCTCAGGACTAAAAAATGGCAATAGTAATACTGTTACACAAGAGCTGAAGCAGGGAACTACCAACCGGTCAGTTTGACCTTGGTAGTAGGAAAATTTATGGAGTCATTGCTAAAGGAGAGGATAGTGAAGTACCTGGAGGATAGCAGAAGATTGACCCCAGGCAACATGGCTTCATAGCAGGACGCTCTTGTCAAACCAATATGATCAACTTTTTCAAATGGGTCACCAGAGTGGTCAACCAGGGAGAAGCAGTGGACATTGTGTACCTGGACTTCAGCAAAGCTTTTGACACTGTCCTCCACAGAAGGCTAGCTAACAAATTAGAGCATAAAGGAGTTGATCATAAGATAGTGAGCTGGATCAACAATTGGCTGCAAGACAGGTCACAGAGAGTGCTTGTCAATGGATCACTATTAGGGGAAGGTAAAGTAACCAGTGGTGTTCCACAGGGGTCTGTGATGGGACCTGTTCTCTTTAACATATTTATTGGGGATATTGCAAATGACTTGGAGGGGAAGGTTTGCCTGTTTGCAGATGACACAAAACTCTGCAACAGAGCAGATACACAGGAAGGAGCAAAAGGTATAGAAGCATACCTGAAAAAACTTGAATAATGGTCCAGGGATTGAGAGTTGAAATTTAATGCCAAGAAGTGCAAGGTTATGCATATAGCAAAAAGAAACCCAGGGATAAAGTACACACTGGGAGGGCATCAGTTAGAGGAGACAAAGACAGAGACCTTGAAGTAGTCATCGCAGATGACTTAAAGGTTGGAAAACAGTGTGAAAAAGCATCACAGAGCGCGAGTGGCATCCTTGGATGCATAGAAACTCGGGGCCGTGGAGACGTTGGCCCACTACCGAACGGTCTCCCCCCCCCGGACCGAACCCAAGTCTTCTTCCTTGGGGTTGAGGTGCTAGCTTTGGCGTACCTCCCCCGAAGCCTGCAATGGACACTGAATCCTGCACCGGGAATCTGAAAGATGGTAACAGAAGCCGCTTACCGTCACGAAGGAGTGTCTCTCAAGGGCTGCTGCATTCCGAGTTTGTGAAAAAATCCGGAGACTTCTGGGGAGTTCTTTTTTTCTAAAGACCGGTATGCTAGTCGATACCTTGGAGCGCCAAATTTGAAAAGGCTCTCTGAGGCCATTGGTGCCCGCATCCGATGACGCACCTGGCTGCTGGGCGTATAACTGCGCTCTAAACCCTCTCCTTTCAAGAAACTTGAGGCCGTGGAGATGTTGGCCCATTACTGAAGGGTCTCCTCCCCCCCAGGACTGAACCCAAGTCTTCTTCCTCAGGGTTGAGGTGCTAGCTTTGGCGTACCTCCCCTGAAGCCTGCAACGGACACTGAATCCTGCACCGGGAATCTGAAAAACAGTAACAGAAGCCGCTTACCGTTACGAAGGACTGTCGCTCAAGGGCTGCTGCATTCCGAGCTTGTGAAATTTCTGCCCACCCACCCCGTTACCTCCTCCCATTACATGGACCTAAGCCCCCCCACAAACTCGCTTATCCAATCCAGCAGCAATCCAGAAATGCTCAGCCTGTCGTTTTTCTGTTAACCCCCTATACCCCCTTACCCCTGTAAGCCTGCTGTGTGGACTTCTCAACCTGTATTACATTTGTCTCTGCTTATCTCAAGTGCTTAACTATTGCTGCTGTATACTGCTGTCTAAGACTCTCCGCAAATTTCAAGTCCCTTAACTAAAGCTGTCTTGTAAACTATGTATAGTTAGCCTGTAATACCAGTTATTGAATTACCTAATTTTACTAATAACCAGACCCATTTATCTCTCTGGAGCTAGAGGTACAGCTGATATCCTCCTGGCTTAGTAATCCTCTTACAGTCTAAGGTCTCCAACTGTTATTGTTACACTGGCGCTTGCTGTGTTGAACTATTCCCCCTTTAGCTCAGCTCACCGCCACTTTAGACTTCTGCAATTCCTTGAGTCTTGTGTCCCCTCTCAGATCTACAACATGAGAAGCCTGGCACCCAGGGTCGCTCCTGCATACTTATCTCAGATACAGGGGACTGCCCTACCCCTCCTCTGGGGCTGTCTCCCCTCAGAACCATGCTGGAATTCCATACGCCTCTCCCGACCCCTTGAGCCTCGGGTAGAGGGGTTAAACAAGCTTAACCAAATCTCACACGGACCACTCCTGAAGGGCAGCTGCTATAACTTATCTTCCTACTGCAGCGAGTACGGCCAGCAGAGGCTCCTCTTCCCCCACAATACTACTGGCTACCTTGCCAGACTCAAGCTGGCACTAGAGGGGGACATTGAACCAAACCCTGGTCTCTACTCTCCTAATCTCACCCTTAGTGACCCCACCAACCCCTTCTGGGCCAACACCAGTGGACTCAAGCTGGTACATATGAATATCGGCAGCTTAAGGCACAAAATCCATGACCTTGAGGCATGGACAGCACTGTACAAATCCAACATTCTAGCTGTGACTGAAACATGACTCAAACCTCAGATCCTCCCCCACGAAGTGGACCTAGCTGGCTACCAGGCTTTTAGAAAGGACAGAGTGGGGAAAAAAGGAGATGGGGTTCTCATCTATCTCAGCTGTACCTCGAACGCTTCACAGATTGATCATCCCTCTCTTCGTGGATCGCTGAGTGAGATCCTATTTGTTAAAGTGCTCCTCGGAGACACCAAGCCCCTCTACATAGGGTGTGCCTACCTCCCACCTCAATCTGCCGCCTCCTCTCTAGAATCCCTAACCAACACCCTGGTGGAGATCATCCTCCTCAGGGACTTCAATCTAAACTGGCTTGCCCTGGGGACCTCCACAACCAAGAATTCAATACTCGACTCCTCACTTACCCAAGTCATCGATCTGCCTACTAGGCATAATGCTAAGTCTGGCAACCATTCCCTACTCGACTGGGCACTAGTCTCCTGCCCTGACTGCATATTGACTGTTGGGATCATGTCAGACTCTCTGAGTGACCACTCACCAATTTTCTGCACCTGGTCCAACAAACCCACTAAAACTGCTGCTAGGGTCATAGAAGCCAGGAATTTCAGCAGGTTTGTACCAGCAGACATCTGCTCTGACTTGGGCAAAATTGACTGGGATCCCATTGTCTCCCTCCCCTCACTCAATGAGCTGCTTGATTACTTCACCAATTCATTCCTATCCTTGGCCAACCTGCACACCCCGTGAAAGAAGCTCAGGGTACAGGGAAAGTGCCACAAATGGCTGAGCCCTAGCCTTAAGCAAACAATGCTACTCTGCGACAGGGCATGGGGACTCTACAAATCCTCTGGCAGTACACCTGACTGGGAGAAGTACAGGGAACTGAGGAACCTCAGCAAAAAAAACTCCAAACAGGCCAAGTCCAAGTACCTAAGAGACCTCCAAACTAGCCACCTACGCGACCCTAAGAAATTCTGGGGTCACATTAACTCCCTTCTCAAGGGTACCACAAATGCACAAGATGACTCACTTCCGGTTGGGGATACTTTGTCTAACGACCCCTCTGCAGTTGCTGAAGCCTTCTGTGCCTCCTTCTCCAATTTTAATGGACCCTCCCCCTCTGCCCCCTCTGGTACTCCCTACCACACCAATACGGACTGAGAGCTTCCTCGGCCCCTATTCCACCTGAAACTGGTCGAACCATCCACTGTACTTCCTCTCTTACTCCAAATAAACCCTAACTCTTCTCCAGGACATGACCTGCTAGAACCTTGGCTTCTGAGAGCTGCTGCCCCGGCTATTGCCTACCCTGTCACCCTGCTCATCAACAGGTCCATCCGTGAAGGAACAGTCCCAAGTAAGTGGAAGGTATCGACTATTGTCCCTGTCCACAAAAAAGGACCCCGGGACAAAGTGGGAAACTATAGGCCTATCTCCCTACTCAGCCCTCTCGGGAAAGTGCAGGAGTGGTTCGTATACAATCAACTGCAGGATTACCTCGAGCAGCACCTACTCCCTGCCGATGTACAACATGGCTTTAGGAAAGGCCATGGCACTGGCACTGCCGTCATCTGGCTTATATCTGACATCCTCAAGGCCATGGACCAAGGCTCCCCAACGGGCGCCTATACATTGACCTGTCCAAGGCCTTCGACCTGGTCAACCATGAACTTCTCCTCTCCAAACTCCACCGACTGGGACTGGATGAGCACTTGCTCTCCTGGTTTGAGAGCTACCTGATCAATAGAGCCCAAAAAAGTCAGTTGGAGAGGAACACAATCTGGCACTAGACCCATGGTCTCTGGGGTACTCCAGGGCTCGATCCTGGGCCCCCTGCTATTCTCACTCTTTCTCAATGACAAGGAGGGTGACTGCGTGCCTAGCAACCTCATCCTTTATGAGGACGACACTGTTGTCTACTGCAGTGACCCGCAACCCGGTGTCATCTCCGCCAAACTGCAGGCCTGTCTCTCAGCTCTTGAGGTCTGGTTTACCTCTAATTCTCTAAAGCTGAATGAAGACAAAACTAAGGCTGTCCTCTTTGGGACTATATGCCTGGGCACTGACAGAAGCAAGCTACTCCAGCTCAACACAGCCCTAGAGAGGAGAGTAGAGGTCATAGACAAATTCAAGTACCTTGGGGTCCTCCTTGACCAGGAGCTGACCTATAAACCACACATCAACTCCTTAACACAATCCATCCACCAGAGGCTTGGTCTCCTCTACCGTCTGGGCAACTCCCTCTCTGGTGAGGCGCAATGAGCCATAGCCAACTGCAACCTCCTCCCCTCCATCCTATATGATGCCCCCTTACTCCAGTTCCTCCGAGAGATGGAGCTCAACAAACTCTCCATGCTCTATCACAGAGTGGCTCGCTTTGCAACAAACTCCTCCCCCAGGAGGCACCACTGTGAGGCCCTCGCAGACCTAAACTGGCCCACCCTACGGCACTAGTTGGCCTACTCTTCTATCTGTCTGACCTTTAAATTCACCTCCTTTGGCCCTCCTCCACACCTGTGTGGGCTGCTTACTCCAAAAGTCCAGCTCCGAACCCTACGATCTTCAGCAAGTCATCCCCGCAACATCTCCCGTGTTCGCACCAATCAAAGCAAGCGCTCCTTCCAATACGCTGCTCCCTACTTAAGGAATGCCCTCCCAGCAAGTCTGGTCAACAAGCTCTCTCTCCCAGGGTTTAAATCAGGTGTCAAAGCGTACCACCTGGAACTTAATCTCTGTGGTTGTAATTGCTAGCCCCTGCCTGGGGCTACTCCCTTGCTACCACCAGCTTAACCACGCCTACTCACCCCAAGAATCTCTTATGGAAAAATGCTAAAATGTACTGTGTATCTGTCTTAATACCTGTGAGCCTTGTGATACCTGCTGTCTCTGTGCCAAACGTTTGATACCTACTCCCCAATATGTATCAGCTAAAACTACTGTATATTAATACCCATGTATGTATTCACTGTAACTAATTCCGGATCGTCCCTGAAAAAGGGATCTCTGGTCTCAGTGGGCTTACCCAGTTACCAAAATCTAAGTAAATTGGTGGGGGAATTACAAGTAGAAAGAGCTAGGTTATCATTCCTCTCTACAGGTCCTTGGTGAGGCCACATTTAGAGTATTGCAGTCAGTTTTGGAGGCCCCACCTCAAAAAGGACAGGAACCGCCTGAAGATGGTACAGAGAAGGGCTACAAAGATGGTGCATGGACTGCATTGCGAGCCATATGAGGCAAGACTCAGGGAATTAAATCTGTACACCCTTGAGCAGAGAAGAAACAGGGGGGACATGATCAAAACTTTAAAGTACGTTAAGGGAATCAACACAACACAAGCAGGAAACCTCTTCTAGCAAAACAGGGAGGTGCATACAAAGGGGTACAACTTGCATCTGGTGGGAGGCAAGTTCAAAAGCAACCTCAGGAAGTACTTCTTTACAAAAAGGGTCATAGACCCATGGAACAGCCTACCTCAGGAGGTGATGGAATCCAAGACAGTACGCCAGTTCAAACTCGCATGGGACAGACATTGTGGACACGTCAGGGTGCAATCTAATTAGGAAGGGGGCAGAAACACAGGCAGACTAGATGGATCTTGCAGTCCCCATCTGCTGACACAATGTCTATGTTTCTATGGGGGGGCAAGAAGCCAAATGCAAGCAAAAAAAGGTCCTCACTTACCTCAGGCACCAGGCAATAGTCAGATCAGAAAACCACTGAAATTATAATACATGTAATTATATAGGAAATCTGTAAGAACCATGCAGTGGTGAGGACACCTGGACCCTTGCAGACCAAAGCTCAGGCAATTTTTACTCAATTTAATACACAGGAGTGAAGCAGCTTACAGAGTTGAAATAGATTTCCTAACACAAACATCAAAACATAACATGGAAAAGGGATTGTGGTGAAGAGCACTGACTTGAAGCTGTGATCCCTGTCACTGGCACAGCAAAGACCGAGGTACTGGCAGCCTCAGAACACAGAGTTCACCACATTCCAAGTTGCAGTCACAACTTCTTAAAGCTATAGCTATGCCATTAATCCCTTGTTGGGGTGCATCATTACCTACTTGTAAGGATTCCCATTGACTAAATGGAGTGACACAGAAGTGGCTAATACTGTATGCTGAATCTACTATTCATTGAGTCAGAAGTGGACACAGAAGAGGCAGAATTTATGAGCATGCTGAGTTTGACTTTGTCCAAAAACAACATCCATACCCATCCATAAGGCTTTTCAGAATAGAACTAAAAAGATTCTTGCTATGTCTAAAGCCAGCAAGGGGTCATAATGTCGCTGACAAAAATAGCGTGGCAATTAATGCTGCAAACAAAATGTCATGCACTGAAATATGGTAGGGAAAAACATTAACCTTACAAAAAAAGCACACACCCATTGAAAACAATGGGACTGTGGTAAGCTATGCCACTGCCAGTCAAATGTACAGATATATGATGTTATATTCTGTTATATTTTGTGTATGTGTACATGTCACAAGAATGCTAGTGTTAAGGAAAGGTCTCACAGGATAGCAAGAGAGATTGGATTTCTTTTAAAATGTTTGACCTTCCTCTGACCTGAGAGGAACCAACTTGCTTGCCAGGAAGCTGACAATTACTTGTCAAAGGCTTGGGGTAGCTGATCAAAGGGCATTTCCCTGGTTAACTAACTGAGGGAAACAGAGGTAAATAAAATGTTCAGGAGATAGCCCTTCTTCACTTCAAAGGCAGGATGCTTTGGTCCCAGGAAACTGTCAGGGTATATTGCCTTTGATGAAATGAAAGGAAAGGACAGAAATATCCATTCTGGCAGGCTATTGTGAATTCTGTTACAGGTGTCATAATTGTCAGAGAAGTATGACATCACTAATTAGCCAGAAAATTGTGTTGTTGGGAAAGTGCAAGAGTGACATCTGCTGGCCTAAAAGTTAAGACAGACCAGGGATTTTAACACTATATAAAGAGTTTGAAAACCAGGGGCTCACTCTCATTTTGCTGAGCATCTTCAAGGGACACTCTTCTCCTGACACACAAGAAGCAAGACTGCTATCAAAGGAAACTAAAACTATTATTTACATTTCCTTCAATCTATTATGAACTTAAGATAGAACTTAGCTAACAGTTTTAAGGCATTTTTTGTATGTACATATCCACTTTTTATTTGTGTTATTCTGTGACCAAATTGATCAAACCTTTTTGTTGTAATTATGACGGGAAAGGGGACCAGAACCCTTTATTCTTTTGATTCATTTATTCGTTTCTAAATATGCATCTGCTTCAAGATGCATCTGTACAAGATGGCTATCAGATCACATGATCAAGTAGTATATGACAGCTTATGTTAGAGGTCTGATGTTCTCATGGGAAAGTTAACAGGAAAGCCAGAGAGGAGGCAATAAACTCAGTGGGGATGTCCTTTCTGGAAACGTTCCCATGCTGAACAATGGACCCAGGTGGATGTTATTATGGTAGCAAGGAGGGTGGGTGGATGGACACACACACACACACACACACACACACTCTCACACTCACACTCACACTCTCAAAGAGGGCTGGAATAATATGGAACTGTCACTCAAAGTGAGTGAGACCCCACCCCATTGAGAGGAGAACTATATTGTGGTGCTATAAGCAGGCTCTTTCTCTTAGGGTGGAACACTGGACAGTGCCAGAGCCCCTGCCACACAAAGACCAGCTGACTGTTAAAATAGCCCAGTGAGGGATTGTGCTTTGGTAGTTATGGCAGGTGAAGGATTTTAGATAAGGATAGCATAGAATTTTGCTGTACACCAGCTCTCTGTTAACTTGTTTTATTTTCTATTTCTTAGTAAATGTGCAATCCTTTCATCTACTTGTAACTACCTCCTGTTGTAAATACTTGTAGTATTTTAGTAAATATTCTATTTTTATAGAATCAGTGACTGCTTGTTTTATTTAAAAGGGTAATTTTACTATTTCTACTGGACTCTGTTTGCAGTCCATCTCCAAAGTGGCACTCTACCCACAGTTACTGTGTTGACCTTCCTGACCTTGAGCAAGGAGGAGGTTAAAAAGCAGGTTTTTTTGGTTCCTGTTGGTAAAAACCACATGGTGGCAGTGAGCTGGAAATCCCAGATGAGTGGGGATTTCCATTACAGTAATGTATGATAATTATTTATATAGTAAATACATTTGTTTTGTTTAAGAAACCTGCCTGACTGAGATTTCTATATTGCGTGTGTGATTTTTCAATAATAATCTGTGACTAAACTGTTATTGCTAAGGGGTGCCATCATAAACTACCAAATTGAACAAAGGGTCTAAAAAGGGAAAGTCTGGATAAAGATGGGGGAATACTGAAGTCTTAAGGAAGGGTGTGTGGGGATTTGAACCAGGTTATTGCATGTCTTATGGGAAAAGGCAGAATCAGGGTTACAATGCTACCCCAAAGAGGTTGTAAAGTCTGGATCTTCCCCCTTTGTATAACAGCCAAGAAGGGTTCATATTTGGCTACAAGACTTCAGACTAGTATTGTACCCTGATCCAGGGTAAAGAGGGGACCCTGGGACTTTGTGGCGAGCGTTCAGTTGTGAATTCACCGAGCACTATAGAAGGACAAGAAGAGGGTATCCCCTGTTTCCCCCTCCCTGTCGCAGATTCCATTTAGGGGCGGACACTGTGAGCTCAGTGGACCTGGCCCTCAGAAGTGGGTTTGTGACAGATCTGGTGCACAGTGTTGGGATCTGAGAGATCAGGTAGCAGTGAGATTCAAGAGATATTGGTGGCACAGGCATAACAGTTGGATTCAAGGCCAGTGTATCAGATTGATAAACTGAAAACAATCCACACACATTCAGGGCAGAGATCTGGAAAAAATAATTTGGTTACAGTACAAAGTTCCCTACATTTCTTTTTATTTCGGTGTAAGCTAGTGTAACAGTTATTAGGGAAGAAGATAGATTCCAACTAAAGCAAATACACTGCAGCCTACCTAAGGCAGTTGTGTTAGGAAAGAGGGGTCCAGTACGAGGGACGAATCAAAAAGAACCTCGTGGAGGCTCTCGTGGCAGCCGATGAACTAGCGGCTGCCCAAGACTTCGAGTCACTGCCAGTGACTGGAAAGGACCAGAGCTTGGGCGTGGGGGTGCCAGGGTCCTTTGCAGAGTCCAGTCACAGGAAGGAGGGCAGTGAGACCAGAGGAAACCCAGAGCCACAGCAGCAAGAGAAGGTCATCACAGAGCTGGGGCTAGAAGGGATCAGGCTGCAGCTGGAGTTGAGGAAAATTGGAGCTGGAATTTGAGCAGAGGAAGTTCCAGATGGAGTTGCAAGAAAGACAGCGCCACAGAGAGGCTGAGGAAAAGGAAAAATGGCTTCAGAGAGAAGCTGAGAGAGAGGAAAGAGAGCACCAGTGAGAATTCAAACAGTAGAGGCTAAGACTCTGATGACCAATGCCAGAGGAGGTAAGTGGCAATGATAGACCTGAAAGTCCAGCACTGGGGTATGAATTAAATTCCAAATTAATAGCGGAATTTAAAGAGGGGGAGGATATGGATGCATTTTGGAATTCATTTGGAAATGTCTGTATCCAGGCCAAGGTACCCAGGGAGTTCTGGAGCTTCCAGCTATCCCCGTTGCTTACTGGTAAAGGGCATGAGGCACTAGGCCAACTGGATAATAATGATGATAGCCAAGACTATGAAAAACTTAAAGCTGCTTTGCTTAAAAAGTATGAACTGACTCCTAAGGCCTACAGGGTTAAATTCCATAAACTCCAAAAAGGCCCTGACATGAGTTTTGAAAAACTAGCCACAAAGCAATGGCTGTTTTTAAAGTGTTGGTGGAAGGGGGTGGAAGCAAATTCTGTGGGAAAAATTGAGGAGGTTGTACTTTTAGAGCAGTTCTTTTGGGCTTGCCCAGCAGAGTTGAAAACCTGGCTAGAGGACAGAGATCCAAAAACAGCACAGCAGGCTTCTGAGCTCTCGGATCACTATGCCAAGAGCAGGTCCACTCTGACAGGAAGTGGAGCAGGTATGGCAGGGCCAAAAGGGAAAAGTGCACCTTCAGGGCAGCTAAAACCCTCACAGCCTCTGCAGAAAGGGGAACGCCCCAGGTTACAACACGTCAGAGCCGATACAACTGTGGTGAGCTTCCAAAGCTCCTGAGAGCTAGTGCCGCTAGAATCACAGAGTGCCATCCGCAAGATGGTGGCAGTGATGCAACTGTGCATTCATGGCATTTGCATGTGAGTAGTTGTGGTGAATATCAATATGCCATTTGCAAGATGGCGATGCCAACGGAACTGCGCATGCATAGTTCTTGTCCCGGAATGCGGAAGTAACAGCCAAAGTAGTGTGGCTGTTACTCCATAGCGGCCAACCATTGCGGAATGTTACGTGCTCTGTTGGACTTTCAGAAGGATACTTCCAAAAGTCCAATGGAAGGTACCATGATCGGCCCTTTTCAGCTAGAGAAAGCAAAATGGCTGTAGGCTCTGCCCACAGCCGTAAAAAGGGGATTTCTTGGATAAAAGTAATGATGACTGTTGGTTTTCTAAACAGCCAGAGCATCTTGCTAAAGAGTGTCCTATAAAGGCACAGAGTGGACAAGGTGGTGCTCGAACAAAGTTGGGTGCACTGTGTATCCCTGAAGGCATGCCTGTAAACATAAGGGAGCATATACACTTGGTTACTGTAAATGGTGTGCAGACTCATGTGTTAAGGGACATGGGTGCGTCTCTTTAGTAAAAGGTGATTTGATTGGGCCTGAACAGCTTATACCTAATCAGTTTGTAGCGGTGAGGGGATTCACTGGGGAGGAGAAAACTCTGCCACTTGCTAGAGTTCTCCTGGACTGGGGTGAGTCAGGAGAGACAGTGCAAAAAGTGGCAGTGGCAGACAACCTCGCCCTGGATGTGATTATAGGGAACAATCTCCAGAAGGGGGTGGTGTGTGCAGTTACCCACAATCAGACGGCAAAGGCTGCTTGTAGTTCCCTGAGCCCCATAGAAGCCCCTGTGGAAAAAAATAGTTGGCTGATTCCCCAGCATGTGTCTCCTGAAATGGAGAGTAGTGAAAGAGAGGTCGGACTTCCCTAAGTAGCAGTTTACAAAACAGCTACAGGTTAGTCCAAGGAGGGAGGGGTAACAAATGGTCAGAAGGTTAGGGATGGCAGTGACACTGAATGCACTGATGCTAGAGCTATGGACTCCAGTTTAGGAATTGAAGGGGGAACAAGTCCCATACCTTGGGAAAATGTGAAAATTTTGCAGCTGCTAAGAGAAAAGACCTCAGTTTGGAGAGGCTGAGGGCTTGTGCAGAATCTGATGGGACACAGGGAGGTGACCAAAGACATAGGGTATTTTGGGACAATGAACTGTTGGATACACAGGACATAAGGACAGAGGGAGGGGTGATAGGCAGGCATTTTGTTGTTCCCCAGAGGTAACATGAGTGGTTGCTCAAGATTGCTCATGATATCCTCATGTCCAGACATCTGGGCATTGCGGACACCATGCAGCAATTGACCCAGAATTTCTATTGGCCCAACTTCACCCAGCAGGTGAAAGAATATTGCAGGTCTTGTCACCAGTACTAACAGATAGGGAAAGCGGGTAGTAAAACCAAAGCTGTCCCAATTCCCTTTCCCATTGTGAAGGAGACATTCCAAAGGGTAGGAATGGATATTGTGGGACCTTTGACTACCCCAAGCTCCTCCGGGAAGAAGTTTATCCTGACAGTGGTCGATTACACCACCTGATTCCCAGAGGCAGTTGCCCTCTCCTCACTTAGGGCAAACAAAGTGGCAGACGCCTTGCTAGAGATATTCTCCTGTGTCAGGTTTCCGCAGGAGGTTATCACAGATCAAGGGGGTACCTTCATATAGGACCTGATGAAGTGTTTGTGGGAGAAGTGTGGGGTGGTGCAGAGATGCACGACATCTTATCACCCACAAGCCAATGGGCTTGTGGAAAGGTTTAATGGTACCCTCAAAATGATGCTCCAAGCATTTGCTGAACAGCATGGAAGGGACTGGGAGAAATACCTTTCACACCTGTTGTTTGCCCCCAAGAGTCAATGGGATTCTCCCCTTCAAACTCTTATATGAACGTAGGGTATGCTGGCCCCTAGACTTGATCTGGGAAGACTGGGAAGGCAAGCATGCCACCTAGGGAATTCCCATATTGGAGTATGTTCTTAAGTTTAGGGAGAAGCTGAAGGAGTTTATGGGGGTGGCCCAAAGCAATCTGTCAGCTGCCCAACAGCAGCAAAAGGTATGGTACGACCATGGAGCCAGAGTTCGCTCATACAGTGCAGGTCAGGAAGTCATGGTCCTAATCCCAGTCCAGAAGAACAAGCTGCAGGCCAAGTGGGCAGGACCATATAAGGTAGTCTGACAGGTAAATGACATGAGCTATATGGTAGACCTGCCTGACAGGAGACATAACCATAGGATATACTATGTCAACATAATGAAGTCATATGCAAATAAGGCTGACATGGTATTTGCAGTGTGTAGTTCTGGGGAGGGGACGGATGAAGAAGACCCCATCCTGGACTTGCTAGAGGAAAGCAAGTGGGAGTCCTCTGTGGAGACAATCAAGCTGTTGCCCCAGTTTATCCCGGAACAATCCCAGGAAGTGAGGGAGGTTTTAGAGGACTTTGTCCCTTTGTTTACATCCAAGCCGGGACGTACTCCCTACCAAATTTCTGAGGCTGTCCTAAAGGACATTAGGAGGGAGGTGGAGTAAATGCTGGATTTAGGGGTAATCCAGAAATCCCATAGTTCCTGGGCCTCACCCGTAGTTCTCGTTCCCAATCTGGATGGCTCTACTTGATTTTGTGTGGACTATCATGAACTCAACGCAGTCATGAAGTCTGATGCCCATCCAATGTCACAGATGGATGAACTACTAGACAAGCTGGGAGGGGCAACATACCTCACCACGATTAACTTGATGAAAGGGTATTAGCAGGTGGAGTTAACTGCCAGAGCTACGGAGTGGTCGGCCTTCATCACTCTAACAGGGTTATTCGAATTCCGGGTAATGCCTTTTGAAATGATGAACACCCCTGCCACCTTCCAAAGGCTGGTCAACCAGGTGTTACATGGTACTGAAGAGTACGCATTGGCTTATCTGGATGATATTGCCATCTTCAGTACCAGATGGAAGGAACATCTGTCTCACCTGAAGGAAGTGCTGGGCAGGATACAGATGGCAGGGTTCACTGTCAAGGCTGAAAAGTGCCAGGTGGCTATGGCGGAGGTGGCATACCTAGGCCATGTAGTGGGGCGGGGGCAGCTTCACCCTAATAAAGCAAAGATTGAGGCAATAGAGGTGTGGCCTATGCCTAAAACTCAAAAGCAGGTTAGGAGCTTCCTAGGAACCACAGGGTACTATCAAAAGTTTGTTCCAAATTACAGTACCCTGGCAGCTCCCCTATCTGGCCTGCTAAAGAAAAGAAAGCCCATAAAGGTAGACTGGGAACCAGCCTGTGAATGAGCCTTCATACAGCTAAAGGAGGCACTGTGCAGTACCCCAGTGTTAGCCAGTCCAGATTACATTAAGCAGTTTGTTGCACAGACAGAAGCCTCAGATGTGGGGACTGGAGCAGTGCTCAGTCAGACCTCTAATCAGGGAAAGATCACCCAATAATGTACCATAGCAAAAAGCTACTTCCCTGGGAGCAGGCATATTCTACAGTTGAAAAGGAATGCCATGCGCTGGTATGGGCCATGTAGAAATTAGAGCTGTACCTCTATGGGAGATGCTTCGAGGTACAGACCGATCATAACCCCTTGGTATGGCTAAATCAGATGGGTAAAACAAATGGTAGTTTCTTGAGGTGGAGTATTGCCCTCCAGGCATATGACATGACTCTTATGCACAGAGCAGGGTCAGCCAATGCCAATGCAGATAGCCTATGTCGCCAGTTAGAACAGTAACCAAATTTATGAAAACCTTACCATACAGTAGGGGCATGCTCCCAAAAATTCAGTCTAGGAGGGAGAGATGCGGCCAGCTATATTCTGTTATATTTTGTGTATGTGTACATGCTGCAAGAATGCCAGTGTTAAGGAAAGGTCTCATAGGATAGTGAGAGAGACTGGATTTCTTTTAAAATGTTTGACCTTCCTCTGACCTGAGAGGAACCAGCCTGCTTGCCAAGAAGCTGACAATTACTTGTCAAAAGCTTGGGGGTAGCTGATCAAAGAATATTTCCATGGTTAACTAACTGAGGGAAACAGAGGTAAATAAAATGTTCAGGAGATAGCCCTTTTTCACTTCAAAGGCAGGACGCTTGGGTCCCAGGAAACTGTCATGGTTTATTGCCTTTGGTAAGATGAAAGGGAAGGACAGAAATATCCATTCTGGCAGGCTATTGTGAATTCTGTCATAATTGTTAGGGAAGTATGACATCACAAGGTAGCCAGAAAACTGTGTTGTTGGGAAAGTGCAAGAGTGACATTTACTGGCCTAAAAGGTAGGACCACCGGGGATTTTAACACTATATAAAGAGCTTGAAAACCAGGGTCTCTCGCTCTCATTTTGCTGAGCATCTTCAAGAGACACTCTTCTCCTGACACACAAGGAGCAAGACTGCTATCAAAGGAAACTGAAACTTTCATTTACTTTTCCTGGACTTCAATCCACTACGAACTTAAGGTAGAACTTAGCTAACAGTTTTAAGGTGTGTTTTTTTGTATGCACATGTCCACTTTTTATTTGTGTTGTTCTATGATCAAATTGATCAAACCTTTTTGTTGTAATGTATGATAATTATTTAGTAAAGATATTTGTTTTGTTTAAGAAACCTGCCCGAGTGAGATTTCTATATTGCATGTGTGATTGTGGGATGTTTCAGTAATAATCTGTGACTAAACTGTTATTGCTAAGGAGTGCCATCATAAGCTACCTAATCAAACAAAGGGTCTGAAAAGGGAAAGTCTGGATAAAGATAGGGGGAATACCAAAGTCTAAAGGAAGGGTCTGTGGGGATTTGAACCAGGTTATTGCACGCCTTGTGGGAGAAGACAGAATCAAGATTACAGCGCTACCCTGAAGAGGTTGTGATGCCCGGATCTTTCCCCTTTGTGTAACGATCAAGAAGGATTCATATTTGGAGGAGGACACATCTGGAATCAAGTGGTGCGCCACTTAGTATGCCTTCCTGGTAAAACTCTTAAATAAATAAATAAAGGGCACTGAGCTGCAAACATGGAGACCTGGGTTTGAATCCCACAGCCCCCACTTGCATACTGTGTGACCCTAAGCAAGTCACTTAACTTCCTTGTGCTCCCAGATCACACCTGGAAACAAGTTTTGGCTTAGTGTGGCTTTCCTGGTTAAACAATTTCCCCTTTTCATATTTGGCTACAAGACTTGAGACTAGTATTGTACCCTGATCCAGAGTAAAAAGGGGACCCTGGGACTTTGTGCCGAGTATTCAGTTATGAATTCAGTGAGCACTATAAAAGGACATGAAGAGGATATCCCCCATTTCCCCTTCTTTATCATGGATTGCACTTGGGTTGGGCACTGTGAGCTCAGTGGACCTGACCCTCAGGAGTGGGTTTGTGACAGGAACTTCTCTGTTTCTGCTGGAGCTCCACCCCCTGCACCTCTTGGACTAAAAATAATCAACTCCAGGGTGTTGTGGACTTCAGGGATGGGGAGAAAATCAGGAGGGGGGAAAACTTTTGAAAAAAGTAAAAACACGCAGAGACCGGGGGAACCAAACCCTAGTCCCAGGTCTCCAAACCTGCCGTGTGCTGGTGCCTTAGCCACTTCACCATGGGAGTGGCTTGACAAGGCACCACACACACACAGCAACTTCACCCCTTCTGAGTAACATTGCAGAGTGACAGGGGTAGCAGTAATTCCCTACCACTATTATACCCCTGTCACTCTAAATGCTTTCACGCTTTCCACAGCTCAGTTATTGCAGTGCTGTTCTTTAAGCACTATATCGATCTGGTACCCCTAAAGCCTCTATGGCTCTAAACAAATAGGTTGAAAAAAGATACATAGTATGCAGGGAAGGCTTTGAGCTCATTTATAATCACCCTGATCCTGAGGGGGTTATGTAAGCATTAATGTCCGATGAAGGAGGCTTCTACTGGAATTAATGCATGGTTGGGGGGTTAACGCAGGCCTTGGCTGAGTGCCTACAGCCACCCAACCATGCATTAATTCCTAGTAGAAGCCGACCGAGGGCATTAATGTGTTTGTAACATGGCAATACTTGCGTTGTTGTTGTGTCCATTCTTACAATTCTGTTTGGCTTTGTGTCAGGGCATTGAGATGTTCAGTAATCGCCACGATGTGTGTTCTGGTTGTTGCTGTGACAGCTAGTGGTGCTGGAGCTTGACCCGGTGACCCCGTGAATAATAGTTGGAGTGGTCCTTACTGGGGAATTAATCACCACTCCAACTTTGGTCACGTGTCGTATTTGGTCCAATGAAACTGCTTTATTTGCCGTTTCTGTTTGATGCCGTGTTACAATCATCTTTAATTTAGTGACAGATGTGGTAGATAAGCGGTAGACAGAAATACTTTACCGCAATTTCAGAAAAGCCTTCAACTCAGTTTCACAATGATGGCTGGTTAAGAAGCTGGGGGACATGGGAGTGGGGCATAAAATCACAAGATGGGTACAAAATTGCATTAGTGACAGAACCCAGATGGTTGTCCTTAATGGGAAATATTCAGAGGCTGAGGGGTCACTACTGGCATATTGCAGGAATTGGTCTTGGGGCCAGTCGATCTGGCTTGCATTACGGAGACCTGACTGAGTGATGACGCCGATCCTATTCTGGAGGTGTCGGACCCAGCTGGGTTCTCTGTAGTACATTGCCTGAGGAGGGACCGAAGAGGTGGGGAAGTGAACATCTGCTTTAGATCTAGCTTGAACTTTGCAGTGCACCCAGTGGAGTCTACCGTGTCATTTGAATGTGTGGCTGTGCAGGGGGATCCAGGTGCAGGCTGCAGAATCCTTCTGGTGTACCGGCCTCCAGGGCATAAAAGGGAATTTCCGAAGGAAGTAGCAGAGTTCATCACTGAGAGAATGTTGGGAGTCACCCCGTTGGTTAGTTTTGTGTGATTTCAATGCTCAGGTCAACGATGAATTCTCACAATTTGGGAAAGACTTCCTCCAGATAATGGATTCTCTGGGCCTTGCACAAGTTATCACTACTGCGACTCACAGACATGGTCATGCCTAGGACTTGATATTCTCCCTGGGGCTTGAGGTTAATAACCTCGAGACTGATCCAGTTATTTGGTTGGATCACTGCGCAGTAAAGTTCTCGTATGGGGCCCTTTCTAGTTGCCTGCCCCTGTGGAGATGGTCCATTACTGCTCTTTAAGGGGATTGTCCCTAGCAGGGTTTTAGGCAGTAATAGACCTCTTGGGTGTGATGGATGCCTGTGAGGTAGGTAGGGAGTGGCGGTGACAGCCTATATTAGGGCCAGCTCATCAGCCCTTGACTCTGTCCCACCTGTCCATGTACGACCCAGGACTTCTTGCTTGAGACCTCTATGGTTTGACAGAGAGTTCAAGGTGATGAAGATCAAGGGTCAGAGGCTGGGGCATATTTTGCAGAGGTCAAGGACTGAGGAGGATAGACTAGCTTTGAGAACTCACTACGGTGAGTAACAAAGGGCAGTCTCTCATAAGAAGGCAGACTTTCTGTCTAGGGTGATTGCTGCAGGGAGGAACAGACCAGATCAGCTCTTCCAGATGGTTGATAGGCTTCTTCACCCTGCATGTCTCTAGCTGGCTAGAGATTGGTCAGACACTGGATGCAAGGGGTTTCTCTCTGTTATTCTCTGACGGAGTGTCCTTGATTCAATCAGGGTTCTCCCCAATGGGAGGATGTGTTCCCGCAGTATGGTCATGAACAGGAGACCTTCTCCTGCCTGGGGTTTATTTCATCCAGTAGGTGGGTGAGAGGTGAGGGAGGTAATTTTGAAGCTGCAGCCAACTTGCTGTGAACTGGACCCGGGGCCTGACACATCTTCTAGTGGGCTGTGTTGAGTCCATTGGTCCAGTGTTCAGTGAGATTTTCTGATGTTCACTCTCAGAGAGGGTATTCCCTATCACCTTGAAAGAGGCAAAGGTAAAGCCCCTCCTGAAGAAACCATCTCTTGACTCACACAGCTTAGTGAGTTTTAGACCGACCGGTCTCAAACCTTCCCTTTCTTGGCAAGGTTATTGAGAAAATTGTGACATTGCAGCTTGAGACACATCTCTCCACCTTTGACATCTATGAGCCCTTCCAGTCAGAATTTAAGCCAAGGCACAATACAGGGACTGCATTAGTCAGGGTGCTAAATGATCTCCTCAAGGGGAGAGAGAGATAGAGGCAAAATGGTCAGTTCTCATTCTCCTCGATCTCTCTTCAGCATTTGACACTGTGGACCATGGAGTGTTATTGGATCACCTTAGGGATCTCTGTGGACTCACTGGTACTGTCATCAAATGGTTTGAGTCCATGCTCACAAATAGGGTGCAGAGGGTTGTTGCAAGGACTTTCTCCTCTAACCCGAAGCCCCAATGATGTGGAGTTCCTTAGGGTTTGATTCTTTCACTAGTGTTGTTCAGTGTACATGCCACCCCTGGATGATATCATTAGATGCTACAGTACTTCACTGCTGTGCAGATGACACTCAGCTGTATCTATCATTTGTACCCAGGACACAGGATACAGTTTCCATGCTGAATTCCTGCTTGGCCAATGTCCAAGATTGGATGCACTCAGAGCCAGCCTGCCAGCGTTGTGGTAGCGCTACCAGCTGTGACACTGAGGAATCATGTTCAGAAGAGAGCACAGTACAGCAGAGGGTCAGATGGGGAGAGGTTGGATAAATATCCCATGGGCAGCTCTGCTCCTCTTGGGGGGGTGGAGTTGTGGTTTCCCGGCATGCCAACAACACCCTGTGGAGAATGGGTGTGCAACAGCTGGGACCATCAAGTAGTGAACGGAGGAATCAGCAGACATCTGTGGGTCATGTGCAGGAGTGCGCCTGACTTGCACTGATGTTATTGCACATCCACACCTCTTGGGGGAAACCAAGTAGAAAACCCCCTGGTAAGGGAGCACCGTGAAGCCCCTGGACCGCCTCCCAAATGATGCCCCTGGTGTAAGCCTTGGCTAGGGCCTCTGGTGGATCTCGGTCTCTCCCCTCAGTGAGCCACACCATAGGGGAAAGCTATGGGCCACCCAGTCCGGGCAGCCTGGGGGGAGGAATACTGGGAGGTCTTGTCCAGGTGTTGACATTGGGAGGAACATCCCCTGACCAATGTCTGGGTGATAAAAGAAAGTTGAAAGGGTGATAAAAGAAAGCTGAAAAAAAAAAAAAAGCCTGGATGCACTCTAGCTGGCTGAGTCTTAATCCAGACAAGACAGTGGTGCTAGTGATTGAGCCTGTCATCAGTGAGATGCAGATATGACTGTGGCAGCACATGGGTTAATGTTGGGTTCCACATCTGTGACCATCTCTCCTAAGGTGAAGAATCGGGGCATTATCTTGGACAGCAGTGTGACACTAGAGTATTAGGTGTCAACCACAGTCTGAAGTGGTTTTTGCACTTGAGAAATATCACCTGGATCAAACATTTCATCCCACCTGATGACTTGTCCACACTGGTGCACATGTTTGTTACCTCCAGACTCGACTATTGCAATGCTATGTAACTCTGTGTAAGTGGAGGTGTCCCACATCACCTGCAGCTATTGCAGAATGCAGCAGCTAGGTTGCTGTCAGACCTACACAGGTCTTGTCATGTGACCCTGTTCTGCGTTTTCTGCTCTGGCTGCCAGTGAGGTGGTGAATCACTTCAAGGTCTGACCTATAAAGCCCTACGTGGCCAGGGCCCTAGTTACCTGTGTGATCTCCTGACCCCTTACTGCCCCCTCTGTCCTCTCCACTCTGCTGAGGAGGGCTTCCTTGTGGTTCCAAGGGCCTGGCTAAAATCTTCAGGGGACAGAGCTTTTGCAGTAGCTGCCCCAGCCCTATGGAACTCCCTTCCTAGACGTTTCAGGGATGCCTCTTCAGTTGAGGCTTTCAAGAGGGGTCTAAAATCCTTCCTTTTAAGGAGGCTTTTGTTTTTTAAGTTTCTCATGGTTACTGGCTGTCGATTTTATTGAATGTTTAATTATTTATTATTATTTATGTATTTAATTTGTTTTATTTGGGTTAGGGAGTTTGTCTTGTTATTTTATATTTATTGTATGTTTAACAATTTGTCTTTTTGTACAGCACTCTGAGCCCCAGAGAATGTGCGCTGGAAAAATACAAGTTATTTCCTTACAGTCCTCTTCATCATCTTTATTTGTGATACTTTAGTGGGGTTCTAGGGAAAGATCTGCTTGCTTGCGGATGGTACAAAGATCTGTGGAAGAGTAGACAGTTACAAAGGGGTGAGAAGTATAAAAGATGATCTGGAAGAGGTGGAAAAGTGGTCAAGGGTTCAACAGTTGAAATTCAATACCCAGAAGTGCAAGGTAATGCACACAGGGGCAAGAAATAGACTTACTGTGGAATGGAGGGTGGCCGGGAGTTGCTGTGTAGAGTATGACAGAGAATAGGGACCTGGGGATAACAACATTTGACACTTTGAAGACAACAGCACAGTGCAACATGGCAGTGGGGAAGGTGAATAGGAATCTGGGATGTTTAGAAAGATGGATTAGCAACAGGAAGAGCAAGGGTGTTCTCCTACTGCACAGGTCCTTGGTACATCCTCACCTGGAGTACTGTGTGCAGTTCTGGAGCCTGCACTTGAAAAAAGATGGGGACAGGTTGAAAGTGGTATAGAGGAGGTAACCAGAATGATTCAGAGACAACAGGATAAGACTTACATGGAAGGGTTGTCAAATCTCAACATGTACTCACTGCTAGCCGGCCTGCCGGCACAGCGATAGCAGTATCATTTTCAATGCTGGTGACCTGGATTGAACCCAGTGTGCTAGAGAGCCTGCCAGGGGGAGGTTGGATGGGGTACCAGATCATTATAGCACAGACAAAACCGCACATGGAATATTGCGCATGGAATAGCACAAATGGCTATATAGTGACAAGGGTTGTTTCAGCATGTGGCAAGAATCACTACCCCTGTCACTGTATGCTTCCATGCCAGAACGTTAAGGACACTGCCAGGGTGGTGCCTAGCCAAGCCGCTCCCATGGGGGAGTGGCTAGAGCACTTACCTCCAGTGGCGTTGGGGACCTGTGGCTGCGGTTCGGTTCTCCCCAGGTCCCATTATAATGTGGCTTTTTATTTTAAAAAAAACAACAAGTTTCCCCACTCTGAGTATTCCTTTTTCCCCTGAGCTACACAACCCCCAGGAGTTGATTATAATAAGTCTAGGGGGTGTGGGGGTGGGCAGATCCCCCAGCAAAAACAAAGATATTCCTCCAGTGTGCACATTTCTTTCCTGGTCAGTGTGCTGTTTCGATGTTATTTTGCCACACACTGATTTGTGTGCAGTATTCTTGACGTGCCCGGTTTTGTCCATGACATTATGACCCTGTGCCGTTGTATGAGATCCCAGGGACAGCTCTCCACCTCCAGGAGGTTGGTGGCATCTGGTGCTTGGGTGGCACCCGGTGGAGATTGGGAGCACACCAAGCCAGGACCACACAGAAGTGGTAAGGCAGTGGTGGACATCTGCGGGGCATGTATGGAAGTGCGCCTGCCTGCACGTGGAAATCATTGGCAAGGCAAGGCAAAGTTTATTTAAAAGACGCCCAATCCCAGAGGCTCTGGGCGCGTCAAGAATACTGCACACAAATCAGTGTGTGGCAAAATAACATCGAAACAGCACACTGATCGCAGGGCTTTTTTACTTGTGTGGACACCTTGGGGGTAGCAACAAGGAAAAAAGCCCTGCGATCTGGGCAGAATGAAGTCCTCCTATCCCATGCTGAATGATACCGCAGCCGGCCCTGGGACCGATCACCCACCCTCTTGCAACCTCCTTCTCTCTCTTTCACCTACATCCTCTCTCCACCCAAACTTTTTTCCCCATTGTAGCAGTCAAAACTCCACGCTCTGTAACTCTCTAGCTACCACCCGCTTGTAATTTCCTTTGCTCGCTTTCAGTGATTTCCTGTAAAAATTCTGCACCCTTCATTGCGAGGAAATGGTAGTTTGCAATTTGAGGAGGGAGTGCAAGGTAGCAGCTGTCGGCATTAGGTTCGCTGATGTAAAGTGACATGAGAACATTTAATTTACAGAAACTGGTTTTGTATGGTTATCATGTCACAACCATACACAACAAGATTTATGATCTTTTTCCCCATACACAACAATTTCTAGTCATACAGAACAGGGATTTTAAGTGGTCAGTTTTCCAGACATAGTAATGTCAAACTGTACACTGTAATAGCACTGGTTAGTGGACATCAGACAGAGAAAGGGTCAAACTAAATCTTGCTAGACTGTGAGGAGGGATTTGTAAATATCATGTATCAAACCAGTTCTGTTCACTTCACATGAAATTGAGTCGGGATCTGAACTCGGGTCTTCCCATTTAAAAACACTAACAATATACAGTAGCATGCTTCAGATCTCTCAGTGCC
Source organism: Neoceratodus forsteri (assembly GCA_016271365.2). Classification (NCBI taxonomy): domain Eukaryota; kingdom Metazoa; phylum Chordata; order Ceratodontiformes; family Ceratodontidae; genus Neoceratodus; species Neoceratodus forsteri. Next base: position 458,558,894 of record CM028132.1, read on the forward strand.
AAAGAGCTCAAATGCATTTCCTTGCAAAGGAGATCTCACCAATTCTTCAAAATCATTTTCACTTTCCTGGCTTTCTTTTCATCCATCCCCACTTGTAGTACACTTCAAAGATGGTGCTCAGAGTCAGGTGTGGTTGTCGACCTAATGGTGACCCAAGCAGAAACACTTGTGGTGCCCCTTTCACTGCTCCCACCACCTTCTACCATCCCTTTTAGTGGTTAAGGGCACAGAGCTGCAAACCTGGAGACCTGGATTTGAATCCCATCAGCCCCCATTTGCATATTGTGTGACCCTGAGCAAGTCATTTAACTTCCTTGTACTGCCAGGTTGTACAAGCTCTGGCTTAGTGTGCCTTTCCTGGTTAAACAATTTCCCATTTCCCTTTCGCCCCATCGGACACCCAAAAAGTCATAACATTCTATGAATACAAGGATGAACATTTTTTTTTCCTATTAACACTTTTTGCATTTCAAGCTGCTCTCTATGAACATACGAAATTTGTCAACAGATAAAGGCCTAGTGGTCTATCAAGTCTGCTCGATTGTGCAGCTAGCACCTCTTATTCTGCAGCTGCCTCTCCCTCCCTCCCTTCCCCTCCCTTGACCTCCCCTTGCCCTGTCCAGGCCCTTTTGAAGCAGTCCACTGTTCTACTGGATACCACTTCCTCCGGTAACGCATTCCACCCACCTGCCACCATCTCCGTAAAAAAGTGTCTCCTCATCTCCCTCCTGAACCTTCCTACCTCCAGTCTCATATTATGGCCCTGGGTGTCCCTCCCTTCCCTTACTTTGAACAGCCCCTCCGTACCTGTCTTGTTTATTCCTTTCATGTACTTGAAGGTTTCAATCATATCCCCCCCGTCCCTCCTCTCCGTCAGTGAGTACGTGTTCAACTCTCTCAGCCTTCTCGCATATGGTAAGTCCCCAGCCCCTTGATCATCTTTGTCACCCTGTGCTGCACCCCCTCCAGTAACTTAATGTCTCTCTTCAGATACGGGCGCCAGTACTGCATGCAGTACTCCAGGTGTGGTCTAACTAATGATCTATACAGTGGGAGAATTACCTCCCCCCTCCTCAAGAATATACACCTTGCAATGCAACCCAGCATTTTGTTGGTCTTTGCAGCTGCCTTCTTACATTGTGCCTAGTTGTTCATTGACCCCGTAATGAGCACCCCCAGATCCTTCTCCTCCTCTGTCTCGGCTAGCTGCACTTCCCCCAGCTGGTAACTTCTCCTTGGGTTTTTCACTCCAAAATGCAGCACCTTGCACTTTTTGGGATTGAATCCCAGTTGCCAGGTGTCCAGCCAGGTTTCCAGCTTTGCCAGATCATCCTACAACCCCTGCCATCCCCGTAGGTTATCCACCACCGCTCCCATCTTGGTGTCATCAGCAAACAGACTGGTCTTGCTCTTTATGCCCAATGATATGTCTGCAATGAATATCCCAAACAACACTGGTCCCAATACTGAGCCCTGCGGAACACCGCTCGTCACTACCCTTGGGGATGAGAGCTCCCCACCCACGACCATCCTCTGTTGCCTTCCCTGAAGCCAGTTCCCTACCCATCTCACCGGCTTTGCACCTGCCCCTGTGCCTTCTAACTTACTTCCCAGCCTCCCATGAGGCATCAAGTCGAATGCCTTACTGAAGTCCAGGTACAGGACATCCACTGCATGGCCCCTATCCAATTGCCTAGTTACCCAAACATAGAATTCCACCAGGTTGGTTTGGCAGGATCTGCCACTTACAAAGCCATGTTATCTGCTGTCCTGTAGTCCTTCGACCTCCAGGAGGATCACCAGCCTCTCCTTCAGGATAGTCTCCATCAGCTTACCCACGATGGATGTGAGGCTCACTGGTCTGTAGTTCCCTGGTTCATCTTTGGGGCCACTCTTGTGGAGGGGCACCACATGAGTCATCCTCCAGTCCTGAGGTACACACCCTGAGTGTAATGAGACATTAAATAGGTCTGCCAAAGGTCCTGCCAGGACCTCTGCCATCTCCTTCAGTACCCTGGGGTGGATGCCATCTGGGCCTGGTGCCTTGTCCACCCTCAGTGCCCTCAGACCCTCCAGAACCCTGCCCGCCGTGATTTTCCCATCTGTCACCCCTCCCCCTCTGTTTCTGCCCTCTTTTCCCCTTGAGTATCACCCCCCTCTTCTCCTTAGTAAATACTGAGCAGAAGTAATCATTTAGCGCTTCTGCTTTATCACCCCCTGCTTCCACCCAACCCCCCTACTTCCTAATTCTTACTATATGGTCCTTACAGTTGCTTTTCTTCCTGATATACCTGAAGAAGTCTTTCTCCCCTTTAATAATGCCCTGTGCCAGCCTGAGTTCCGTAGACACTTGGCTGCCCTTACTGCCCTTGTCACCTCCTTTGATTCCTTCAGGTACCGTACTCCTCCCTGTCCTCCCCACTCCCTGTTTTTTTGTACCTCCTAAAGGCAGCTTTTTTCCTCCTTACCTTTTCCATGACCTCCTTGCTCACCTAGCTAGGTTACTTTGCCCTAGTCTTCTTGCTCTGGGCCTTGCTGCAGGTTCTGGTTGCCTCCACTATATCCAGCTTTATGAGCTCCCACATCTGGTTAGTGCTCATGCTAGGTTGAATTCTGGCCAAGTACCCTCTTACCACTTCTCCCATCCTCCTGAAATTGGCCCTTCTGAAGTCTAGCACCCTTGTGCCAGATTCCACTCCTTCCTTACCCATATCCAACGTGAACTATACTGAGTGGTGGTCACTCCCCGCCAGTGGTTCTTCCACCCTAAGTTCCCTCACAAACTTTCCATTTGCCAGCACGAGGTCAAGGGTATTCCCTAACCTGGTTGGTTCGCTGACCATTTACATCAGGAAGCTGTCCTGGAAGGCATCCAACAGTACCTGCTCCCTTCTATTCCTGGTTGTTGGGGTACTCCAATCCACTCCTGGCATGTTGAAATCCCCTACAATCACCACACTATCCTTCTCACAGGTCCTGCTGATCTGTCCTGCTAGTTTACTGTCTAACTCCTCTGTCTGAGAGGGTGGCCTGTACACCACTCCCATCCTGGGAGTCCTATTCTTGGAATCCTGGATTTGCATCCATAGTGTCTCCGTTCGACCCTCATCTCCTTCCTCCCATACACACTTCAGTTCTTCCCTCACATATAGTGCCACACCCCCCTCCTTTCCCAATCACTCTATCCCTACGAAATATCCTGTACCCTGGTATCAATGGGTCTCAGTCATTGTATTGGGTGGCCCATGTTTCGGTGATGGCTGTAATGTCCACCTCCCCCTCTGCCATGAGAGTCTGTAGCTCAGCAGTTTTCTTCCCAAGGCTTCTAGCATTCAGGGTGTCCACCTTCCACCCCTTCCCCTTCCTCTTCTGCCCTCCTTTACTAGCATCGCCACTTGTACTTGCCCTTTGTCCTTGTCACTGTTATGGGGGGTAAGCTCATATAGCTTCCCAACCTGTGGTCTCTGCATGTCCCTTACCCACTTGCTACCCCCTGCTCCTAGCTTAAATTCCCAACTTCCTCTATGTACTCGTCCATCCTCTGTTTCAACACTTTCTTTCCCTCTTCACTCAAGTGTAGTCTATCCTTGGCATAGAGACTGCTGTCCTCCAGGTCTCTCCCCACCCCACCACCAGCCCATACCCTTTAACATGATGCCAGGTTCTTAGCCATTCACTAAAATCCTTTATTCTCAGCTTTATTACTGTGCTTACCTATGGCACTGGAAATATCTCTGAGAAAGTTACTAATGTTGCTGCCCCTTTATATAATTGTCCTAGTTCCTCAAACCTCCTCTGGACTATATCTACTGCCCTGTCAGCCAGGTCATTTGTCCCCAAATATGTAATTAAATGAGGCTTCTCCCTATCCCTTCTAGCATATTTTAGAACAGATTGGCTCACCCTTTCCACTGTCATTCCCAGCATGGCCTCCACCCAAATGGGACTATGCCTCTCCCCTTTGCTACCCCACCTGACTCCTCTTAGTATTGAGTCCCCCAGCACTAAGATTCCACCCCTCTTACTAACTGCTTGTTTCTCTTCCTCCCCACCTCTTGCTCCCAACTCCTCCTCTTCCTCCTGCACAGTAGTTCCCCCTTCTGCCCCTGTTGAAATTCCCTCAGCAGAACTTCTCCCTACTCCAGTTTCAACCGGACTTCTATCAGTTACTCCTCCAATTTCATCACCTCCCTCCTCTTCCTTTCCCTCTAGTACTGCAAAGTGATTTTCTGAAGACCCTTCTCCTATGCCTGCTTCCTGTCTCCTCATAGTAGCCCTTTCAACTCCATGACTGTTGCCACTTCTCCTCCTTCCCTCAGCAGTCCCTTTCTCCTTCTTCCTGTTGTCTTTTTTCCCCTTGACCTGGTTTCCCTCGATGCCGTTTTTCTTAGCCTGGGCCCCCCTGTCTCTGCTTCCCTTCTTTTAACCCTCTCCTCCCCGCTGGCTCAAATTGCCTCCCTCCCTCCCTCCAGTGTTGGGCTATAACCTCCTCCAGTCTGCTTTGCCTGTCTGAGCTCCTCCTGCAAACCCTTGATATCCTTTTTAAGTTTCTCTGTGTGGTTGCGCACTAAACATTCCCCACCCTCCACGCAATTTTTAGAAAGATTGGCACACCGCAGTTGTTGCAGCCTACCACCCTACCCATTGCTCTCATCGCCCTCCAGCAACCCCCCACCCTTCCAGAGGAAGGATACCCATTGCTCCCCCAAGTCTCCCCTCTCCCCCCTCTATCATTGCAAAACGTTCTTCTCCTTTTCTCAATTTCCCTTACTCCCTTTGTCATACACTTTAGACAGATTGAGCAGCTGCCTTTTAAGTTCCCATCCCTCCTGTCCACACCCAAGACTTTCCGCTTAAGTGCACCCCTTCTGTACTGGTGTCCGAAGCAACAGGGGCATCAGCAGGATTATAAAAGGGTGTGTGAGGGGCATGTCCCCATCAGTCACTTTTTCTCTGGTCTGGGAGTGGCCCCTGAAGAAATTGTGAAGAATTTGGTGGCAAAGGGTGCATTTTAGAAGCATATTCTATGAAATCTCCATCAAGACAAGTATAGGAACTTACTAGCTGAAACCATGAAATACAACAGGGCACTTGAGCCAGAGAATGGGGCAACATAGTTATTCTACAACTGTTTCATTAACTCAGTCTTTTAATCAAGTCCTCATACCCAAACTGTAACATAGAAACATAGATTTTGACGGCAGATAAGAACTGCTTGACCCACCCAGTCTGCCCATTTCCCAACCTATTTGATAAGCTGCAGATCCTAGATAACCAACTGCTGTCAAATTCTATGTTTCTATGTAAAGAAAACAGACTGTACACAAAGAAACCCAAGAGCAGAGTACCAAATGGGTGGAGTGATATTGATGACCACCAAGCAGGAAAAAGACCTAGGGGTAATCACGTTGGATGGCCTAAAGATGGCCAGATAGTGCGATGAGGCAAGAGGCTGAGTGGGATACTGTAGTGCATAGGGAGGGGTATCACCAGCAGAAAGAGGGAGCTGGTGTGGCCCCTCTATAGCTTGCTGGGAATACCCCACCTAGAGTACTGTGTCCCGTTCTGGAAACTACATCTCTGGAAGGACATAGGCAGAGTGAAGGTGGTCCAGAAGAGGGAAATTAAAATGGTGCAGGGTCTGCATCAAAAGCCCTACGAGGAGAGACTAAAAGACCTCAGTATGTACATGCTAGAACAGAAGAGAGAGAGGTGGGATATGACAGAGACCTTTAAGTACTTCATGGGTGTAAATAAGGTACAGGAGGGGAGAATTTTTCAGAAGAGAAGCTGCTCAAGAACAAAGGGACACGCTATGAAACTGGAGGGGGTAGATTCAGGGGAAATGTTAGGAAGTACTTCTTCACAGAAAGAGTGGTGGATTCCTGGAACAGCCTTCCAGCAGATGTGGTAGGGGTGAGAACAGTGGTGGGGTTCAAGAATGCATGTGATAAGAACAAGGGTATCATAATGGAAAGTAAGGGGGTGGGAGAAAGAGCAGTAGATTGGGCACGGTCTGCGGTAATAGTGTAGGTGGAGAGAAATGGGCAGACTGGATGGGCCAAGCGATCCTAATCTGCCATCAAATTCTATGTTTCTATGTAAAGAAATCAGACTGATGGATGACTTTTCCTTTTCACAACAGGGGTTCCAAGGGATGTGACCTTTGGAAGAAATGTTGAAGAATTTGGTGGCAAATGGTTCATTTTAGAAGCACATTCTATTAAATCTCCAGCAAGACAAACATAGGAAATTATTAGCTGAAATCATGAAATACAGGACTTTTGAGCCAATGAATGAGGGTACACTTCTAAAATTGATTTATTGCCTCAGTCTTTTAATCAGGTCACCATAACTACACTTATTTGACCCTGCCATGTAATTTAGGAATTTTCTGCAGTACTGGCAGCAGGAAGTAGAAGATCAATATGTCTATTTGACAGTTTGGCAAATCTGTCAATGACTTCATCTGGATTTATTAGTTTTGGTGTCTTGCCCTCTATTGCTGATGTGACAAGACCGCTGTCTGTCCTGACCTGTTGTGTTTCTTAGGTATGTTTGTATTCATTTTAGGGCACTGAATGACCGTTCACATGAACATGTAATGACTGGTATAGCAAGTGCAATGGCACCTACAGTAATTGATGGATGTCAGGAAACAAAGTCAGTGGCAGTGATTCAAGCAATGAAGAGATGTTCCATGGACAGTTTTCAGCAGACAGATGTTCAATCAATTTTTTTTTTATTTCTTTTTCTGTCCCCTTCTTCTCCAGCCCCTCCTATGTGTCTGGACCTGTCAACCACCTCCTGATGTCTTGGCCATCCAGCCATAGTCACCTACCTCCATGGAGTCTTGGATACCCCCTGGTTGGGGTCAGGTTGGGGGGGATGTAGCCCTGAATTCTTGTATTTCTTCCAGTGGTACTGTGCGCTTGGGGAGGCAGAGACCTGGGATGTACTGTGGCTGTCATTGTGAAGGTGCTGAGGCCAATTTTCCTTGTTACTCCCATCTCCCCTTTGCATGTCAACTGCGTGGACATCAGTGCAAGCCCACACATGCCTGTGTGTGTGTTTGCCTGACGACATCAGTGACGTCCCCACCCTCCCCATCCACCCTTCAGCCACACTTCCACCAGTGTCACCCAGGTGGCAGTATCGCAGCAGAGGATGGAACCTTCCCTCTCTGGAGGAGGTGAACATCCACTGGGATGCTCAATCCTCCTCCCCCCTGGCTGGCTTCCGATGACCCATGCTCGTTCCTGAACTCAGTTCACCGGCGTTGTGAGTGGTAGGTCTACCACTGCGCTGACAAGACAGCTATTCGATAAATTTTTGTGCTACAGTCAGTTCTTCTTCAGGAAGCTATATTCAATAGTGATTGTAGAAAACATATAGCATTGCTTATCTAAAAATAAAGCACTTGTTTTCAAAGCTTGAATTGCTTTCACTAGGTCTAATCCTGATGAAAATCATTGTCTCAATTCTGCAATCATGTTGTCTACAATCGGGTAGTACATTTTAGTTTTGTAATCTGTTTCCAGAGTAAATGGTTGCTGTTCTCTAAGTCTCATGTCAACTACATACTCTTCACAATGGACTGCTGTGCAATGAGTATGTCGTAGACATGTCCTTTCTTCTGTTACACTGTCAGGATCAATTTTAAGTGGTATAGTGAATACGGTGGCTTCATGGAATATTTCTTTACATTTAACTTCATTTCTGAATGAAACCAAAGTATCATTAAATGCTTCAACTGCGATGTCAGCATTGGCTAGGGATCCAGATCTTCAATCTGTAGTAGATCGTGGAGTCCTTCTGTAAATCTGACAATGAGATCAAAGGGGAAAAGACAAAAGACAATGTTGAATGACATCATGAAATTGTAAAGGCCCCAAATTTTGGGAGCATGTCCTTGATCATGGTCACAATGAGAGAGATAAGAGAGTATGCACTCATAAGTACGCTTCACTGCTCTCATCACTCTTTTCTGACATCCCCACCTAGTGTTGCTCAAAGCTGTTACTTAGTATGTTCTGTCAAACCCCATGCCTTGCTGCATCTGTTTCAGTCTGTCACAGTGTATTACAGATGTGGAAAAAAATGTGTGCACACATTGCACAAAGTCAAAAAAATCTTTTACTTCTGGAATGCACTGGCATGAATCAACAAGAGTGAGATTTAACTTATGTGCGTAACAGTGAACATACACAGCATGAGGGTGGTCTTTTTTGAAAAGCTCCTGAACACCATTAACATGACCACTCATGACGCTTGCACCATCATATGCTTGGGCAACAAAAGTAACTTGTGGCTCAAAAGTATCAAATTTTTTCAAGGTCTCATTAATGGTACAACATAAACCCCTTGCATCCAGTTCAGAGGCTTCAGCGAAGCACAGCTAAAGTTTAACAGGTTTTCTGTTTGTTCCTGACATGAAATGTTTCTACTGTCATCAGATAAAACTGATATGAAATTAAAATGTTTTACATCTTGCACAACTGCGTCTATAATACAGGATGCAGCAGACTGAAGTATATCGTTCTGAGACGCTGCGGAAATATATATTGTATTTGATGAGATGGAATCATTGGCTTGAAGCACTCTGTCAAACTTTTTAATCAGCTCTAAAGTTTCCCTGAAATTTCCTTTGTTAACACTTTGCTTATCTTCATTGCGACCACAGAAAGGTAACCCTAGCTGACCAAATGTAGAGTTACTTCAACAAATCTCTTCATGTATTCTCTTCATTTTAGGATTTCCTTTACCCTTGTCTACCTGTAGAACGATATTACCCATTGCATCTGTATGCAGACCACACAGTCACTGCACTGCTATGAGTGTGAGTTTAGGTGTGTGTTTTCCAATATTTTCCAGGGCCTTTTTCCAGTTTTTAAAACCCACTAGCTATAAATGCTTCATGAGCACATCTCAGCCATATTTATTTATTTAGCTTTTTGTTGACCGGGTAAGTGCACTAGACAAATCTTGCCTATTTTCGGGCACGACCCGGGGGAGGGGGAAACAGATGAATGCCAACTGACCTTGAACCAGATTAAGCTGTTGGTAGTATTTTTAGTGAATGAGGGAAATTTGGCCAGGACACCGGGAAATTCCCCTACTCTTTTCGATAAGTGCCATGGGATCTTTAACATCCACCTGAACTACCACCAATCCAGGCAGATGGGACCTTGGTTTAAAGTCTCATCCGAAAGACGGCACCTCAGAAATGCAGCACCCCTCTCATGCTGCATTACAGTGTCAGTACTGGGATATTAACCCAAGTACCAGATGTGGGAACTGAACCCACAGCCGTCTGATCTCCCGGCCTCAGAGGCGAGTGTGCTACCTACTGAGCCACTGACACTGACAATATATTAAGCATCTAAGTGTAAAGCACAGTGTACTCAGTTTTCACAGCTGTACTTCAACCGACAAACTCTGGTCAGAGCCAATATGGCTGTGGAGAGCTTTTGGGATGCTTTTACCCATTATTTCTAATGAATGTGTACAATGCAGATCTGTGGAGAGGCAGTTTCAATGTGGTCTTCCTTTTACACATTTTTACAATGTGTTTTCCTAGAATATGCCTGCTGATTGCTATACATTTAGCCTGGATAGTTCACAGAAGAAATGGCATTGTATTTTCAGTGGGGCTGTACATCTACACAATATTATACTGCATTTTGCAAAATCAGAATGCACTAAAAACGAAATTTTTCATCTGAGGGGATATAATAAGTGCCCAATTGTTGCATGAGCAGAAAGATGCGTTGCACAAAGAGGGTGTGCTAGTCGGCACTGATACAATATTCAAAGAGAATGCGGCACCGGTACAGGATGTGCATACAGTGAAGCCCACCAGGATGAAGCACAGAGCTGCAGAATTCTGCAACAGAGTTACTGCAGCAAACAATGCAATTTCAAAGGGAGCTAATCTCTTTTGTCATGCAGTAAACCCATCCACCTTCTCTCTGCCTATATGCCCCCCACCCACCTTCCTAGCTATAGTTATTGGCTAACCCCTAATCTCTAATGCACTTATAGTCAACCTTGCACTTTTGTTACACCTTTCAAATTTTGTTCTATCTGTTTCTCTCCTTGCAGTTTTGCCCTAGTTCAACCTCCTTGTTTTCTATCCAGTCATTTTCTAACTACAAAGCTATGTCCCACCAAATGTTTGCAAAAGATAATTTGTGGTATCGTATCTATCTAGTTCAAGACTGTTAGCATTGTATCCATCTAGTTTATACCTGTTAGCATTCCTTCTTTTCAATACTTCTGTAAAGTCTTTACTTTACTTTATTGAATGTAATCAGATTGTATACCTATATTGTGTACCAAATCTCTGTATACTATCCTCATGTTCCCCTACCTCCCGGGTCGCACCGAGAGATGAGCAACTTGTTGCTCAGTGTGCCTTCCTGGTGAAACATTTCAATAAATAAAATAAATAAAATAAGACACTGCTCTTCATCCTAGTGGGCCTCATCGTTCTTGTTGAAAATGTGACCCTGGGCGGGAACTGCAGTGCAGGCGGATGCCAAGTCAGGTTCATCCAGGATGACCCTGACTGAATTCCTTCCAGGGGGAATGCATGACAAATACTGGTATGCACCGCAGCCCCCATGGGTGATAGTCAGCCCAGGAATGCAAATGAACTGAGCATGCAGGGTGCAAAGGGGCCTTATGCATGCTCATTACCAGCCCATTTGCATGTTGGCATGGGGATGAATGCGCCAGAGCAGCTCTCGCCCCCAAGCCCCGACCCTGATTGCTCCCATGTGGGACAAACTCTGAAGTCTCTGGTGGTATAGTGGGACCCCTTCCCACCCGTTCCACCAGCCATGATCGTACCGGAGTCCAGGCTCCATCGGTTCCATATTGTAGGGACCCCAATGCCATCCCTAATTGCACCTGAATACACCTACAGTCCATGTCCATAGTGTAGTGGCCCCCGCTCCCCCTCAATGGTGCACAGACACCCCCCTCCCTGCCCCCCAGCCCATTCCATTGTGACAACTGGCTCTGTAATGGGATCGTACCACTCTATCGGCTGGTGGCGGAGCATTTGCAGTAGGATGCTGGAATGTGTTATACGTGGGCACAAGCTGTGTGTGGGTGATAACACCAGGTGGCCATACTCTTCAGGTACTCGCATGTGGATCCATCATCCCAGTGCCATTGCACTGCTCAGTGTGGGTAATGGCCGATGCTGTACCACTCACACAGGCCCCAAAACAAGCATGTTACAGCTGACCTCCCATTCGTTTGTACAATTGGGGAACTGCAGATGGACTATCCATAGCCTGGAGCATACACTGCAAACGCATTACAGGATACTGAACCCCATGGCACCCAGGATACTTCAGCAGTCCGAAGGGTGGCATGTTACACAGGGGTACAGGGGAGAGTATGGACTTGCAGTGGTGTATGACAGCAGGAAGATACAGCATTGGCAAATCATGCATTGGAGGTATGTAAATTCTCTCTTCAGTTTGCCAGGGACTTACACATGGCTGCATACACTGGTGGATCTGCAGCTGGCATGGTGCCCCAATGCACGGTACAGCCAGTTGGGTCATTCTAGCGTGCAGTTCCCCAGCCCAGGTTCAGTGCAGTCAATGGCTGGCCATGGCAGGGTGTGGAGGGCAGTGCCAGTCTTTGCAACAGGCTGGGTATGGGGGAGTGAGGGTGTCTGTGTACAGGGGCAGTGGATGGGAGTCCTCTAGACTATGAATATGGACCATGGTTTCCTCTGGTGCAATTGGGTCTAGGGGGCCCTACACTATGAATCTCTTCAGGCATGGAGTTGGCTAGATTGGGGATGGAGGTACCTCTAGTCCACCAGGGCTGCCAGGCTGCTGTGCAGCTGGGTGCACATCTGCAGCCTGCCTGTGGGTGGCTGGCTGGGTTAGGCCAACTATTCATGACCTAAATGTGGGCCGAGGTGCTCTGGACTGTGAGGGGCACATTCCCACTGAATGTGCAGCAGCAAGGCATATGCATTGGATTGCCCTCTTGACTTGAATGGCATACCAGTTGTGTGTGCCTTGGCCCATTCCCTTGTGGCCGGCGCAGTCCACATGTTTGAATATCGCACTGCTGTGCATTGTTGGAGTTGTGCAGCACATCTCCCTTTTCCACCAGGATGCACTGCATATCTCCTTTGAATACAGGGACCCTGGACTAGGTAGCCTGAATAAATACATTATAAAAATGGTAAAATCATAATCCCACTGAAAACAAGATATTGCATCTAATCTGGGACAGCTTGAGTAAATACAGTGCAAAAATGTGTAAATGAACACCCTTGTGACAATGAGATGTAGCATCTCCCCTGCCCTATCCAGGATACAAAATATAGGATAAGACATATTGAGTGCTCCCAGATCCAAATAACCATTACTCTGTAAGAAGCTCTCATTTCCCTGTGTTTCCCCCACAAAGGCAGAATCAAATCCCTGTATAAATCCCTGTAGATTTTTCCATAAGTCACTGGTTCCTTATTTATGGTTTTGTTCTTTATTATATCAGCAGCCTTTTATTAGGAAAAGAGCTCTGATTTGCTGCTCAGTATTAATATTATATGTCACAATGGCCTTGGAATGATTTGGATTTATATGCTATGCATAAGGCATAATGGGGGACTTTATGAAATAACAAATATCCAGCTCATTATTTCATGAACTATACTCAAAATTAGTAATCACAAGTCAGACAATCTTTCAAAAGATACTAGTAATGCCTGTAAACAAATTTATTGTAAATAGACACATTTCTACTGTATATGTATATATATATATATATATATATATATATATATATATATACACACACACACACAAATGCTATTTTTGCATCTTATAGTTGTTCGTTCTCAGACAAATTCTCATAGACTTTTTTTCTGTCCACCTGATGGAATCTTGAATGAGTTAAATAAATGTTATTATTTTATCAAGGCCCTGATCCAGCAACTCAGTAAATACACACTCAGTATATCATATTACAAAATGACAAAAAACAGTCTTCTGTTTACAGTTGTTTGATCAGGAATTTTATAAATGGTATAAATTATTTTTGTTACAACTATGTTGGTCCAATAAAATATATTAAATTGTTTGCTTCTGTATCAATCATGGTTTGTCAGCAGTTAAATCATTAGCTGAGGTCTCCCTGGCCAGCAGTTAGACTGTTTCTCCACCTCTCCCCCAAACACATACACACACACACACACACACACACACTTACTATAAGAGATCTCAGTAGCTCTTATCTGTTATGTTTGGGAAGCATGCCGCAGCCCTTTCTGTCAAAAAGAAATTTATGTATTTAGTCTGGGTAGTTCACTGAAGACCTGGCATTTTATCAGATAGGTCTTGAGAGGTTAAAAACCGTGTAAATCTTTACAAAATTTGCCAGGAAAAGGTAACATTTATGAGGTATGAATCTTTCTTGAAATATATTATTCCCCAACTGAAGTTAGTAACAAAAAAGGTTGAAATGCTAATCATTTAAATGTGCAAGCTGCTGTGTTTTGAAGGGGGTAAACAAATCTCTAGTTTAATAGGCAACCAATATTTAACAAGCTGTTTCAGTTTCCTAATGTCCATCTGATAAGCAGCTTGGAGTTATGTCTCCATCATTCTAAATAGAAAGAAGGGATTATTTTATTTTAGTTGTCATAGTGATTTGTAGATGTGGAAGGATACATAGAAAAATCCAAAATACGTGTTCCACAAAACTCCATTTTCAAGCTACAGATAGCAAAATGGCTGTAGGTTTCGCCCACAGCCATAATAAAAATCTTTGCACCACTGATGGTTAAAGTCGTAGCAGCACATAGTACATTGTGAAGCTGGCTCCTAGTAGCTGCATCTAACCTGGGGAGCCTTCCGAAGCTCCTTTAAGCCAGTTACAAACTTGCAGTTCATTGTGAAGCTGACTCCCACCAGCTGCCCCTAGCCTTGGGAACCCCACAGAAGCCCTTTTGTGCTGGTTATAATGTTCCTCAAGTTGGAGAGCCGTGGAAGTTCTATACCCTAAAAGACAGACTTCTCGTGGAACACTGACAGCCATTGTGGGTGATAGGAAAGTATTGGAATGCAGCTGCTACGAAATTTACAAACCTGGTGACTTTTAATAGTTGGAACAGTTGTGTTGGTCTGTAACAGATGGCAACGAAAGTAAAATACAGTTGGGAATAGGCAACTGAGCTGGGAGGATCTCTGAATATTTTGCAACTTCTTTATGCACTGTAAGTTGCTGTTTTGCACTGGATTTTATGAGCTAAATAAAGTATGAATGTTGGGGGTTGGTGAATAGTGGCCCCCTTGTATTAACCAAGTGCTGACAGACTTTGCTCTTTTGGGGAATAGTTTCAGTAATACAGTAATACAGGCTATATCAACTGAGACTGTCTTGGCTGTAGCCAGTAAAGCAATTCATGGCGTGAAACCCCTGGATCCAGAAGAAATGATACACCCCACTCACACACAGTAGGCAGTAAAGCAATTAGATTGTGACATACAATGGCAAGACCTGCTTTTTTTCTGGTGCCAGAAGAAATGATACACCTAGAAAATGAGAAATGTTGACAATGAAACAATTGGTTATATGATTTTTTTTTCTATGGCCAGAAGAAATGAGACACCCAGAAAAGATAGGCAATAAAGCAATTAGTTACGTGATTTTTCTGGGTCCAGAAGAAATACACTCAGAAAAAGGCAGCAGTGAAGCAATGAGATAGTTAAGTGATGATGATGGTAAACCCTGCTTATATTATTTTCTGGACCTATACCAAAATATACTGTGGGCAATAAAGCAATCCCGACTTCATGCCAGCAAACCCTGCTGTAAGTTATTTTGTGGGCCACGAAAAATACCCTGTAGGCAATAAAGCAATAAGAGAAGAGAAGCCCTGCCTTTATTATTTCCTGACATCTACCCAACCCGAACCAAGACTGTAGGCAATAAAACGATGGAGGTGCCAGCAAACCCTGCTAATATTTATTTTCTCTGGTAAGAGAAATACCTCGTGGGCAATGAAGCACTATGGACTGTGCCAGCAAACACTGCTGTTATCTGTTTTTTGGGGTAGAAGTCTGAGAAATACAATGTGGGCAATTAAACACTTCGGACTGTGTGACAGGCGCTGCCAGAAAACACTGCTGTTATTTATTTTCTGGTGTAAGAAAAATACCCTGTGGGCAATAAAGTACTACAGTGTCTGCCAGCAAACACTGCTGTTATTTATTTAGGGGGTAGGCTAAATACCCTGTGGACAGTAAAGCACTACTGACGGTGCCAGCAAACACTGCTGTTTATTTAGGGGGTAGGACAAATACCCTGTGGGCAGTAAAGCACTATGGACTGTGTGACAGGCAGTACCAGCAAACACTGCTGTTATTTAGAGGGTAAGACAAATACTCTGTGGGCAATAAAGAACTTATTGACTGTGTGACAGGCACTACCAGTAAACACTGCTGTTTATTTAGGGGGTAGGACAAATACCCTGTGGGCAGTAAAGCACTATGGACTGTGTGACAGGCAGTACCAGCCAACACTGCTGTTATTTAGAGGGTAGGACAAATACCCGGTGGGCAATAAAGAAATTATTGACTGTGTGACAGGCACTACCAGTAAACACTGCTGTTATCTATTTTTTGGTGTAACCCCCCTACAAATGGTGGTCACTAAAAAGCCTTCAAATTTAAAATAATTTAGTGAGAGTGCCTAATGCTCCATATACTGTCACTTTAAGAGCTGCCAATCTGCAGTATAATTAATTTGAACTGGGGGGACTGTGTGTTTCCTTGCTCGAATCCCGCCTGGGCCACTGAGCAGATCGCTTCGTTCTGCAGTCGCTATATGAGCAGGGGGAGCACTTTCAAAAGATGTCATTATCTGCTGGGAATTTGTTAGAGTGATAATGACTGTACAGTTTGTCTAACCTGCCTTTCTTGCAGCTGGGACTCTGTGTGTTTAGCCCCTCCATTTCGGATCTGAACTGCTGAATAGATCCAATTAATGGGGAGGGGCTTCTTGAAATGGAGCCTGCTGGCAAATCAACACTTGGACTCTCAAATGGAGCCAGCCACAAGGGGCTTGTATGGAGAGAGCCTCTGGGAAATGTAGTTTGGACCGTGGCCCCTTTTTTTGCCAATAGAGGGAATCTGTTGTGACTGACAAGGAGAATTAGCCAACTGCAACCTTTTGGATTTCGAGGAAAGGCCCGGACTCAGGGGCGTCACCAGGGGTACAAAGTTGGAGGGGGCTAATGTCCCTAAGTCAAAATCCTAACAAAGCTAGGGGGGTCCGGGGGCATGGCCCCCCAGAAAATTTTGAAATTTTACCTTCAAACGGTGGCTTTTCCTGCATTTTAGTGGTGAAAAATATGTTTGAGAAGCCTAGTTATCAGCCATATATTTAATAAGGTACATGTGGAAAAATGTGGTTACTGGTCCACCGAGGACAGGTTGCAGGAGGATCCCAGAGCAAATGAGAGACCAGAACAGCCAGACACACCAACCATTATCCCAGCAGATCTGCTGGGAAGGTTGCAGGAGGACCTCAGAGCAAATGAGAGACCAGAACAGCCAGACAGACCAACCATTATCCCAGCAGATCTGCTGGGAAGGTTGCAGGAGGACCCCAGAGCAAATGAGAGACCAGAACAGCCAGACACACCAACCATTATCCCAGCAGATCTGCTGGGAAGGTTGCAGGAGGACCCCAGAGCAAATGAGAGACCAGAACAGCCAGACACACCATTATCCCAGCAGATCTGCTGGGAAGGTTGCAGGAGGACCCCAGAGCAAATGAGAGACCAGAACAGCCAGACACACCATTATCCCAGCAGATCTGCTGGGAAGGTTACAGGAGGACCCCAGAGCAAATGAGAGACCAGAACAGCCAGACACACCAACCATTATCCCAGAAGATCTGCTGGGAAGGTTGCAAGAGGACCCCAGAGCAAATGAGAGACCAGAACAGCCAGACACACCAACCATTATCCCAGCAGATCTGCTAGGAAGGCTGCAGGAGGACCCCAGAGCAAATGGGAGACCAGAACAGCCAGTCACACGATTATCCCAGCAGATCTGCTGGGAAGGTTGTAGGAGGACCCCAGAGCAAATGAGAGACCAGAACAGCCAGACACACCATTATCCCAGCAGATCTGCTGGATATCAGTGTCATACAGGTTTTACTATTTTATTATCATGTTGATTTTGGGAGAAGAAGCTCAACCTTTCTGTTTGTCATGGATGCAAATTCGTCAATCACATCATCAGTGTCAAGTTGTCTGCTTTCTTCGGTCTGAATGTTGAGAATTCCAAGTGAACTCAATCTGTCATTTTCCGTCTTGTTTCTCAGATATGTCTTAATGCAACTCATGGAACTAAAGGAGCACTCACACACACATGTGGTAACTGGGATTGTTAAAGCAATCTGCAGTGATTTATGCAGCGTTGGATACATGATTTCTGAAAGTACATTATAAAGATTGGTCATATCGTGTGGACGTTCATTTTCTGGCAGCTGACAAATGAAGTTTCTTGCTACTACCAGTTCCTCTTCCAGAACTGGACAGTCATACATCTCTCCAAGTGGCCTCAGTTTGTCCTGGTCCAAGAATGTGTTAGACTGTGGTCTGAGAGCACTGATAGCAACCGTCAGTGTTTGGTTATGCTTGGAAAACCTTCTGTCAATCTCTCCAATCATTTTGTCAATCACAGGGTAAAAAACAATGATTCTCAAATGCACAGCAGTTCTTGTTTCATGCAATGCTGATGCACTTTGTTCAGTTCCAGTTCGTGAAGTTGGAACAAAGTGCTCCCAAGTACGAGGTAGCTTCCTTTGCCTCTGTGGACCCCGGAGTGTTTTCGGGTGTCTGTGTCCCATATTTTTCTGCCATATTTTCAGCTTCCCTGTAGAGAACTAGAAATCTCTCTTCAGTACGAAATTGTGCAATTGTGTCTCTCAGCGCAGATACAGCAGTCACTGCACATCCGAAGTCCAAAGCCTGAGTCTGAAGTAAGTTATTTGTTCCATCGACCACTGACAGTAGTTTGTCAAACATTTTAAGGAGAAAGATATTGTTGAATTCTAGAAGCTTGCTGTGGAGTCCTCTGGCCTTTGCAGCTTCTCCTTCTTCACATTCTGAAAGATATTTTAGAAGAGCTGGATAAGTTTCTATTACTGCCTTTGTTGCTCGCTTTTGACAAGCCCACCTGGTAGAACTTAACTCTGGTATCTCAAGAATTCTAGTCAACCCAAGCTCCTTTTGAACATTTAAGAACCCCTGGTGAGTCAGGACAGATTTGGAAAAGAACGTGTGTATCTCTTGAAGCATGTCAAAGAATTTCCAGACAGGAAGAAGTGATGAACAGGCATCTACATGGACCTAAAGTCAGAATATGTCATAGCAATGAACATATATAGCATATGGATGCTTATGACGCAAATAGTTCCTGGACTCCATTTAAGTTGCCGCCATAACAGATGCACCTTCATAAGTTTGAGCTCACTAAGTCACCGAATTCTCATGGAGGTCTCAGTTAGTCAGCTTTGAATACAATTCATTTGTCAGACTTTGGGCATCTAATGCTGTTACTTGATGGAAGCACAAAAATTTCTACAGGGGAACCATGGTGAACATAACGAAGGCAAATACTCATTTGTTCTCTGCAAGCAACATCTCTAGATTCATCAGCAAGTATTGCAAAATACTTTTGCTTCTTTTACCTCATTTAAAATTTTTCTCTTATTAATTTTGCACAACATTCTATCATCTGATTTTGACTGAGAGGTGAGAGATAGGTGGCATTTCCTGGCATGTGAATCTGCAAATTTTGCAATTCAGGATCAAACTTTTAGAAGGTCAAAAGTCTCTAAAAGTTACCCTGTTTGAGCTCCTTCACACTCCCTATGGCCTCGAAAGGCAGTTCCTGTCTGCCAAACAACAAAACAATCTCAACTATTCTTCTCAGGTACTCCCATGCTTTTTAATATCTGCAATCATTGCTGAATCCGTTAGCTGTATAATATTGTCTCGTTCTTTAGATTTCACATAAGTAGACCAGGCCTCCATTGCTCCTGTATGTGTTGTTGTTTGTTGGTGTTCTCTCATCTTCTCTATTGCCTTCTTCCAGTTGTTAAACCCTCTGGACGTGAAAGCAGTGTCCACTCGACCAGTGCAACTTGAAAACATTCTGCAGGCAAAGCAAAATATGACATCATTGCTTGCACTATATGCAAGCCATTTAAATGATGCATACCAGCTGCTTGAAAATGAACGCTTCTGCTTTCCAAAATCCCTTTGTGGAAAACTAGACAGCTTTGGCTGCATAGGACCAGCTTCTTTGGTTCCCAGATCATTGGGTACAACAGTAGCAGCAGACGTAAATCTTGCTGCTGATTCAAGTGCATCACGAGATGTTCCGGGAGATGATGATGTGTTTGCTACATCTTCTGGTACTGGAACTTCCACTTCATTTCTTAATGGCTGCTCTGGTTGCAGCTATTGAGCGTCACTGGGGTCCGGGAAGTTACTTTCTTTATTCTGATTTTTTGATTTTGGACGGAAGAAATCACGGATATTCATTTTTAACAAGGCTGATGAGTGTGTGACAAGAACTAACTAAAAAGTAAATTATAAGAAAAATGCCCTTTTATTGGGTCTGGCACAAAGGGATGAAATGTTTATGTGACAGACTTAGTTTAACACACAGGGCTCACAGTATGCGAAGTAATGAGTATTAAACACCTACTGGAAAACTGCAATTTAATACAATAGATGGAGCCCAACACACACAGGGCTCACAGAATGCGAAGTAATGAGTATTAAACACCTACTGGAAAACTGCAATTTAATACAATAGATGGAGCCTAACACACACAGGGCTCACAGAATGCGAAGTAATGAGTATTAAACACCTACTGGAAAACTGCTATTTAATACAATAGATGGAGCCTAACACACACAGGGCTCACAGTATGTGAAGTAATGAGTATTAAACACCTACTGGAAAACTGCTATTTAATACAATAGATGGAGCCTAACACACACAGGGCTCACAGTATGCGAAGTAATGAGTATTAAACACCTACTGGAAAACTGCTATTTAATACAGTAGACGGAGCCTAACAGACAGGGCTCACAGTATGTGAAGCAAAATGAGTATGCTACTGGAACTGTTTTTTTTATAAAACAGACGGTTTCCTTTGTTCATAAAAAAAGTGTCTGAAATTGAACTGGCTAACTCCTTGCTTGTGATGTTAAGCTTGCCACAATACAAACCCGAGGCATGGGTCAGGGTATAAGGCAATTTAGGAAAAGAAAAGTTCTGCTACTTTTATTCTAAATTTGTGAGCCTAAAAACATAAACCACCAAAGTACTCAATTTACTCAGTAAAATAGTAAATGTGAAAATAAGTTGCAAGTAAGAAATAAAATAAACATATATGCAGTAGTTAGTAATGCTGCTGTATGGCAGCACTCACAGCAGGTTGTCTGTGTCTGAGCTTTTCAATTTGCACACAAACACAACCCCCCCCCCATTACATTCAGAGAAAAAAATGTAAAAAATAAACACTACACTTTATTTAGCTCTCAAGCCTCTTAGCCCAACAAGTGAACTGAGTCTTCAATGTTTGATAATAACTTCTAGAAATATAGATTGAAATTGAATTCGATTTGAATCTCCCAAATAGTGCCTGCCTCTGCTCTGTTGCTCGCTATCAACTACAACTCGTCACTAGTTTTCTTACTGCACACAGTGGGACTACTAGTGTGTACCACATGTGTGTTGGAGAAGCACACCACGTGTTTGTCCACTGATTGGCTCACTGTGCAAGCAAGCTGCTGTGCTGTTGGTAGGCAGAGTATGAGGCGGGTGCCAGTCACAGAATACAAGAATGAACCCTCCCTGCTCGCCTCCTTCTGTCTATCATCCCCCCGTCCTCCAACAACTGACGCCATTTCATTATCTCCCAATCATGATCAGATCTGCTGGCGCTGCTCCCACCCACACACACACACCAGAGACAACTCGCGCTGATGACTCCAGTCCTTGGCTTGTTGCTCAGCGTGACATGCAAGCCAGGAGCCTCCTCCTCCACCACGAAGTGCTGCTGCTGAGTGCAGGCTGCTGTCTGAGTCAAATAAAATCCCCCTGTGTACTGTCCTGAATCCATCCCTCCTGACCACAGGAGCCTCCTGTGTCTCACTCTCTCCCCCCCCCACCGGTGTCTGTTGTAACCCACCCATCCCATGCCTTCCCGAACCGCACCCGGCCGACCCCAGTGACTGAGAGTGAGTGGAAGTATATAAATGATTATATGTCCCTGATCTCACCGAGATCAGGGACATATAATCACTTATAAACTTCCAAACCCTGTATCCATTCTGTCCATGGCAGCGTCCAGTGTCGGTCGGTCCTGCTCCTGTCACTCACTGCCGCTATGGAGTAGCTGATCACTGAGGTTAGTGGTTACAGTTCGTCCAAGGTTGGCTGACCTCCTGTCCCACTCCTCAATCCTCCTCCTCATAGACACAACAGTGCTCCGTCCTGTCCTCCTGTCCCCACACAGTGCCCCCCTCCTATCCCGGAGACCCCAGTGTGCCCCCCCGTCCCCGAACACAAGAAAGCGCTGTCTGCAGTGTCTGGGCAGTACTCACAATCACAACACCGATGGTCCTTCTTGGTGGAATGAGGTGTGTCAGCTGCTCGTTCCTGACCGAGACTTCGTTTGGGCGGGCGGATCAGCGGCATTCCCAGAGACCTGCTGAATCAGCTGGTGGATGGAAGGGTCAGCACCGTCAGCGGGGCTAGTAGGGCTACGGGCGTGTTCTTCTTGGCAATGGCTAGTAGGGCACACAGTGTACATCATTTACCAGTTCTGAGCTGCATGCTGCAGAATTAGATTGGCGATGCAGTTCAGAAAGACTCACTGAGGTAAAATCGGAGGAGACGGAGAGTCGGGTCAGCGGGGCTACCGGCGCGTTCTTCTTAGCCCATGACTGAACTGTACAGAGTGTTATCATTTATTTACCTCAGTCTGAAGTTCTGAACTGCATGCTGCAGAATCAGATTGGCGATCTGCATGCAGTTCAGAAAGACTGAGTTAAAAAATCGGAGAGTCGGCTGAGGCTCACGCTGCTGCTCAGCTGCTGCTAGTTCAGACTAGCAGATACGGTGTGGAAGGAAGGAATAGCCCCAATACAATGCCCCATTAATCCAGGTAGGTTTGCCCGTCAATGATTGGGAGGGCTTTAACCTCGATTGGGGGGGCTGTAGCCTCTCCAAAATCAGTGTGGTGATGCCACTGCCCGGACTGTCTGCTGGGAGAGTCAGTCTGAGCATGGAGCTGGAAGAGTGAGGGGCAGCACGGGAACCGTGCGGGAGGCCTGAAAAGGGCCTGTCTTTCATTGGCTCTCCTGAGGGGAGAGAAAAGGACTGTGTTTTCTCGGATCAAGTATCTGAACATGGGCGAAAAAGGGAAGCAGTCATTATGGCCTAGATATTGGGCAACCAAGTGTTCAGACAGAGATTCTGAAGAGAAGCCTTGATTTTCAGACAGAGATTCTGAAGAGGAACCTTGATGCTGAAGTGTCCTGAAGTTTGGGGCAGAAGAGAACTGTGTTTGAAGTTGGAAGCTGAGGGGGAAACTGCCCCGAGTGTTCGTGCAGCCGTTGTGTGCAGTAGATTCATGCGGGAAGCGCATGTGAGGCCATAAAGTTGGCCTGCATTTATTAGTGAGTAATTATTGGACAGCGATTCGAGCTTCAGAGTGAGAGAAGAAGCAGAAGTCATTTGGGACCACACTAACCTGAAGAAGACCAAAGTGTGCAGAATTGCGATCGGCCTGTCAGGATTCTGTGGTCTGGTACAGTAAGTGACCTTTACATATAAATGTGTGAGTGCTTGTGGGGACTGGCGTGATAATTCCCTTGTTGTGAACTGTGTGTTGTGCTGGGAATGTGATTCCCTAGCAGGGTTCGATCTGAATCCGCGTTTGAGTCAGAGAAGAATGCCTCGGTAGCCAGGCTCAATCTCCTGAGGTGACCAGCTGCTTGCCTGGTAGTGTTTTGTGTACATATAAATTGTGCAGCGAGCTGGAAGTCACAGCCAGCATCTCTTGGACTGCATCTGCCAGTGATTAAAGTATATGGGATGCTTGATGGGAGTGTCGTTGCCAATTTACTCTGGATGGATGCCTTTTGGTATATAAAGTACTGGATGTGACCGTATTTGAATTGCATATAGGATGCTTGACAAAAGTATCACCAGTATTGCTTTGGATGGGACTTTCAGATATTGTGCTGAATGTTCTGGATGTAAGATCCATATAGTTTGTTCTGGAATGTTCAGAAGTCTGCGAGTGCAGGGCAATCCCTGATTTGTCTGTGAGTGCAGGGCAATCCCTGCTTTGTCTGCTAAAGTGCAGGGCAATCCCTGCTGTGGTTGTAAATAGTAATTTGCTGCTTTACACAAATCTGTTTCCAAGTTGCCCCCACCCTCAAATTAATAGCCAGCCACCTCGACCAGCTGCAACTCCATCAGGCCTACAACATCTTGGACTGTGGTATCTGTTTAACCAGTATGGTATGAAATTGCAGGGTTTCTGCTGTATCTGGGACTGGTACCAGTGTGAGTATTAATAATAATTGTGTTTAACTTCTGATTTATCAGCAGCTAGATAGCCAGGGCTCTGGATGTCTTAAGTCGAATGGTAAAATGTGATTTATGTCTGCCTGTTAATACCCAGAGGGAAGTGAAGTGTTCAAACAGTCACTATATGGTGTTATTTCAGTGTTACAGTAGCAGTGTACACTTCCTGCACACTTCATTTCATAATGCAGTCCATCAGTGTTTAATCAGTGCACTTTCAGATCTCTTTTGGTGTACATGCATTGCTTTTTCAGTGTGTGTGAATTATATTAATTAGCACTGCAATCACACTGCAAAAGTACTGCGCTTAGCAGTGTTTTCAACACTGCCTGAAGCAGTGTTGCATTGCTTTTTCAGTGTGTGCGAATTATGTTAATTAGCACTGCATCAACACCTGTAGTGCACTTCAGTGTGCAGTGTGCTTTTGGTAGCACTCCTGTTGGCAGTGTTGTAGTTCTGTTTCAGTGAATTAGGCCGCATTAAAGATGGCGTCGCATAAAATTCAACAAAAACAAAACAGTATTCATCTACAAGTATCTGCAACCTCAGCAGAGGAAGCTTTGTTTAAGGGTTCCTGAGTGAGAAAGTCGTCTGTGAATTCCAAAGAAGATGGAGATCTTGGGGGCTATGTCTATAGGAGGTACTAAAGTCTGTTACCCCATGTTTGACTCAAAGTCACAAGGAAGGGGGTGGACATTTAGGTAAAGGAATGACCAACAATCATTCTGGTTTGCAGAAAATGGTATGGGAGCCTTCCTAATATGCAGGTCCTCACCAGTATTTCCAGGTTTATCTTCAAAAGGAGAAGAGAGCCTCTTCGGACTGGGAGCACAGGCACGGTATGGAAAATTATTTTCGGTATCAAGGGGCTGTTCGAGTGAAGTGTGTGTATGTATAAGTATATGTGTGTGTGTGCGTGTATATCTCCCCCTCTCTTATATATATACATATATCTCTATAATGGGATTATCAATCGCATTGGACAAACACAATTACGTGACTGTGCGTATATTGCAGTGCAACAACACACCTGCACTTTTACTCCCCTCCAAAACAATTTTGCCATTTTATAAGATAGATAACCCACTGTGTGGTGTGTGGAAGCGCAGTGCTATACACACGGCTTGGGTGCTTGATGCATTCGGCTTGCAGCCTCATGTGCAACAACACACACCAAGGTGTGTGTATATCAGAGCGTGACTGCACATCCTACAGTAGGTTATTACACACACACACACACACACACAGTACTTGTTGCAAAACAAAAACACTACATTAATGCAGGCATTAGAATGCAAAGCACACAAAGCAAGAAAATGAAAAACAGGGTTTGAGCCTCACGAGTCTTGGCAAATTGATTGTGTGGTGTTCCCTGGAGTTCCCAACCTTGATCCCCATTCCATACCCCCCACCAGCCCATAGTCTCCTTTCTAAAGCACAAGGCACAGCTCCAACCCAGTGCCTCCCATAGCAGCCATTCGTACCTGTAAAACAAGAACAGCAATGGGCTCACAAAGGATCTGCAGCTCGTTATGAACTATTATCTGACAAACAATGTAGGGTAAACAAAAAAAAATACTTATCTGATACATATGGTCAGTGTCTTCCTACTCCCAGTCAATGTCCTGTCAGACCGGTAGATATAAAAGGGAAAATGGGTCAGTATGAAAAATAAAAATACTGATCAGCTGGGTCAGTTGGGAAGGCTCTGTAGGAGGTTAAAATAATAAAAGTTGGTTGGGGGGAAGATACCAGACCTGTACCACACCATCAACCTGGCTTTTGGAATGGACTCGGTCACTCAGGGGATGTCATGGTTGGGGGAGGGAGGAGGAGGACTCCTTGCCCGTGCCCCTAGAACTGATCTTTTTTGGGGGGGTAGGTCGTCATGTTGCTCCACACATCAACCAACACAGGGTAAGATAAAGACACCAAGGAACAGATATTCAAGGCACAATGAATGCTTCCCTGGTGGTGTAGTGGATCCCCCCCTCTCTTTTCCCAATCTGCCTGTAGAATACACAGGAGCACAGATATGCGATGGCAGAAAGGGACTGCAAGCCCACCTAGTCTGCCCAGTTCACCTAGATATCCACTAGGCCTTTTCTGTAGTCCCCCCCGTGCCAGTTGCCCTCTGTGCTTATCCCATGCTCTCGTGAACCCTTCCACCATTTCTCTCAGCAGCCCATTCCAGTTGTCCACCACCCTCTCAGTGAAGAAGTACTTCCTAATCCTTCCTCTAAGTCCCCCCCAACCGATTTGGAATTTCCAACTACCATCCATTGCAGTATAGCACACCTCAGCAGGCCAACTGTGACCATCTCTAGGCAGATATACGCAGACACAACCAGTCCCAGAACTCCCTGCAGCTGGCAACAGGCAACAGATGTTCCAATAGCCTGCAGTGCACATTTGAGCCTACACAATCTCTTATCAGATGTTTTCCACTTCTGCTCTTCTCCAGAGGATAAGTCAGTCTGTGACAGAACTTAGCTCAGGGAGTTCAGTGGGGCCAGTAAACCAAAGCTGAGAGCCTATATAAACTCTTAACATGCACTGTAGGACAATCTCCCACCACAAAGAACTCCAGCATCTGCTGTAAATGAAGCTGTCAGTGCAGAATCCAGCAAAACCAGTCATCATAATCCACTACACTACAGCACACAGCAGGCAAACCAAAATGTTTCCACATGCAAAGTGCATATTGGCACCAGACCCACACTTATGTGGGACCCTTCACACAAGCCAGCCAGTGGATATTATGGTAAGGAGGGACAAAACCTTTTACATGCAGGTACATCAGGGAGAAAAAGAAGGCAAGGGGAGATACTGAGTGTATGAAAAGGGTGGATGGAGAGAGGTTAAAAGATGACCGCCAAAAAGCAGAAATACTGAACAAATACTTCTGTTCAGTTTTTACAAAGGAAGGGGCAGAAAATGGGCCAGCATTAATAAGGATGGAGAGATCATAGAAAAGGACACAGCTCCCTTTGCAAAAGAAAGGATCATCATGGAACTGGCAGCAATAGGGCTATGGGCCAGATAGATGCATACCTGGACACTGAGGAAACTAAGGGACGTGTTAGTAGGGCCTCCGACTACCCTGTTCACCCTATCTTTGTAAACTGGTGACGTGCCCAGGGATTGGAGATGGGCTGATGTGGTCCCGCTATACAAAAGTGGGAACAGGGAGGATGCAGGAACTACATACTGGTCAGACTGACCACAACAGTGGGAAAAGTAATGGAAATACTGCTGAAGGAAAGAACAGTGGAGCACCTGGTTGTCAATGGTCTATAGGGGAAGTGGGGGAAGGGAACACTGTTTAACCAGGAGTAGCACACTAATCTGAAGCTTGTTTCCAGATGCAACCTGGAGCACAAAGAAGTTAAGTAACTTGCTCAGAATCACACAGTATGCACTTAGATGGCTGTTGGATT
The DNA here is from genome assembly GCA_016271365.2 of Neoceratodus forsteri. NCBI lineage: Eukaryota > Metazoa > Chordata > Ceratodontiformes > Ceratodontidae > Neoceratodus > Neoceratodus forsteri. The sequence goes on from CM028132.1 coordinate 458,586,006, forward strand.
CAAACCCAGGTCTCCAGATCTGTAGCTCAGAGCCTTTACCTAATGTGCTATACTGCCTCAGGACCCAAGGCAGTTTGGTTTTATGGGAGACAGGTTGTGCCCGACAAACTTAACTGAGTTTTTGACTGGGTAACAAGGAAGGTGGATGGAGGAGGATGGCCTACCCAGATTTCAGCAATGTCTTGACACTTTGCCACATAGAAGGCTGGTAAATGAGCTGGAAGGCTTAGGGGTGGAACAGAAAATAACAAGGTGGGTGGAGAACTGGTTCAAAGACTGAAACCAGAGCGTGGTGGTAAGGCAAATGGGGTGCATTCCAGGGTGGCAGTGGTGTGCCCCAGGGGTTGGTGCTGGGACCCAACCTTTTTTAATATCTATAGCAACGATTAGCCCAGTTCCAATCAGGGGAGGAGAGCTGTTCTTTCCAGACCAGGGTTTGTCACTGAAAGTGGTCTGGTTAGGCATTCTGGGGCTACATCGGCAGTGGGAGAAGATGGGATCACATTGGTGATCGACAAGGAAGCTCTTGCTGGTGGGGGACAGGCAATGCATATCGGGTCCACATCAGCCACAACTTTGCAAGCCGGCGACTCAGGAAGGAGCGGCCAGTCAGTGAATAGGGCGCGAACCTCTGACTGTGTGACTGGGCCAAAAGGCAAATAGTCTAGTTGCAATCAGAGGAGGAAAGCTGTTCTTTGTTCCACACCACCTACCCTGGCCCCAACCTTCATTAAATGGTTGGTGAGGGCGGAGCCTTGGAGGAGGACAAGTCTAGATTGGGCGAACTGGAACACTAGGAAGCTGGATTGTTATTGATTGGGGGAAAAGGGTCCTGTACACTGTGCTGCTTGGGCAACACTGACTACTACCAGGAAGGGGCATAATGAAGCAGACTGTATAAATGACTGTGATGCCAACTACATCTGAGGGAGTAGGCAAACTGTGTTTGCATCGATTACTGCTAGGTCTCTGAGCTGGCTAGTGTTATGATGGGCTAATTTTTGCTTGTGAACCGCCCACTGCTAGGGCCAGGAAAACTGGCTACCGTCAAGAAAGAGGAAAATTGCTGTAATCGGAGGGGGCAAACTGCTTGGGTTTTAGTGCAACACTGACTGAATTATTTCTGTTAGAGGGCCGCATTGCTCACCTAAAATGAGGGTAGACTTGGGGGTGGCCAAAGCGGGCACCTTCGGTAGAGTGATTGGGTGTACAGGGTGCGGGGGGCAATAATATTAAATTGGGCAAGGAGGTTCAGAGGGTGCCCAGTGTGTTTTCAGTTGGCAGGTCTTAGGGAGGAAGTCGAGGGGATCAGAAGGCAGCTGGAAGCCGGGAGGGGTGGGGAGGAAAGGTGTGGAAAGGACCTTGTGAGAGTACACGAGGCCAATATGGCATAACCCAGGGAACAGGTAGACAAGGATCATATGGTTACTCATGAGGGGTGGGGCACGAAACAAGCAATGTACGGAAATCACTACGTAGGGAGGTGGCTGACCAGAAGGAGGGGGGACAGGAGAGAGCAGGTCGAGGGCAAGCATCACACTTACTGATCTATTCGCCTTGCTGTATATGGGAGATGAGATGGAGAGGCTGGCGGGAGGAGGGGAGCAGGCAGAGAGGGTTTGGTCAGTAAGCTGGGGGAGATGGGTCAGGAGAGAGAGCCAGATCCACAGAAGGGGGGGGAGAGACATTAGCCTAGGTGGGAGGGAGGTGGGGAGGAAGGGGGAGTGCAGAGTGAAGCCAGGGTGGGAGGAGGGAGGACTAGGGTTGGGCAAGCATCCAGGTTAGGGAAGTCAACCAAGGATAAGGAATACTCTAGATAGGCCAGCTTCAGGGCAGGAGAAATCAGATGAGGTGGAGAGGAGGGGAGACGGGGGTAGGGAGAAACACAGCAGATGGGGTGAAGGATGCAGAACTTGGGGGAGGCAAGGAGGGAAGCAGTAGAAGGGAGCCTGGGTGGGGATCTGAGGATACCAGCCCAGAAAGAGTCCACGGAGATCTGGGTGGGGGGCAATCTGTGCCACCCAGGAGGTTGGGGGGCAAGGAGCAAGCTGGGAGCTACAGGTAGAAGAATGAGCATGGTAGGGCAAGCACAGGCTTGTGATCCCCAGGCTGAGGGGGACAAGAGAAGTAAGCTGGGGGTGATGACAGAAGGAAGAGCCTGGATGGAATCTAACGGGCCAGTAAAGTGGGGGGGTGGAGAAGGTGATCCTGCTGCGTGACTCCATGACCTGGGTCATTCAGTGGAAGGGGGCGGGAGGGAAAAAGCAGCCCAGTCAAGGCTAAATGTATCCCAGGCCTAGACGTACACAAGGCCAAATTCCAGCTATGCTCGATAGCATTGGAATGCGGGTAATCCCCAGACGAAACATCTGGGAACAAATGACTTAGAGGGGAACAGTGAACTAGAAATCCAGGCAAGATTCCGAGAACTGGCCAGGGTTTACCACTCTATAGAAGCGCAATCTCTTTCTTTGAGATTCTGCCAGTACCTAGGGTGTCCAGGGAGACCAAACATAAACTTAGAGGTGTGAACCAGTGGCTCAGGGACTGACGGAGGGCAGAAGGGAAGGGCTGGTGACAAGGGCGTGAGCTACCGATACGCCTGGCACGCCCACGGCGTGCTGTAGACAGAAGTAGTGGGGTAGCAGGGATGCGTAGGGTAGCAGAAGTCGTCATGCGGCGCTTTTAAACTTTTCTTTGTTTTCGACCAAGGGCTTTTCCAGCCCACAGTGCTTGGAGGCCGAGTCAGCAACTTTCGATTGGGGGCGCGTGTCTCCATGACGGGCACGCCACGCCAGCAAGCTGCTTTGTCTGTGTCCTCAATCAGGTCCCGCTTAGCGCTGCGAGGCGGCTTGCAAGGGCGGCCAGGTGGGCTCTTCTTTAAACCCTGTGTGTACGCTTCCTCTCATTTCAGAGGAGCTTTTGCCATTGCTGTGGTTTGTTAGAAGCTCTGTACTACACGCCCGCCGCGCCGAAAAGCCAATCAGGGGAGGGACGGTCGGAGCATTTGCACTGCACTTGAGGCTTGAGCTGTACAGACGAGACAGAAGATTGTTGAGCCGCCGCGCTGACACCCCCAACGGTGCATTTCGCTCACAATGCCTCGGCTCTGCCCTACTATTCCAGCAGTCACCAAGAAAGAGGAGAGGAATTTTGGACAAGTACCAGCAGCACCTGAGCCTGACTGTGGAAAAAAATCATCTGTTTACCAGGACAGCCAAGTATGTTTTATAGTGGGTATTGAGACAGCCTGGAAATGTTTAATGCATCCAATATATGGTTGTGTGCACATATCCTTTTGTGTTTGATTTTAGCGGCTGGTGGCCATTTGAAGACTGCTCTATTTTTGTGTCAGCGAGGGCTCAGAATGTCTTGGGGATGCAATTGGCAGTACACGTGTCTGTGCATTTTGGCACCCCCAGGGCAGTCATGCTCATGCATGCATAAAAGTAATTGGTGTGGTGGAATATCCCTAAGAGAAGAAAATACTCTAGTTGGAACAGCTTAAAGGGGCTGGTCAATTGCTTTACACTGACTGGCACTCCGAAAGGATAGTGTTTTCACTTCATGAGCATTCCTCCTTCTGCCTAGGCTGCAGTGAACCAAAAGGAGGGGAGTCCAGCCATGGATGATAAACTGTAGTTGTTGGGTGCATCCAAGATGGTTGGGGAATGGATGTCTGTCAGGCAGCTATGTCGGAGATGATCTTGGCAGGTAGCAGGCAGGAGACAAGGACCAGAGGACAAGAAAAGTAAAACAAGAATTATAAAAAACAGAGAGAGATTGAAAACTGGATCACTGGATAGCTGGGGAGGCAATGGGGACTATAAGAATAGTGAGTGATGTGGTTACATTTAAAAAAGTATGACTGAGGAACTGGTGGGGCTTATGCATTTGTATATCCCCAAACAGAGAGCCACCAACCATATAATAGTACCAGAGACTTGAGGAGGGAGTGTGTGTGTGTGTGGGGGGTTATCTATGAGAGCTCTGTACTAAGGTCGGACAAGAATGGGTGGTGGGACCCTAATTGACAATACCTTAGAGCCTGTCAATAAAGAACCAGGATGATATTCCTGACTCTGAGCCGACCTATGCAATGTTTATGTGTACTGGATGTTTATTCTGTATGGTTTAATAGGAGAGAGTGTAATTTGGTTAGTAATCTTATCCCTGGGGAAAAAGTGATTACCTAAAGGAATCTTCAACCTAAGACACCAAATTTTAATGTTTTGGACATCCTCATTAATTTACTTAAATGCTTGGGAGATGGGGTTAGCCCCGCAGACAACCCCAGGCCAGTTCTTACGGCTTTCCCATTCCTGTTTTCAGGGTGACCCACAGTTCTTCTGGCTCCTTATGTGTATTCTGACTTTCAGTAGCTTTGATATTTTAAATTGACATACAGGGACACTCCTCCTCGTCCCTTTTTGCACCTTGGACTCTTCTGAACAATACATAGCCAGGTACTGAAGTCTCCCAAGTGTGGTTACTGGTAAACCACATCTCAGTAATTGCTACTATGTCCAGTTTAGCCTCTGACATTATTGCCTGCAGGTCTGGGATCTTATTCCCAGGCTGTGAGCATTTGTGTACATGATTATTTTCCATTGGCCAGATTTTGGTGTGTTAGTTGTCGGGTGACGCTTAGCATTACCCCAAGCGTCATATGGGGAGACAAACCTTTTTTCTTACCTGGTGATGCAATGAACTGCAAACATGCTGAATCCCTGTTTGACCACAGCTTGGGGGGGTGTTCATCCCATTTGATGTATCCGTGCTGCACCTCCCCTCCCCGCCTGTTTGAAGCCCTGTGCTGTATTTTTAATGCTTGCAATTGTGCACTGTAGATCGGGGTGTGGTGGCGTGCGCCACCCACAGAAGCAATGAAATGTACTATAAAACTGCAGATCACCACTGAGGACCCGGTGATGTGGGGGGGCAGAGCGCCCCCCCACAGAACAAATGTCAAAAAGCAACTCTGCAAGGCCACCTTTTCAATCCTGACTCCTAGTACTGAATTTCAACAGCGACTGAGTGGACATGGAGAAATCGGATTTGGAGCATTCTGACTGATTGCAAGATGTGTGTGGGGGCGAGAGAGACGTGGTGGGAGGACATATTACATATTAGAAGTGTGTTCTTTCTCTGCTGTAGTTTTTAGCTCATAAGAGGGATATAATTCATGGAACTATTGGTCAATGTTTAAAATGCACTCTGCAGAAATGTGTGCATTGGGAACTGCTTCTCTGAGTGGTGTCCCTCACCTAATAAAGGTTTGATAGTGGTTGTATGTTTTCTTTCTGTAGTACTTTGTTCTTGGTCCTGAATGAGCACTTGATGCCTAATAGTAATACCTAAAGTAACTGCTGCTGCTGTTAATGCTGTTAGAATAAGTGCTGGTCACAAGAAGGTTATTGGAACCCATAGCAGTCACGGTGAGCAAGGACCATTGTCCCACAGGTGCGACAGCAGTGTACATTAAAAATCTGGCTTGTAGAGTCTGATACAGTAACAGTTTAATAGCAGAGGTAATAAGTTTTGCACTCTGAGGGTCTTTTGCCTACGCTGTTTTGGACAGTAACATGTTTGGTACATGAGTATCTTTGGATTGAAGCCAGTTAGTTGATGGAAAGAGGGTAAGTTCTGAGCCTATTAGGGAGCTGGAAAATGGCATAGTTAGTCTTGTAATTCATAATTAACTTGACTATGAAATTACTCTGTAGCCTGGATTCAAGAACCTTATGGTCTGGATCACTGGTAAACAAGACGGCAACATCCGCATATAAAAGGATGTGACCCTAACCGGAGCTAATCCTGTGAGACGCGACTCCCCAATTGTGCTTCTCAGTCATGTCTTCGATGTTGTGGTCGGCATTAAAGAGCCTCAAGGGTATAAAGCAGGTACAGGGGAGATGCTGTGCAATGCTGCTGCTGGACAGACAAGTCTGGACTCTGAGATGTAGTCGAATGGTCAGCGACAGGGGTGACTCGAGTGCTGAGGACATGCCGGTCAAAGTGCTAGAGTGAATAATACAGCTGTTGCACATCAGAGTGCAGGCAGTAGCTGTCCCATTAGGAAAAACACAGGTGTGTTCCCGGTAACCATCCATGTGGAAGGAACTAGTTGGTCTCTAACAGATCATGGAGCTGTGTGCTCTGTTACAGAGCAGTTGCTTGCACGGGCCTGAGCTGTCTAGGTGTTCTCGGATTTAAACAGTAATTTCTTTATGCTACTTGAAATCATACAGCCCTGGTATTGTTTCTGTTCCTTTATTCTACTTTAGATGGCCCTGTCAACTCTATCTGTACAGGGAAGCAGTTTTTCAATTGCAAAATGGCACATTCTAATTCTAATTTCTATTTTAAGGGTGCCATCTGCGAGGTTGGGTACAAGGGGCATAAGCTGCGGCGGTGTCTGGGGAAAGTGTGCTACACAGAACAATGGAGTCCATTAAGAGAAAGCAGCCATCTGGGTCCCAGGTGCGAAAGGCCAAACGGGCCAGAATGGAAGAAAATGCACAAATGTCTCGGTGGATGCAGTCCTTCATCATCCGACCCACATCCACTGCAGGGTGTTTTTTGATGGTACCGATTCATCCACTTGTGTAAACAAATATCTAGTGTCAGTTTACAAATTTATTTACTTATTGTTTTAGGGTAATATTGCAGCTACACCACAGATGCAGGAAGATCTAACACAAGAACTCAGCAGATTCCAAATGCATCTGCCACTGAAACCGAAGCCACCACAGAATCCCAGACCTCACAACCTGCATCCCAAGAACCTGATGAGGCTGACCTGCACTCTGTGATGGAGCCTGTTGAGGCGACATTGTGCCACTGACAGATGTGCAGATACCTACTCTTGTTGGAGAGTTGGAGTTGACCCAGCCAGACACTGAAGACCTTGGCTGTTTGGATCGTGGCCACCTAACTGATGCACAGAAGAAATGCATCCTGGAATGCAGTGGCAACCACCATCTGGATTTCAGTTTCCTTCCCGGCTATAATGGGTTCTGAAATTGCCAATCAACGCTAAGGAGATTCAATCCACAATACCTGCAAACATACACATTTGCAAGATATTCAAAGTCTTTAGATGGTGTGTTTTGTGCCCATTGTTTTGTGTTTAGTACCACAAGTGGCACTGTGTTGATATCCATGCCAATGAGGGACTGGTCAAACAGCAAGAAAACCCTTGAGAGGCACAGCAAATGTAAAGAACACTTGAATGCCACTGCTAAAACAGATGGTTTTCTTTCTGTCTGTGATGGCAAGCTGGTGACTGCCTACCAGTCTCTAACTGACCAAAATACAGGGTGACCCAGCAGACCAACCGCTCTGCACCAGATTGTGAAAATAATCTTGTTCTGTGGAAGAAACAACATTGCCCCGCGAGGAAAATATGCAGATGGAGGAAACTTTCAGGAACTATTACAGTACACAGCAGAACTGGACCAAGAATTACAAGATCACCTGAGACTAGCTCCCAGAAATGCAGTCTACATACTCCTCAAATCCAGAACAAGCTGATCCAGCTTATGGGCCTGCAGCTGCAGCGAAAAATCTTACAAAAAGTCAAAGAAGCTAAATGGTTCAGTAATTGCAGATGGTACAACTGATGTATCAACAAGGAACAGATATCCTTATGCGTCGCACGCTCCACCACAACAACCATAGGCGCACACTGAGATACGTGAAGATTTTGTAGAGTTCACGAAGGCTTCGACAAACACAGGTCGAGGGACTGGCAGATCTCTTTATGCGACGCCTGTCTGCCTGGGGCATTGACGCCAACATGATGAGAGGGCAAGGATATGACAAGGGCAGTAATATGAGTGGTAGATTTAATGGGGTCCAAGCAAACATTAAGACTGTTGTGCCAGAAGCCTTATATACAGTCTGCAAAGCACACAGCCTCAATACTGCAATTGTTCACTCCTGCTCCATGAGGCAAGTATCAAACATGTTTACACTTACAAAAAATTATTGCCTCATTAAAGGCATCCGCCAACGGAATAATATTTTCCTTACAGAACTGAAGGAATTTCGCAACATCCCCAACGATTATGATGACCCCGCAGATCACATCAGAAGTATTCCTGCAGCAGGCAACACAAGATGGATGAGCCAGGCTGACTGTTTGTCAAGGTTTAAGGAGAAATACTTGGTGGTTTGTAGCACACTGGAGAAGATGTCAGAATTTGAGGATGATGCTGAACGGTTTCTTTATTCCATCACCAAATTTGATTTTATCGTGACCCTGAGCTGTGTTGATCACATTATGGCCTTGACAAAACCCTTGCACTTTATTTACAGCGTGTGGACATAGACCTCATTCAAGCGTCCGAGGAGGCTACTACTTTGTGGGAAGTATTGAGGCATGAGGAGTCCTCTGAAACTCATTTTGGGAACTGTACACAGACATCATATCACTGGCAGCCTCAGTGTGCACTGATGAATCTGTTCCCCGCACCTGTGGAAAGACAAACGCAATCTAGGCAACATCAGTGCCACTAGCCCTAGAGAATATTACAGGCTCAACATCTTTATCCCATTTCTGGATCATGTCATTTCTGAGCTACAAGAGCAGCTTATTGAGTGTCGGCCTCGCCTTGCTCAGTACCTTGTCCCACAAAAGTTAGATTGCTAATGCATGAGAGCAAGTGTTGAGCTCTATAATGCATAAGCAAGGTGGATTTGGGCAGCATGGCAGAATTTAGGATGGAGCTGTAAGATGCGTGCAAAGTGGGTGAATATTCCAGTGAAACAGAGGCCAGACTCTAATTACAACATTGCAGCACCTAAACTCGGCACTGTATCCGAACATCAATGCTGCATTATCCATCTTGGCAACCATGCCAGTAAGTGTAAAGCAACTGCAGAGAGGTCTTTAGTGCACTGCAGTGTTGAAGACATGGCTGAGAAGCACAATTGGGGAGTCGCGTCTCACAGGATAGCTCTGCTGCACATCCACAGGGATATGGAAATTGATGTGGAACAATTGTTGAAGGACTTTGACCCATGCCAGGACAGGCGCTTAAAAGATGACCCCTGCTGTGTCTGTTTGTAGGGCAATAAGTGTGTCTGGTGTGGTGGTGTGGGTGGGTGTGTCAAGCTTTACTGCAGTGAGTTGTGAGGAATGCAAAGTGGGTAAATGTTCAGTAAAGTGGATCTGACTCCCAAGTCAAGTGTGAATGTCCTCTGTGGGACTGGCTACCTTATAGGTGAGTACAGAGGCTTGACACATTGAGAAATTGTAACTAAAAGCCAGTCTTGGTCTGACTGAGTGAGTGCATTTCAGCTTTACATTGTCGTACAGAGATGCTCAAATGATGTGGAGCAGGGGCGGGCATGGAAAGCAGTGGAGGGGTGGGCAGGGCATGGAGAAGAATGTTTGTGGCAGGCAGTTAAGATCGATAGTGGCTTGGGGTAGTAAAGGGGCGAGACCCGAGAGAAGCACGAGTAGTAAAGGGGCGGCTTGGTGTACAAAACTGAAATGTCTGGCTACACCCCTGGCTGGTGAGGGACTGGGGGATACATGGGAGGACAAGGGGTTATATGCCAGGGATAGGCTACACCTCAACTTGGAGGGGAGGGAGATCTTGAAACTAAATCTTGCTGGATTCATAGTCGAGAGGTGGAGTTTAAACTTGTAAAGGGGGAGATTAAGTAAAAGAGTGGCTCCAGGAGGGCTGCTCGAGGGTCCAGGTCCAGGGCATGAAAAGAAGGCAGGTAACTGCGATCGAAATCCATCCAGAGCTGTGCAAGAAAGGGCATCTAAGGACTGCTCAGGGTCTAGATGACTGGAGAAGGGAGAGGGGTCAGGATGGAGGACAGCCCTGATCAATGCTAGGAGCATGGGCAACAAAATGCCCAAGCTCCAGGTGATGCTGGTTGAGGATCAGTGGATCGGCCAGCAATTACTGAGACATGGGCCACTCAGAGAAAAATGACTGGGACCTAAATTTGGTGGGCTACAAAATATTCAGGAAGGATAGAGGAGGCGGAAGAGGAGGGTGTAGTGCTGATAGTCAAAAATGACATAGCGGTTGAGTGGATGGAGGAGGCTGTAGGGGAGGTGGAGGAGATCTGGGTAACCTACAAGAGGTAAAAGACTGAAAATAGGGGTGGTGTACAGAACCCCCAATGATGGAAGAGGCCCTGGAGAACTAACTAGTTGAGAACATCAAGGGGCACTGTGACCGTGGAAAGGGAATGATGGTGCTCATGGGTGACCTTAATATGCTGGGGGACAGACTGGGACACTATGGCATCCTCTGTGGCCAGGGAACAGAGACTGATAGATATGTTCCAATATGCCTTCCTGGTCCAGCAGGTGGGGGAACCTACTAGGGAGGAGCGGATACTGGATTGTGTCCTAGCAGACAGTGACCAGATAACGTGGCCTGGAGGTGTGCAGCCCACTGGCAGGTGGTGATCACACTAGGTCTGGTTTCTGCTATATCTGGGGAGGATAACCATTCTAGTACAGTAGTAGTGGACTTCAGGGAACGGACGTGGGCATGGGCAGGATTCTACAGGGAGCTTGGACAAGATTGGGCCCGGATGTGGATGCAACGACGAGAGGCCATTGAAGGGGGTGCAGAGACTACTAACTCCTGTACAAGATGAGTGTAAGCATGGTAGAGCCAACAAGCTGTGTTGGTGGACCAGGAGGTGCAGGAGGAAGAGAGGATAAAGGTTGCCTATGCATGTTTTAAAGCGCTCTAGGGGATAGGGAGAGGGGTATGAGTTGATGGCTGGAAGGGTCACCACAGTGGTGAGGGAGCCAAGGTGAGGAGGAGCAAAACCTGGCTAGGGATATCCGAAAGGGGAAAGGTTTTATAGATACAAGGGAGAAGAAAAGGGAGGCCACGGATCAGCATGATTAGGACTGAGGAGGGATGGACTCAGGAGGCAGGGAAATCAGTCAGAGGTGCTAAATGGGTACTTTGCCTTGATATTTATGGAGGGAGGCAAGATCCCTCCAGCCCAATGGGAAGGAAGGGCCAGCAGAGTCGAGAGGTCAGATGGAGCCGAGAGGACTGAAAGAAGTTGGGGTACAGGCTGGGCCAAGTCTAGAAGGGATGGGTGGTTAAATGAGGGGTGGGCTGGGAGGAGGAGGGAGAAATCACAGTGGAAGGGAGAAGCAGCCCTGGACACTAAAAACTGATAAGGCACCGGGCCAGATTGGTTGCATCAGAGGGTTATGAAGGAATTGGCCGATGAGCTAGCAGCACCAGCAGCACTCTAACACCTCTCTGCTGACAGGATGGGTACTTCAAGACTGGAGGATGGCTCATGTGAGTGCCTATCCACTAATGGGGGTCTGAGAGGAGATGGGGAATATGAGGCTTGTCAGCCTAACGCCTGTAGTGGCCACAAAGTAATGGAGGGCATTATCAAGGATAGGCTCAGGAGGCAGCTGGAAAGGTTGGGGCAACTGGATGACAAACATTATGGTTTCATCCGGGGAGATCGTGTTAGACCAACCCATAGATTTTTATGACTGGGACCCTGGACCGGCATAGACAGGAGGACGTCCTATACCTGGATTTCAGTAAGGCATTTGATTCGGTACCCCAGAATGGGCTGCTATTAAAGCTGGGAGTGGGAGGACAGTTGCTCAGATTGGGGGGGTGGGGGTGAGAGGACAGTTGCTCAGATGGGTAGAAAATTGGATAACAGGGCAAATACAGAGGGTAGTGGTGGGTAGTCTCCTCCTCCTCCACGAAGGTTACCAGTGGGGTCCCCCAAGGTTTGGTACTGGGGCCACTCCTGTTCAATGCCTATGTCTTCGATATGGGGAGGGCAGTTAAGACTAGGATGAGTCTCTTTGCAGATTACTTAAAACTGGGAGCATTGGTGGACGGAGACGAATTGAGAGAGACAGTCCAGAGGGACCTGGATACCCTGGAGGGGTGGTCAAGGAGGTGGGGACTGAGGTTTAATGCAGGGAAATGTTGGGTGCTGCATCAGAGGGTCAGAAACCCAGGCCATGTATACACCTGGGGGTGTCATACTGCAAGCCACAACGAGTGAGCGGGATCTAGGGGTGGTGGTAGACGTCAAAATGAACAACACTAAAAATTGCAGAAGAACTGGCCAAAACAAACCAGATACTGTACTAGCCAGGGGATTACGTCCCAGGAAGAGGAGGTGATCCTCCTCTGTATGCCTTGGTCAGACCACATCTCGAGTACTGCATGCAGTTCTGGAGACCTCATCTCAAGGATGATGCAACACTGCTAAAGAGTATCCAGAGGAGGGCAACCAGGATGCTTCAGAGCATGGGAGGAAGGCCCTATGAGGAAAGGCTGGAAGAGCTTGGGCTGTACTCGCTGGAGGAGAGGAGAGATGGGGGGACATGATAGGGGTGTTCAAATATGTAAAAGGAATAAACAGGGGTGGTGCCAAAGAGATGTTCAGACTAAAGAAAGTGGGAAACAACCAGGTGACATGAGTGGAAGCTAGAGGAGGAAAATTACAGGGGGGATGCAGGAGACCTTACTTCATTGAGAGGGTGGTGGAGCCCTGGAATGCACTGTCCAGGAGTCTGGTGGAGGAGGGCACAGTGGAGGGCTTGAAGAGGGAGTGGGACAGGTTCAAGGGTAAACTGAAGAAGAGGATGACCCTCTCTGGGGCTGCGTGGGAAAGAAAGAACCCATTAGGAGGCTGGCTACAGAAGACACAACAGATCATCCGGCCTATTCTGATGGCTTTTAGTAGCATTAAGTCTCAGTGGAGGAACTGCAGGGAAGGTGTGCCTGTTGTAGATGATGCGAAGATCTGCAATAGGGTAGATACCCTGGTAGGGAGGTGGAGGCAGTGAGGAGGGCCTAAAGATTCTGGAGGGTGGTCAAACTTGGCAGCTGAAATTTAATGCCCAAAAGTGCACAGTAATGCACATGGGTGTAATAACCATAAACCATTTACACAGGGGGGTAGGAAACTCAGCAGGACACAGAGATCTGGGGATTATAATTTCAGATAACCTGAAGGAGGGCCAGTGCAGCACAGTGGTGGGCAAAGTGAATAGAATGCTGTGTGCATACGGAGGGGTATAAAACAGAAAAAGGGAGGTGCTGATGTGCCTTTATAAATCCATGGTGAGGCCTCACCTTGAGCATGGGTTTAGTTCTGGCTCACTACACAAGGATATAAGACAGGATTGAAAGGGTTCAGACAAGGGCAGCCAAGATGGTGCATGCTAGCCATGAGGCAGCCCTATGAGGAGAGGTGGAGGAATCTGATCTGTACCCACTGGAGACTAGTAAGCTTATTTGCAAGGAAAATAAGTGCTGAGAACTAGGGATCATAAACTAAGATTAGAAGAAGGAAAGGTTTAGGGGCAATGGAGGGGCATTACATCACTGAGAAGGTGGTGGAGTCAGGAACAGACTACCAGAAGAGAGTAGCGTGATAAAATGGTGAAAGGATTCATGGGCATGGGACAGACACCAGGAGCTGACCATGGGCAGAGGGGGCGTGCCTTTTGACAAAGATGATGATGGGGGGTAGGGCAGACTCTACTGGCCAAAATGGTCCTTTTCTGTCACCAGTTTCTATAATTCTAAGGCAGTTAAGTAATTAGGACTTACCTGTTCCATCAGAGTAGGAGTCCAGAGTTGGGGTGTCCTTGGTTTGGGGTATTCTGGTAGGACCTGAAAGGGAAGACAGAGAAAGTTGAAGGACACAAAGGTTCGGAGGTGCTAGAGGAGAGATTGGGTGTTAGAATTAAACAAAGATACTTATCTGATTGGTATGTTTGGCCAGACCTGTAGAAATAAAGGGAAAATAGATCAGTATGGGGAAGTTATAGTAGCAAGAGTAGGGAGATACAAAAATGGTATATAGCACAGGAGTAAAGGAAGAGAAGTTTCAAAGGAAAAGACAAACTAGGCCAAAGTAAGGAAACTAGAGATGGAATAAAAATTGCAGACAGCTAAGAACAGAGAATAAAGTGGTATTTGGGACTCGGCAAATCCCCCTTAGCGCCCCTAGGTGACCTGCAGGTAACCAATAAATTTAAGAAGTAGTCCAGATGGGCAGGTGGGAATGCATTTGGGCTAGTGGCCCCTATATTATTTAAAAAAGGGGACACTGGTGGTTCAGGAGTCTTGAGTTGTCCCAGGAGGCCAGTGGTTTGAAAGGTATAGCTCTGGTGATATAATGGGTCACTTCCTCATGGACAGTGGCAATTTTTTTTATATTATCTTCCCTGAACTTAATGTGGGGGATGTCCTTGGCCCAGACTGTGCGTAGCAGGCAGGAGGCTGTTCAGAAAACTGCTGACCAGAAATGCTGTGGCTGTTGATAGGCAGACAGTTTAATGCTACTGAACTACAGTGACAGTAATGGCAGGCACTTTCAACTGCCAATCAAGAGGAGGCAACTAAAATAGCGAAGGTCTGCACCGAAGCCATACAAAGAGAACAAGCTGAATATGTATCCCCTTGAGGAAAAGGGCCGGGGAGACAGGACAGAAAATTTCAAGCACCTCAAGGGAATCAACAAAGTCCAAAAGAGTAGCATCTTTCAGAAAAAGAGATGTGCAAGAACAAGGAGCCAAATTTGAAGATAGAGGAGACGGCTCAGGGAAACATGAGGAAGTATTTTTTCACAGAGAGGGTGGTGAACACATGGAATGGCCTTCCTAAGGAGGTTGTGGGGTCAAAAATAGTGGGGGACTTCAAGAATACATGGGACAGATATGAACCAATTCTATTGGTGGGTAGGAGGAAGTCAGCTGTTGGATAACTAGGATCTGCAGCTTATCCACTAGGTAGGGAAATGGGCCAACTGAGTGGGCCAAGCAGTCCTTATCTGCCATCAAGGTCTATGTGTCTATGATTCAGCCCACAGAGCTCAGGCTGTAACCTGCTCCATGTGTGTGGGAATGAAGATGGATATTTTTGGGAGGGGGAAGAGACTAGAGCAAATAGAGGTATGGTCTGTTTCCATCAGGGAGGGGAACCACAGTCCTCAATGAATGGTTTTAATGTTACAGTACTTTGATGAACATTTAAACTAACTGTGGGAGTGGTGGAAGAAAAAGGGAAGTCACGAACTGCCCTCCCCCACAGGCTGAGATTGAGAGTAGGGAGATCCTGAAGGGAGAGACTCCCAACAGGATTCAAGTTAATGAAAGAAGCAGGGGACAATCGAAGGAAGGAGGAAAAAAGGAGCATATGTCTCCCTCTACCCATCAGCCACAAAGTGGCATGTGAAGAGCCCCACGGGAAGAGGGCCTGGAGGGTGGGCAGCCAGCAGTAGGTGGCAGGAACCTTTAGTTAAGTCGCATGGTGGCAGACTGTAGGTGCCCTGAGGGCCTGGTAGAAAGGGACTGGGAGAGCAAATGCACAAGATAGGGACCACAAAGGAAAATCCACAGTGCAGCTGAAGGGCAATGCCTGAACTTAACTTAAAAGTAGCTGTGGGTGGGAGGCAAACAGGGGAAATCAGTGGGCTCCCTGACAGGACCATGAAAACAGCAAGCACTGCATACAATAGAGTCGCACAGCAGCTAATGTCAAAGTACCAGGGGCTAACAAAAGGATTTGGGGGAAGAAAAAACAACATAAGGTCCAGGACAGCTCACAATTAAAAACACAGAGCACTAAAGAGAAAGAGCCCTGATGGGTTATAAATATTAAGTAAATTTATGCAAATGGAGTGCAGGGTTTTATTTAACTCCTAAAATTGATTAGCGTTTTGCTCATAAAAGTGTTAAAACATTGTGAAAATGCATAGCACTTGCCTCAGGGTGTTTAACAAACATAACACTTCTAGAAAACCTATATAAATATTTTCTGTACAGTTAGTATTGTCTCAAGGAAAAAACTGCTAATCAATTATTTAAAACCCTGGAGTGGACATAAATGGAGTGTGATAAATCCATTTTATCCGAGCATGTACATGTATACATGCAGAATCTTACATCACACGCTATATTTATTATGGTCATCCTTGATTAATGTGCATGGTGGACTGCGTCACACATCCCCATCCTCACCCCGTTGTTTGACACTGCTTACTGATATCTTGCTTTTAGTTTTGTTTCTTCCAGGTTGATCGTCCCTCAGCCACGCCACGTGCCATTTAGTCATACTTCTCCCCATTCTTCCACTATCATACAGCGATCATTTGTTTCTGTTTTAACATTTTTTTTTGCTTTTCTACCAAACCTTTTTCAACTGGCTGCTCCAAGCTGTCGCACTCCTCTGCATTCTGTTGCCATGTCCTCGCCACACCTCTCGATATAAAACCAGAATTTTTTTTTTTTTTTACTGCTTCCTCAAAAACTGATAAGCCTTCACTCTTACTCTTCCACTCTGGTTTCCCCACCTCGCTACAACTGCCACCAGAGTTCCCCCAGCACATAGAAACTGTCAGATTTTTTTCCTTAAACTGCTTGCTCGCAAACCCCACTGCTGATGAGCCCTCACTCTAGGTCACACTTTTGCTGTGGTTTCCAGACCTCGCTACAACTGCAACCATAGGCTCCCGTGAAGTCCTTCTCTGTAAACTCTAAATGGTCTCTTGTGGCCCTTATGGTCCTCCTTCTTCCCTGCTTATTTACTGAGATTTCCCTATGTCTATATACCACACATGTTTTAAGCCCCCCCCACCACATTTCACTCCTGACCTCCAACACTATAATGCTGTCAGTCTGTTCCAGGTGTCTACTACCCTTTCAGTGAAGTAGTAATTCCTCACATCCATCTTACCCCCACCATTAGCTTCATCATGTTCCATGGTCCTTTTTCCTATTTGAAGGAGCCCCCCCCCAGCACCCTGTTCATTCTTGTAAGGTACTTGTGGGTCTCCATCATGTCCCCTCTCTTTCAGGGTTTATATGTTAAGATCCCAGTCTCCTCACAGGGCTTTTGCCACAGCCCATGTACAATTTTAGTTGCCCTTTATATTGCCTACATCCTATGGCCTTTCTATGGTGCAGCCTCAAACCGGACACAGGACTCTTAGGCCCTGTCCGCACTACCCCTCTGTAATGTTAGAGTGCCCAAACCGTTACTGCAATGGTTTACGTTTACACCTGTAACGTTACAGAAGGAGTTTTCGTAACCGTTGTTGAAACCACATGAGGTGGTTTCAACAACGGATATGAAACCGGTTATGCCTCGGTAACGTTACTGGGCATAGTGTGGACGCGTGGCACTGGTCCCCTAGTGCAGCACGAGCTGCACTGTGGGATCGGGTGCCACGGTAATGGTCGCCCGGCTTTCGAAGTGTGGAGTGGTGGTGCCGGTCCCGAAATGGACACCGCGGCAGTGTGGATACACTGTACCACTCCACGGTTATAACGGTTTCTATCTGTTCTGAGGGGTCTGAGAGGTGCAGTGTGGATGGGGCCTTAGTTGAATCTCACTCAATAAAGGGATTACTTGCAACACCACCACCTCCCTCCTCCTGCTGAAGATACCCTCCCTATGCAGCCCCAGCATCCTTCTAGCCCTACCCACTGCTTTGTCACGAGCCCAGCAACTTTAAAGAGACTCACCAAGGTAAGGTAACTGAGTGGCCCCTGCACCCATATCCATCCGGTGCCTTGCTGTCAGAGGACCCCAATGAGTTAATATATCCCCAAATTTTTAAGCCGTTAAAAGTTCTGTCCTTCCATAAATATACAAACCAGGTCCCAAGAACTTCCCAATTGCTTGCTGCCACCCCAGCTCAGCTCCCACTCTCTAGCAGTATGATGAGATGCCAGTGAGTGCAGAGGTGCTTGTCTTTATCTGTAATGGGTGGCAGCTTTCTATTGATTTTAAATGATTTGGTGACCACCTGGCAGTAGAAATGTGGGCATCAGTCAAGTAACAAGGCTTGTTGGTTGACAGTGCCCATTTGTTGCTCAGTATTCACTATATGGTTAAAATCAATGATGCTACCGCCCATTACATATCAATGGAGTCTTGCGCCCTTACTGGCATCTACGTCATCCTGCTAGTGAGCATGGGGGTGGAGCTTGAGCTGAAAAACAAAATAAAACAGAAGTCCTTGGGACCCAGATTGTATATTTTTATGAGGACAGAGTTACACAATATTATAAATTTAGGGACATATTAACTTCCTTGAGGTCTTCTGTGGCAAGGCATCGATGGGTATAGTGCAGGGCAGTATCTTGGCAAGTCTCTTTAAGATCATAATAACTCCAAGGTCCCCCCCGCTTAGTGATAATCAGTACCAACCCTATAAAGCAACTCCTGGTTTCCAATGCCCTATGTGCACAATTTTGCACTTTGTCATTGAACCCCAACTGCCCCAATCTTGACCACTTTTCGAGTTTCTCCAAGAGGCATGTGCATGCTCTCTGCTCCCTTCTTAATGCCCACCCTACAAATTTTGGTATTGTCTGCAAAAAGGCATTCCCTTCTTTGCCAGTTTTTCTGCAATGTCACTTATGAAGACACTGAAGAGGATCTGCCCCAGTACTGAGCTGAGCTGCTCGCTGTCCCGTCACTGTAATAAGTGCCATTAACCATCACCCTCTGACATCTTAACCCCCACCCCCAACTACTACTCCGTTTTCCAACCTGCATTTCTGGTCGCCCCCCTTCTGTTCAGCTACCACAACACCATCACTCTGGCATCTGCCAGGACTTGTTCCACCACAGAATGAATCCAATATGTGGAGCAGCTGCCTAGGTAGTCAGAATACGTTTACATGTTCTTCCATTCCCTAGGACATAAGCGGCAAGGGTGCACAAACACATGCACAGACATGTGTGGCACAGTACCAGTCAAGGTTTTCCCACCCATGGGCTGCTCCCACCTGCACTGGCACTTGTGGTCACTCAGTTGGCAGTACTACAGCTGAGCTGGCTGTCCTCCTTCCCCAGAAGAGAGCCTCTTGTATAACAGTTGATCCTCTCCCCAGAGAACCCCTGATGCGAGCTCATTCCTGAACTAAGGTCACCTCCGCCGCAGGTCATAGCGTTACTGTTAAGGTGAAGGGCACACATGTTAGCCAGTTTCTAATTAATTTTACCACTTGGATCCCTCCTAGGCTGATCAATCTCTTTAGCCTAAACCCCAAAGATAGTCAACCACCCTCCCTCTGCTAGATGCCCTTCCAGGCACCAGACTATCCTCCATGCAGCTGGACAGCTCTTCTAGCCCCAGCCTTTCACATAATGAGCACTGGAGCTAGAGCACCACACAGGCTCCAGGTCAGCTGCTTACCCAGCCAGCCACCCTCCCTACAATAGGACCAGCCTCCAACTACATTCTATACAACCCCTATGTAGCTGGAGCACCACTCCAAACCTCCACTCTAAACAGACCACATATCTGAAGCTGTCCCTCCAAGCCCATGGACCAGCAGTCCCCCACATAACCACTCAACCTACAGCTAGATCCACCAGAAGCCCCATACCAGCCTCACCTTGAACCCACCCACTGCACCCTAGCCTCACCCCAACCTTGAACAAACCCCTACCACCACCAGCTACCCACTCCTGCTGCTGGCTCACTCTTTCATGCCCTGGACTAGCCTCCCCAGCCAGACAATCCTCCCTGCAGCTAGACCCCTGGGTTCATTCCCACCCAGAGACCAGCCTCCTCCCTCTGCAGGTTGAGTAACCTCCCCAGAGCTGGACACCCTTTCCAAAAGCTGGACACACCCACCATTCAGAGCAGAACCTCCCTACACCTAGACCCCCCAAAACACCCTTCTTCAACCATGGACCCCATACTTCTCAACGTAGTATTTTAAAAAAAAAATTATGTGACACTAACATATTGCATTTGCAGTGTCAGTGGCTCATGAGTAGCACACTCACCTCCAGGCCGAGATCAGAGGCAGTGGGTTCTATTCTACCAGGCATTTATGTTAATATCCCAATACTGATGCTGTGGTGCAGCACATGAGGATGGCTGCACTCCTGAGGCACTTGTCTTTCAGATGAGATGTTAGGCAAGAGGTCCCATCTGCTTTGTTCTGGCTGTAGTTCAGGTGGATGTTAAAAGATCCCATGGCACTTCTCGAAAAAAGCAGGAAATTTTCTCCAGTGCCTGGCCATATTCCACCCCCTCCAATTCACTAAAATACCACCAACAGCTTAATCTGGTTCAAGGTCAGTTAGCTTTCATCTATATTCCTCTCCTCTGGGTCATGCCTGAAAATAGGCAGAATCTGTCTAGTGCACTTAGCAGGGTCAACAAAAACGAAATAAAATAAACATAAAATATAAATTAATGCAGTCTTGACAAAGAAGAAAAAAATATACTGATCCCCAGATTACAAAATGGATTAAACATACAACTGTTAAAGACAAATATTAAAACGCAAAAACAGTTCCCCACAAACACACTCAAATATCTGCAGTAAATAATTCTTCCTTTAGGGTAACTCCAGATTTTCTCAAATTAAAAAGTTGTAATCTTTTCTCTATGCATTCTAATTTGCTCAGTTATACAATCTTCCTGCTGTTCATTCTCCCCCACCAACACTACTTTAAAATAACTAAATCAGTAAAAATTCCACAAATAAGTAATCTAGAGGCACAATGCATCCTAAACACTTTGGGGGGTGATTGAAAATAAAATGTGTGTTTCAAAGTTTAGCCAAGAGTTCAGAGAAGAGAAAATGTTTTCAAGGCAAAACATTGAAAGTGAAACTTGCACAGCATTTCATTTTGAAGAAAAAAAAAACACCCGAGTGATAATTCCTTTACTGTATTTAACATTTTAGGGAGTTAAAGATGCACTTTTAAACATAAGCTCTTACCTTAACATATAAATCTAGCTGTGGAAACCTCAGTTGTTCAAAATGGAACCACAGAGCATTCGTGCAGTTTCATCACACTGGACACAGACAGGAAGAGGCTGGAAATGTAGGCCTCTAGCTGAGTAGACTTATAGGAGATGAAGGTTAGAATAGACTTTTAAAGGGACACTGCCAACTTTTTTTAACTATTATTTCCAGGTAAAATGCATTTTTTTATTGCTTACCTTCTGTAAAATTCATTGATGTTGCTGGTTGTTTTATCTGTCTCCTTGCTTAGTAGAATTGAAATGCACAGTAATATACCCAGCCTTGATTGGCTAATTTAAATCCTAAAACTACTCTGTTGACTGTAATCTTCATTTATGATTCAGTTGTATTAAAAAAATTGAACTTTTAAGAGCATTGCAGATCTATTTCTAATCCTCATTTAGCAATAACTTACTCTTGAACAACTAGTCTGCTGAATTTAGTATACTTAGCGGTTGTATTTTTGAATGATGATTAAAGATGATTAAAAATGACTAAAATTAGTCTTTGAAGGCAAATTAATGAATGTTTTAATACTAAATTTAGTATTTGACTTCAGTGAGGGTTCCAAGTACAGCCCTTTGGGCCTGCACCTCCCATGACCACTCACATCTTGAACACCTCCCCCAGATGACCACCAGCTGGACAACCATATCAACATCCAATAGACCTCTCCCAAGTTGTGTACCTTGCCTGCAGCTAGTCCACCCTACAGCCTAAACCAGCCTCTCCCCATCAACTATCACCCACCCTGTAGCTGGCTGCTCCAGGCCATCCTTCCTACCCTCAGACATGATCCCCTGAAGATGGAACCCATGACCTGCCTCCCACTCAGTAGACCACCTCCCTGCAGCTGGACCAACCTCCCAGTCTCACCAAACAAAGCACCCTCCTTAGAGCTGGACCAGCACCCTCTGAATAACAACTCTTTCTGCAGCTGGACCCACTAGACTACCCATCTTGCCCAGATACCAGTTGCCCATCCCACCACTGACCACTCTGCTTGCACATAGAAAACCCTGCCCTGCTAGGTACCCTTTTATAATCCCAATGCTTATTAGTCTGACATGCTGCATCCCACACACAACAACCCAACAGCCCCAGCAGCCCAACACACAGTGGCCTGACCTAGGACAGCGCCTGACACACTGTCAGGCCAGAGGAGGTTGGGATGCTGTGCGGCTGTTGAGTTGATTTTCCACAAACACATGAAGCACCCGATGTCCCGATCCTGACCTATGCCACCCATCCCAGGACCTGAGACACTACTGAACAGCATGGACGATGTGAAAACACCCACCCCCTATATGGTGCACCCTCTGAGGACACACTGACCTGATCACAGCCCCCCCAGTAAGGAAGACTGTCTCACCAACCGCGGGACAGGGATGAAACAAATAGCCATGCATGCCCCAGTGTGTTGACCAGCCATCCCAGGCAGCATGGTGGATTGTCCTTGCATCCCTACATGCATGATTATGTCAGCTGACAGCCAGCCAACTGGGCATGCATGAAGGAATTGGAATACCATGCCAGTTGGTCAGTGCATGCATGACACTGCAGGCACACAGCAGAGCGGCACAGTGAGAGCATGGATAGCTGCACCAGGAAATGGTCCACAGCAACACCACATGTGGATGCCAGGACACAGAGCAGCTTGCCATCGCACCAACCGTGCAATGTGCGCATGTAGCCGTGTCATGCTAGCCCACTACGGTCCTGCAGTAACCACACAGAAAAAAGTCTGGAGGTGTTTGGGGGGGGCCTGTACCACAGAAGCCCACTGTGGCATGAAGGCTGCCAGGTGTGTTGTGGGGGGTTCCACAAGGGCCCATTGTGGGAATGCTGTTACCACACAGTTGCACAGCTGGAAGGATTGGTGGACACTCACACAGCTTCAGACCTGTGTGACACGCGACACAGTGCAGATGTGCAGTGTGCTGTGGGCTGTGGCGTGCAAGCAGTGTTGTGATGAGACATTACCACCAGGTTGGGTGCATGTTAAATGTGGGGTAAACTTTATTCAACAGTAGGGGCCACAGTGGCAACCTGGTGGCTGTGCATGATGTGTACTGTGAGTGTACAACTGTCAGGTGCCAAGTCACTATGGAAACCCTACAGGGTGGTGTTGGGTGCCATGCCACAGAGGAACTTCAGCAGCTTGCCCTTGTCTTTGGATGCTAGTACCATCCTTATCCACTCCTCATAGCTCTTTTTGGGTAGTGTCCGTGGCAGTCCACAACAAATGCCTTCCCTGGTGACATAGGTCCATTGCTGTTCCCTGTGGAGTTCTGCTAGCATTGTCATGACCCCTACATGCACCTTCCTGAGCAGGGCATGGAGAAGGCAGTGCCAGGTCTCGACATTGCTTTGGGTCCACGGCATACCGCTCGTTGAGATCTGCAACCAACCACAGCTGAATGGGAACAAGGGGTCAGATTCTCGTGGACCTTGGTCACCCTACTGTACAGCCATATCCTACACACATGTGTCTGCTCAAAACAATAAAAGAGTGTGGTGGCATTGGGTGGAATGGTTGACTTCAGGAGGCTGAATGCTACTGGAATGTCCTGTGCCAGGGGAGATGGGCGAGGCCACAAGTTCATGGATCTTCAGGCTGAAGTCTGGGTCACTTCTGTATTGTGGTACAAGGCCAAAGCTCTGGACCTCTCACACAATCTGCCCAAAGTGGAACAGGTGTCCTTGTTTATGGTTTGGGAAATTCCATCTTACAGGCATTGATGCAGCCTGCTTAAAGTCAGTGATGATCATAGGTGGTTTGAGGGTGCAGGACTGTATACTGGCATATTTATTCAGCTCCTGGAACAAGGTGCAGTAACATTGCAGCTCTTTGTTGTCATCAGTGTATACACCAATGACATAATGAGGTTGTTAGGGCCCATCCCCATGGGTGCATGGATGGTGTACAATGAGTGAACAGGTGTGGCACAGTCTTGAATGTACCATCCATCATCCAGAAGGGTGCCTGTGCTAGGTCCCTGATGTTGTCCTCTGTGGCAAGTAGAAGGACCTGGTGGTTGGTGCTGCCGGTGATCCTGCTGTGCCATGGCCATCCAGTCACCGTCTGTAGCTGCTTGGGGATAGTGAGGTCAGCCAGTGTCACTGGTTCTGGTTAGAGGTCCTTGTGGTGGGTTCTGTTCACAATCTGCAGCAGGGCCCTCTTGCTTGGCAACTGTTGCCACAGCTCAGTGGTCATTGCAGTTGCTTCACTCTGCAGTAGCTATGCGGGGCTAGCCATGGTGCTGTGTGCCTTCTACTTGATGCCTGCCAACACCTGTGCTGGTAGAGCATCTGTCACCTACAGAGCATGACTGTGCTCATTCTTTTTCTTTAGGTGGTTCTGGCCATCCTGGAGCAGTGTGATGGCCTGGCCAAGGCAGGACTTGGACTTATGGTGCTGGCAGCACCGTTACACTGTCTCATGCCATCCCGGTGGTACTGAGGGTTGAGGCGCTGGATGCCATACCTTGTGTCACGCCAGTGACCCGGGTTCAGGATTGAGCCTGGGCCGTCGGGGGTTGGCAGGGGAGGACTGGGATTGAACATCCACAGACTGCTTTCCCAGTCCTGGGGTGGGCTGGGGAATTTCACTGTGCTGTAGCAGCCCCCTGGGGATGCTCAGGGGCACTACTAGTGTCAGTGACACTAGATGGGGAGCACGGCAGATGTTGGTATGTTGCTCCTGGATGTCATTTCACATCCGTGCTACTGGGGCCAATCAAAGGAAAATGGCTGGGCATGACCGTTCAGCTTGATGGCTGTGCTCTGAGCCACCCGGAGGACTTTGGTGGAGTCCTGTTGAGGAGGGTCTGGGGCTGTCCTGGCTGGTAGAGGCAGAGGGGGAGCTCTCCAGCAAGATGGCATGATGGCCGTCCCTGATCCTCCTGGGTGCAGTTTGAGCTACCCAGCTCTCCAGGTGGGTGGAGCTGGTTGCTGGATGCACCAAGCCAGAGTATGTGCCGCAGCAGGTGAAAAATATGATATGTTAAAAAAACAGTACACTGTCTCATTGCATGTCCATTCATGGACCAGGAGGTAGCCATTCACATTTAGCTTGGACTTTCCTTCCTGGATGGTACCCCTCACAGATTGTCCATGTTGTTGGGGTTGCAGTTGAGCACCCTGGCCTCCAAGCTTCCACGCTGTCCTCCATTGTGCCAGAGGACTGTGCAACATGACCGGCTTTGGTTCCAGCTCAGGCATGAGGGTGTGATTGCACTTTGTTTGCACATCACACTCCATGAGCCACACCTCTGGCAGTTGCTACTTGTCTGTGGGTGGTTTGTACCAGTACTGTAGTGCCACTGTCTGCCCACAGTCCCAGTGCTTCAAGGCTGTGCTGTGCACCATGGTCACATTCAAGTTCTGTGTCCACATTGTCCTGTGCCCCTATCAGCTACTGTGCTGCAGTGGGGCTATGCTCCATGGTACACTTCCCTGCTGTCCAGCATGCAGGGATGCAGGGGTCCCTGTGTGTTGCGCACTCTGCCTACAGGTCAGTGTCCACCTACCTAAGCTGGCCTTGCACCCCCAGCATTGGCATCCGTAGTTCCCATGCATGCCTTCATGAGTCCATGTCTGTCCTGCCCCATGCATCATTTTCTGATGCCTACCTGTTCTCTATGTTCTCTTCAGCTGTAGTTCCCTGACCTGAGACTTCTCCGGTAAATGATCTATTGTAGCTCTCACTGTGCTCTTTCCTATGGGGCTTGCATTTTCTGCCCCTCTGCCAGTTTGTTTGTCAGAGTTTCAGTTCACCTGCTTTGTTTACTAACCACTCTCCCTGCATCTGAAATGGGCCCTAGCCAGCCAACCACTCTCCCTGCAGCTGAACCACCCTTTTGGCCCCTGGAGAAACCTTCCCCAAGGAAAGCACTGTCCGTGGACCATTTCACGGTTACAAGGAGGGGAGGAAGAGGCCCCCAGCTGACTGAGAAGCAATGCTGGTGGGGACTTAATTGAGGGATAGACTTGCGAGCAGGGTGGGGTAAAGGAGAGGAGGTGAAATACCTGAGAGGTACTTTGGCTTGGAGGGATGAGAGCAGATACAGTGGATCATTAGGCAGCAGGAGATGAGAGGGAGCTAGATGTCATTGTCCACCTGGCGACAAATGACCGAGCAAGGGACAGTGTAGGGGTAGTGCAGGGAAATTTCAGGGATGGGGGGAGGGTCCTCAAGCATGCATGGTGGCTTTTGCCAAAAGGTTGCCTATATACATCTTGGGAGAAGATAGGACTCTCCACACGGCTTTCAACAGTTGGTTAAATGCATGGTGCAGGGTGGGGCTCAGTACTAGGAGTGGGCCTCTTCAGTGTCTTCATAACTGAAACTGCAGAAGAACTGAATGGGAAGGTATGTCTTTTTGCAGATGCCACCAAAACCTGTTATAGGGTTGACACTCAGGAGGGTGTGGAGAAAGGGTTCACCCATGCTGGTGTGACAGCCATGTTGCTGATGCCGATTACAGCACAGGCCACATTACAGCACCAGGCAAAATGTATCCTGGGAGTTACACCACCAAAGAGCCCTCCTGGGAAACAGTCTCCATTGGGTCCCCTCTCCTAATTATCCCACAGGTCCAGGTTCTAAATTTACCTTTTCTCCAGTCCTACCCCATCCTACAATCACCCCGCAGGTATACAGTAGATCGTTACTATCCATGATGTTCAGTGGTTCCCATTTATTTATTTATTCATTCATTTGTTTACTGAGTAGGTGCACTGGTCCGAGAACCATTTTCAGGCATGACCTGGGCCATTGAGGATGGCATAGGAATAAAAGCAAGTACAAAGGAGGCTGGGACAAGGCATACAATAGACAGTAATAAAAATATACAGGATATTTATATGAAGACATATATAAACTTGCAGCGCAATGGATAAATAACATTTTTGACAATAGCAGGCACAGTAGTAGCCAAGTTGAAATACAAATTAGGCATGATCTGAGATGAGTAAAGGAAAAAGTGCATCATGGCAGTGTAGGTATGGACCAAGAAGGAAAAGGAGGGAAGGGAAGTAGAGGCATGATAGTAAGTTGGGAGGGCAGGAACAAATAGTGGAGGACAGAAGGTGAGATCCAAGGAGAGAGTGGAAGCGTCCTGGAGAGTCAGTGGTGCTAAGTGGAGTGGGCAGGTTGTTCCAAAGGAAAGGGGCTGCAGATGAGAATGCACATTTACCCATATGGTGGAGACTTGGAGGCACTCAAGCATGGGGCCAGCAGTGAGGCAGAGCTCTAGAACAAACACTTTTGGCCAAAGAAGGTGGGATTGTGGAGAGGTAGCTCGGTTTTGGATGCCCTTATTGACTGTGCTGGCCAGGAGATAGGTCTGTTGGGCTGATGGGGGAAGCCAGCCCAGGGTCTGATAGAGTGAGCAGTGGTGTGTTGAGTGAAAGTCCTTGCCCTCTGTATATCCAAAGTCCCCACCATAACCCAGTTAGTTCTTACAGCAAATACTACCCCCTGGTCCCCAGCCTTACTATATATTTGACACCCTTCCACATTTGGCACAGACCATCCTCTCAGCTCCTTGATCAGGCACAAAATGGATGATAGTTCACAATCATATGCTAACTGTACACAGCTGTTTATACAATAGGCACATGAGAGCAAAACTGGCGTTCTGTCCTCAGTTGGTCACAGAGGTTAGCAGAGTGTCTGTACCAATTGCCACTGTGGGGAGAGTGTGTAAACATATGGTGGGGGCCATGAATGGTGCGAGCGGTGGGACTGGGAGGCCAGGTAGTTATTGGCAGTTTCCAATGTATGGAATGGACAGCAGCACCACTGAACACCAAGGGAAGTGTGATATTACAGATGGTGGGAGCTCAGAGGGGCAGTGGTAGGAGGCAGAGGTGATACTACCTGGTTTAGGGAGGCAACATCTTTTAGAGCCATTTACCAACTGGTCAGAGAATTACTAATTATATTATTCAAGATATCATTTTGTGATCTTACCCTGTTTTGGGGGTGCAAAGTGTTGTTTGAGAGTCACTTACCCATTTAGCAATTGCAAATGCTCTTTGAATGTTCTGGTCTATGTGAACAATAACAGTCCATTACCAGTAAGATAAAGACAAGTGAACAAATACAATTATGGAATTGAGAGCTGTTCTCCATGAAGTTGATAATGTAATTTATCGTAACAATGCGTTAGAGTACAGAGTATGATGAGATTAATACTGGTACCACTGTGCTACCACATGAGTCTAGGGTTGCTGTGAGAGGTACCAAATACTGAAATGTCAAAATAACGCAGTACCATTGTGCTTCCAGTGTACCAGTATTTGTGGGAGCTGACAAAAATCTAAAAATTTCGCGATACCATTGTATTACCAGTGTATGTGTGAGAGACAGAGAAAATGGTAAAAAATGCCAGTGCACTACCAATGCACAGAGGAAAATCTATATATCACCTACCACTGTGATACCAGAGTACCACTGGGTAGTACTATTGTGGATTTTTCAGCTGACCGCAGTATTGCCATTGCTATACCACT
The DNA here is from genome assembly GCA_016271365.2 of Neoceratodus forsteri. Lineage (NCBI taxonomy): Eukaryota > Metazoa > Chordata > Ceratodontiformes > Ceratodontidae > Neoceratodus > Neoceratodus forsteri. The sequence continues at coordinate 458,614,309 of CM028132.1, forward strand.
ATAATGCCATTGTGACAAATTCAGTAAGGGTAACCAGATTGCTGAGACAATGCAGTGCTAAAGAAGTGTGATAAAAATTATAAAGTGTTACCAGTACTACTGCAGTGTGCAGCAAAAATTTGTGAAGGAAATACAGTGCTAAAGAAGTGTGCATGAAAATCTAAGAATTATTTGCAGTGTTCTTACAGTCTGCATCAAAAAATAAGAAAGATTGAGCAGTGCTACTGCAGTGTGCAGCAAAAATTAGTGAAGGAAATACAGTGCTAAAGAAGTGTGCATGAAAATCTAATAATTATTTGCAGTGCTCTTACAATGTGCATCAAAACATAAGAAAGATTGAGCAGTGGTACAACAGTGTATCAGAAAGTCAGTGCAGTGTATTAACAGTGCACTGATGAAAAGCAGTGCTTTGTCAGTCTGGACTGAAATAACACTGAAATAAGACTGAAGATGGAAGTGTACACTCCACTTCCCTCTGGGTATGTAGCCACCCAGCTGGAGGGTTCACCAGCAAATTCCAAAATGATCTCTGTACAAGTGTAAATACGGTAAGATAATCTCTACTCCTCCAGTTTCCCTTTCCTAGCTCCTTTATTCCCCCGAAATAAATATCTTGTTGTTGTTGTTGTTTGAAATCCTGTGTGAGCATATTATTAAAGAGAGCCTTTAATTCAAAATGTGGAAATGTGGGTAACTGTGTATTGGGGCATGTCTAGGGAAGGTAACTGGTCACTGTGAGTGGTGTAGCAGCTCAGGGGGCTACACCCAGTACCATCTCACTCACGTAAAGCACCCTGAGTGGAGGCACTGTGCAAGGTTTTAAAAATGTTATAAGTTAGCGAACCCAACCCCCTTAGCCTATGTTCAGGGTAGTAGACAGGGGTGTAACACTGGGGGGGTGACGCCGCCCAGGGGTTACATTGGTGTATGAGAAATACCCTGCGGACAATAAAGTACTACAGTGTCTGCCAACAAACACTGCTGTTATTTATTTAGGGGGTAGAACAAATACCCTGCGGGCAGTAAAGCACTATGGACTGCCTGACAAGCACGGCACTGCTGCTATTTATTTCTGGGGAAGGTGAAATAGAAATACTCTGCTGGCAATAATTGTCTGTCCCTCTGTCCCTGACCTCCACTACCTACTTCCAGTTTCACTCTCTCTGCTGTCTCTCGCCTCTCTTTTTTAATTTATTTATTTAGTTTTTGTTGACGGGGAAAGGAGGACTAGCCAATTCTGCCTATTTTCAGCCTCGTCCTGGGGGGAGGAGGGAGATACAGATGGATGCCAACTGAAATTTAACCATATTAAGCTGTTGGTGGTATTTTTCGTGAATTTTTCTTTATTTTAATCAACTAGCCAACAGTGTCATTTCAGCAGAATCATAAGGGTTGCGAAGTCCCATTTCAGCTGAATCATAGGGGTTGCAAAACTCCTCTAACTACCAAATTTATATAAATAAATGCTAGAGAAAGCTATGTGTTATGGGTTCTTAGGGCTTGTAGTGGACATCACAGGGATCACAAAGAAATCACAGGAGTCACATTCGCAACTCCTAGCTACCCCCAAATGATGCCCTTGCAACTAGTATATTTGTTATTAATTTATTTTCTTTCAGACAGTTCTTTCCTTGCTTGCTTTACTGACAGAGACAGCAGTAGCAGGCTGCTGTCTGTCTGCTGCTTTTCCAGGTTGCAGCTGCTCACTGCAGAAGCCTGCTGCTGTTTTTCTCCTCCTGACTCCCTCTCAGTCCCTACTACCTAAAAATATATTGTTTTTCTTTTATATATTTCATTTTTTAGCTTGCCTAGGGTCTTTTGAATGTATTTTGTTCCATCTTCCAGACATTTCCTTCCTCCTAAGTTGTACTTTGGCCCATACCTTGGCTTCTGTTGCTGTCTATCTCTGTTGCTGATTCTGCTGTGTAGTCTCTGTCTCTTCTTGTGCCTGGCTCCCCCCTCCTCCCTCCCTCCTATTTATTTCTCATTAAATATTTCTTAGTCCTCCTTTTCTATCCAGTTTTTATTTTTACAAGAAAGAATCAGTCTAGGAGGGACTCAGATAAACTGTGTGGGCAGCTGCACCAAAGAGGTGAGGCCTGGCTGACTCCCTACATTCTCACTCTCTCTCTCTCTCTCTCTCTCTCTCTCTCTCTTTCTCTCTCTCCCCCAACAGCTAAGACACAAGAGGATTTTATATATATATATACTTGTATATATATATGTTTTTGGTTTAATGAAGCTTCTCCTTGTAGTGATGAAAACAAAGTTGCTGGCACAAGTGCCAGGTTTAAATTATTTTCGTCCCTAATTTGTGGTTGCCTTCACTGCTGTTTACCAGTCTGCTGCCATCTATGTGAGGCTGACTACGAGTATGCAATGTCACCAGCACAGTCAGCAGCCCACACCCTCCCATCTCTTGAACTCGCTGGCATCTACCACTGAGAATCGTCACCTGAGCTCTGTTGGCAGCACTTGGCAGGACTCAGAGGATCGTTGTGAGTCATGACCTTACTCTGAGTCCTTACGAATGCAGCCCAAAATCATAAAGCTCAAGTAGTGATTGTCACTGGCAGGTGCGTCGATGACTTCAGGGTCAGGAAGGAGGGTCGGAAGAAGCTATACCTTTTTCATGACATTTTTAGGGTATTTGCTGTTTTTGGTGGTTTGTTTGCTCTTTGAACTTTTTCAGTTTTAAAGGGACACTGCCAACTCCCCTTAGGCCTCAGAGTGTCCCTTGTTTAAACAACATGTTATGAGTGGTCACATTTTGGAGACATTTTTGATGTGGCTGGTAGTTTGATTCTGATACCCTTTATTCTTTTTAAAAGTCAAAAACATACTACCCATCATACTGGTGTTACCACACAAAAACCTGTTTATTTACAGGCCTTGTTCAACTCCCTCTGCATCTTTCCTGGACATGGGAACACCCCCGACACAGTCCAGACACTCAAGATGCAGTGGGAGGAGTGGAAACTATTGCATCATGAGTGGCTACACTGTTTGGGGGTGTTCCTAATGTTCAGGGACTATGCAGTAAGAGTAGATAAGGGATTTGAAACAAAACAAGGCGGGCTATAATTACACGATTAGCATGCATTTCAGTTCTACTAAGAAAGGACGAAGATGAAAAACACGCAACAACATCAAAGAATTTGAGAGCAGGTAAGCAGTCATAAAAGGTGGGGTTTCAGCTAGAAATAACATGATGCAAAATGGGTCAACAGTGTCCCAGTAACTGCTTTGAATCATTTTGGGAAAATTCATCATGTAAATAAGGATTCAGTTTTAACATAAACAAGATAGAAGACGCTAACAGTGGGATTTCCCTACACTTCAAGGAAGTCTTCAGAGTCTGAAGTATTTCCCAGCATGCATCACCAGCATTTAATTTTTATGTTGGCTGTGCTTGTGCATCCAACGTTTAGAAGGCAATGATAGGATTTAGAGGTCACTGCAGAAGCCGTGCAGTTCACAAAAGCAAGGGCTCGGCAGTCTACACCAGTGACCACCGGCTGTGGTCCTGACATCACTTTCTGCTTGGTGGTTTGAAATTTTGTGTATTTCAAAGGACTGAGATGCTGTAATCAGAGAGGGCTTCGGTCCTTTGATTTACATGAAGCCATTCAGCAAACAGCTGAACGACTTTCCACGCAATGCTTTAGTCATCTAGACACACACTCCCACTGCATAAATCCACAAGTCCGAATCACTTCACATAGCAACAAAAACGGCACACACTTAAACACTGTGCCTTTATGAGCATTATCACTTCTCACCCGACCGCTATGTGGCATAACAAAATTTGAATAAGTTGTAACCCCCCTACAAATGGGGGTTCCTGAAATCCTTCCTGGAGCTTGCTTAAATGCTCTGTGCCTGACTGGTGTTCGGCGTAAGGCCGTTAAATGTGGGGGTTGTGAGTGCTTTTAAAGCCTCCACGTGTTGTCTGTTTAAGAGCCGTCTGCTTGCAAGCAAAATCCTTGTTTATGAGGGGGACTGTGTGTTTCCCTGCTCGAGTCCCGCTCGAGCTGTACTGTAATTGCCCCTTTTTGTGGTCGCTGAAAGTGCCGGGGGAGCCCCCTTGATAGGTGTAACTATTTGCCTGAAATCATTTAGAGTGATAGTGAAAATGTAGTTTTGTTTAACCTGCTTTTGTTGCAGATGGGACTCTGTGTGCTGTGCCCCTCCATCTTGGACCAGGACAGTTCGGCGGGTCCAATAGGAGCGAGGGGTATCTAATCTGGAGTAAAAATGCAGCCAACCAGAAACCAGGACTCTAGATGGAGCCAGCTGACAAATGAGGACACAGCTTGTAATTCTGGGAAGTGGCATTCTGGGTCATGGCGCCATTTTGCACCAATGAGGGCAGTAACAAGTGACCGGCATCTGCAGCCCTCCAATGGGATCAGGTGGTGCCCAAATAGAGAGACTTGCCCCAACTGCCAAGGGGCAGATGCATTGTGACTGTGAGTGAGGAAGGACTCCTGAGCTCCTCTTGCCGTTGAGTGTTCGCGCGGGAAGCGCGGGAAGGGCCTGAGGCAGCCGTTTGCATTGCCAGCGTTCCACGGACTAAATCCGTGAGGCAGCGGTCAGAGGAGGCTGTGTACAAGCACAGCTACCTACCAGGCTTAACCTGAAGAGGACTGGAGAATCTGCTAAATCGTGCTCGGTCTGTGAGGAAAGTTGATGCTGCAGTGAGACTCCCAATAGCTGTGAGTTCATTTGGGTCCAAGGAGCAGCTGCCTGGTATGGTACCCCTCTGTTGTTTTCCATATAAATGTGTGAGGAGGCCTTTGAAGCTCAGGCTCAGCCGTGCAAGTGGTGAAGGAATGGTTACCTGCTGGAGTGTGAGTACTGGATCAGGGCAGCTCCCTGTTAAAGCTTACAAACCAAGGCAAAATCATTTTGTTATATTGCTGACTGCACTAATTGAGCTTTCTGGCTCCATCTGATCTTCTAAGGAATCAAATCTCGCTTGTGTCAGGGCCCCAACCAGCTGCATCGAGGAACTAGCCATTAGGTCTTGGGTACCCATAGACAGTAATTAATAGGTTAGGCCTGTGCACAGAGCCATAGTTAGATTTTCATATATGGCAGTGGTAAGCTAATCAACCTGATTCCCCCCAGTCCTTGTTATCTTCCCTTAAATAAATCAGATTGTTTGTTTTGCAAAAGTACACTGGCTAGTCTGTGTATTAATGGTGAAATACTGCCTAGTGAATGTGGTGTAACTGTACCTTACTTTCCAGGGGGTCCCTGGAGTGAGCTGACTGGTTCGAGCCGGGGGGTAAGTGTATATGGTAAGGACTCTGAAATTGAACTGCGTGGGCCACTAGTGGGAAGAAAGGGGGGTTGCAGCAACCCAGAGGGCTGTGACCGAGTCAGCCTCGACTGTTCTAACCCCGACCTATGGGTGGAGGCACCCGCCAATGGATCTGGGCCCCTCACCCTGCTACAGTTAGGGCAGGCAGAGGTAGTAACCCTTAGGATAGCGCCCCCTGGGGGTTACAAAGTGAACTAGGGTGGGGCCAAATCATCATCTTACATATCTGATGAGTGCAAATACATGTTTCTCTTTCTTCTCTTCCAAGGGGCAGGGCTACACCATCAACTTGCATAATTAATAAGCAGGACGTGGCCTGCCTAACCAAAGTGGTGAGCGGTCATGTCAGGGGTAGCCAGTGGGGTCACTAGTGAAAGCGTGATACAGAGTCCGCAAACTGCAGAGCGTTAATGAGGACCAGCAGTGGGGAGTACTCCAGAGCGTGAGGAGTGGCGGCCATTGTGTGTGTACTTTTCTGTCTGGTTAACCTATGCTGGAGAGTGAGTGAGAGAGAGAGTGAGAGAGAGAGAGAGAGAGAAAACAGGCAAATATGTCTGACATCAGGGACAGGTTCAAGAGCATCCCTCTCATCGCCAGGTATCGCAGGCTCGATCCTAGTACCGCTGATCAGCAAGCTGGAGTTAATCAGCCCCATGTACCTGGTGCTGCGGCTGGAAGACTTCATTCATAAATTTCATTTTTTTTGATTTATTGTGTAAACCTGTAAAAAGGAAAACTGTCCATCGATGTCTGTTGCGCCTGTATTACCCCCACCCTCCCTCCCACTCAGCACCCCCAAGCCCTTACTTACTCACTGGAGGTTTGATGCTGTTATCTTCTCTGGACCTCAGACACGTCTTCACTCTTCAACACCTGACTGCAAACTGAGGAAATCAGTTTTGTAGTTCAATGTATTTCAATGGGGTTTTGAACTTAATAGTATAACTTGGGCATTTTTCAATGTTTGTGCCTCAAATTTTCGACATACCTTCTTTGGAACACCACCTCATGAACAATCCAACTGATGTTAGGTAAATCTTTCCCAAAAGGTGATCTCGCGGTCGCTATGTGAAATCACCTTTCGGGCAGGAGTTGAAAATTTTCTCCACCATTGTTCATGAGGTGGGGTCATAAAAAGGCTGAAAATTTGGCAGAGCAATATTAAAAAACAACAAAAGTTATGAGCTTACCTTGAAGTTTGCAAATGCTAGCTAGTAACGTTGGTAATTTTCAATATTACTCCCCAGTTTTTCAAAATAGCCATTTCTTGACATCACCTCATAAATGTAACAGCTGTCATTTTTCAAATCCTAGCCAAAATGTTTTCGCATCCCGTAAGGTAATTTCGCAGACTGTGCAAAATCACCTTTCGTGCAGGAGTTGAATATTTTCTCCACTATTATTCATGAGGTATGGTCACAAGAAGGCTATGTTAAACATTTGGGACAAAATAAAAAAAACAATACAGTTATGAGCCTATGTTGGAATATGCGAATGCAGGCTTATAACTTTGGTAATTTTCAATATTTTGATCCCAAACTTTCAACATAGCCATTTCTTCACACCACCACATGAATGTGACAGCTGTCATTTTTCAAATCCTGGCCAAAATGTGTTTTTGCATCCCAAAAGGTGATTTTGCAGTCACTGTGTGAAATCACCTTTTGTGCAGGAGTTGAAAATTTTCTCCACTATTGTTCATGAGGTGGGGTCACAAGAAGGCTATGTTGAACATTCAGGGCAAAAATATAAAAAAAAATAATACAGGACTTTCGGTGCAGCTCCCGACCGCATGGCAGCATTCTGTTAGAGCTCTGAGAACCTCTCGCCCCAACAAATCAACCTAAATCCTCCATTAGACAGCTACAGTAAGTAAAAACTCTACTACATACGTGGCTAACAATAAATCAAAAGGGGGAGCAAACAGATTCGCTGTCTTACTGATTGAACCGGAGATATCAAACCAGGAAGCCTCCGATTCCGGCAACTCGACCCGATCGCGCCATTCTTCCTGGACGTCCTCCAGGAAAGCTGAAAAGCAAAAAGGCAAAACATTAATCAAAATGGATAACAAACTAGATAAAGTACTTTCTGAGCTGCAGGACAGCAAAGCGGATTTCCAGAAAGTTAAGCATGAACAGGATCAAGCTTGCTCAGACATTAATGAGCTGCAACAGAAAGTTACACAGCTAGAGGAGAATCAAGAGACACAATCTAACTTTACAGCTCACTTTCAGTCTACAGTAGCACAACTGGTAGATATCTGCCAGGCCCTGGGGGAGAGACAAGAAGATGCAGAAAACAGGCATTGGCGTAGAAATTTAAGGATCTATAGGATTCCAGAAGGCAGTGAGGGTGATAATATTGAAGGATTTGTTGATAAGCTCCTCCGTACTGCACTGACCCTAGATGCTGACTTCCAGCTCGAGATAGAGTGAGTTCACAGAGCCCTGGGCCCAAAACCCACTCAGCAAGGAGCACACCCCTGATCAGTAGTTCTGCGATTCCTGCGCTATGCAACAAAAGATACAATTCTCCAGAAAGCCTGGGAACAGGGGAAAACCTTCTTTGGCAGCACCAAAATTTATTTTTACAACGATTACACCCCGATGACAATGCAACGTCGTAGGGGAATTCATATCCCTGTTCCCCATCCTACAAGGCCTTCAATTAAAATTTTGTACCCCATACCCAGCCAGACTTATAATACAGTATCGAATGGGCAACAGAGCTATGACTCGGCAGGAGAGACCTTGGCAGACTTAAAAAAATGGAATTACGAACTGCCGACAGGAGTTCCCTTTCCACAACATCCCAGAGCAGCCGGGGGATCACAGAAGAAACTACAGGCCCCAGATCAGCAGATGCAGCAGGCAACCCTGAATTCCATCAAGCAGCTGCTTCGCCATTTTGCTAGGAGCAGCTCCTGAAGCCTGAAAAGTGGGCTTTTAACTGTCATCCACGCCGTGTGAAGGTGAGTGCCGGGGGGCTTGGGGGGACCTGACATGCTGGTGTAGTGAGTAAGGGGAGGGGTGCAGGAGTGGCCGGGCCCACAACCTACCTTCTTCCGGGGATGCCGGCCTGGCGGAATCATTGCCTGGGGGGGGTCCCACCTGCATTTGGTACCTGTAGTGATGAAAAAGGCCTAGATGTGCAGAGGCTCTGACAATTGTAAGATAGTGATGGGACCACCCTTCTTCATAGTGGCTTATTTGGGCATGGCAGAGTCAAAGTAGCATGAGGAGGGGTCCTCGTGGGGGTCCCAGACTCGAAGGAGTTGGCACCCCAGTGGAGATCACCATTAACTAAACAGGAAATTTAAATGGGTGGTGGAACTGGGGCAGGGGGGAACCTCCCTTCTTCCGGTAACACACAAGATGACACTTTTCCCCAATATCAGAACAGTAGAGGGAAAATAAAAAATATCTGAAACAAAAAACTACATAGCACTCAGTTACCCATGCCTAGGGCCATGTAAACATACTGACGAACCTCCTCAGGGTTCTAATAGAGAAGGCATCAGGAACACTCCGACTGGCCTCCACCAATGGGACATTCACCCTTTGTTAGTCTATTGGAGGTGAGTCAATAATACATGAGTGGAGATGAGTGGCTAGAGTTCCGAAGTGAAGAGACAGACCTTGCACCGGGGGCCAAACTGATTGTTCTAGCAGGACCCTAAGTGGTTGTGCCATGTGTTGGGCGGGGCTGGGGGCAGACTGGTTGTTGCTGGGGGGGGGTGGTGGTGTGTGGCACTGCATCCGTTCATGCCTGGGGCTGCAGCAGTACATTGAAAGGGTCGGTCCCGGGAGCCTGCCCAGGCACCCCTTTGCTCAGCTGGCAGAATATTACATGCTACGACAAGAGGCCCAGAGTTCCTAGAAGCAGAAGCTCTAACACACATTAGACTTCACTCACTCAGAAATATGCATACTTCATGAGGGACAGCTTAAACAATGGATAATACTTACACAAGTTCGGATTTTTGATTTCAAACATTTTTTATAGCCCTATACAGATTAACAAAGGAATGACTTTAACTCCCACCGAATAAAAGTATATGAAGATGGGCAGAGAGAAGGACTCAAGATGCCAGATGATTAGGGAGAGACAATTTAAGTTTTTTCTATTTCCCTTCCAGGACTGCTTGATCTAATATTAGTTGTTCCCTTATTATTATTACTATTATTTTTTATGTTGTACTCGTTATATTTAGGGGAGAATCCTACCCCTGGAGGCACTTCAGTTACAGAAGTGCAAGCTCCTATTTGGCAATTCTTTGATTCATCTGGGCCCGGGCTTATAACCCGGACCTTGGAAGTTACAACTGATGATTTGTATATAGTTCGTAGTACTCAGTGTTTCCTGTTTGTAGTTCATAACATAGGAAGAATAGGAATAGGTGTAGCTAGTTATATTCTTTTGAGGGAAAAGATCCAGCGTGGACCTCAATTTGGAATAAGCCAGTTCAGGCTACCAGAGACGGACGTGACAGAATTAATCAGCAAACAGAGAGCTGTATCAACTTATGTGAGAATTGAAGTTGGTTTCGTATATTATTATCTCTTATGACACACGCACTTAGTATTAAAGTGATATCCCAAAATGTAAATGGTTTAAGTGGCCCAATTAAACGGGGAAAGATCATGTCTTACCTGAAGAAGACACACCCTTAAATGATATTACTTCAGGAGACACACATGAATCCCACAGAACATCAGAAACTAGTAAAATTTGGGATGGCCAAGGTGATAGCTAGTTCACACCACATGGGCAGGAGAAGGGGTATGGCGGTGTTAATTCCTAAATATTCTGCCTTTCAATTACAGGACTCCTATCAGAATAAAGACAGCACATTAGCCATGGTCAAAGGGATGTGGTGGGGAGTCCAATACATGGTAACCAGCGTTTATATCCCTCCAGAGGCAGATGCACCTACTCACCAACGTCTGATGGACAGAATCATACAATTCAGGCAGGGGATTCTGTTGATAGGGGGAGACTTAAATTTGTTGATGGACCGGGGAAGAGACAGCACTAACCCAAACCCATCCTGTATGACTATAGGTCAGAGACATGGGGGTCGGTTAGTAAAGGAAATGGGACTAACTGATGTTTGACGCCGTAGGAACTGGAGAAGCAGGCATTATACACACTACTCAGCAGCCCGCAACACATATTCCCGAATTGACTACTTTTTAATTACTGCAGAACATTGAGATCAGGTCAAAAATTCCTCCATACTTCCGGTCCTCCTGTTAGAGCACGCCCCTCTTTTAATTGAATTATATACATCAATGGAATGGAGCCCAGGTCAGTGGCGCTTCAATAACTCCCTTTTAAGGGACCCAGAATATGTTAAATTAATAAGCCAATGCATACCCGAAATAATAGCACAAAATAAGACTCCTGAAATTACATCTGGAATAATCTGGGATATGTTAAAGGCAATCAACGGAGGCGAAATGATTAAATTTGTAGCTGAGGTTAAGAGAAGAAGAGATCAACAACAGAAAGAGCTTGAGGGAGAACTTCAGTTTTGGCAAGCAGCACACATGCAAGGAGACATAACAGCACAGGAGCAGGTAGCTAAGATCAAAACAAAACTACAAAACATTGTAAGTTATAAAACGGAGCAAGCCCTTCTATACCTCAAGCAAAGGTATTATGAGGGAGGGGCTAAAGCCTCAAAAGTATTAGCATTTAGGTTATGATCCCAACGGAAGCAAGGGATGATAACACAACTTAGACATCCGCAGACCAGACAAATTCTTATTAAAACTAAAGATATTTTATCTGGACTTAGACATTTTTACGATTCCCTATACATATAAGGCCAAGAACCAGAGGAGGAGAGATATACCTTCTTCTTCCAAAATTTAACCCTTCCCCAACTCACAAACATGCACAAGGAGATGTTATTACAACCTATTACCACTCAAGAAATAAGTAAGATTATAAATTTGGCCAAATCTGGTTAAGAGTCCAGGCCCAGATGGTCTAACCCCAGAATTTTATAAATGTTTTCGAAAGGACCTCCTACCCTTGATGCAAACCTTATATCAGGAACTACAGGTAAAAGAAACTGCCCTTCCCCCCTCATGGCAATATGCGAATATATCAACCATTTTGAAACCTGAAAAGAACCCCCTTAATTGTGAATCATAGAGACCTATTTCTGTTCTTAACCAGGATTACAAATTCTATGCCAGTATACTTGCCAACCTCTTAGAGGTCATACTACCCACCATAATTCATAAAGATCAGACAGGATTTGTCCCAAAATGAAGAATAACTGATAACATCAAGAGAACCCTTTATTTACTAGAAAAAGTAGAACAGTCATCAACACCTTTCCTGTTGTTAAGAATGGATGCACTAAAGGCACTTGACCGGGTATCATGGAAATTTCTGTACTACGCCCTCAAATACTTCAACTTCCCCACATAATTTAATGATTGGATAAAGGCCCTATATACCTTCCCTCAAGCAGTAGTGAAGGCAAATGGAAATTATTCGGAACATTTTCCCCTGACTCGCTGAACCGACAGGGTTGTCCCCTTTCCCTACTACTTTTCACATTGTATGCAGAACTGTTATCTCAGGCAATAAGGGAAGATAAAGACATTACAGGTCTAGAAATGGGGCAAACACAAAACTGCTTTTTATGCAGACGATTTATTAATATATTTAACGCATCCTACCATTTCACTACCCAGACTGTTTGATCTACTTTCAGAGATGGAGGACTTATCGGGTTATACATTAAACACCTCTAAAATTGAGGTTCTTAAGCTGAACTACAAATCGACCACTATCATTAAGAACCATTTCCCTTTAAGATGGAATAGCCAGAACTTCAGATATCTGAGTATACAGATCTCACGGGATCTATCCAGGCTGTACGAAGTGAATTACCCACCTCTGGCGAAGAAAGTGAAAGCAGACTTGCAGAGATGGCAGCACCTCCCTATCTCCCTTATACAAAGGGTAGAATCAATCAAAATGACCACTCTGCTGCGTTTTCTCTATTTATTTCAGAATCTTCGATCACCAGTTCAGCTGCAGATTTCAAGAAGTAGGATAAAATGTTCTCACTTTATTTATGGCAAGGTAAGAAACCCAGAAAGGGTGTTGGCCTACTCCAGCTTGCCAAATCAAGAGGAGGGCTAGCCCACCCCCATTTAAAAATATATTATCAGGCAGCACAACTAGCACATATCTTGCAGTGGTGGGATGTGAACACAGACACTCACTGGAAAACAATTGAGATGGTGGAAAAAGCCTCAGGGATGAAGCATATCATAGGAACACCCCCCTAATAAAACTAAAATAAAAGAGCATGTTCAGTCTAGATTCACAAGGTTAATTTTGAACATTTGGTGTGAGAAATTGGATGAACCTCGAGTTAGAGATTCGGCTATAGCTTTAATTATACCCTCGTTTGACCTGACATTTCTTCTGGCGAGAATAGATCACACTTTTTATAACTGGAGAAGGCAGGGTCTGAAGCATATATTTCAGTTATATAGGGAGGGTATATTTCAGACATTTCATGAGTTACAGCAAACATATCAGCTGAATAGGAGAGACTATCATAGATACCTACAGATACGGCACTACACCCTAAATAAATGCGGTATCAGATGGGAAGTCGAACAAGTCCATCCCCTTGTTCAATTAATAATAGAAACCAAAACCCGACAAATGCTGAGTCATATCATTTCAAACCTATACAGAGCTCTCCAACCACATGAAACCCAGACTTCCATAAAGCTACAACAATCCTGGGAAACTGACCTGGGGTAGAAATCTCTGAGCACGTCTTGAGAGAGAGATATATATCTTAATCAACATAGGGCTACTGCATCTTTTATATGGAAGGAATATGGGTGGAAATGCAGTGTGAAATACTTTAGAACCCCCCAGATAACTGGGAAGTATGATAGGGTATGTGGGACGAGGTCCTGGAGAGACTGTGGGAAAAATCTAGCAACCCACATTCATATTTTGTGGAGTTGCCCGGCCCTTGGAACATTCTGGAGGAGGGTGGGTGAAGCCATCGTAGACCTCTTTCCAGAAATAGGACATTTGTCATCCAGGCAGGCTCTCTTTCACTGGTTCCCTGAGGAAATAAAGGACACATTGACCAAAAAAATGTTAATAATATTGCTTTTGGCAGTCAAAAAATCAACCTCCAGATGATGGCTCCAGAACCCCCCCCCCCAAATACTAAGGAATGGGAAGCTACAGTCCACCAAATTTATGCAATGGAGAAGATCACTGCTGCTATCAATTTAAGACAAGATAGCTTCGGAGTATTCTGGAATAGGTGGCTTCTGTGGATTATAGCACATAGACAGGATATTGTTCCCTGAAATACAGAATTTTAAGCTATATAGACATTCAGGAATAGACAGAACGTTGGATATCACTGGTAACAATCAAGAAACAGGAAGAAAATCATTGATTTTGAGATTGATTGGTATGCTGATCTAACTGCAGTTCGAAATGCCTGTATACTGTACAATGAAAAATGTAAGTGTATAACTGATGTTGTCATACCTTAGATCACCAGTAAATATTACAATAAAAAAAAGAACGAAGAAACAATACAGTTATGAGCCTATGTTGGAATATGCGAACACAAGCTTGTAACTTTGATAATTTTCAGTATTTGACCCCAAACTTTCAACATAGCTATTTCTTCACACCACCACATGAATGCGACAGCTGCCATTTTTCAGATCCTGGCCAAAATGTGTTTTGGCATCCCGAAAGGTGATTTCGCAGTCGCTATGCGAAATCACCTTTCAGGCAAGAGTTGAACATTTTCCCCACTATTGTTCATGAGACGGATTCATAACAAGGCTATGTCAAAAATTTGGCATAAACATATTAAAAAACAAAACAAAGTCATGAGCCTACGCTGAAGTTTGCGAACGTAGCCTTACAACTCTGGTAATTTTTAATTTTTGACCCTAAATTTTCAACATAGCCATTTCTTCACAGAACCTCATGAATGTGACAGTTGTCATTATTCGAATCCTGGCCAAAATGTGTTTTCATCCCTGTGGCATTAAATTACATTTTGTTGGGGGGATTTGAACATTTTCACCTACTGTGTTCATTGGGCGGGCTAATAGGAAGGCTATGCTGAACATTTAGGGCTAGATATTCAAAGGGGTTGCGCCTGGCACAACTGAGTTGCACCAGCACAACCTCAGAACTGCACCCTGGGGCAGTATTCAGAAAAGGGAATTGTGCAGCACAATTCCCAATGTGCTGGGACGCAAAGATAATGTATGCGGCACAACTCAAGGGGGCGGCGTGCCCATGCATATGTAGCACATCCCGATATTTAGCCCGGGATGTGCGGCGCATATGCTGGCACAACCCTGAGATGCACTGCATACCATGACTCAAAGTTGAGCCCGTAAAGGATAGCTCAAGTGCAGTCCACCCACCGGCAGCCCGCTGTATTGCAGTGCACAACACAGCAGCCACTGGCCGTGGTTGGCAACACCCCCCAACACCGTGCACAAGCACACACAATGATAGTCCAGTGGTCCCCCCTTCCCCTCCAGTAGCACTGATCACCACAAATACCTATGTAGAACAGCCTGGCAGTCTATTGGCACTCCCTCCCTATCCTGACCCTCTGATGACCGTCATATTTAAAATCAAGATATCTCTGGTGGTCCAGTGGTACCCCCCCCCCCGCCTGTGCATCCAATTGGCAAAATGTACCTATATGAATAGCCCTGGTAGTCTAGTGGGACCCCGCACCCTGCTGGTACCTGCGATCACCTGTAGTGATGTCCAAAACAACCCCCTGGTGGTCCAGTGGCTCCGAGCTGTGACTTATTACAGTATACACTGCAAGCCCATTGGTCCACAGTGTGGACCAATGAGCTTGCAACTCCTACTGTACGCTGTCATTTAGAGGGCAGCCGCGGTGGTATGCAGGTGGGTATGCTGCCTGCCGATGACTGGGGGGGAGCTGGGTAGGCTGGGGTTCCTGTGTGGGTGGGGGGGCCACTGGACCACCAATGGGTTGTTTTGGACATCACTATGGGCGATCACGGGTACTGTCAGGGTGGGGGGTCCCACTAGAGTTCCAGGGCTATTCATATAGGTACAGTTTGCCGATCAGATGCATGGGTGGGGGGGTATTACTGGACCACCAGGATATCTCGATTTTAAATATGATGGCAATCAGAGGGTCAGGATGGGGAAGGGGGTGCTACTAGACTGCCAGAGCTGTTCTACATAGGTTTTTGTGGTGATCAGTGCTACAGGAAGGGAGGGGGGACCACTGGACCACCAGGGCATGGCAGTGTAGTGCCTTATGGTGATCGGAGGCATAGGCGGGGGGACCACTAGACTACCAGGGCTTCTCTTGGGACATACTCACGGTGCTTGGGGTTATGGGCACTGGTAGACATCCTCTGACAGCACCATATGGTGTGGAAGGCGCATGGCGCATTTTGCCAGCCAGCCCTGCACAACTCATGCAAATGGCCCCATTTGTGCCTTGCATGTATTATGGCTCCATTTGCATATTGGTGGCTGAATATCAGGAATTTGTGCACAGCGTATCTCTGACGTGCTGGCGCAATTCCCATTCCTGGTATTCAGCCCTGTCTGGGAAGATGTGCCAGCACATTGTATTTGCGCAGTGTGCATTACCTGGCATATTCAGAAGAGATGCGCCATGGATCATCTCTTTTGAATATATCACTTAGTTGCTCCAGTGCACCTTAGTTGTGCTGCGCACACATTTGCGCCATTGCCAGGCGCACATTTGAATATCGGGTCCTTGGTGTACAAATACGGTAAAATGCCTAGGTTATGACCGGACAATACACCATTACAACGTTCACTCATAACTTCACTCATTTTCAATATTTTGACTCCAACCTTTCAACATAGCCATTTTTCCACATCACCTCATAAATGTGACATGTAATTTTTAAAATCCTGGACGAGATGTGTTTTTGCACCTCTGGAGCAAAATGACATTTTGGCAATGTACTGTAATGGCATATGTCATGTCTATAAGGCAAATCCTAAAACAAGTGGGCTCAAAATTTGGGGTCAGAATTACAAAAAAAACAAATTATTTAATAAGCAATCAACATTCGGCATTGGCAAATGCTTGTTTAACTTCTCTTATGGAGAGCAGTTACAAAACTGATCATCTTGTTTCCACTAATATCTCACTTGAATCCATGGTTACCTAATGTAAGTTTAATTTGATTGGCTACTGGATTGGTCATTAACGTATCAAAAATGACCAGTCTAGTTGCATACTGATGCTGTGCGGCACGCACTGCTCTCACCACACAGCTAAAACCTATTTGAAACTAAAAGAAAAAGAAAACTGAAAGTTTTTATTGCAATTAGATTTATAATTGCAATAACAGCCTTGAAGTCTGTCATTTCCTTGAATTAACAATGGGCTGGAGGGAGGTGGCCCTTGGCTGTACCTCGGGTCACCAATCCCCCCAACTGGTTGTTACTCCCTCGGAAGTTACTAGAATCTCAGTCATTATTGCTTTAGGAGATATCCAGATAGCTGTGGATTAAATCTTAAAAACAGTGCAGTCTAACCAGTTGAGGGAAGATTTCACCATGGCCAGATTGTCATTCATTCTACTAACATGAAAACATTTTTTGCACCCACTCTTGTGCCTGTGTCTCACTCCTTCATTTATTTTTTTTAAATAATTGCTTCTCTTCCTGGCCATGGCTATGCCCCTGGATTGTCCCCAAGTATACCCCAACTGCAGGACATCAACCCCACAAGATCACCCCCTCACAGTGGGGCCATCCCAAGGGATGGTTCTGTACCACAGCGTGCACATGGTGGTCATACCAGGAGTCGGGGTAATCACCTATCCAGGAAGTCCTAATGCACAGTTTTTTTTTTTCAAACTTCCCGGTGTGGTTCCCCTCTCTGAGGATGGTGGCATGCATTGGAGCCTAAGGAGGCATGCTCACGCAGAGAGGTACTGCCGCGCCAGACTCTAGCCAACGTCCTCCTCTCCCTCATAGCATTTCACACTGCACTGCCACTCGCGGTCACCACATGGCAATAATGCAGTAGATATGGCAACCCTCCCTCCCCGGAGGAGAGGAGCGTCCCTTAGGTCACTCGATCCTCCTCCCCTTGGCCAGCCCTCCGATGACCCAGGCTCGTTCCCAAACCCAGATTGTTGGTGTTGCAAGTAGAAGCTCTTCTCAGTCCTTTAGACACTCCAATGTATCTGTGCCTGACTGGATGCCCTTGGATCCTTCTTCAGACTCCCTCTTTGCCTCCGCCATCAGAGGTCTCTCATGTTATCCTAGTAGAGGTCCCCCTCTCCCCCCCACTGCTACCAAGGTGAAGCAGAGAATTTGACATGACTGTGGCTATTGAGTTGGTCCATTGGTGGTCCTGTGATACGGGGAGGTGGTGGAGATAGAGGCCGGCCCTTTTTCTGTTTTGTCCTATCCCTGTCCTCTTGTTCTGTGTTAGGGGGATGCTGCCAGTGCCATTTCTTTAGGCTGGGCTTTGACTGATGACATGTGGTCACCCACGCCACCTGTGTCACCTTGCCATAGGTGGTGCTTCTGTAGTATGCATCTCAGCTCCCTGACTCTGAATCTGAAAGTATTTCCCCTACAGCACATCCTAGACTCAGCCTGTCTAGACTCATTGATTGGACTACAGTAAAAGCCTGGGTCCCATGTATGTTACCACCAGTACCACTGAGCATAGTGAAGAATTTCTGAAACACCTTTTCAGGGATCACATTTACTATGTCCCTAGCAGTCCATGACTCTTAGATTGGCAGGGATGTCTGTATTTTACAGGGCATGGAGTCTAACAGTAAAAATGTTAAACTGACATAGGGCTACGGATTCTCTTATTTCCAGTGGCAACAGATCTGACTCCCAGTACTACCAGTTGACTCAGTGGTGCAAAGTGAAGTAATGTAGCCAAAGTCTTAGCAAGTCTGATTTGGGGTCAGTCCTTGGAGCTGTTATAGGATGTGTTGCGCTGATTTGGAAAGTCTGGGTCTGTTGTAACCTGGTTCTGATTGTCAGCAGAAAAGGTATGCTTGGCCCACCCAGTTTGCCCAGATGGTTCCTGCCTAGTCTGCCTCCTCAGACACTAACTGGTCTCCAGCAACCCTCCTTCCTCCCTGCCTATTCCCTAATATTCCCCCTATGTCCATGCCACACATCCTCGAAGCCTCCTACTTTTTTGGCCTCCACCACTTTTGCTGGCAGTCTATTCCTGGTGTCTACCACCCTTTCAGTGAAGTAATACTTTTTCACATCCCTCTTTAACCTCCTCCCTCCAGCTTCATCACATGCCCTCTGGTCCTGGTGCTCTTCCTCCTCTGAAAGAGACTCCCCTGTTCAACCCCCCGTGAGGTACTTGTAGGTCTCAATCATGTCCCCTCTTGCTCTCCTCTCTTCCAGGGTGTACATATTGAGAGCCCTCAGCCTCTCCTCATATGGCTTTGGGTGCAACCCCTGCACCATTTTAATTGCCCTCCTCTGGACTGCCTCCACCCTGTCTATGTCTTTTTTGAGGTGTGTCCGCCAGAACTGGACAAAATACTTGAGGTGGGGTCTGGTTCTGATTAACAGTGTTTTTCCAAAATCATCTGAATTTTCCCCACTGGGTCAGACCTGGATCTGTCACAGATCCAGAGTGAGTCAAATGACAGAACCAGATTGCTCATATCCTTCCTTAATATACCTTTTTGCTGTCATTTATTTTAATAATTATTTTGTATTTCACACCAGTGTCCTCTTTTTTGTTACAGAAATAAAGCGTGGTTATCCAGACTGGCTCAGTGGCAGACCAGAACTTGTTTAAAAGACTGGGTCAAATCAGAGTGGACTCCATCACAAATTGCTCTGAATTCTTGAGCCAAAGCTAGGCAGGGCAGTGCAGGGGGGTCCTGGACAGCCATAGAGACAGCCTGCCTGACCCTACTGCTGACTGAGCTACCATGCACTGCTGCTACAGAGAAAGTCTGTACAAGTACTCCCGTGCAATGCCCTGCCATTGCTTCCATTTTACAACTTACAAAATGGCATCAGAGAGGGGTGGGCAAGAGAACTAGTGTTCCAATCTGGAGCAATGTCTCTTTTGTTGCTGCTGCCTTTCCCTTTGGTTGAGCAGAATATCTTTCTCTGTGCTGGTTGTAGTTTTTATGCCGCCTTGCGCATACAGCGCAGGCAACATATTGTGGTTGCTTCAGTGGAGAAGCGGGTTTCGAAGGTGCAGTCCTGCTGCAGCCAATGGTGCCACTGCTTTTTGGGGCCGGACTCTGTGGCGCCAATGGCATAGTGCCACGGGGGCGGTCCCTGATTGCAGCAGCCAATTACTACTTGTCTTGTCTGTTGCCCCCATCAAGCAACATGGCAGTGGCTTCCCTGTCAGCTTCTCATAGTCCCTACAGAAGCCATGGGACAGCTGCCGCCTTTCACAGTCCCTCTGAAAGCCTACGGGGGTGCCCAATCACCCTGTTGGCATGCCCCCTCCTAATTTAATTAGCAGACAGGGGTGTCCAATCCCCGTCGGCATAATGTACCCCTCCATTTCTTGTGTGCCGAGGGGTTGCCCAGTCCCCCTTGGCTCATGCAACCCCCCCAAACTCTGTATGTGCCGGTGGGGGTGCCCAATACCCGTTGGCTACAGACCCCCTCCCATCAAATACACAGGTGGCATGCTGGGAGCCCACCCCAGCATGCCAAATGTCTCTGAAAAAAAAAACAGTCCTGCAATGTTTTTTTTAACCCAGTGAAACAGAAAACGGTCCCTCGTTGAGTCCGTGGCCCCTATCCCAACCTGCACCCACCCTCTGTGCACCCTGCCTCCCCACACCCTTCTCACCCCATACTTACCTCTGGAGCCCAGCGCGACGATCTTCGGTGGACTGGGAACACGTCTACACTCTTCAAAGCCAACCGCAAACTGAAGAAATGCCGGTAAGCTGTATAATGGTATAAATAGGTTTTTTTCAACTTTGGTGCATATCTTGGACATTTTTGGGAAATTTTGGCACTGAATTTTCAACATGTGGATATTGGGACCCCTCCTCATGAATTCAGTCACTGTCATGGCATTATTTGGTCCCAAAAGATGATTGTGCGGTCACTGCACGGAATCACCTTTTGGGACTGAGTAATGAAATGACAGTGTTGCTGTTTATGACGTGACCTCCCAAAAAGCCTATGTTGCAAATCTGGTGAAAAATTTCAAAAAAATGACTGCGTTATGAGCGTGCTTTGTGCAGTTTCCACGCACACTCGTAACTTCACCAATCTGTAATAGTTTAACTCCAGATTTTCAACACTGGCATTTTTTCATACATCCTTATCGACAGTGTAGCTGTCATTTTTCACATCCTGGCCGAAATGTGTTTTGGCACTACTGGCGCAGATTAGCACAGTCACTGTGGGCAATCAGAGTTCAGGACAGATTACGAAAATCACAGCAACACTGTTCATGAGCAGAGGTCCTAAAATGCCTATGTTGAAAATTTGGTGACAAAAGTCCATAAAATGACTATGTTACAAGCGTGCGTTGCGCAGTTTCCGCACGCACTCATAACTTCGACAATTTGCAATATTTTCACTCAACATTTTCAACATTGTCAATTTTGCACATGTCCTTATGAATAGTATAGATGTGATTTTTCAGATCCTGCCCGAAATGTGTTTTCGCACAAGCGGCGCACTATGGTGCAGTCACTGTGGGAAATCAATGATCAGGACAGATGAAGAAAATCATAGTGACAGTGTTCATGAGCAGAGGTCCCAAAATGCCTGTGTTGAAAATTTGGTGAAATAATTCCACTAAACGACTGTGTTATGAGTGTGCATTGTGCAGTTTCTACATATGCTCATAAATTCAAGCATTTTTAATATTTTCACTCAAGATTTTCGACACTGCCATCTCTTCACACCTACTTACGAATGGTACAGCTGTCATTTTTCACATCCTGCCCAAATTGTTTTCCCACATGTGGCACAGAATGGCGCGGTCGCTGTGAGAAATCAACATTCGGGACAGATTAACAAATTCACAGTGCCACTATTCATGAGCAGAGGTCCCAAACACTTTCATGAGGTGGGGGTCACAAAAATGCCATGTTGCAAATTTGTAGTGCAAATACCAACAAACATCTGTGGCATTAGGGTTTCTAACCATAACTTCCCACCCTCTACAGACTGACAGGTGTCAGGAGTGTTTCTTTGCATTGTTGACTGTCATGCTCATGCCATACCATCCCCCCACCCTCAAGCCACTTACAGGCATTGAGGTGTGCCTTGGACTCGTCAGCCCCACAGTTCACCCCATTCTCCTATGCTGCACCCATTTCAGCGTATGTTCTTATGAAATAGGGTGACTGTAAAGCTGAACACCCAAAGGCACGCCTCGGCACTTGTCAGCGTCAGCAGGATAGGGTGAGGTAAAATGCCACGAGCGTTATGGCCGAATAGGGTGAGCGTAAGGCCCGAGGACCCCAAGGCACAACGTGATATTTGTTGCACTGCAGAGTAGGGTGAGCTGAAATCCCATGAACATTATGGCCGATGCCCAAAGGTACACCTCAGTGCCTGTCAGTCTCTATAGGGTGACGTGGAGTTTGATGTCACTTTCATACTTCACTGCCATTCCTATTATGCATCTGTTCAACTCCTACGCTACTGATGCCAATGTGAGCAAGGCAACATTCGGCATTGACAAATGCTTGTTTTTCAAAAAATGTTTATTCAGCTTTGAAGGTTACAGACGAAGGGACCAAGTAAATGACATGCAATGGTACAGAAAAATGATAGTCTGACAGAGTAGAATCTCTTTACAGTTAGTTCTTGGACTAGACAGATATAGGTAGCAGTAAATTTATTATGGTATATGGTTTGGGCTTACTGTGTATAGAATTCCGCCACTACAAAAACCTTGTGCACAGTCCAAATATTGTTGTGCATGTTCTAAAAATGTTGTAGTGCACGTTTTATAGTCAGTGCCTTCAGCTGTGTTCCCCGTGCTGACTCCCAGTGCTGATGTTCTGACAGCACAGCTCCACTCATATTGTGCATTCCATAATGAATGTAGAATTCCCAGACACACTGTGGCAGTGAGAACGGGCACAGTCAGAACAGGAAAATTAGCTTGGCCTTGTCTTGGATACCGCCTGCCAAAATATCCACCACACCAGTCATAGGAAACCTGGTCAGGCTGGTGAGTCATATGATTGCTTAAAACAAAACAAAAAAAAAAGCATTTTCTGATTCACAGCACAGCAGGCAGCACCTAAGGCCACAGGGGCAAAACCTAGCCCCATGCTAAAGACCTCTACAGCTGAGGTTCAAAACTATGTACCACAAAAAATAAACTATGAGTGACCGTGCACAACTCACCCTGTTTCTATCTTGGGGCTGGTAACAGCATGGACCTCTTGAGGTTCACTCTCGAGGTCCATATACCATTATCTTAGCCCCTTGCTAGAAACACAGGCTTGCTATGTATGGTTACCCATACATTATTCCTTATATTTATATAACCTCTAGGTAATTCAGAGTGGAGTTCATAACAGGTAGTTTTTATCCAGCCAGCACCTATATCTATCAAAATAGTTCTTGCAGAGTCTGTTTGCAGTTTTTGTAATTCCCCTCAATTTTTTGACTTGGAGTAACACATCCATGGTGGTTGTCAATGTCTTCCTCCATGTTGGGAGTGGGATCTGTAGGAAGAGAGGGGTCTCCCTAGAGGTTGTCTCTCCTATGTTGGGAGCAACATCTTTATAGGACTTTTTTGCACTTCAAAACTGAATCGGACTGACATGGTTGAAAAAGTGGTCCTTTTCAGGTCTTGATGGAT
This sequence comes from Neoceratodus forsteri, assembly GCA_016271365.2. NCBI lineage: Eukaryota > Metazoa > Chordata > Ceratodontiformes > Ceratodontidae > Neoceratodus > Neoceratodus forsteri. Next base: position 458,637,534 of record CM028132.1, read on the forward strand.
GTGTGGACTTGAATAAGTTTGTGAGTCTGGGTCTGGTGCTACTTTTTTTGACTCCTTAGACTGTTTGTGCTGGGGGGGGGGTTATGCTAGACTTGGCTACTGTGTGGGTGTTTTTGTGCACCGATGCTTTGTCCCAGTGTTTTTGTGTCCTAGACATTTCAGATGTTTTGTCTTTTCCTCTTTAAAGGAAAACTGTCCAAACAGTGAGGGCATTCACTAGGGCTGCAAAAAATGCCCGATTTAAACAACCAATATAGTTTAAAATGAACGGAGCTAACCTTTTTTGAGTTATTAATTGTTGTACTGTTGCTCCTGGATGCACCATTTTGAAAGTGCCGCAGCACCGGAAGACAGAGTGTGACCCAGACATCCAGTCTTGTGCTGGAATGCTCGTAAAAATGATGAGCGAGGCACATTTACACTGGATAAAAAGAAACACCGTGCTATGTAGAGGTCTATTAACTGAACCTCTAGAAGCAATTCCCAGTTAAAACGGAGCAGTGTAAGGTATTTAAAATTGTTCTTAAAGTTGGAGCTCCAAGCTCAGTCATGCGCAGTAGCGCCTAGTGCTCCAAGTTCGGGCATGCACATTAGCGCTAGGTTCTACTGCGCATGACTGAGCTTTGTTTGGACAGTTTTCCTTTAAAATGTTTATGAACTTCAACTGTTGGTTTTCTGATAGTTGCAATAGTTACCAAAAATGTAATAAAAACTAGAAAAACAAACAGTCACTGCCACGCCAGTGCCTGTAGATGCAACATTTTGGTGACCAAAACAAGATTTTAGACTGGGACTTGTAAAACGTTTTGTCTTAAAAAATCTACTTCTCTACAGTAATCAGAAATGGACCACTAGATGGAGCTCTTATTCTATTAAACATGTAAAATGAAAAACTGTAACCTTCCAAGGGGGACATGGAGTGGTTTACAGATATTCACTTGTATCTGTTTTCATTTATCATAGACATTTAATTACAATTGCAGAATTTAAACAGGAAACGCAATTTAAATGTATGGTTTTCTTTGCAAATTGCCAGTGGAATTTTGCAGCCAAACCACAAAATCTTTAGGCAAGTCACCATGATATATTCCATTTTTAGTGCTGCATAAAAATTCAAAGAAACTTTAAGTCTCTACTTGTGGTTTATTACTGTAGTAAACTCAAGTTTAATGCAGATTTCTACAACTGTGCAGTATTTTTCTCATCATTGTTTATGTCCTGTTGATGCCAACCTTCTGTCCTGGGTTCCCCCAGCCCTGTCACTCACCAGTGCTTAATTTGCAGAGAAAGAGGTGGCAGGTCTCTGAGTCAAAACCCCAAATGCCAGGGGTCTGGGGGCCGACAGACCCCCAGAAGCTATGGGTTTTTAGATGTTCTATGGTGAGTTTGGGGGCTTATATTGCAGATAAAACACATGTCTGTGTTAGGTTCCCTATACCTGATTCCAGGGGAATCATTTTCTTTTTTTTTGAGGGAAGGGGAGGGAGTCAGGGTATTGGAGAGTCTGGCTGACCACTGCAGGATTGTGGGCATGTAGAATTCAATGGCAAGATGCTGTGCCTGCAACCCAAAGGTCAGGAGTCTGGGGCCGGTTGGTCCCCAATGTACAGTGTCAGTGGCTCAGTAGGTAGCACACTCACCTCTGAGGCCGGGAGACCATAGGGCTGTGGGTTCAGTTCCCACATCTGGCACTTGGGTTAATATCCCGGTACTGACACTGTAGTGCAGCATGAGAAGGGTGCTGCACTTCTGAGGTGCCATCTTTTGGATGAGACGTTAAACCGAGGTCCCATCTGCCTGGATTGGTGGTAGTTCAGGTGGATGTTAAAGATCCCATGGCACTTATTGAAAAGAGTAGGGGGAATTTCCCCGGTGTCCTGGCCAAATTTCCCTCATTCACTAAAAATACCACCAACAGCTTAATCTGGTTCAAGGTCAGTTGGCATTCATCTATATCCTCCTCCCCTGGGTCGTGCCTGAAAATAGGCAGGATTTGTCTAGTGCACTTACCCGGTCAACAAAAACTAAAATAAAAAAAATAAAGAAGCGCTTTGGTTTTAGATGCTCTGTTGGGAGTTTTGGGGCTTTTATTGAAGATGAAGTACATCTCTGTTACAGGTTACCTACCTCTGAGTCCAGGGGAAGATTTTTAGGGGAGGGGAGTTAGGGTATTGAGGACTCTGGCTGACCTTACTAAGCAACAAAATGCACCACATAGTATCTTGCATGGTACGAGTAGTAGCAGAGCCAATTAAAACTGAAGCATGAAAAGGTTTTATAGGTAAAGGATCATGGGCGTGTAGAGGCAATGGCGCAGTACTGTGATCCAAAAGCCAGGGCAGTGGGGGCCAGTAGGCCCCCAGAAGCTCACGGGTTTTAGATGCTCTGTGGTGAGTTTTGGGGCCTTTTTTTGAAGATAAAGCACACTTCTGTTAAGGTTCCTAGTAAGAAACCTGCTACAGAAGTGTGCTTTATCTTCGATAGAAGACCCATAACTCACCACAGCGCATCTAATCCATCCAGGGGAAGAAATAAGCTTACTAAGCAATAAAATGTATCACAGCGCATCTTGCAGGGTCCAATTTTTAGTTGGTGGCCGTAAAAGCCATTCAAATTGAGGCATGAAATGTTTTCTATAGGTAAAGGATTGTGGGCATATAGAATGTAATAGCAAGGTGCTGGGGCCCAAAAGACTCTGTAGCATCAGTGTGTGTGGCCCTGCAATGGAACCTTACTGTGAGCTTACAGTTTATAAACTGATCAGCAATTATCAAAATGAATTTAATGCAGCAGCAATAAGTGGCCAATAAAAAAGAAAATGGAATATAATTTAAAAGTAAATTGATGAAAAAATTGCAGAAGGTACACTATGGAGCCTGAACACATGTCCACATCTCCAAGTGAAGTAACAAAAATGTTACTTTACAGTTTATGCAAGTTCTGAATAAAGAAACCAATCAATACAGCAGGCATGCAATTGGACCAGAATATTACAGCATTTTGATTGTAACATTATAACTATGCTTCTGCAATTGTTACAATGGGAGGTTAGCTGCTCAAGTAAGAACAACATCTCATCATATGATAGGGTCTAAGTAAGCATTAATCCGTGATGATGGTGGCATCTAATGGGGAATTAATGCATGGTTGGGACCGTTGTGGCACGAGGCCGCAGGCCAAGTGCCTACAATGGCCCAACCATGCATTAATTCCCCATTAGATGCCACCTTTGGAATGGATTAATGCGCTTGTAACATGGTCTGTACATTGCTAGGTGTGTGATGCATAACTGTCTACTATTGTAATGAATCAGACACTGACAGCATTCCAATAAGACAGTAAAGTTTACTGTACTTTTGACAGGAGGTTAAGATCACGCGCTCTTACATATATGTGTCATTTCACAATTTTTACAAGCAACTACTACTATGGATGCCTCAATGATTTGTATGACTTTTTTCATTTTTCTGATGGCTGTTATTGTTCTACCATGCTCAGGAGGAACGCGCATGGTGACTTCTGCTCATTCGGATTCAGCGTCTCTTGCTCATTTGCATACCCCGTTAGCCTGTTTGCTGAATAACCGTGTGTTCTTTACCTGACAACCTCCTGTTCACATTACTGCTTTTTTTGTCCCAGTCTCCATTTCTTGAGCTACTTGTTGATGTCGGTGTCCACAGATCCTCCCCAATAATTACCCTTTATTTATTTTTTATTTATTGAAAAGTTTCTCCAGGTAAGGTACACTGAACAACAAGTTGCTCGTCTCCTGGTACGACCTGGGGGAAAGGGTGATGGGAGTTACATAGTAACAATGAGCACACATAAATTGCACAATAGCATAGAGAACATAGGGTATGAGTGATCAACACATTAGCAAGCAGAACAAGTAATTGCAGGGTGGCATAGATTCAAATCCAGTAGCTATTCCCTCGTGGAGTGGCAGACTCACCAGTAACATAACAGCAAGAGGGACCAATGGACTAGCCCGCTTCAGGCTTAAAGTAGCACAGAGCAGACAAGTGATGGTGAGATAACAAGGTGCAGGGTTTTAAATAATTGATTAGCAGTTTTTTTCTTGGGACAATACTAATTGTACATAAAGCATTTATATAGGTTTTCTAGAAGTGTTATGTTTGTTAAACACAGTGAGGCAAGTGCTATGCATTTTCACACTGTTTTAGAACTTTCATGAGCAAAACGCTAATCAATTTTTAGAGTTAAATAAAACCCTGATGTCGTAGAGAAACGAGTCGAGGGAGAGAGAGGATATGAAGCAAGCATTCATAATAGGAGCCAGGATTGGCTCTGAGACTATAAGTGCATTGATTTGGTTGGGTTAGGCAACCAGGGCAACAGGTAGGGTGTGAGACAGGAAAAGAGGGGGGCAAGTGCAGTTTACAGAGATGAAGTTGTGTAGAGCTTGATTTACTGAACCAGGCCAGGAAGAGGATCGGATCTGAGTAGGAAGAGAATTCCACAGTTGAGAGAGGCAGTAGGAGGGGGAGGCCTGTCCACTACAGGTGGATCTCCATGGAACAGAGAGAGTTCTGTAGTCGTAGGATCTCAGAAGTCGAGAGGGGAGGGTGGGGGGATTAGGAATTTAAGTAGGAGGAGTGTACCAAGCCAGTACTTAGAGATAAAATTTACACAGTGATGCAGTCGCCTGTTTGTCAGGGAAGAGAAGGCTAACGCTCGGTACAAGTGACAGTGGTGGGTAAAGGGAGGTGCATCTAGAGCAAACCGGCAGAAGGAGTTGAACAGGGTATCCAAGTTAGCCAAGGAGGTGGCAAGAGCAGAGCAATAGACGAAATCGCAATAGTCAAAAATCGGGAGGATAATTTTTTGGATCAATTCACGTCTTGCCTGGGGCGGAAGGCAGGAGTGGTTGCTGTATAAGACACCGAGTTTGGGGTGAAGCTTTTTTATAATGGTATCAATATGGGCCGAGAAAGTGAGATGTTGATCCAACCAAACGCCCAAATATCTGAACGACTTGGTGGCAATTATGGTTGCCTCGTCGAGGGTAGTGAAAGGAGGGGGGATTGGAGTTTTGACAGTTTCTGGCACATGCCATATGTCATGGACACAGTTTTCTTGGCATTAAAGAAGAGTTGGTGAGATTGAAACCAACTCTGGATGTTATTGAAATCACTTTGGAGCCTGGAGGCGACATCCCCGGGTGTGGACCCTGAAGAGAAAAGAACCGTATCATCAGCATACATATGTATAGAAGACGAGGTACAGATGGTTGGCAGGTCATTTAGAAAAATGAAGAAGAGAATCGGACCTAGTATGGACCCTTGCAGGACACCAGAGCATATGGGTAGAGGAAGGGAGATGTAGTAGGATATTTTTACAGACTGTGAGCGGTCGTTAAGGTAGGTGCTGAACCATTTATGGCGTGTTCAGGCAGCCCGGCGGATGAGAGGGAGCAGAGCAGGAAGAGTGGGATACTGTGTCAAAAGCTTTGGTAAGATCAATAAAAATGGCAGTGGTGATGTGACCGCAGTCCATGCATGTCAGGATTGCATCTGTGATTTGGAGTAGCGAGGTGGTAGTGGAGTGATGTTTATGGAACCTGGATTGGTATTGGGTGAAGAAATTAATGTCAGAGAGGTACGAGGATAGTTGGTGTAGGACTAGTTGTTCTTGTAGTTTGGCTAATGTCGGGAGGAGAGATATAGGGTGGTAGTTTTAGGGGGAGGAGGAGTCACCACCCTTTGGAAGGGGGAGGACGATTGCATGTTTCCAATCAAGGGGAATTTCTGCCAATTGAAACGAGAGATTGAGAAGGGCAGTCAATGGGGGAGCAATAGCTGAGGCAGACAGGTTTAGTAGCTTTGGGTCCAATCCATCAGGGGAGTTAACTTTGCATGGGTTGAGGGCCTCCAGAGCCATCAGCATATCAGTTGTCAGGATTCTGGAGAAAGAAAAACCGAGTGGTGGGGCTGGTGGACTCCTAGTAGATGCGGAGGATGAATTGTTTATGGTTGGGAGGGAGCCAAGCAGGGCAGTGGCACAAGAGGTGAAATGCGAATTGAAAGCTGCGGTGATGCTAGGGTGGTCAGAGATGACAGTATTATTTAGTTGGAGGAGGGGGAGGAGGGAGGGAGAGCCTGAGGGGAGAAATAGTACTTTCATAGAGCTTCCAGGCAGCATCATGCGCCCTTTGGCAAGCAATGCGTTCTGGAGAGATCCAGGGGAGGTGGTTTCCATGTACGTGAACCCGGCGTAAAGGAGCATGTTGATTCCAGACTTCAAGGAATCGGTCACAGAAGTATTTGGCTGCGTCGTTTAGGTTTCTGGCAGCAGATATGGGTGCCCAGTTAGTGTTGGCCAAGTCATAAAGAAGTGGGGCAATGTTCAGGAATTTGTAAGAACGGATTTGTAAAGTTTTGCAGGGGGCTTTGACTTTGTGAACTCTGCACACCAGGAAAGTCATGCAATGGTCACTGAATGCATCTGCTAGAGTACCCAATTTGATAACCCTATGGGTGTGCATGGTAAGGGCCCAGTCGATGAGGGAGTGGTTACCCATATTATGGTTTAGCCTAGTCAGATCGTAGATAATTTGGGTTAGGTTGAGTGCATGTATAACATTTAGCATTTTCCTAGGAATGGTAGACCAGTTTATGTTGAAATCTCCCATTATATATAATTCACCAGCAGAAGAATGGCTAGCTAAAGTGGCTATGAGGTCAGTACCAATTTTGGGTTTTGAGCCAGGACGGCAGTAGGCACCTGCTACAAAGATAGGTTTGGAGAAGGGAAGAGAGATTTGCAATAACAAAGCCTCATAGGCTTTAGGTACAGCACTAGAAAAGATGGAAGTGAATTGGATAGAAGAGGAGACATAGATGGCTAATCCGCCGCCTCGCCCAAGCCTGTCCTGACGCAATATGGTGAAGCCAGGGAGAGTCAGAGATGAGTTGCAGATTTTGTTATTTAGCCAGGATTCAGAAATTATAATTATATCCGGGTTGGGCGTAGCCATCAGTGGCTGTAGCAAGTCAACTTTAGGGAGGAGGCTATGTATATTGATATGTAGTATTTTGAGGCCATTTAGAAGAGTCGTGAGATGTGGTTCAGGTCTACCTGCAGGAGCTGGTTGGGCTGGGCCAGGATTAGGGTTTATATCACCAGCTGATAAGAATAGGAGGGCAATAATAACATAATGTAGTTTTGCACACTTGAACCAGGAGAGGTTACATGAGTGACAGGAGCTGGGGCATTGACTGGTAGCAGTGGGCCAGGAGCTAAGCAGCCATATAAGAGTGATGTACATGGGCAGCGGGGCAAGAGAGGGGCAGGGGCGAATGGGTGAGTGAGTCCAGGAAGTAATAATGGGAGAGGGGGAGTTAGCCTGAGGGTACGCAGGAAGAGGGATGATGTTAAGTTTTTGTGGAGGGAATGAGGGATTTTGGGGCAGAGGGGGGAGAGCGAGTGCTGCGAGCATTAGAGTAACAAGGTATAAAGTCGAGGAGAGAACCTTGGTTAAGTTAAATGATCCCTTTTATTTTATTGCCAGAGTGTTACGGTTCCAGGGCAAACCAGGGTAACAGGTTAGCCAGCCAAAATAGAGTAAGCCTGAGAACACCGGAGTGGTGAAGGGGGGGAAGAGGGCAGGGACAGAGAGGCTAAAGCAGAAGAAATTAGCTGTGCTAGCACAAGCAGCTGAGCAGTATGTTACTGAGAGAGCCAATGAAAAATAGGGCCAGTAAGAGGAAGGAGGGCATATGAGTAGTTAAAGGAAGCCTGGGAGGGTGGGGGAGGGCCAAAAATGACATCACGAAATATAGAAGCTGGCTAAGGCACTAAGCTGTTTGCCCAATGTTGAAAAGGCGCACCAATCGGGAGAGCCGTGCTGAACGGCTGACCAATTGGGTGCCAGTGCCAAGGAGCTGGAACCAATCGTAGCACTGCCGGAGTGCGTTAGAGTCAGTGGTGAATACCTGGCTAGCTGGCCTGGGGGCAGGTTCCAGGAGGGTGGCAGGAGCTGAAGGGTCCCATTGGTGGCAGCCAGGAAGGCACCGCCTTTCTTTTAATCAAAGAGCGCCGCTCGGGGCGCACGGCCAATCTGGGGGAGGAAGGAGAAAGATGGGTTAAATATGTGAAGAGGGAGTGGGAAAAGAAATTAAATGGAGGGGCGGGAGACTGTTGGCAGACTGGCCATGGGGGGGTGGAGGTGAAAGCAAGAGAACAAAGAAATGAAAGTGGAGGAGGCAGGGCTGGGCTGTGGCGAGACAAAGGGACTGGAGGTAGAGAGAAGATTAATTTAGGAAAAACAGCTTTAGGCAGCGGGGGGTGGGGGACAGGTCAAGTGCGATCAGGCTTGTGGCAGGAGAATGGGAAGAGATATTGGCAGAGGGGGAGGAGGAAAAGTTCACAGAAAAAAGCAAAAAATCCAGACAAGTAGAATAGGGGGAGGAATAGGAGGACAGGTAGACGAGAGTGAGAAGAAAAAAAATGGGCAGGCTGAGGGTCCCTGTGCTAAGGCTAAGATGTGAAAACTAGGCAGTAATCAGGCATGAACAATTATGGCTAGGCAATAATTACACAATTTATGGTCACTAAAAATTACAGCCAGACCTACAGTTAACAAAACCATGCAGATTTTAGCAAGCACAGGCAGGTATTAGCAATTACATTAGGAAAATTTACAGCACGAAATATAGAAGCTGGCTAAGGCACTGAGCTGCTTGCCCAATCTTGAAAAGGCGCACCAATCGGGAGAGCTGTGCTGGCCTGCCAACCAATCTGGTGCCAGTGCCAAGGAGCTGGAACCAATTGTAGCACCGCCGGAGCGTGTTAGAGTCAGTAGTGTATACTTAGGTAGCTGGTCTGGGGTGGGTTCCAGGAGAGCGGCAGGAGCTGAAGGGTCTCATCGGTGGTGGCCGGGAAGGCGCCACCTTCCTTTTAATCAAAGAGCGCCACTCGGGGCACACAGCTGATATGGGTAGCTGGTCCAGGGGTGGGTTCCAGGAGGGTGGCAGGAGCTAAATGGTCCCGTCGTAGGTGGCCAGGAAGGCGCCACTTTTCTTTTAATCAAAGAATGCCGCTCGGGGTACACGGCCGATCACTTCACACTCTCATATACCGTGAAGCAGTTGAACTGAAATGGATGTCTGCTTGGTTCATCACGGACGTTGCCCCATGTTCTCGCCTCTGGGATTCTACTACCTTGTCCCACAACAGGTTCCTCGAATCCATCTCTGTCTGTTGCTGTTCCCCATCTCCTTCACACTTTTCGGCTTTGTCCTCCTGTCCACTTTCCCCTTCTCCTGCTCTCCTACTCTCCAACCCTCTTATCGACTTTCTGAGAAGATCTCTTATTCCTCTCTTCATCCTCTATGTTGCCGATACACTTTTCTCTCTCTCTCTCTCTCTGTCTCCCTTACAGTTCTCCTACTCCCTGTCCTATCTACCTACTTGGTGTCACAAAACTTGATCGCTACCCTCTTTTACCTGTTCCCTTTTTCTACAGTGCTCTTTTCTTGCCTGTGGCTAGTTTCTGCATTACACAAGCAACACGGCATTATTGTGCCATAATGCCGTGTTGCTCTTGTACCAGCAGACAGATTTCAACCAATTGTCTTTCTTATTTCACATCTTGTTCTTTTTGCCATGTTACAAAACTTATTGAACCCCTGGCCACTGTGCAACATACAATAGCAGGGCAAAGTTGTACCCTGCTAGATACTCTGTGGTACATATTGTTGTTGCTTAATAAGGTCAGCGAGAGTCTCCAATACCCTGACTCTGTCCAGGTGAAAAAAAATATTTCTTCCCCAGGAGTCAGGAATAGAGAAACTGTAATTAACAGAAGTGTGTTTTATCTTCAGTAAAAGCCACAATACTCAAAACCATAGGTGTGTGTGGGGAGGGGGGGGGCTACCCTGGCCCCCCTGTTAAAAATCATCCTCCAACTAAATTATAATATAATTATATATGCCCCCAGATCTCCCCAGCTTTGTGGGGATTCTGGCCCCCCTTGTTCACTGACTCTACGCACTCCTCTGCTCAAAACAGACCATCTAAAACCCAAGAGTTTCTGGGGCCTAGTCAGAACAGGTTACTAAAGTGTCTAGCATTGCTCCTCAGCCTTTAGCCTAGGGGTTTCTTTTCTTTTCTTTTTTTAGCTGGTGGAGTGGGAACTGGAAAGTATAATAATTAATGAACCCCAGACAGTCTGCTGTATGTACCAAATTCACACACTGCTGCTCCTTTGCCTTTCTTATTTAACTTTTTTTTGGTCAACCTATTTTATTTTATACCCAGTCAATCTGCTCTATGTACCAAACTCACACAGAGACACAGCTCCTCTTACACTTATGAGTTTTTCTTGGGGGTGGGGAATTACTGGTTATCAGCACCAGAGCCCCTGTTTAATCACAAATGTGTTAGGAATGGAGCACTAGGCTGCCAGTCTACCGGATATACCACCAGTCTCACACAGCTCCTCAGCCTTTGTATAGCCTTAGGGGGTTCATTTGTAATTCAGCTTGTGGAGAACTAGGAAAAATAATTAATCAAACCCAAGTAGACTGCTGACTGAATTTACCAAGCTCATACACAACTGAGCTGATGAGTTCTCTGCTCAGGCAACAAAACTTGTCAGTCTCAATGCAGTCTGCTTCTTTACTCTAAGTTGTTTGAAGAGCCAAGGTTTTACATTTTTTTTTTCTTTTGGGTTGCTACTTACTTTAGGTTAGTTTTAGGTAGTACGTCTCAAGTTCTGGCCTGAAGCACAGAAGCAGGCTTCTTCTGTTCTTTCCTGCACTTCTCCTTCACTACTTCCTTGCCTTTTGGCTTCTATCTAAATGCTTCACCGCTTCAGAGTACCCCTGAATGTTGCTGGCTTCCTTGAATCTCCTCCCTAAGCCAGGTACCTACTCCCTACTGACTGTCCCAGTCACTCCCAGCCACAGCTACTTTCCCACCACATGGGTGTTCTGTTTCCCAATCCCTTGGTTCGGCCTACTCCCTGCCTTGCCCACCCGATGACCGACTTTCCTTTCTCCTTTTTAATTAAGCAACCCCTGACAGACTCCCCAATCTCAGTACAACCTAACAACTCCTCAAGTAAATTTAACTTTCAGAATAATTTATTTTTTATTCAGAATCCATCAGTACACAGATTTATTTTCCTCACGACGAGACGACAGTAGACGCAGCAACAGCCTGCAAAAGACAGTGACTACTGACTCCTCCCATGATGTTCACATGCAACATGAGACACCTGACCACAGAACAGTTGGTTAGGTGATGCCTGTACTGTGTGTGTCTAGTAATGAAGTGTAACCCCCTGGTGGCGCTATCCCAAGGGCTACTACCCCTGCCTGCTTGACTACTAACAGATTGAGGGGCCTAGGTTCTATGGCGGGTGCCTTCATCCAGAGGTCAGGGTTTGTAGAGGTTAGACTAGCTTGGTCACAGCCCTCTGGGACACTGAGACCCCCTTCTATTCCCTCTAGTGGCTTGCACAGTACACAGGAGTTACAGTTCCAATACCCCATGTATACACACTGTTCACTCATAAAGTACCACTTACCCTCGAGACTGATTCTGCAGCACGTCTCTGAGGACCCTCTGTAAAGTAAGGTTAAACAACATACACAGTGAAACACAATACTGTTTCCATAAGTACCAATACCACAGACAGTATATAGTATAACAACAACAAATCTGATTTATTTAGGGGACAGTAACACGGGAGGGGGAAATCAGGTTAATTGGTGGCATTAAATCACAGTACTGTGCACACATACAGGGCCTGAAGAGTCACACTCTGGGTACCCAGTTTGGGGGGGGGGCTAGCCAGGTCCGTTGCCTGGGGTTGGCCGGCAGGTGCAGATGGATAGGGCCCTGTAGAAGAAAATATATGCACAACACCCAATTGTAATCCGGAGCCGGATGGCTCAGTCCATGAAGCAGTGAAACAACAAGAATCAGATGACACACTTGTGATTGAAAACAGGCTGCAGGGGAATACCCTGATTTGTACTCACAATGCCCAAGCTGAGGACCGGATGGTGGATGTTCTTCTGGATTGCCAGAACAACAGGGCATGGAGACAAGGTCCTTGTGACTGGACCCACTGCAGTTGATAGCAAACGGATTCAGTCCGAGACAAGCTGGGGTTTGCTTCCAGCTTCAACACACAGCACACAGTACAGGGGATTTGAAATAGCGATTCCCCACAAGCACTACGCACATTCATATGTAAAAGAAAAGTACTATACCAGGCAGGCTGCTCCTCGATCCCGATCGCACTTACTGCAAAATCCCCGGGAGCACACACAGTGGCTTCAGTTCCTGACAGACCGAGCGCAGTTCAGCAATTTCTCCAGTCTTCTGCAGGGTGAGCCTGGTTTCCACACTTCTGGTGCTTCTTTCTCCTCATGATTTGGATTCAGTCCAAACTGGCACTCACAACAGCTGCAGGCCGAAACTCAGGGCCTCACACGCGCTTCCCACGCAAAACTATACACCGCAGAAGCACAGAGCTCCTTCTGTCTTCACTATCACAACTGATCTAATCTTTCCAGTCACAGAGCAGGGCATTTCCTTTAGCTCCACACCATTCTGTTGCCTGGTTCGGCTGTCACTCACAATAAGACTCCCTCTGTTGGTGGAAAAAGGCGCCAAGCTTAAAACTACATTTCCCATAGTCACTGCCCATACAATCCCCTTGTGGCTGGCTCAAAATTGAGAGTCCAAGTTCCAATTCGTCCACAGGCTCCATTTTAGGGTCTCCCTATCCTCCTGATTGGTCCAAGTCAGCTATTCAGGACCAAAATGAAAGAGTTACACTGAAACAGTTCATGCTGAAATGAAGACAGGTTAGACAAACTACATTTTCTCAGTCACTCTAAATGATTTCTGGCAAACAGTTATATCTTTCAACAAGGCTCCCTCTGCACATGTAGCTGAAACAGTGCACCAATGTCTATTGCAGAAAAATGGCAATAAGCAGCAGGTATGCAATTCTCAGGGGGTCCCAAACAATCCACCATACAGTCCACTGTGTCCGTGGACATTTGTTTCTCCCTGTCAAACTTCTGGCAGAGTGCTCGAATATCAGGTTCTGACAGTCTGACCCAGTCATTCCGGGGAACAGGCCTCTGGGAGAGAGCATCAGCATCTATGTGGTTCAGGTCTGCTCTGTGTTCAACAGCATAGTCATATGTAGATAATGCAGAAAGCCACCTATGGCCAGTGGCATTCAACTTAGCTGAAGTCTGCACATAGGTCAAAGGATTATTGTCAGTTTTTACTAGTATCTTAGCCCCATACAAGTACTCGTGGAACTGGTCAACAATGGTCCACTTCAAAGCTAGGAACTCTAACTTATGTACAGGATAGTTCTTTTCGGAGGGGGTCAGGCTTCTACTGGCAAAGGCCACTGGTCTCAGGCCATTCTCATGCTCTTGGTACAATACAGCCCCCAAGCCTTGCAGGCTAGCATCAGTGTGCAAGACATAGGGCTTCGCTGGATCTGCATAGGCAAGGACAGGAGCGTGTGTAAGTTGATATATAATCTCATGAAAAGCAGCTTCACGCTCAGGTGTCCATCTGGCTCCAAATACTTCATTAGGATGGAAATACACTCTCTCAGGCTCAGAAGAAACCAATCTCTTATATTTTTTGTTAGTAGGAGGGTAACCTTGAGTAAGATTAAGTAAAGGACGAATCACTGTTTACTTGCCGACAGGGGCCCCAATCCCCATCAGCTTCAGTGCCCCAGTGTTTCTGTTGCCGATGGAGGAGCCCACTCCCCGTCGGCATTACGTAAACTCCCCTTCCCCACTTTCATTGTCTGCCGACGGGGTGCCCAATTCCTGTCGGCATAATGCCTGCCTTTTGTGTGCTGATGGGGTCCCAATCCCCGTCGGCTACTGCTGCCCCAAAGAAAGCCTCTGGTGGCACATTGGGAGCCCACCCCAGTGTGCCACATGCCCCTGTAAAAAAAAATGGTCCTGAGACGTCTTTTTTTACCCTGTAAAAAGGAACTGTCCTTTGCGGTCTCCTGCCCCCCACCCGCAACCCGTGCCACCCACTGTGCACCCTGCCTCCCACACCCCTCACCCTATACTTACCTCCGGAGTCTGGCACGACGATCTTCGGTGGACCGGGAACATGTCTGCACTCTTCAAAGCTGACCGCGAACTGAGGAAATGCCGGTAAGCTGTATAATGGAATAAATAGGGGTTTTCCAACTTTAATGCATACCTCAGTCATTTTTTGGAATTTTGGCACCAAATTTTCAACATGGGGTTTTTGGGACCCCTCCTCATGAATTCTTGAACTATGATGGTGTTAATCGGCCCCGAAAGGTGATTTCGCGTTCACTGCGTGGAATCACCTTTCGGTGCCAATTAACAAAACGACAGTGCCAATGTTCATGAGATGGGCTCTCAAAAAGCCTATGTTACACATTTGGTGGAAAAATCTAACAAATGACTGTTTTACGAGTGTGCGTTGCACAGTTGCTACGCATGCTCGTAAATTCGCATATTTGCAATATTTTCATGCCAGATTTTCAACATTGGCATTTTCTCACACCTTCTTGTGAACAGTATAACTGTCATTGTTCACATCCTGGCCGAAATAAGTTTTCGCACTTCCGGAGCAGAATAGCGCAGTCACTGTGGGAAATCAGTGTTCGGAACAGATTAAGAAAATGACAGTGACACTGTTCGTGAGAAGAGGTCCTAAATGCCTATGTTGAAAATTTAATAACGATCTCATAAAATGACTGTATTCTGGCGTGTGTTGCGCAGTTTGCACGCACGCTCGTAACTTCTCGAATTTGTAATATTTTCACTCCAGATTTTCAACATTGGCATTTTCCCACACCTACTTATGAACAGTACAGCTGTCATTTTTCCCTTCCTGGCTGAAATGTGTTTTTGCACTTCCGGCACAGAATACGGCAGTCGCTGTGGGAAATCACTGTTCGGGACAGATTAAGAAAATGACAGTGATACTGTTCATGAGCAGAGGTCCTAAAATGCTTATGTTGAAAATTTGGTGATGATAGCCCATCAAATGACTGTGTTACAAGTGTGCATTGCGCACTTTCCATGCACCCTTGTAACTTCGCAGATTTGTAATATTGTCACGCCAGATTTTCAACAGTGGCATTTTTTCACACCTCCTTCTGAGCAGTACAGCTGTCATTTTTCACATCCTGACCGAAATGTGTTTTCACCATTCCAGCGCAGAATAACGCTGTCGCTGTGGGAAATCAGTGTTCGGGACACATTAAGACAATGACAGTGGCACTGTTCATGAGCAGAGGTCCTAAAATCCCTATGTTGAAAATTTGGTGACGAAACTCCGTAACATGACTGTGTTACAAGCGTGCGTTGAATTGTTTCCATGCACCTTTGTAACTTCGCAAATTTGTAATATTTTCATGCCGCATTTTCAACAGTGGCATTTTTTCACACCTCCTTATGAACAGTACAGCTGTCATTTTCCACATCCTTGCTAAAATAAGTTTTTGCACTCCTGCCGAAGAATAGCACGGTCACTGTGGGAAATCAGTGTTTGGGACAGATTAAGATCGAGCGAGTGAGGGGGAGGGAGTGACCGAGCTCAATTGAGCTCTGTCGGAACTGCTGCACATTTGTTTGTGGGCAGAAAAAGGCCCCAATGCAAGAGCCCAGTACAAAAGGGCAGCCTGCAGCACTAGGAGAAACAGAACGAGAGAGCGAGTGAGGGGGGGGGAGTGAGCAAACTCACCAGAGTGCTGTCAGGACTGCTGAGGATTTCTTTGTGGGCAGAAAAAGGTGTCAATGCAGGCAGAGGCCCGGTACAAAAGGGCAGCCTGCAGTGGTGGGAGAAACAGTATGAGCGAGTGAGACAGGGGGACTGAGTGAGCTCAATGGAGCTCTATCAGGACTGCTGCGGAATTCTTTGTGGGCAGAAAAAGGCGCCACTGCAGGCAGGAGCCCCGTACAAAAGGGCAGCTTGCAGCGCCGGGACAAACAGAATGAGCGTGTGAGAGAGAGAGAGACTGGGCAACCTCAATGGAGCTCTGTCGGGACAGCTGCGGATTTCTTTGTGGACAGACAAAGGTGCCAACGCAGCCAGGAGCCCCGTACAAAAGCGCAGCCTGCAGCACCAAGAGAAGCAGAACTAGCGAGTGACAGAGCGGTAGTAAGTGACCTCAATGGAGTTCTATTGTGACTGCTGTGGATTTCTTTGTGGGCAGAAACAGGCGGCAATGCAGGCAGGAGCCCAGTACAAAAGGCCAGCTTGCAGCACTGGCAGAAACGGAATGAGTGAGTGAGAGAGGGGGAGTGATCGAGCTCAATGGAGCTGTGTCGGAATGCTTCAGATTTCTCTGTGGCCAGAAAAAGCCTCCAACGCAGGCAAGAGCCCAGTACAAAAGGGCAGCCTACAGCGGCGGGAGGCACAGAATGAGCGAGTGAGGAAGGGGGAGTGTGTGAGCTCAACGGAGCTCTGTTGGGACTGCTGCATATTTGTTTGTGGGCAGAAAAGGGCAGCAATGCACGCATGGCCCCAGTACAAAAGGGCAGCCTGCAGTGGTGGGAAAACCAGAATGAGTGAGTGAGAGAGGGGGAGTGAGCGAGCTCAATGGAGCTCTATTGTAACTGCTGCAAATTTCTTTGTGGGCAGAAGAACGCGGCAACACAGGCAGGAGCCCAGTAGAAAAGGGCAGCCTGCAGCGCCAGCAGAAATGGAATGAGCAAGTGAGAGAAGGGGAGTGAGCGAGCTCAACGGAACTTTGTCGGGACTGCTACAGATTTCTTTGTGGGCAGAAAAAGGCACTAACAGAGGCAGGAGCCCAGTACAAAAAGGCAGCCTGCAGCACCAGGAGAAACAGAATGAGTGAGTGAGGGGAGGAGCGACTCAACGGAGCTCTGTCGGGACAGCTGCGGATTTCTTTGTGGACAGAAAAAGGTGCCAATGCAGGCAGGAGCCCAGTACAAAAGGGCAGCCTGCAGCGCTGGGAGAAACACAATGAGGGAGTGAAACGGGAGTAAGCGAGCTCAACGGAGCTCTATCATGACTACTGTGGATTTCTTTGTTGGCAGAAAAAGGCGGCAACGCAGGAAGGAGCCCACTACAAAAGGCCAGCCTGCAGCCCTGGCAGAAACGGAATGAGTGAGTGAGACAGGGGGAGTGAGCAGGCTCAGCAGACCTGTGTCGGGACTGCTGCAGATTTCTTTGTGGGCAGAAAAAGCCACCAACAGAGGCAGGAGCCCAGTACAAAAGGGCAGCTTGCAGCGCCAGCAGAAACAGAATGAGTGAGTGAGAGAGGGGGAGTGAGCCACCTCAACAGAGCTCTGTCAGGACAGCTGCGGATTTCTTAGTGAGCAGAAAAAGCTACCAACAGAGGCAGAAGCCCAATACAAAACAGCAGCCTTCAGCACCGGGAGAAACAGACTGAGCAAGTGACAGAGGGGCAGTGAGCAAGCTCAACAGACCAACGCAACCGACATTCGGCATTGACAAATGCTTGTTTCTATACCTTCCTGTGTATATACCCTGTTACACCCTGTTACGTAGCTTTGTATTGTCCATGAACAGGCTAATCCTCCCTTCTACACCCTCTGCAATATTGCTTATGAAGACATTGAAGAGCACTGGTGCCAACACTGATCCCTGGGGTACGCCACTTGTTACCTGTCCCTCCTGTGCGCTAAACCCATTTACCACCACTCTGTGTGTTCTGTTACTCAACCATTTTCTAACCCACGTGACCACCTCTGTCCCCACCCTCAGATTTGCCAGCTTGTGGATTAGTCTCCTGTGTGGGACTGTGTCGAAGGCCTTCCTGAAGTTTCCCAACTTCACACATCTCTAGTTACAACAAACCCACCCTACATATTGCTGCCTTTAGTCCATGAACTCAGCAAATCCTGCAGAAATGCCAGGATGTTAACCAATGTGAGTAGCTTTCCATGAGCTCCACATTCAGTAACTCCTTTTTTTCTGTTTTTCTTTTTTTTTAAATGTTTGGTCAGGAAAGGCACACTGAACAGTATGCTCATGTCTAGTTGTGCCTTGGGAACACAGGAAGGGTAAATAAATTGCTCAGGGCTACACAATATAAAAGTGCTGTGAGTCTTGTAACAGAGAACTTGGGTCTGCCCTCCCTGGGAAGCCTTTGTCACCTGATGGTAACCCAGAGCCTGAGTCTACCCTCTTCAGGAATCTCGTGACTCCTCACAGTAACCCAGAATCCAAGTCTATCCTCCCTGGGAGTCCTGTGACACCCTACGATAACAAGAAAGCTGATCTACCCTCTCCAGGAGTCCTGTGACACCTTATGGTAACACAAAACTTGAGTCTACTCTCTCTGGGAGTCCTATGGCACCCCATGGCAATGCAGATGCTGGTTAGCTCTATCTTGTAGCTGTCAGGTAACACAGAACCAGCTCTACCTTCCCTGGGATCTCTGTGACATCCCATGGCAACACAGAACCTGAGTCTGTCCTTCTTGGGAGCACTGTGGATCCTCCTATCCCAGAGTAATACAGAACATGGACTCAACTTGCCTGGGAGCTCTGTGACACCCCACGGTAACAGAACATGTGTCTGCCCTCCTATGGAGCACTGCGGCACCTGACAGTGACAGATCCAGAGTCTGCTCTCCATGGTAGCCCTGTGGCATGGCACAGTAACTTAGAACCACCTGGTTCTTCCATTCCTGGGAGCCCTTTGACACCACACTGTAACACAGAACCTGCTCTGCCCTTCCTAGGAACCCTGTGACACTCCACAATAACATAGAACCTGGTCTACCCTCACTTGGAGCCCTGTAACACTCCACAGAATAGGGTCTTCCCTCCCCAGAAGCCCCCTGTGACACCCCGCTGTAACACAGAACCTGGTCTGCCCTCCCTGAGAACCCTGCAATACTCCACAGTAATACAGCAGGGTCTTCCTTCCCCAGGAGCACTGCAGCACCACACAGTAACACAGAACCTGATCTACCCTCCTGAACTCAGCAACATCCCATGGAAAGAGAACCTTGGTCTTCCTTCTGGGAGACCTGCGACAGCTCCAGGTAATGAAGAACCTGGGTTGGCCTGACCTGTGAGTCCTATGACACTCCACAGTAACAGTTTTGGGGCCAGCCCAGTGGCACAGTGGGTTGAGGCACTGAATGCCACACTGGTGACCTGGGTTCTGGAGTGGACTCAGGTCACTGGGGTTTGCTAGGGCAGGAGAGGATTGGGCGGGAGAGAATAGAGCATCTGATTGACTGCTCTCCTCTTCCAGGGAGGGGGGGACAAGCCACACTGCTCTTACACTGCCACCACGTGGAGGTGTGGTGGTAGAGCAGAATGGGTGGCTCAGAAGGGGATTGGCTGGGGGCAGGCACTATGGTGAGTTTGCGCTTCCACAGGCACACGCACCAAGCATCAGTGCACACTGCTGGTCTAAGGACAGAGAACAGGGAAATACTGAGCAGGCATCCATGATGCTCCATCTGCCTGCCTCTGGCCTGCGCCATCACCCATGACTCCTCCTCTGTTTCTGGATGTAATGTTAGGAGATACTTCTCCTGGAGGGTAGTGAACCTATGAGACAGCATGCCTGAGCAGATGGTGGACATGAAGACAACACAGGCTTTCAAGATAAGCTGGGACAAATCTGAATCATAGGGTATCCTACATAGTAGAGAGGGTAGGGAATCCCTATAAATTAGTACATGTTTGCAGAGTGCATACTTCATCCCTGCTTTTGAAGTGTGTGTGTGTGGCATACATGATGAACTTTAAGAGTCCTTTGCATGCAACATGACATAACAGTGTAAGCTTTAAGAGGTAACAGCCCGGGAAGTGTGTTTTTCTCAACTTGAAGCCCACCCTGCTGAGTCTTATTGCTCTTATAAAATGAGTTTTGTGTGAAAACTTACTAAAATTAAAAAAAAAATTACAGTATTTAAAATGTAGTAATTATATACAAAAAAAATATTCCTTCCGCTTGTGTGCTTGTCACAAGATTGTCATCAGGTGGCACTACTATTGGTAAGCCCACCCCCAGGTCTCTTTTCTGCTTGGAGATCATCAGTACCACTCCACCCATTTTGTACTCTGCCACTGGGTTTCTGTGCCCCAAGTGCATTATTTTGCACTTTCCTTTTTTACATAGAAACCCAGCTGCCGTACCCTTGACCACTCCTCTAATTTTCTCAGGACTCTGCTCACCCTTTCCACCCCCGGAGTGTCCACCTATTGCAGATTTTGGTATCATCCACAAAGAGGCAGACTTTCCTTTCCAGCTTCTCTGCAATGTCTCTCATAAAGACATAAAGAGAACCGGTCCCAGCACTGATCCTTGAGGCACCCCACTGGTCACCTCCCTTCCTCTGAGTGAACTCCGTTTACCACCATCCTCTATCACCTCTCCCCTAACCAATTTCATATCCAGTTTACCACCTTTGAACCCACTCCTAAACTACCCATCTTGCTTACTAGTCTTCTGTGTGGAATGGTGCTGAAAGCCTTACTAAAATATAGGTAGGCCATGCCACTGCTCCTCTCTGATCTAAATCCTTTGTCACCCAGTCAAAGAAATCTATCAGATTCATTTGATGTGGCCTCCCCCCTGTGAACTCATGCTGTCTCGGGTCATGTGACCCACTGAATTCAAGATATTCCACAATCCTTCCCTTCAGCAGTGATCCCATTAACTTTCCCACCATGAATGTCAGGCTGACTGGCCTATAATTGCTAATCTTCTCCCTGCTACCACTTTTGTCTAGGGGGACTACATCCGCACTCTTTCAGTCCTCTGGAACCACACCTGTTTCCAGTGAGCTGCTACATACAACTGTATGAGGTGCAGCCAGTACCTGCTTGAGCTTCTGCAATACCCTTGGATGCCCCCCATCTAGTCCCACTGCTTTGTCCACCTTCAGATTAGCGAGTCCCTGCAGGACTCTCTCCTCCTAAAAAGGACTAGTGTCCACCTCCCTCCCTCCTAAGCTTCTGTTCATTTTTTGTGGCCCCTCTCTTTCTCCTTCCTCTGCAAATGCTGAACAAAAGTGTTTGTTCAGGATGTCTGCCTTTTCCTGGTCTCCCTCTGCCCAGTCCCCTCTTCCCTTTTTAACCTGCAATCCCATCTCTGGTCTTCCTCCTTTCACTTACTGTACATACCTAAAATTGTCTTGTTCCCTTTTGTTACCTCCTGGGCTGCTGTCTCTTCAGTTTGCACCTCTGCACTCCTTACTGCTTTCACTGTTTTCCCTGATACACCTCCCTATCCTCCTCCCCCTATGCGTCTCCTTATACCTTCTGAATGCTACCCTTTTAGCCTTTACCTTTTCAGCCACCTCTTTCGAGGACCATAGCAATCTCTCTTTCCTCTTGCTTTTGCTCACTTGTTTGATGCAGAGGTTTGTTGCTTTTACTATGCTCCCTTTTAGCTTTGCCCACTGTTTCTCCACCTCATCCAGGCCATCCACCCCGCCAGATCATCACTGAGACATTCACCCATTTTTATATAATCTGCCCTCCTGCAATCCAGGTCCCTCACCCCTGTGTGGTTCATTTACGTAGTATCCAAAATGTTTTAAAAACACGATCTTGTATGAGAGAAAGTAGTTACGTTTAATGTGCAGCAATACTGTGCTGCAGTTGCACTGCAATGTGCAGTGAGTGCCACTAGAGGGTGTTTTGTTGTTCTTTTGTTTTTACCATTTAGTTGTATGTTTCCCTCACTGCCCCCTCACATTATTTATTATGTCCTTAGGGTAAATAAGTTATTTTTTCACCTGGAATAGTGGAGCTAAAAGCCCCGGGAGGTGTGGGTCTGTGTCTTGAAAGTCGCAGGTGGTATAGTAAGTTGTCACGCACACACAAGTGACATTTTCTTGACTGTGTGTTTTTTTGTGTGTGTAAAACAGATACTCACCCATCAAATGGAAAGAAAAAAAAATTCCGTTATAGTGTGGCTTGCTACGATATGTGTTGGCAGGATGTTTGTAGATTTATGGTAGTGGGAGCTGGTAGGGGTGAGCATGCAGGTGGAGTGAGTGCCCGAAAGCATATAACTCTGAGCTGGATTAGTGTGTCGGAGTAACGGAGCTTCAGAGACCTTGAGTGTAAAAGAAAGAAAAATTGTTTTGAAAGCTCAGAGGAGGGCTTCTGGACTGTATGTTTTAAATAGGAGTTGATTTCTAGTATGGTGGGTGGGCTTGAGTGGTTATAACTGCGTGTATTTGGTATTTTAAGTAATGGTAAGTAAGGACTGGCTGGTGATTTTACATTGGTAACATGGTTGCCAAAAATTTATTCCTAAGTTTTCCAGGAGACAGTGATATGTGGAATGCATTGTGTCTTGCTTGCCAGAAAAAATGCCAACCCTCAGGGTTGTTGTATAAATGCATGGCTGGTGGTGGCACCTGACCTGATCAGGATGCAATATTTTCCCTACCTATTTTATAACAAGCATTTGTCAATGCCGAATGTTTGCTTGCTGGCATTGGCAGTGGTAGTGTAGGAGTTAGAGAGCTGCATAATAGGAATGGCAGTGAAGTATTAAACTGAAGCCAACCCCACCACCACCCCGTAGAGACTGAAAGGCACTGGGGTGTGCCTTTGGGTCGTCAGGCATAACGGCCACGCCATTTCACCACACCCTACCCTGCAGACACTGACGAGTGTCACGGTGTGCCTTGGAGTCTTTGGCCCTTATGCTCACCCCATTCCATCAGGAAATACGGTGAGATGGGTCCTGTATAGGAGAGTGGGGTGAACTTTGGGACCGAAGAGTCCAAGGCACACCTCGAAGCCTCTCACTGGCTGCAGGGTGTGGAATGGTATGAGCATTACAGGCAAGAACCCAAAGTCACACCCTTGATGCCTCTCAATCTCTACAGGCTGGGGCGTTATGGTCGGAAACCCTAATGCCTCAGGCGTTCATTGGCATTTTCACTTCAAATTTTCAGCACGTTTTTTTTGTGACCCCCCACCTTATGAACAGTGGCAATATCAGTTTGTTAGCTGAAAGCTGATTTCGCACAGCGACTATGCCATTTGGCACCACAGGTGCGAAAACACATTTCAAACAGGATGTGAAAAATGACAGCTGTACTGTTCATGGGGAGGTGCAAAAAATGGCAATGTTGAAATTCTGCAGTGAAAATATTAAAAAAACTGGTGAAGTCACTAGTGTGGGTAGAAAATGCGCAACGCACACTCGTAATGCAATTAGTTTGGGGATTTTTTACAGCAGATTGTCAACACAGGGATTTTGTAACCTCCGCTCATGAACAGTGTCACTGTGATTTTCTTAATCTATCCCGAACAGTGATTTCCCACAGCGACCACACATTTCTGTGCTGTATGTGCGAAGACACATTTTAGCCATGGTGTGAAAAATGACAGCTGTGCTGTTCATAAGGAAGTGTGGGAAAATGCCAGTGGTGAAAATCTGGACTGAAAATATTAGAAATCCATGAAGTTACGAGCGTGCGTGGAAACTGCGCAATGGTCGCTCGTAACACAGTCATTTTATGGATGTAGTTCACCAAATTTTTAACATAGCCATTTTAACACCTCTGCTCATGAACAATGTCACTGTGATTTTCTTAATCTGTCCCGAACATTGATTTTGCACACTGACTGCGTCTTTGTACGCTACATGGGCGAAACACGTTTTGGCCAAGACATGAAAAATGACAGCTGCACTGCTCATAAGGAGGTGTGGTAAAATAGCAATATTGAAAATCTGGTGTGAAAATATTGAAAATTCACGAACTTACGAGCGTGCGTAGGAACAGCGCAACGCATGCTCGTAAAACAGTCATTTTTGGGAATTTTTTCACCAAATTTTTAACATAGCCATTTTAATATCTTCGCCCATGAACAGTGTCACTGCAATTTTCTTAATCTGTCCCAAACATTGATTTTGCACACCGACTGCACCATTGTGCACTACATGCGCGGAAACACATTTTGGGTCAGATGTGAGAAATGACAGCTGTACTGCTCATAAGGAGGTATGGTAAAATGGCAATGTTGAAAATCTGGAGTGAACATATTGAAAATTTGCGAAGTTACGGGCGTGCATAGGAACCCCGTAACACATGCTCGTAAAACAGTCATTTTTGGGAATTTTTTCACCAAATTTTCAACATAGGGTTTTTGTGGGCCTACCTCATGAACGGTGACACTGTCATTTCATAAACTGGTCCCAAAAGGTGGTTCCACTCAGTGACCACGAAATCACCTTTCGGGGCCGATTAACGCCATGACAGTGACAGAATTCATGAGGTGGGGGTCCCAAAACCCATGTTGAAATTTTGGTGAAAAAATTCCCCAAAATGCCTGAGATATGCACTAAAGTTGAAAAAACCCTATTTATTACATTATACAGCTTACCGGCATTTCCTCAGTTCGCGGTCGGCTTTTAAGAGTGCAGACGTGTTCCTGGTCCACCAAAGATTGTCATGCCGACTTCCGGAAATAAGTATGGGGTGAGAAGGGGGTGAGGGAAGGTAGGGTGCGTAGTGGTGGGGCACGGTCGGGAGATTGGGTCAGGACATTCAGCGAGGGAAGGTTTTTTCTTTCAGGTTTCTTTTTTTTTCACATAGACGACAGGGACGTTTGCCACACTGGGGTGGGCTCCCAGCGTGGCAGCTGGAAAGCTGTTTGTGGGGAGCCGTGGAGCCGATGGGATTGGGCACCCAGTCGGCCATACGATCTGTTGCCATGCTGGGGTGGGCTCTCAGCATGGCACCCTGTAGTCTCTTGGGGGCGGGTGGGACGGAAGTCGATGGGGGATTGGGCACCCCCATTGGCCATACGATCTGTTGCCATGCTGGGGTGGACTTCCAGCGTGGCATCTGGAACTCTGTTGGGGGGGAGCACAGCACAGCCAACAGGGGATTGGGCACCCCTGTCGGCTATGCAGTGTGTGCATGGGGCGGGAGCACGAGCACACAGTATGCATGCGTGTGTGTGTGTGGAGGAATCCCGCATGAGCATGCAATATCTTATCGCTGCTCACTGAAGTGTAGCTCTCCCTTTCAACTGTACGGCCACTGCATTTTCAACTGCTGTCATAGACAGCTGCAGCGTTCATTGGAGAACTGTGGCCGCGCCTGCAAACACACTAACTGAATTGGAAGACGGCTGCCACACCTCCGAAAATTCGTATGATGGCACTATGTTTCTTGCAAGCAAACATAACAAGCAAACATAAAATTAATTAATCTTATAGCAGGTAAACTGCTTCCCTAAACAGTGAGGTTTTACACAATGGCTTCCCAGGGGATGACGGTCAGACTGTTAGGTTTAACACATGCTGTGGACCCGAGGTTGCCTTCAGTTAGTCTTAGAATACAAGACTGCAGATATTATATAACTTGCAGTGGGTGCTTCTAGAGACTAGAAATAGAGTAGCACAAAAACATATGTCTAAACAAGACACACAGAATCAATGGAGCCCTAAAGCAGGCAATAAGTGAGTATTGTCTACAGGTAGCTTTGCTGAATGGAGCTCACTTTGATCTCAGCTGGACAACAGAGACACTACCATCAAAAGGCAAGTAGTTCCGAGACCATGGCGCTGTATCCAACTGCCAAGGACCTCTTTCCACACTCAGCACTCTACATTACTTTGACTCTGGGGGCAGAATAATCTTTGATCTTTTAACATCAGTGGGGGTACTGTTCCATAATTCATGACTTTCTAATAAAAATATGCCAGTCTTCCCCTTTCAATGTTTTTATGTTCATGCTTGTGCAAGGGGAACATGTTAATGTGATAGTGAATTTGAGAGGTGTGTCACTGTTGGTCCAATTCAGTATAGTCGATAGTGGGCATGACAGTGTCAGACCAATCATCAGTCAGGCTGATCGTGACACTCTTCTGGGCCTTCTGGGTAGAAATTTTGTGAAGTTCAAGGAAAAGAGCTGCCCGAATCACAGGATGTCTTTTTCCTTTGGTCTGCATGATGCCACCCAGCAAGCACAGCTGATTGGTGCATCATGATCAGTGTGCCATCAACATCCCCCCGAACAGTAAAAACAATCACATCCTCTGCCAAGTATCCCACCCACCTCACACACACCCTCTGCCAAGTATCCCACCCACCTCACACACACCCTCTGCCAAGTATCCCACCCACCTCACACACACCCTCTGCCAAGTATCCCACCCACCTCACATTGCTTCCTGTGCCCTGTCTGAATTTCCTGATATGGAGATGCCAGTTACCAGTGTTGGCTAGTACCCCCCACCTTGCCCATTCCACTATGTGACACCAGGGAGCCTTCCTCTCGTGCCATCAAACATGACAGTGACACTGGGGTGCCAAATCCCTAGTGTTGGTACCTGTAATAAAGAAACCCATCTCTCGTAGTCTTTGTTTTTTATTTAACCCTGTAAAAAAGAGCAGCCCATCGATGTCTGTTGCCACCACTGCTGCTGTTACCCTCCCCCACTTCCCCTCCCCCCCACTCAGCACTGACCTTTCTGCACCCCCTTACCCCTTACTTTCATACTGGGAATCCAATGCTGTAATCCTTTCTGGACCAGTGACATGTCTTCACTCTTCAACACTGGACCGGGAACTGAAGAAATCAGGTGTGCAGTCAATGTATTTCAATGCATTTTGAACTTGTGCTTATAACCTGGTTATTTTTTAATATTTTTCCTCCAAATGTTCTACATGGCTTTTTTGGGAACTCACCTCATGAACAAGGTAGGTGAAATTCTTCAATTCTATCCCAAAAGGTGATTTTGCAGTCACACCATGAAATCACCTTTTGGTCAGAATGTAAAAATGTTCACCTACCAGGTTCATGAGATAGGGTCATAAGAAGACTATGTTGAAAATTTGGGGTCTAAATATTAATTAAAAAATTATGAACGTATGTTGACATTTTTTCAGTGCTCACTCATAACGTTGGTAATTTTTAATATTGTGACTCCAAATTTTCAGCATAGCCATTTTTTCACACCACTTCATGAACATGACAGGTGTCGTTTTGCAAATCCTGGCCAAAATGTGTTTTCGTGCTTGTGTAGCAAAATTATGTTTCTGTCAGCAATTTATAAATTACACTGGTCATGTTTACAAGAAGGGGTCATGAAAAGACTATGTTGAAAATTTGAGGCAAAAATTTAAAAAAACAATAAAGTTATGAAGAAATTTTGATTGTTTTCAGGGTTTACTCATAACATTGTGTTATGTACAGATTTTGGCCCCCAGTTTTCAACATACCCTGTTGTTACCCAACCTCATGAACATACCAGGTGCAATTTTTCAAATCTCCTCCAAAACATGTTCTCACTTTTGCCTGCAAAGTCACCTTTTGAATGGGATTTGAAAATTCCACCTCCTGTAATCATAAGGAGGGGTCATAAAAAAGGCAATGCTGAAAATTTGGGGTCAAAATGTCAAAAAAATAAAGTTATGAGGAAATGTTAAATTTCTCCAATGTTTACTCATTCATAACTTTGTGATTGTTGCAGATTTTCGCCCCAAATGTGCATATAGCCTTTTTATTTCCCCATCTGATGAACGTGACAAGTGTCATTTTTCAAATCTCCTCTGAAACATACTGTATTTTTGCAGTTGCTCTGCAAAACCACCTATCAGATAGGATTTAAAAAATTCCACCTGTCTTGATCATGAAGTCAGATCATAAAAAGACTATGTTAGCCCAGCCCATTGAAACAGCAGTTGGTTTCCTGCTTGCGACGCTGGCTACCTGGGTTCGGGAATGGACCTGGGTCGTCACAAGGCCAGCCGGGGGGAGAAGGATGGAGTGTCCTGAGGACTGCTCTCCTTCTCCGGGGGGAGGGAAGGAGTACAACCAGTGCTTGATGGACCCCTGGTGGAGGCCGGAGGTACCACAGTGACTGATGTCAGAACGTTCAGGGGGGTGGAGCAGACGTCGGACATCATTGCATGTCCCCGCTCCCAGAAAAAAACAAGGAAAAAACTCTCAGCTGTCAGCTGCCTTAGATGAAGCCCACCTCTGCTTCAATTAGCCTCCAGGCTGACCCTCTAACCTATCCTGTTGTTTGCGGCACACTGTTGGGAGCCAGTGCCGCAGCCCCACCCTGGGGGGTAAGCCAGGGGGTGTCTGAGGGTTGCGGCCGATTTGGAGGTGGAAGTTTGAGGTCCGTGACTGGGCTGAGATTCTGGGCGGCTGGCAGTAGGGGAATAAAAGCATAATAAATAAAAAAAAAAGACAATGTTGGAAATTTGGAGTCAAAATATGGGAGCCCATTGAAAATTAGGTATTGCCTCTCGGTTGGCCTATAGTGAGTAAATGTAATCTAAAAATTTGTAAAAGCAGGACACCACTGAAAATGGGATATTACATCTTATCTGGTCTATCCTGGGTAAATATGTAGTAAAAATGTGTAAAAGCAGGACCCCAGTACAGCTGAGCCCCCACGGAATGATTCATCTATGATACTCTACCGTGGGAAAAATATATTATAAAAGCTGGACCCCACTGAAAATGTAACTTGCCATTGAGCTGGGCTATGCTGATTAAATACATTATAATTACTGGCCAGCACTTTTTCCAATAGGGAAACCCGGTTATAATTTGCCATTCTAACCAGCTGGTTAGAATGGCAAAAGCGCTGGGTTTCCCTGCCTCTGTGTCTGTGCTAGCCGTGGCTGTCTCTCTCTCTTTCTCTCTCTCTCTCTCTCTCTCTCTTTCCATCTCCCTCTCGCTCCACTTCTCTCACTGGATAGGGTACATCAATCACCACTCGGGGTAAGTAAACCCCTCAACCCCCCAAGAACCAGTATAAAAATGGATGAGTTCTACTCTGCAAGCCAAACAGTAAAATCATTTAAAATATCGGCAGAACACAGACCGCACAGAATCCCAATCAGTCCGCGGCTGCCTCAACACTGATCTCTTTTTTATATTTTATATAATTGCTGTGGCAAAAAAGCACTGGCCAGCAATTGTATAAAATAAAAGATGGGGTTGTGTGGAAAACTCGATTTTATAGACACTCTTGTTATGGGATGCTTTTTATAAACCCCTTGGGCTTTGCCCTCGGGGTTTATGTAGCATCCCACACCTCAGGCATGTGTAAAATCTCCTTACACACACCACCCCATCCATTATTCTCTATACACTGTAATAATAATAATAATAATAATTCTTTATTCATTTAGTGCAATTCTTAAAATCAAAGCACTGTACATACTTAAAACATCATAAAAACAAAACAGCTCACTTAAAAATTATTTACAGTATAATTTAAATACTTCAATTAAAATTATCCAAATGTAACCCCCTTGTTACCCGGGGTTACTAGAATCCCAGTTAGACCTAGTGGTAGGCAGGGAAGGCAACTTGTGAAGCTCCAGTTAAATGGATTTCACACTGTCTCACTCTGTTCTCGGTCTCAGCTGAGACTGAGGGATGACATCACATAGAACTTTCTCAGCTGCATGAGCCACGCTGGAATGCTGCAGTTGGAAGTTAGGATAGAATGTTGGGGATTTTTGAACAGAGTCTGTGTGCAGTCTTGAAGAGAGGAGCAGCACAGCAGTCTGAGTGCAGGCTCTCAGAGCCTTAAGCTCTGTTTTAGAGCTACTGTAAGGGAGGTGTGTGTTTCCACCGAAAGAGGAACACAGTAAGCATATTGTGAAGTGGTGGAGACCGCTGTTACTGGTCCATGTACCCCATCCCTGAGGGGATGGAGGTGGAAAGGTTTGCCTGTCATTCCAGGGGCAACCGTCCTGGTTCCGGCTAAGGAAGACGCTGCCTATTTCAAGTTGTGCTGCGGCACCAGAAGCTGTGGTTCCTGTGAGGAATCGCCTGTGGGGCACCTGCAACCAAAGGGTGAGTTCTCTCTGACAGAGGGCCTATGTTTTCACCTGAACTGTTGGAATGTGGGGATTGGACTACTTAATTTGTAGGAGGTCTAGTGTAATAGACATTGCCAGTTAATTCAAGTAGGTTCAAGTCCAGCACAAAGGGTAAAGTAAAGTGGGGATTGGACTGCTTAAATCAGTGGGAGGCCTAGAGCAATGGGCTAAGACAAGTAAAAGTATGTTCAAGTCCAGCACAATGGGAAAGCAAGACAAGCAGAGGAAATGTGACATACATTTAGCCTTAATCTACATTGCCAAGCTTTACAGAATGAGATGTTTAATGTCAACAGAAATCGCCAGGTATGAATTGTGGAAGTGAGAGGTGGGAGACCCCCCATCAGTAGTAACCAAATTCACCTCTACGGATTTGCTCTGTGGCACCTTTATTTTCTCTCAGGTACTTGGCCAGTGCCTGAGGAAAGTACCCAGATGTGGGATTAAAAGGAGAACTCCCTGGTAGAGCTGATGTGCTCTTAGGTGGTTTAGGGAGCCACCAGAAAAGGTTTCCATGACATATGGAAGGTATCCGAGAGGCCGGCAAGGAAGCCGAGCCAGGGAAATCCCAGAATAGTGTACAAGTTTGGGCTGTGTACCCAAAGCAGTGTGCAAGTCTGGGCTGTGTGCCCAGTGGGTTCAGAGCCTGAGGGCTGAAGTGTTTAAGAAGGGTTCTTGTTTCTCTTACTCTGCATTACCAGAAGTGTAACCTCGTGGGGGTCCGTCTATGCTTTGTTTGTTCTGCTTGGATGTGAATAAAAGCCACACTTTAGAATCCCATTCCTGGTATTGGATATTACAGTTATTGCTTCCTGTGTTCGGAGTTACTTGGGTGCCCCTGTGCAGAGTAGCCAAACCTATCCCTTGTGCAGAGTAGCCTATTCCTCCCCAAACCCAGTCCCCACCTGGTACTGCTGTCAGCTTCAACAGCATACCACCTGTCGTTTGCAAAAAGGCAGGGGGGGTGGGGGTTACAAAATGGATTTTAAATTTAGGGAGGAAATGTGCTGGGGCAAAGGGCTAGCATTTTGATTGTCTGGCAGTGGGTAGCCCAAAAAATCTGAAGCAAGGTTAACTAGTGTGTCGCTGTGTGCTGTTGTCCATGTGCTGCTGTTAAATGCCAACTGTTTACCAAGGAGCAGTAAAGCCTGAGAGAGTATGCCCTTGTCCTGCATCAAAAATTTACAGCATTTTGCCAGCTTTTTAAAAAACTGGGTGACAAAGAAAAGTGTGGAAGACTAGGGGTAGCAACAGGAAAATTGTGCCCTGGACGTTGGAAATGCTTTCTAGTGAATGGAGAGACTTGCTGTGTTAATGGCCATGACAAATGGTTGAAATGGGCTCCCACCGTGGAGTCAGTTCGGAAAAAAAAAAGTGGTTTTGCAGTTTAAATTTGCCTGCTCGACGATCACTGTGAGGAGAAGAGCACTCAAGAGGAAAGAGGCTCATTTGCATGGCGTCGTGTGATTGATGAGACTGCAATCAGTCCCGCCCCCAAGCCAGCTCTACAGCGACTGCCCAGCATTCGAGAGGGATTGTGAGTGGAGTGTATGTACTGGCTTATCGGAGGAGCATCGCGGTGACTGAAAGCGCTGTAAAAGTTTAAAAACTCTGACTTTTCTGTCTAAAACCGGGCTCAACCCGCATCTTGATCAACTGGATTGTGAGTGTGGTGTTCGGAGGGACAATCGGCAGGACTGCCAACCCGCTTCTTTCCAGAGGCCTCCAAGACTGGCTGCAGGCCGTTTTCCATCGCAGCAAACAGCTCCTGATAACAGTGAGTACCAACAGAAATAATTGCTCAAACCAGTGATTTTTGCCAAAAGCCAGCTGAATCTGTGTGCAGCAGTGTAATCGCTTTGCAATCAAAGACTGTGTTAAGTTTACCAGCAAAAGCAAGCCTTTTAAGCCATCGACTGTGAGCATAGTTATGGGATTCAGCGTCAGTGTAAGTTTCAAAGCCATGAGAGAGACTGTGAGTTGTATCACGATATGCAGCAAGAGTTACAGGCAATCCTGTGCTTGAAATACTGAGGCTTTTAAGGGACTGTGAGCTAAAGCAATGTCTTCAGCAAGTGAAAAGTCCGTGGTAAATCATATAAATGTGCTAGGAAAAAAGAACAGCACAAGTTGACAAGTTGAGGTGGACATTACAGCCATCACGGAAACATGGGCCACCCAATACAATGACTGGGACCTGTCTGTACCAGGGTACAGGTTATTTCGTAGGGACAGGGTGATTGGGAAAGGAGGGGGGTGGCACTATATGTGAAGGAAGGACTGAAGTGTGTAAGAGAGGAAGGGGAGGAAGGTAGTACGGAGTCACTTTGGATGCAAATCCAGGATTCCAAGAATAGGATTCTTAGAATGGGAGTGGTGTACAGGCCACCATCTCAGACGGAGGAGTTAGACAGGGAACTAGCGGGACAGATCAGGAGGACCTGTGAGAAGGGTAGTGTGGTGATTGTGGGGGACTTCAACATGCCAGGAGTGGACTGGAGCACCCCAACAACCAGGAACAGAAGGGAGCAAGTACTGCTGGATGCCTTCCAGGACAGCTTCCTGCTGCAAATGGTCAGTGAACCAACCAGGTTAGGGAATACCCTTGACCTTGTGCTGGCAAATGGGTACTTTGTGAGAGAACTTATAGTAGAGGAACCGCTGTCAGGGAGTGACCACCACTCAGTATGGCTCACATTGGATATGGGCAAGGAAGGAGTGGAATCTGGCACAATAGTGCTGGACTTCAGGAGGGCCAACTTTGGGAGGATGGGGAAGTGTTAAAGGGTACCTGGCCAGAATTCAATCTAGTATGGACACTAACCAGAGGTGGGAGCTCATAAAGCTGGGGATAGTGGAGGCAACCAAAACCTGCTGCAAAGCCCAGAGCAAGAAGGCTAGGGCTAAGAAACCGATCTGGTTGAGCAAGGAGGTCATGGAAAGGTAAGGAGGAAAAGAGCTGCCTTTAGGAAGTACAAGAAAACAGGAGGGGGAGGACAGGGAGGAGTACTTGACAGAATCGAAGGAGGTGACAAGGGCAGTAAGGGGAGCCAAAGCATCTACGGAACTCAGGCTGGCACAAGGCATTAAGAAGGAGGAGAAGGACTTTAAGTACATCAGGGAGAAAAGGAGCTGTAAGGACCACATAGTAAGGATTAGGAAGGAGGGGGG
Organism: Neoceratodus forsteri; assembly: GCA_016271365.2. Taxonomy (NCBI): domain Eukaryota; kingdom Metazoa; phylum Chordata; order Ceratodontiformes; family Ceratodontidae; genus Neoceratodus; species Neoceratodus forsteri. Next base: position 458,670,559 of record CM028132.1, read on the forward strand.
TTGGGTGGAAGCAGGGTGCGATAAGGCGGAAGCACTAAATGAGTACTTCTGCTCAGTATTTACTAAAGAGAAGAGGGGGTGACACCCAAGGTGGGAGAAATGGCAGAAGCAGGGTGGGAAGTGGTGACAGATTAGGGAAATCATGGAGAGCAGAGTTCGAGAGGGTTTGAAGGCACTGAGCGTGGACAAGGCGCCAGGCCCAGATGGCATCCACCCCAGGGTACTGAAGAAGCTGGCAGAGGTCCTTGCAGGACCTTTGGCAGACCTATTTAATGCCTCACTACATTTGAGGTGTGTACCTCAGGACTGGAGGATGGCTCATGTGGTGCTCCTCCACAAGAGTGGCCCCAAGGATGAACCAGGAAACTACAGACCAGTGAGCCTCACATCCATCATGGGTAAGCTAATGGAGACCATCCTGAAGGAGAGGCTGGTGGACCTCCTAGAGGCCAAAGGACTACAGGACAGCAGACAGCATGGCTTCATATGTGACAGATCCTGCCAAACCAACCTGGTCGGGTTCTATGACTGGGTAACTAGGCAACTGGACAGGGGCCATGCAGTGGATGTCCTGTATCTAGACTTCAGTAAGGCATTCGACTCAGTGCCACATGGAAGGCTGGGAAGGAAGTTAGTAGGCACAGGGGCGTGCAAAGCTGGTGAGATGGGTAGGAAACTGGCTGCAGGGAAGGCAACAGAGGGTGGTGGTGGGTGGGGAGCTCTCACACCCAAGGGCAGTGACAAGTGGTGTTCCACAGGGCTCGGTGTTGGGACCAGTGTTGTTTGGGATATTCATTGCAGACTTATCATGGGACATCAAGAGCAAGATCAGTCTGTTTGCTGATGATACCAAGGTAGGCGCGGTGGTGGATGACCTAGGGGGATGGCAGGGGTTGCAGGATGATCTGGCAAAGCTTGAAACCTGGTCAGACACCTGGCAACTGGGCTTTAATGCCAAAAAGTGCAAGGTGCTGCATTTTGGGATGAAGAACCCAAGGAGGAGTTACTAGCTAGGGGGAGTGCAGCTAGCCCAGACAGAGGAGGAGAAGGATCTGGGTGTGCTCATTACAGAGTCAAAGAACAACTTGGCACAATGTAGGAAGGCAGCTGCAAAGGCCAACAAAATGTTGGGTTGTATTGCAAGGGGTATATCCTCGAGGAGGGAGGAGGTGATTCTGCCACTGTATAGGTCATTAGTTAGACCACACCTGGAGTACTGCGTGCAGTACTGGAGTCCGATTCGAAGAGGGACATTAAGTTACTGGAGGGGTGCAGCGAGAGCGACAAAGATGATCAAGGGGCTGGGGACTTCTACTAGAGGAGATTGAAGGAGTTGAACATGTACTCACTGGAGGAGAGGAGAGACGGGGTGACATGATTGAAACCTTTAAATACATGAAAGGAATAAACAAGACAAGTACAGAGGGGCTGTTCAAAGTAAGGGAGGGGAGGACCACCAGGGGCCATGATATGAGACTGGATTGAGGAAGGTTCAGGAGGGAGATGAGGAGACACTTTTTTACAGAGAGGGTGGTGGCTGGGTGGAATGCGTTACCTCCTGAAGTGGTATGCAGTAGAACAGTAGACTGCTTCAAACTAGGATGGGACAGGACAAGGGGTAGGGTTAGTGAAGGGGAAGGGTGGAAGGGAGGGGCAGCTGCAGAATAAGGGGTGCTAGCTGCACATTCGAGCAGACTTGATAGACCTCTAGGCCTTTATCTGCTGGCAAATTTCGTATGTTCGTATGTTCGTAAGTTTGTGCAGTTTGAGCAAAGTTATCAGTAGAGTGTGTAAATCGGATGCGCAGTGGCTTGATCCAATTTCAGAATATTGATGCATAGGAGTGCTGCCGCCGCCATTACAGAGTGGGTTAGTAATGTAAACACAGCAGCACATTAGCCATTTTGAAAGTGAAAGAAAGTGTTCAGTGATGTGGGACTTTCAATAACAGTGAGCGTTTGTTTGTTTTTCTCAGCAGTCATGGCTGCAGGACCAGCCCGCTACCTGAATCATGCCCGGGCTGTGGTAGCAGCAGAAGTAAACAAGTTAAGGGACATTGAGAAGTGTTACTACGGAGGACAACTGCCTCCTCATGTGGCGATTCCTGGATACCCAGTGCAAGTGTGCTTAATATGCTTAAATGCTGGAAGGGACGTCTTCATGGTACCTCACTGTTCGGGGTGCTTAGAGAAATACAGCTTGTTTAAAGCACCCAAGATTCATTTGGCTCCCACATGGACAAAAGTTCAAGAATCTGCAGTTGGCAGCACACAGCACCAGGTGGAGCCTGTTGGAGAAGGCCCCTCGGGGGAGTGTGGCACAAAGCTAGAGGGTGCAGATTTGCAGACAGAACAATATGCTGATGTTTCAGATGCTGAATAGCAGAGAGACAATTCAGGCAGAGCATCAGTAGACCCTTGGAGAGGGGGGCCTAGCCCAAGTCTCATAGGAGAAGATGAGATGAGGGTGGCCTTTGAATGGGAGGTTTTGACCTCCGCGCCCAGCGAAGAATAATTAGCCTCAGGAGTGAGGATGGCGGCTCACTCCTGGGCACAGATTCTCAGTGAGGAAGAAGAATAGGGGGAACCTATGTGGCCTTGTGAAAAAGGAACAGGTGCACAGCCTCAAGCTCTTGCCTCAGAGGAATGCATGGACGAGAGTGGTGATGCCACTGCCCTGGCTGTGTAAGAAGAATAAGTCAGGGATCCATTCTTTGTCTCTTTGAGAATGTGTAGCTGGCAGAACCAGGACTGGCCACTCCCAAGCCAGGCCAGCGGTCTCAGGTTGATCAAAGCTAGTAAAGAGGAGAGACTGGTTCGTAGGAAGGTGAATGAAATCTATGGGATGTCCTCTCCTACCTTTCCTCGGAGAGTCTGGGAGGAGACTGAGAACAACAGGAAGTTCTGGATTTGAGCCGAAGCAATGAAATGTGTGCTTCCTGGTGCAAACAAGCATGTCAGGAACAGAATGTTTCACGAAAAATACGCCAGTGGAAAAGAGGCAGGACACTGTTAATGGACACTGTTCGAATAGTGGATGGAGAGGGACGTGAAACCTTTCACAGTGTGAATTATGTGCGCCCAGACGGGGTAATAATTCAAGCTCCTGACCCATTGTACTACTGGCCTCGATGCAAAGACCTCCCTGCAAATGTGCCCATGCCTACCAAATGGAAAGCAGAGCAGTGGTAGTCAGTGCTGCCACTCCAGCCATTGCAGTGCCTTTGTTGTTCCGCCAGTATGGATGTCCAGGACTCAGGTGCCCCACATTCATCAGTTCTACAGTGTACTGACTTTCCAGAATGCATCGACTGGCCCACCAGATGACTTCAGATCCAGAGAGGACACCATCCCAGCTGTACCCTGATTCATTGCCTGGTAACCGGATGACGTCAGACCAGCTGTTTTCCTTTTTGTTCCTGTTCCAAGGTTCCATCTCCAGTGACGACATCAGCCTAGCAGTTTCCAGATGTGCCCTCCTGTCGTTCCCGGAAGATGTCTGCCCAGCTGTATCAGAAGAGTGCTGCCAGGGAGAGTCTTCAGCCGAGGACCAGGTCGGTGTTTTGTTCGTTCTACAAGGGACTGGTATGTCCAAACTTTTCTATTCTTATGACATTGCAGTACACACCCTACACTAGCAGACTCCAGATGTGTGAACTGTCCTCAAAGACTCTCCCCTTTGGGACTTTAGCCTGCTAGAACTCTGCTTCACCGGGCTCCGGCCCAGGAGAGACTCTTTAATGGACTAGCCTTCGGGCACTGTGGTCACTAGATGGGACTTTAAGGGCACTCCATCCCCAAAATATGTATTGTAAATAATGTCATTGTTTTTCTGCTGTTTTCTAATGTTTATACTGTTTTTCTACCTTTTCTAAAAAAAAAATATTTTTGGAATTCTCCAGTGTTTTGATGGTAGGGGTTTAGATAGACTGTGTATGCAGATTAGGAGTGTGTGTCGTCTTTCTTTTTTCTTGCAGGTGTTCCTGAAGAAGACAGAAGAGAAGACAAGAAGAGGAAGAGGGACTCATCAGAGTTCCTCACTAGTACTTTAGTGTGTAGTATTTAAAGTACTGTTGTTGTTGATGTTACTGTGTAGTAACCCTTTTCTTCCACAGGTATGGTTGTGGTGGAGTGAGGGAGTAATGTAATGGTATGGTATTAGCTCCTGGTGTGTGGTTGCATGGTGCCCAAGGTCGGGGAGGTCCCCTGTTTGTTTTGTTTTGGGGTTTGAGTTTATGACAGATAGGTTTTCTCTAGACAGCTAGGGGGGATAGACAGGCTGTGGCCCTGACCTGCAGTAGGGGTTGCAGTGCTGATCTATTAGGGCAATGCTCTCGGCAGTTCTACCGGAGCCACTAGGTACCCATAGTCAGCGGGTAGGGTAGAGTAGAGGCTGATGCATCAGCCAATGGCCTCTGGGCCCTTAGTGTTGTCTGCCTGTGCTGGCACATGGTAGGGAAGAAGGTAGCGCTACTCCCCGTAGTCAACACATGGGGCGAGATGGCCTAAGCCGAGTAAATAATGACTGCGGACAGTCATTTTCCTGGCACAGGGTGAGTGTAACCCCCTTGTTACCCAGGGTTACTAGAATCCCAGTAAGATCTAGTGGTAGGCAGGGAAGGAAGCTTGTGAAACTCCAGTTAAATGGATTTCGCACTGTCTCACTCTGTTCTCAGTCTCAGCGGAGACTGAGGGATGACATCACCATAGAACTTTCGCAGCTGCATGAGCCACACTGGAATGCTGCAGTTGGAAGTTAGGATAGAATGTTGGGGATTTTTGAACAGAGTCTGTGTGCAGTCTTGAAGAGAGGAGCAGCACAGCAGTCTGAGTGCAGGCTCTCAGAGCCTTAAGCTCTGTTTTAGAGCTACTGTAAGGGAGGTGTGTGTTTCCACCGAAAGAGGAACACAGTAAGCTGATTGTGAAGTGGTGGAGACCGCTGTTACTGGTCCATGTGCCCTATCCCTGAGGAGATGGGGTGGAAAGGTTTGACTGTTTTCCAGGGGCAACCCTCCTGGTTCCGGCTAAGGAAGACGCTGCCTATTTCAAGTTGTGCTGCGGCACCAGAAGCTGTGGGAGAGAAATCCCTGTGAGGAATCGCCTGTGGGGCACCTGCAACCAAAGGGTGAGTTCTGTCTGACAGAGGGCCTATGTTTTCACCTGAACTGTTGGAACGTGGGGATTGGACTACTTAATTTGTAGGAGGTCTAGTGTAATAGACATTGCCAGTTAATTCAAGTAGGTTCAAGTCCAGCACAAAGAGTGAAGTAACGTGGGGATTGGACTACTCAATTTGTAGGAAGTCTAGTGTAATAGACATTGCCAGTTAATTCAAGTAGGTTCAAGTCCAGCACAAAGAGTAAAGTAAAGTGGGGATTGGACTGCTTAATCAGTGGGAGGCCTAGAGCAATGGGCTAAGCCAAGTAAAAGTATGTTCAAGTCCAGCACAATGGGAAAGCAAGACAAGTAGAGGAAATGTGACATACATTTAGCCTTAATCTACATTGCCAAGCTTTACAGAATGAGATGTTTAATGTCCAGAGAAATGGCCAGGTATGAATTGTGGAAGCGAGAGGTGGGAGACCCCCTATCAGTAGTAACCAAATTCACCTCTACGGATTTGCTCTGTGGCACCTTTACTTTCTGTCAGGTACTTGGCCAGTGCCTGAGGACAGTACCCAGATGTGGGATTAAAAGGAGAACTCCCTGATAGAGCTGAGGTGCTCTTAGGTGGGTTAGGGAGCCACCAGAAAAGGTTTCCATGACATATGGAAGGTATCCGAGTGGCCGGCAAGGGAGCCAAGCCAGGGAAATCCCAGAACAGTGTACAAGTTCGGGCTGTGTACCCAAAGCAGCGTGCAAGTCTGGGCTGTGTGCCTGGTGGGTTCAGAGCCTGAGGGCTGAAGTGTTTAAGAAGGGTTCTTGTTTCTCTTAATCTGCATTACCAGAAGTGTAGCCTCATGAGGGTCCGTCTATGCTTTGTTTGTTCTGCTTGGATGTGAATAAAAGCCACACTTTAGAATCCCATTCCTGGTATTGGACATTACAGTTATTGCTTCCTGTGTTCGGAATTACTTGGGTGCCCCTGTGCAGAGTAGCAAAACCTAGCTCTTGTGCCGAGTAACCTATTCCTCCCTGAACCCAGTCCCCACCTGGTACTGCTGTCAGATTCAAACAGCGTACCACCTGTCATTTGCAAAAAGGCAGGGGTTGGGGGTTACACAAAGATCCCATATTAAATACTGAATGCCTGCTTGAACAAATATGTTTTCAGGCCTGTTTTAAACCTCTCCATGGGCCTGCTCTCTCTAATCTGATGAAGTAGAGAGTTCTACAGGGATGGGGCACTGAACATCGGGCCCCAGATGTTTTCAACCGCAACCTGGGAACCTCTAACAACCCCTTGTCAGTTGAGCGGAAAGGCAAGCCAGATTTGTAGGGAGTCTGGAGCTCTTGCAGATAGCTCGGACGCAGTCCGTGCAGGGCTTTATAGGTCAGAAGACTGACCTTGAAGGTGATTCGCCACTGTACAGGCAGCCAGTGCAGATCACGCAGCACAGGAGTAATATGACTAGAATGAGAAGTCCCAGTCAACAAACGTACTACAGCGTTTTGCATCAGCTGCAAGCAGTGGATATCAACCCCTGGCAGCCCCAGGTAAAGGGAGTTGCAGTAGTCAAGGCGCGAAGTCACAAACTTGTGGCTCAACATAGGCAAATCACTGGATGGAACAAGGTGTTTAATTCTGGCGATGTTCTTAAGATGATAAAAGGAGGATTTGATGGCTGCTGACACCTGCACATGCGGTGTCAGCCCATCATCAAGAACCACCCCAGATCATGCACCTGTTCAAAGGAAGATAGTTGTACACCCTCAAGCCAAAACCCAGAGGGTAAACCCACTACCGACCTCTCTATCTGGTGACCTGGATCACCACCAGCACCTCAGTCTTCCCAGAATTCAATTTCAACTAGCTAGATTTCATCCAGTCATGGATTTCCGCCAGACAGCTGTTAAACATTGAGACCGCACTATTCTGGTCGGGTGCAAAAGACAGATAGAGCTGTGTATCATCAGCATAGCAGCAAAACCTCAGCCCATATCATTTTACAATGTCTTCAAGGGGCAGCTCAGGGGCGGACTGGCTGGGGTGCTTGGGATGCTATTTGCATCCTGGCCTGTCCCTGGACTTTCAGCATGTGGCCTATGTGTGCTGCCTTGCTTTTTTTTTTTTTTTGCTTTTTTTTTCTATGCTTAACACCAGTTGCCATTGCCATGATTGCCAGACTCGAGTTCATTTTTTTCTTGGGGGGGTCTGTCACAGACGTTAGGGCGGAAAAGGAGTGCAAAAAAATAGATCAAAGGCCCTGCGTCCACCAATGCAGTGCTGAGCCGATTAACTATTCACTTGCTTTTACTCCCAACCCCAGCCACAATACAGCCAATAACATCAGCTGTGGGGGTTGGGGGATGCTAGCTGCGCATGCTGCTCACTGTTCCATCATGCCCGGATCTGGATGTGCTCTGCTCTGGCTGCAAAGAGGGGAGAAGGAGAAGGTGTTATTTTGATTGGTGCCAAGCACCATTTTTCAAGCGGAGATGGAGAGAAGAGGTCCAGGTTGAGTGTTTGTGCTCACTATCTCTACACCGCAGTCTGCACCTGGAGTCACAGAATGTGTGTTGGCCTCAATTTCATTCTATGATCGTTACTTGGTGCTAGTTATTATTGGCAGGGTCATGGGCTGCACCAGTCAACCATCCATCGACGACGGCAAATATTGAATAATTTTTCATCGAGTATGTGGGTGGGTGGGTCAGGTGAGTGTGTCCGACGGTACACTGAGCTGCTGGCATTCTTAAAACAAGACCATCATTCATCAAGGAGGACTGGAGTGTGCTGAGTCTGTGCATGCCTGCCCTGAAGTAGGTAAAGTAAATGAATTTATTTTGAAATGTGCATTTATTTTATTCCTCTAATGACTTTGCCGTAAAGGCTTTTCCAGTTCTGATGATGATTGTCTTGTCATGGTGGTGGTATGACGAGACCACACAAGTTGGCCAGGAGTCAAAATGGTACTAACTGGGATGCTATGTAACGGGCCAGCCTGAAGGGGGTAATCATATGAAATGGGGGGATAATCAAATGCCACCAGCACAGGCTGTGGCCCAGTCCTACTGGAATCCATGACAGTGAATGTAAATTAATTTTAATGTAGTATTTATTATGCCCCAGACCTCGCCCTCTACTGTATCTTCCTCCTGGTGTTCGACCTCCCTGATTGGGGAGGAGATGGTGGCTTGGTGGGAATCAGTCCAGTAGTCCAACTAGGAGAGCATCTATGCGTTAAGGCCTGGGGGCAGGAAGAAAGATCACTGTTGGCAGGCAGGAGTCAGGACTCAAGAGCTGATGGGGCTGGGGCCTGAGGGTCGGTCGGGAGATGCCATGTGCGAGCTGTGGAACCAGGCAGGCAGGGTTTTCTATATAATCTACAAACACTATTACCATGCGCCTGCAAATATGGTTGATGCTGCTCTGTATAGGAGATGGCTAATCTCCACATAATATAAAACTCAGCAAAATGTGGTGTAAATGAAGAGCAAGGCAAAGAAGTTTGAAGACTCGTGGAGGAGTCGAGGCGCTAGAGTTACTGATTACCTGTGTAACCCCTACAAATGGGGGTTCCCGAAAAGTCTTCCTTGAGCTTGCCTGAATGCTTACTGCCAGGCTGGTGTCCTGCGTCCTAGCCGTTTAACTGCTAATGCTAGATAGTGCCTATAAAGCCTCTGTATACTGCCTCTTTAAGAGCTTCCTGGTTGCAGTTATAATTGAACTGGGAGGGGGGCTGATTGTTCCCATGCTCGAGTCCCGCCCGGACTGCCAGATAATCGATCCATTTCTGCCACCACTAACTGCGCAGAGGGAGCTCTGTTAGAAGATGTGCTTGCTTACTGATTATCTTTTAGAGTAATAATAACATTGTAGTTTGTTCTCACCTGCCTTCTTTGCAGCAAGGACTTTTCTGGCTATCTCCACCATCTTGGTCCTGAAATGCTGAACTGGACCAATCAGTACTTTGGAACTCTAAAATAGAGTCTGCTTACAGGGGCCATGTGGAGTAAAAATCTGTGGGAATTGTAGTTTTGGGCTGTCGGTGCCTTTTTGCACCTGGAGGGGGAGCCTTGTTGTGACTGACAGATGAGACAGCCAACTGAACCTGTTGGATCTGGGGCAGATCTAAGTTGGAAGCTGAGGAAACAACAGCTCGAGACAGCTGAGCAACTGTCTGCTTAGTTTTGCACGGGAGAACTGTGGAAAGGCCTGAGTTTTGGCCTGCATGTCTGCCTGCTGCCCTGAGAGGAAAAAGAGAGTAATTTGCTGACTAAATCCAAGAAATAAGACTGAAGAAAGCCACTGACTTGTGACCAGGCTCATACTTGAGGAAGACAAAATATTTTGCCGAATGCGATCAGCCTGTCAGAATTTACAGCTACTTCTGAACTCCCCCGGTTCGAGCAGAGACTTTACAATAGTGACTGGAGACTGGTTTGCCCGATACTGTAGAATCCTGTATATGTAAATGTGCTGTGTACTGAAAGTGGGTCATGATTTGGTTCCCCACTCTGTGAACTGTGTTCTGCTTGCTGGAAGCTGTACCCAGCCTAATCGGACTGAATCTGCATTCATCTCCATTCGGCCTGGGCCATGCCATGCTGGCCCTGCCAGACTACCCCACTGCACAGAGAAAGCCATCGAAGAGATACCTGCCTGAGGATCAGCCCCCCTGCTGCACGCTTGAACAGGAACGACACCTTGGCGAATCGTGTGGGCCCTGCTTCTTCTGGCACTCCAGATCAACCATCTGCTGTCTCGATTTTCATCCCACCTGTGTCCAGTCTTGGTATCGTGAGTAATGATCAGGGTAGCTCCCTGCAACAACAGCTTAATCTAAGTGTGCCATTTGATTGTCTTATTCTTTCTTTTCTTCATGAACTGAGCCCTCTGGCTCCAGATTACAAATAGTGTGTATTGTGCATGTTGTTTTTCCATCACAGGGCCCCAACCAGCTGCGACGCCTGCCTACCCCGGGCAACAGTCCTGGCTAGCCCATCTCTTCTCCACCTGGGTACCCAGAGGGTGTGACTGTCTAGGGACTCTGAAGTGCATGCATAACTGTTTGATTGATACAGCCTTAAGCAAATCAACTTGATTACATCCTCCTTGTTCAAGTCCCCTGAATAAATCAGATCTAACTTTTTCTGCATTTAATCTGACTGTGGTTCCAGTTTATGCCAAGAATACTGTACTGTTGCTATTTGCTATGCATAACCTTGTTTTACAGGGGGTCCCCAGGGTCGAGCCAGAGGAACCAGCCCTGGTGGTAAGTGCAAACAGGATGTGTACTTGTAAGGTGTATTGGGAGTATTGTGAAAGTGATCACTGTGTATTGTTCTGGCCACTAGCAAGGAAAGAATGGGGGTTACAGTGTCCTGGAGGGCTGTGCCCAGGCTAACTTGACCACTACCAACTGTGACCTCCGGTGGAGGCACCCATTTCAGAACTCAGGCCCGTAACCTGCTACTAGCCAAGCAGGCAGGGGTAGTAGCCCTTGGGATAGCATAGTTACCTAGGGTTACACCTGAAACTACTTTTTGTGGCAATAAGTAAAAAACACACTGGTGTTTATTATTCAAACTTCTTTGCCTTGCTCTTCATTTGTGCACTGTATTTTGCTGAGTTTTGTTTCCCAGATCATCACTATTTATTGATAGGCTGCCTGTGGAATCTACTGTTAATTCTTCTGTTCTGTTGGTGTGTATTATGCAAGTGTCAGGTGAATAGATCAAGGACTTTGCAAAGGCAGTGTAAGGAGCAGCTTAATGTTACAGCACCAATGTTGGGACTTGGTAATTATACTCTGTGTGCTGGCATGAGCAAGAAGTCATTGAAATTTTCCAGAATCCAGCATGTCAGTCTACCCAGCTACAAAATGGGCAGGAATCAAGGTGTTACATGTCTGCTGGGCTAACCTAGGTAAATAAACTATATTTTGCTAAAGGATATCGTAGTTTTGTTTTAGCTTTCCCCATCCCAACTCACTCCTTATAGAAGCAAAAATGGTCACATTATATCAAAATATGAAATAAAATGCATCAGTGCTCATAAATAGAGACCAACTTTGGTGGTGGTGTGTGTGTGTATGTGTGTGTGTTGGGGGTTGCAAGGACTCAGACATTATCTAAAGGATGATCAACCAGCACAGAGGTTTTGGTACAGGAACCCAAGTCGACATGTCAGTCACACAGTATGCAAGTGGAGTTTGTGGGAATAAAACCCAGGTTTTCTGTATGTACCAAGCTCACTCATACTGTAGCTCATTACTGCAACTTCTCAGCTATACTGCCAGCCCTGATGTAATACCGTATACAGCACAGTTGGGTCCCAAAGACAAAACAAGCATTAAAATCAATCAGTCAATCTTTTATTTTACCATGCAGAATACCACTGAGGTAAACTCATTTACCTCAATAGTGTTCTGCCTGGTAAAATACAGAATTGAGTCATTGATTTTAATTGATTGATTTTAATGCATGTTTTGTACTTGGGACCCAACTGTGAAGTATATTAAATCAGGGCTAGCAGTATAGCTGAGAAGTTGGAGTAATGAGCTTGGTACAGATAATGTCCACAGTCTGAGTCCCTGCACCCCCTTCCCCAAGCAGGGTCTATATTTATGACCACTGATTCATTTTATTTTAGATGTCACATGAGTGTACAGTTTCTTTAACACATATGTAATTGTACTGTCAGCTGCAAATTGGGTTCACTACATACACATTCCAAATGCGATACCATTGCAAAGGAGTATCAGTTCAATGGGCTTTCCTTTTCAATGGTTCACATTATTGATTGATTCCTACATTAGGATCCAGTATTCAGGTGGGACATTATGCGCATATGACTTCTGGGTCAGGCAGCAAGACCTTGATATGTGTGTGTGAGCCAGTGCCAAGAAAATCAGTTATATTGACCTCTCTTCCCTTTTGAGCACCAGCACACATCCTTTAGCAGATGGGTCCAGCAGGTGATCACTGGACATGTTGGTCAGAAAATAGCAATGGGAGGAGAGGGGCCACTTTTGATGATCAGGATGGGGGGGTGGAGCTAGACAAAAGGATATAGGAAGTACAGAAGTAAGAAAAGAAATGGCAAAAGGGTTTGGAGGTTGTTATTAAAACAATACTGAGAGGAAGGATCTGGTGGGTCTGTGGCAGGGGAGGAGATGTATATATCTAAAGAGAGACAGAGGGAGGAAGTGCCCAGATTCATGGATACTGATGGGTCTGTGGTGGGAGAGGAGATCTATATATCTAGAGAGAGGGAGGGAGGAAGTGCCCAGATTCACGGATACTGATTATGTGCTTAAAGCAACTATGTGATGCATTCTGCATCCAGACATGCCATTCCCTGTATTCTCTCTCCTCCATTAGCAATATAGCAGCATAACTCTTGATATGCAGACATAGAAATGGGGTTGAGTGCCCACGCAATTAGGAATCAGAATTATTAAATTTTTAGGATGTATGCTTGTCTTAGTTACAATCCTATATTATCAGGCCCATTGTCCAAGAAGCTCATGGCAATGGGAGTAACATTATAATAGCACAGGTCTTCTGAGTTCTGCATTTTATCCTGCTTGTAATGCACACACTTATATTCTCCTGTTGCCGGTTAGTTTTTATTACATTTTGCAACTTTGGTTAAAATGAGAAGAGATGTCTAACATGGATGTAATTTTTTTACCACATCAAGGTCCAGCCTTTTACTTGCGGTACTTAACTAATCATGCAAAACATTACATCAGTAAGCACAGAATGCACTTAGAGATATGTTTATATATAGAATAAAGTATGGGTTGGGGTGTCAGGGGTCAAAATTAAGTTTTGCAGCCACTAGCCAGCAGGGCTACTGACTGGGAAAATCCACGAGCCCCACAGACTTTTCCACCAGCTCAGCTGGTGTGCTTATTGGGGGAAGCATAGCGCAGTGGGTTAAGGCTCTGAGCTGGAGACCTGGGTTTAAATCCCACAGCTGCCTAGGTGCATACTATCTGATCCTGAGCAAGTCACTTAACTTCCTTGTGCTCCCAGACTGCATCTGGAAACAAGATTCGGCTTAGTGTGCTGCTGCTGGTTAAATAATGTTCCCTTCCCTTATTGAAATGTAACCTTGTCCAATACAAGCCTGCAGGGCTAGTTAAAGGATCTACCAGCATTTGGCTCATTGGCTGGTGCTAAGTTTGACCCTTGGGGTGAGTAATGAGAAGTTTACACACACCCTTGGGGTTAAATGCTATGTAGCGTCTAACCCCTCAGGTGTGTGTAAACTTTGAGAGGCTTTTCAGCCTCAAAAACTATATGTTTTGTTGCCAACATTTAATAACAGCAACTCCAACGTCTTCGGCTCTAAGGTAAAGGAGACAAAGCAGCACCACATCATTTGACCTGATTGATGCGAGTCTGTGGTGCAACTTTACGCTGCAGAGTGTGGAGCCACAGCAAGCTGGTCAAATGATGCGGTGCTGCTCTGGACTCCTTTACCTTATAGCCAAAGACATCGGAGTTGATGTTATTAAATGTTCGTAACAAAATATGTAGTTCGTGAGGCTGAAAAGCCTCTCTGGGTTTCTGATTTTGGGACTGGGGTTGTTGGGAGGAGTAGAACACAGGCATGTGCGATGTTCTGGCACCGACTCTTACAATCATGCACAACACTGCTGGGGCGAGGTAACAGTGTTGTGTGTAGTGATTATTGCATGTGTGATTATTTTATTCCCACTCTTCCCAGACAGACACTCAAAGCCTATCCTTTTTAAGTTTTGTTTTATTCAGCAATACTGCAAACAGACTTAAAATCGTATGCTCCTTACAACAGTGACAGCATGGTATACCAAAAATTGGGTTTGTATACCAGTTTTCACGACAGAATACCCAATCTTTGGCAATGGTATTCCATGTTGAACATCACTTTTTAAAATGAATTTCTAGTCCTGATAAGGATGATCTCTTTAAGCTGAGAGGTAACCATAACAAGAAGGGTCGCAGCTGGGTTGGGGGGGGGTTGGTTTTAAGAGGGAGGCCATTAAGCACTTCTTCAAGGAGAGGGTGGTGGTAACTTGGAGTGCCACTGCTGGAAGTAAGATGTCTCATTGAAGACAGTAGGTAGTTTCAAGAGAGGCTTGTACAGGCATAGAGGGAAGCAGTGTATTAAATAGTCCGCATTGCATTGCACGTTGCGATGCAATCCCGCTGCTCCGGCAAATCAATCTTCACAATGGAGCGGAAACAAATGCAATCCATTTTACAGTGACTTGTTGGTTTGTCTGCTATCTCTGCTACCTCTCCACCTCTCCCAGTCATAAAAGCCATCAAAAATGTGCGTCACTTTCCCTTTTTGTGTCTCTGCTGTAGCTCTGCCCAAATAAAGTGTTGTCTGGCCTCATCCTGCGTTTCGATAATTATGTTTTATGTAGGAAGGCATCTGACAGTTCAGGTGAAGGTGGCCTGTCCTTCTTGGGTAGCACCCTGGCCTGTGACCCAGCCAGTCTGCCCCTGAGGCAGCATGTACACTGTGAACAACATTGGGGACAGCACTGAGCCCTAAGGGACCCCGCACGGCAGAGAGAATGAGTCAGAGGAAAAAATCCCAGACACCACCCTCTGAGATCTGCCAGCTAGGAAAGATTGAAACCATCTGAAAACTGGACCAGCCAGGCCACACATAACCCTCAGACACTTGAGCAGCACCTCATGGTCCACAGTGTCAAATGTTGAGAAGAGGTCAAGAAGCACCAAGATGGACCGGTGCTTCTGATCTCTTGCCATCAGGAGATCATCAAGCACACAAACCAGAGTGGTCTCAGTACTATGTCTTTTCCAGAAACCAGACTGGAGAGGATCGTAGATGTCGTGGACAGTAAGATGGTTCTCCAGTTGCAACGCAACCACTTTCTCAATCACCTTCCCAACAAAGGGAAGGTTAGAGATGGGTCTGTAGTTGGCACAGTAGTTTGTAAAGGCAGTGCCCCATCGAAAATAAGATACTGTATTTCTGCTGTGCTTTCCTGGATAAAATATATTGCAAGCTGTGTAAAAACAGGACACTACAGCAAAATGCCACTGAAAAGGAAATGTTGCATCTAAGATGATCTGTCCTAGAAAAATACATTATAAAAGCAGGACTTCACTACAAACGAGATATCGCATCCCACCTGTACTATCCTGGGTAAACGCAATATAAAACTGTGTGAAACCAGATAATCAGGACCCTATTGCAAATGACATATTACATCTCAGTTGGTCTATCTTCAGTAAAGATATAGTAAAAATGTGTACAAGCAAGACCCAGTAAAATAGGAATGCAAGAGGTGAACATTCAGCATTGACAAATGCTTGTTATGTTTTGGCATAATGCTATGTTTCAAATAATCTTGCTGGCATTTCTTAGGATGATACAGATCCATCTAAAGTCCAGTTATATTGCACAGGATGAACAACTCATGTATTAAAAACATTAGTCTAGGATTTACAGTTCACTTACATTACATGGTGATAGTGGAAATTATTGGACCACCAACAGACTTACGCTATTAGCATAGGGCTCAAGTTATGCTTTCTCAAATCAGCCTTTCGGTTATTTTTTATTCGTTTGAGTTGGGGGGCGTTGTCCCCACACCCCCTTAAAAAAAAAACAAGGAGGTGTGGGGGCTGAAGCCCCCAACTCAAATAAACTGACAAAGCCAAAATTAACAGCAAGCACAAGCACGCGCTGTATTCATAAAAGCTTTATGCTAGACAGGTAGTGCTGATCCAATAATCTCCACTACTGGCCATTAAAAGGAAATACAATTTTTAAGATACTTCACACTTTGAAGGCTTTTTTGAAGATTCTGAAAAATACTGTAACTTGGCTAAATATAAGGTAATTGTCTGGGAACAGCCTGATAACAGGAAGCATGCGCTGGCTTTTTCTGTGAGAAATCCTTGAGCCGCAGTTGCCTTCGCACACACTGACTGTTTCGCAGCACTGTGAAAACCCGTCTAAACAGTCATTGCTTGCTTCTCTAAGTCTGTGTCAGGCAGAACAGTGTTTAGCTCAGAGATAAGTTTAAAACAGTTAAAACTTGTTTCAGCATTCAACTACATAAAGACAGATTTTAGAGTCTTTATTGTTTTTTGAACAGGCTTTAAGTTCACTTTAAACAGGACAAAACCAGATTTCTATGGCAACCAAGTTATTTGCGTAACCTGTTTACCATAGAAACCCAACTTTGTCTCATTTTAAAAGTGAATTTAAAGCCTATTCAAAACAGAAAAAAGACTCTAAAATCTGTTTTACGTACTTAAATGTTACCAGTTTTAACAGTTTGTTCTGCCTGACAAGGACTTCAGAACTATTTGTGCTGTTCCGTGAGTTATGCAAAGTATCAGATTCAGAATGTTTTAAAGTTGACATATGCTATGTTTACATGTACTCCCTGATCGAAGAACGGAGACCGGTGATTTGTAACCCGACTGCAGCTCGCTTCTGTTTACATGCAAGCTGAGTCGGGTTCATGAGCTCCGCTTCAGTTTACATGAGTTTTCTGGTTGTGATCTGGAAGCCGGTGTCTGTTTTATTTGCGCATGCATTAGCAACTGAGTGAACAACAGTCATGTGCAAATCAAATAAACATTATCACACTTACGCAAGGAACCAATCGCACAGGGGATCGGTGTTTACATGCAGCGCGCAAACCGACTAGTGAGCATCGACGAAAACGAACCGCATGCCACCAATCAGAGTGGTAGTCCAAACGGGTCCTAACACCCCTCAGGTTTACATGGTATGCATAACTGAGGAACTGGGAATCGATAAGCTCTATCGAGGATTGCCAACCGCATTACGTGCTCCATGTAAAAGAGGTAAATGAAATGAGTTTAACCAAAATGAGTTAACGTAGCTTGTTACAAAAATTAAAAATTTCATGAATATGGACAAGCCTATTCTATCACAGTAATTGCTTACTAATGCAGAAGCCATTACTATTTATAATCTTTGAGGGCGACAAAACAGAGCACAGCAGTTATGTGAAACAGTTTATTTATTTATCTTTTCATGGGTAGGTGTGCAAAACTCAAATTTTAAACACACCGTTAGTGTGGGATGCTTGTATAAACCACTTGAGCTTTACTTTCAGGCTTTATGTAGCATCCCACACCTCAGGTGTATGTAAAATTCTTGTTATGCACACCTATGCATGCATTATTCTATATGTATTGTCCCTTATACTACTGTATCATATTTTCTTTATAGTGTATGGTGGAACGTTGTTAGGGACGGAAATCCATCCCTTCACAAACGTTGTTAGGCTGCACTAGCTACTTCAGATAGTTTGTTATGCTGTACTAGCTATGTAGCTAGTGCAGCATAATAACTTAGAACACAGACGCGCATGCACGATCCACGAACTTCCCCAGTATTTGAAGTGGCAGTGGTGGTGAGAGGTAGACCAGAGGAGAGCGCCGAATGGAAATAAAAAGTAAAGTAAGGAGTCAGTATGACCATATAGGCTCAGACATTACTTGATTTTCGTGCAGTAGTGGACCATACACTATAGAAACATAGAAACATAGACTTTGATGGCAGATAAGGACCGCTTGGCCCACCTAGTCTGCCCATTTCCCTACCTACAGGATAAACTGCAAATCCTAGTTAACCAACAACCTATTTCTTCCTACTCCACACAAGAATTGCCTTATGTCTGTCCCATGCATTCTTGAATTCTCCCACAGTTTTAGACCCCACATCCTCCTCAGGAAGGCTGTTCCATGCATCCACCACCCTCTCTGTGAAAAAATACTTCCTCACATTGCCCCTGAGCCGTCCCCCCTCTGTCTTCAAATTATGTCATATTGTTCTTGCAGATCTCTTTTTCTGAAAGATGCTACCCTCTTGGACTTTGTTGATTCCACTGAGGTACTTAAAAGTTTCTATCATGTCCCCCTTCTCCCTCCTTTCCTCAAGGGTATACATATTAAGCTCCTTTAGTCTCTCCTCATATGGCTTCTCTTGCAGACCCTGCACCATTTTAGTTGCCCTCCTCTGGACTGCCTCAACCTGTCTATGTCCTTGTGGAGATGGGGTCTCCAGAACTGGATGCAGTACTCCAGATGGGATCTCACCAACTGTCTGTACAGAGGGATAACAACTTCCTGTTTTCTGCTGGTGATGCCTCTCCCTATACATTCCAGTATCCCCCCAGCCCTCCCAACTGCCTTCTCACATTGCTTGCTAACCTTAAGGTCATCTGATATGATTGCCCCAAGGTCCCTTTCCATTTTTGTTGTTGTTACTACCTCCCCCACATTGTGTAATCTTCTCCTGGGTTTTTGTTTCCCAGGTGCATTATTTTGCACTTCTTTGCATTGAATCCAAGCTGCCATACTTCTGACCATTCCTCCAACCTTGCCAAGTCCCTTCTCATCCTTTCCACACCTCCTTGTGTATCAACCCTATTGCAGATCTTTGTATCATCTGCAAAGAGGCATACTTTTCCTTCCAGTCCCTCTGCAATGTCACTTATAAAGACATTAAAAAGGACTGCACCCAGTACTGAACCCTGTGGTACCCCACTAGTAACCCCTCTTTCTTCAGAGTGGACTCCATTTGCAATTACCTGCTATGTCCTGTTGTCCAGCCAATGTTTTACCCAGGCTACCACCCTGGGACCCACTCCCAGGCTGGTTAATTTGATTATTAATCTTTTGTGTGGGACTGTGTCAAATGCCTTGCTAAAGTCTAGGTAGACCGTGTCCACAGCCCCTCCCTGGTCTACAACTTTGGTCACCCAGTCAAAGAAATCAATTAAATTCGTCTGACATGACCTTCCCGCTGTGAACCCATGCTGCCTTGGGTCCTATGCCCCACTTTCCTCTAGGTACTCAACAGTTCTTTCCTTCTGAAGTAAGTCCACCACTTTCCCTATCACAGAGGTCAAACTGACAGGACTGTAGTTTCCTGCCTCTGTCTTGCTCCCACTTTTGTGAAGGGGAATCACATCCACCTTCCTCCAGTCCTCAGGTACCACACCATCCTCCCATGATTTGTTAAAAAGGGTAGTCAGTGGTGTCACTAGTTCTCTCCTTAATTCTTTTAGAATTCATGGGTGCATTCCATCAGGCCCCATCGCTTTGTCCACCTCAGTTTTAGGAGTTCTTTCAGAACCCTTTCTTCTGTGAAAGGACTGGGATTGACCCCCCTATCCAGTGTGTTTCTGTTAATTGGATTAGGAACCTCACCCTCCTCCTCTTTTGTGAATACAGTACTAAGCAGAAGTATTCATTCAGTATCCCTGCTTTTTCACTGTCCCTCTCTGCCCACCCACTGTCCTTTCTATTCAGCCTCACTATCCCTCCCTTTGTCTTTCTATGCTCCCTGATGTACCTATAAAAGGTTTTGTCCCCCTTCTTAACTGAGCTGGCTATCTTTTCCTCAGTTTGGGCCTTCACTATTCTGACTTCCCTCCTTGCTTCCTTCTGCCTTAACTGGTACAGTTCTCTGTCCTGCTCCTTCTGTGTTTCCTTATACTTCCTAAATGCTATCTTTTTCTCCCTAACCTTCCCTACAACCTCTTTTGAGAACCATAGTGGCTTTTTCTTTCATTTTGATTTGTTTATTTGCTTCATACAAAGGCTTGTTGCCTCTGTGATGGCAGTTTTGATGTTTCCCCATTGTTGCTCCACCCCTCCTTCTAGCCTGTTTGCTAGTACTTTTCTAAGGTGCTCTCCCATCTTGCCAGAGTCAGCCCTCCTGAAGTCCAGTACCCTCACTTTTGTATGGCTTGACTCTGTAGCTGAGTTTATCGTGAACCACACTGTTTGGTGGTCACTTGTTCCCAGAAGGCTACCCACTTCTAGATCTGAGATCCTCTCGCTGTCCCCATTTAAGAGTACGAGGTCTAAGATTGCTCCCTCACGAGTGGGTTCCAAAACTAGCTCGCTGAGGCATGCCACCTGTAGGGCATCAAGAATGGCCCTGTTCTTGGATGTGGCTGCAGCAAAGGTGCTCCAGTTAACATCTGACATGTTCAGGTCCCCCATCAACAATATCTCCCCTTTCTCTGCCATCCTAAGGATGCTTTCCATCATATCCTTGTCCATTCCCTCTCCCTGACATGGGGGTCTGTATACAACCCCTGTGCTGATTGTGGTGCCATTTCCAGTCTCTAAGGTGACCCACAGTGCCTCCTCTCCTCCCTGTTTACTTTTTTGTTCCGTTGCTTTTATCCCTTCCCTTACATAGAGAGCTACTCCTCCCCCACTTCTACCATCCCTGTCTCTCCTGTAGGTTGTGTACCCTGGTATGTTAACATCCCAGTCATGGTTCTCTGTGTACCATGCTTCTGTGACTGCTATGATATCCAGGCATCCCTCTTCCATCAAGGTCACAAGTTCAGGGAGCTTGTTGCCCAGACTACGGGCATTGGTACTCATTACCCTCCATTTCTTTATGGCCTTACCTCTTTTTGCCCCATCCCTGTCCTTATTGCCTTTGTCATTTTCTCCATTTACCCCTGCCCTTCTCCACATTGACATCTCTATCTTGGTGTTTACTTCACTTACTACCCTGATTTTTTTTGGGGGCTAGGATTTCCCTGCTCCTTTCCAGTGCCTTCCCCCTTGGCTAGTTTAAATGCTTGCCAATAAAGCATTTAAACCTATCACTTAGGATCCTGGTTCCCCTCCTAGACAGATGCAGACCATCACACCAGTATAGCCCTGCATCACTCCAGGTGGACCCCCAGTCCCCAGTGAAGCCAAATCCCTGAGCTCTACACCAGTTTTTCAACCACTGATTGAATCCCATGATGTGGAGCACCCTCGCCTCACCCATGCCATAGATGGCAGCACCTCCAAGAAGGTTACCGTGCATGCTACTTGTCTAAGGCCCCTCCCCAACTCCACAAAGTCTTCCTGCACTGCTCTGATCCCTTTCTTAGCCAGGTCATTTGTCCCTATAAAAGACAACGAATGGTCTGCTATCCATAACAAGCAGTAGTAGCCCTCTTGATATTGCCATGGCGACCAAAACCTCTCTAGCTTTACTCTCGAGGTTTAAATGGTCACCACTGACAACCTCTTGATGGATGCCCACACTTGTTATGGATAGCTGACCATACATTATTCTCTATGTCTTCCTTATGAAGAGTAATAAAAAATATTGATTGCAAAAAAAAAAAAAAAAAGTCTAGGTTAGGTCTGCAAGCGGTCGTGGATCCAGGATTGGTTAAGTGGGTAGCATTTTTGTCAAAGGGATAGCACTTTCCCCAGAACTATGTAAAAAGTTCTCTTTTAAAACTCATATGTCTGAAACAGCTACTGTTTGCTAGCCTAAGGGGGGTAACAGGTGCTGCTTTGCTACATGGTTGGATCTGCCTGCAAGTAGGTGCAAAGATAAAGGAAGACGTGTCAGCATGCTGGGCTGGGGTAGTTAGGCAGGAAGACCACATGTGGAAATGTAGGCTGGGGTGGCACCTCTGTTATGTTTCTGTGAAGTGCTATGGAATCTTTCATGTCCGCAGAGGTGACGGGCTAGACCTCCAACAGCACAGCTCCCCTATACATCATTTCTGCTCCCCCCCCTCAGTACAGGCAGATGCAGTCAGCCAAGATATTCCCAAGGCATGGCCTAAAGATCTGTCTTCCAATACTATTTATTTATTTATTGAAATGTTTCACCAGGAAGGCACGCTGAGCAACAAGTTGCTTGTCTCCCAGTGCGACCTGTGGGGCTGGGGAGCAAGTGAGGATGTAGCTGTAATACAGGCATTTAAGTTTCATAAGTCAGCAATTATGTACAGAGTCATCATACAGTACAAAAAGGGTGTGTAAATAGATAAGACAATACGTAAGTTAGGTGAACCACAACAATGTAGCGTACAACAATCATACAGTTATCTTTGCATAGGTCAAACAATTACATTATAATTGTTTGCATCATACAGTACAGTAAGGTGCTCTGATGGAACAGACAAATACATATGACATTTACCTACAGTTGCATCATACAGTACAATAAGGTGCTCTGGTAGGGCAGATATTACATTAGACAGGTGATACCAACAGTGTAACGTACAATAAGGCAATGTGAGGGAACAATCATAAGTGCAAGGGGGAAGGGTGGCAGTGACAATACATAATGTACAGAAGAAGAAAGGAAACAAAAAGGGGGGATGGCTGCAATGGTAGGAAGGAAAGTCGGAACAGAAGGAATTAAGAAATACGTGATCAACTAGGGAAGGATAAAAGTAAAAAGTAAAAAGGGGTACAAAAAAGCACAAGGGGGATAGATGGACAGAGTAAGTGCTGATGAGTCAAGTGTTAATATGGGTAAATGTACTGATGCACAAATCCAAGGAGGAAACAACTGAGGCAGGAGAGGAAGGGGATAGTCAAGCCCTGAGAACCCCTTCAGGATGTTGAGAACCCTGCCAGGGGACTGAGAGGGCTAAGTGAGAGTGGGGGAAAGATTGGCAGAGAGGGTAGCAGGAGGGTTTAAAGAGAGGGTAAAAAGGGGGATAAGAGGTTATAAGTTCTGGGGTGGTGGTTTATATTTGTTACAGGAGTTTTGACAAAGAGGAGACCATGATTTACCATATGGAAAAGATATATTTTTTTTCATACCTTAACTATATCTATGTGTCCTTAAATATATCTCAAATATATGTCAGATAGTCATAGTTTCAGATATATTTTTAGATATATTCGAGATATTCACAGAATGATTCAAACACGTCAGATATTATTCAAAGTATTTAGATATATTTTCAGATATATTCAAAATATTCACAGAAGTGTCAGATATTAGTCATAGTTTTCAGATATATTTTCAGATATATGTAAGATATTCACAGAATGGCTTAGGGTGTATCATAAGTTGGAAACACCTTTGATTTTATATATATATATAAATATAGTTCTTTAACTTTGCACAATCTGTTAATGCAGTTTTATTTTAACTATATATATATATATATATATATATATATATATATATATATACATATTCTGAATATGTCCAAGATATATATTATGATTTACCTGCCTATTTACTTTTTTGGGGCCCTTATCTATGGTAATTGTCATAGAAACCCTAAAATTATATTAATAAAATATGTTTAAATTATAAAGACTTGTATGCAAAAATACCCAACCTTTAAAAGAACAGTTTTGAACTTTGGGTAAAGCAGTTTATACTTTTTTGGTTGTCAAAGGCCCAATTGGCTCTGCCTCACGCCCAGTAATATGCACATTCTTTTCATAATCTATGTTATCATTGGTCTCTTGTGGATCACCAGCAATTGTTTCATATAAGCCCACATGGAAAAGAACTATACTATATTTTGTTAATATCTAGATTGTATCTGAATATGCCAAATACATCACATATTTCTGATATCTGTGCATTTTTCCAGTTATACTTCAGATATTTGCATAATTCAATGAGGTATGTCTCATACTTGACATTGATATTCTAAATGTATATGTTTTATTATACTGTCAAAAAAAATTGTTTTGCTTTTTAATGTTTTTATGGACCCTAAAATGAAAAATCATTATAGTTTTATACAAGCATAATGTTACCCTGGAATTTCTACAATAAGTGTATGTTATCAAACATATATTTTCAATATATTAGAGATTTATATTCTGAGATATATTTCATATATGTTAAAATATGTTCAGCCTGATATACATCTGGAAAGTATCTGTAATATATGTTCAAGTTCAAATTTATTGCAGGAAAACTTCGTTGAACAAGCTCATTCACAAGGAGGTCCTGAGACATGTGTACAGGTGCATACATATAGCATATTAGTAAAATATCACAGTAATTAGTAACATAATAACAGACATCATAGTAATTCCAAACAGTTTCAGGCAATTTTGAAATATAAAGCTCTAGGTAGAGAATAGAAAGGTGGGTACAGGGAGCGTAGGAGGCATTGGGGTAGGGGGATACCAACCACCAAAATAAGACACATAAGAAAGCAGGAGGGGAAAAGAAAGGGCTAGGGGGCCAGAAGGATAGGTGGAATGGGAAGGGGATATAGTGTGGGAAAAGGACAGTAGTAACAGTAGTAGAGTATGTTCGTATGGGCTAGAGCTAGTGCCAGCTAGTAGAGAAGGCATGGGGTGAAGAAAAGGTGGGGAAGTGGCTTAGAAACAGCTGCATATGTAAATATATATACAGATAATACATTGTAAATATATGTTTCACATAGCAAATAAATATGTTTTATAGTTTATAAATATGACTGGAATATATATTACATATACAGTACATTTAAAATACAAAGAGGCTACATTCTGTAAATATATGTTGAATGCACTATTTCTACACAGAACATAAAATGTAAGACCAAAGCCAAAAGTAGCAGTACACGTAGTCAAAGTCATACCTCCCCACAGGACTGCCATTTTGTGCTGTTCCTGTGATTTTTCAAGAAAGTGTGAAATATTTGTGTTGTGGAAAAGTCTGTTTTGCACTATTGCTACATTTGGCTTTAATTTAACAATTTTTCTTTTAATTTACAAATAAATTTTGTGATGGAAAATCCAAGAAGTGCCTTCTGGAGCTTCTGCTGTCAGTAAAATATGAATCTTGTTTGCTTGCAAGATAACGTATCTGTAGAATATATGTGGAATATATTTTTGTATATATATCAAATATATTTATGCAAATGCTTGCTATGGTACTGTGTACAGATTTGCATAACTAATCTGCATATTTCAAACATACAGTTTATCAACCAAAAGTATGGTAATTTCCATTTTTAAAATAGTTTTGAATTGATAGCATTAGCTTAAAACCAGAGGGAACGGTAAAGAGCAAAAAAATAAGTACATGTTGGAACTCACCCCGACATAAAAAGGAACCAAACAGGGTGGTATAAATACCAATATGAGTCTTATAAAATAATGAGATCAAGAAGTAAGTTCTATGTGTAAGTATATATGTGTAATCAGTAATAATGTTGCATTATTAAATGATAAGTGTTCTGTACTGTAGTCATCTAAGTTGTTGTTAGTAAGAAGAATTCCAACTACACAGTTGTGCATGTGCAACATCAAGATCAATCTATTGTTTGGGTATTTTTAACAATGCATATATTTAAAAAAAACTATTTTAGAAATATGTCAACTATATAAAAAGTATATCTATTTAATATTCAGAATGTATACACAGATATATAAAATATATATCATGCACCTATAATAAAGATATCATGGAAATATATTTATGATATATCTGATATATATCTGTCACATATATTCTGCAAATAAATACACTTTTATAAATATATTTAAAATATATTTATTTTCCATATGGGAGAATAATAATTCACAGAATATTAACAAGATAATTCTATGATATATATAATAAATAGTATCTAAGATATATCTGAAATATATGCATCAGATATATCTAAAATATTTCAAAACCAGCCAATTTGAGATATTATGCATATATTTGGAAACCATTACATAAATCTATTTTTGGATATAATTCAAAAACTATTTAAAATATATTTTAAAACATATATTCGAGATATAGTTCTTTTCCATATGAGTTGGCTTGGGAAGTAGTGGGAGATTAGAAGTGGTAGCTTCAGGTTGTAGGGCGGGTGGTAAGTATTAGGTACATAAGCAATTTGCAGATTGAGGAAGTCATGATTTGGCTAGGAAGGTAGTGGGGGATTTAGAAGTGGTAGTTGCAGGCTGTGGGGTGAGTGGTAAGCATTAGGTGCATGAGTAATTCACAGTGATAGCTTTAGGTTGCAGGGAGGGTGGTAAGTATTAGGTATATAAGCAATTCACAAATAGAGAAAGTCAGAATTAGGCTAGGGAAGTAGTGGGGGAATTAGAAGTGGTAGTTGTAGGTTGCGGGGTGAGCGGTAAGTATTATGTGCATGAGCGATTCACAGATAGAAAGTTGTGTAGGGCAGAGGATAAGTAGTATGGAGAGGAAGAGTGGTGGATCTGAGGGGGGAGTGCATTACAGAGTTTTGGGAAGTAGAATGAAAAGGTCAATTGACCAGCCAAGGTAGACCAGTGGGGGATAGCCAGGGAATGGGAGTTGATAGATCTGAGAGAGTGGTGATTGATAGGGGGCACAGAGAGGAGAGCAGAGAGGTAGGAGGGAAGTGAGCTAAACCACAATTTGGAGACAAACTTGACACAATGATAAAGATGTCTGTTTGCAAGAGATGGGAGAGCCAGGGAGTGATAGAGACAGCAGTGATGAGTGAGAGGAGGAGAGTCAAGTGTGAAATGACATAAGGAGTTGGAAAGTGTATCCAGTCTGGCCAGGGACGTCTTAGGGGTGGCACTGTAGACTACATCACAGTAGTCAAAAATTGGGAGGATCAATTTCTGGACCATTTCTCGCCTTACTGGGAGAGGGAGACAGTTCCGGTTTCAGGATGGCGTTGATGAGTCCAGAGAAGTTTAGGTGTTGGTCTAACTAAACACACAGATATCTAAATGAGGAGGTGTCCTCAAGAATAGTCCCATCGAGTGTGTGGAATGAGGGAGAGGTGGGGAGCCTAGAGAGTCTCTGCCTGGTGCTGAAGGTCATGGAGACTGTCTTCTTGGCATTGAGGAAAAGTTGATGTGAGCTGAACCAGAGTTGGACCTTGTTGAAGTCATGCTGGAGTCTGTCAGCAACATTGGTGGTGGAGTGACCAGAGGTGAAGATGACTGTTATCATCTGCATAGATGTGTATGAAGACAGATGCAAAAACAGTTAGGAGGTCATTCAGAAAAATGAAGAAGAGTAGGGGACCCAACACCAAGCCTCGGGGTACTCCAGTGTTGATTTGGAGGGCGAGGGATAAGGAGTCTGCTATTCTGACTGACTGGGTGTGAACCAGTTAGTTGCCAGAATGGATAAGCCAGCTGATGAGAGGGTACTTATTAGTAATGAGTGGGAGAGGGTGTCGAAAGCTTTGGCTAAATCTACGAAATTGGTGGAGGTGATATGGCCACTGTCCATCCCTGAGAGGATGAAATCGATAAGCCTTATCAGGGAGGTGGTAGTGGAATGGTTTCTCCGAAAGCCAGATTGGAAAGGAGTAAAAAAATGCACGTCGGAGAGATAAGAAGAGAGTTGGTTGAGGACCAGATGCTCTTGCAATTTCGCGAGGGATGGGGAGAAGGGAAATAGGACGGTAGTTACCAGGGGTAGAAGGATCACCACTCTTGGGTAAGGGAAGAACAATGGCATGTTTCCAGCTAGCAGGGAGAGCAGCCATTTCAAGTGAAAGATGGAGTTCTGTAAGAGGGGAAGCAATGACCTGCGTCGAAAGATATAACAATTTGGGGTCTAGCCTATCAGGTGAGCTGCCTTTGGAAGGGTTCAGAGTGAGTAAGGCTATGAGGGTCTCAGAAGGTGTAATTTTAGAAAAGGAGAAGCTGTTTGCCATGGGGGTATGGAGGGATCAGTTGAAGGAAAGGCAGTACTCAGAGGAGATGAAGATAAGAAAGCGGAAGCTCAAGAAGTGAAATTGTTGAATTCTTGCGCCACACAAAGGTGGTCTGTAACTAGGGAATTATTTATTTTAAGAATAGGGAAGGAGGGCTAGCAGGAGGAGAGGAGGGAAGAGAGAGTTGATGACCTTCCAAAATTTAGAGGGGGAGTTAATATTAACTTGTAGTGTCGAGCTGAAGTATTCGGCTTTTGCTAAATGTATGGCCTTAGTGCATCTGTTAAGTAGAAAACGATAGGCATCATAATCTTTTTGTAGCCTAGAGGCTTTGTGGTGTTTCCAGGCTTGGTGCCTAGCTCTCTGGCATGCAATAAGCTCAGAGGAGATCCATGGGAGGTGATTTCCTCTGACACGAACACGGTGGATAGGGGCATGTTGGTACCAGAGGTCAAGGAATTTAGCTTTAAAGAAATCAGCAGCAGTGTCGATATTTGTGGCCAACACGATAGGGGTCCAATTTGCATGGACAAGGTCTAGGAGAAGAGGGATGAGGTTTAGTGAGTTGTAAGACCTAGTTAGTAGGGTCTTGGGGGCCCTAGCTCGGTGAACTTTACATACCAGAAAAGTCATACGGTGGTCGCCTAATGCATCAGGAAGCACCCTGATTTAATAACTCTGTGCGAGTGGGAAGTGAAGACCCAGTCAATCAGGGAGTGGTTATTTGTTTTGTCATTTAGCCTAGTGGGTTCCGACATGAGTTAGGTCATATTATTGGCAGCTATGTCATTTCGTAATTTGTTAATGGAAGGGGATAATCAGCTTGAGTTGAAATCACCCATAATATAAACCTCACCTGTGGATGTACGAGAGAAAATAGAGTCAATAAGTTCTATAACAGCCGAGGGTTGTAGGCCAGGGTGGCACAAGGTACCTGCCATGAAAATAGGGAGAGAGAAGGGTAAGGATAGCTGTAGTATGAGCAGTTCATAGGCTTTGGTTGCTGTTATAGTAAGGGTGGTAGTATATTGAATGGCTGATGAGACATAAATAACTACACCTCATCCTCTCCCAGTCTGGTCTTGCTGGATGATAGAAAAACCTGTGATAGTGAGGGGTGAATCCGCAATATTGTTGTTTAACCAGGTTTCTGATAGGTTGATGAGATCAGGGGTGAGAGAAGCAACATTAGGTTGGAGCAAGTCAATTTTAGAAAGAAGGCTGTGGATATTTAAATGGATAATTTTGAGACCACGGGGGTTACTAATGGAGTAGGGTGACTATGAGGCTAAGTTTGGGGAGGGAGGTCCCATAGTAACCGGAAAGCCTGGGCCGGGGTTAGGATTGATGTCACCGACCAATAAAAGAAGGAGCACAATGATAAGAAAGTGCAGTTTTGCACTTTTGAACCAGGGGGCCGACCTAGCACAAGTAGTTATTTAAGAGGAGTGGTGTCTAGGGGGGGCTTGAAGGCAGAGGAGAGGTAAAAGTGTTAAGTAGGGGGGAGTAGAGAGAAGGGCAGCACAAGGGCATATGGGATAGTGCACCCAGGTGAATAGAAAAGGAGTGTAGGAGGTATAGCAGTTTAAGACTGCAGGGAAAGGGGGGCTGTGTGAGTTGGATGGAGAAAGGGTCAGGGGAGGAGGGGAGCAGGTAAGAAGGGGAAGGGAAAGGAGAGGGCAGTGAATATAAGGAGTAGGGAGTTTAAAGCCATTTCTAGCAGGAAGATGAGCTTCACTTGAAAGTGTATAGGGTAGTTGAAGGGTTTTGTAAAAAAAAGATTGGAGATGTCTCTGAGGGATTCAGCGCCCCTAGTGGTGACACAGAATAAGGATCTAATGAGAGATCGGGCACTTTGTTATCACTGGCCAGCCAGGTGATCGCAAAAGTCTATATAAGAAATTGTTTTGATAGTGTGGGTAGGTGGGGAACCAGCGCACAGCGCCGGTGGGGAAAAGCGTACCTCTGAGCAGCGAGCGGGTAGCTGGGCAGCTTCCGGTGGCCTGGAAATCACCGCTGAGCCGTGGAGTGTAGTGCCCTGTTCAGAGGTGGGTGGCCAGCTGGAGAGGAAAGAGAGAGACAGCAAGTGAGCTAATATAGTGCCACTGGAGTCTTGGCACTTAGCCTAAATGGTGGGTGGTCAAAAATGACAAAAGGGAGACAGTTCCAGAGAGAGATGAGAGATGGCAGATGGAGACAACAAAGGAACAGGGATGCGACGCTCTGCAGGAGGCTACTCAGGCCGTACTGCAGACTTACCAGAAGGCAGACAATAGAACAGAAGAAATTGAGATTCAAAATCCTTACAAAAGAGCTGTAATCACTAACGCTTTTTGTGGGCAAGCACAATTAAGAACCAACTATCCGGTAAACAATTTAGGCTTCTAGATACAGTTTCTACTTTGGCATTAGACAGTGAAATTAACACTTTAAAAAGTAATAAAGTTCTTTTTTTGGAAAGTGGCATGAAACCTGCAATTAAAATTAATTCAGGAGTCTTGGCAAAAGAGAGAAAAGTGAGCAGACAATAGCATTGCAGGTCCAGAAATGGCAGCCAATCAGTCTTAAGGCACCAGAGCTTCATGTTTCTAGGAGAGAAGAGTGTACCTCTGAGCAGTGAGTGGGGAGTTGTGTGGCTGCTGGTGGCCTGAAAATCACTGCTGAGCCATGGAGCAAAACGCCCTGTTCAAGGGCAGGCAGGCGGCCAGCTCTGAGCAGTGAGCGGGGAGCTGTGCGACTACCGGCGGCCTGAAAATCACCGCCAAGCAGTGGAGCTTAATGCTGTATTCAAGGGTGGGTGGCCAGCTCTGAGCCGTGAGCAGGGAGCTGTGCAGCTGCCAGCAGCCTGAAAACCACTGCCGAGCTGTGGAGCATAGTGCCCTGTTCAAGGGTGGGTGGCCAGCTCTGAGCAGCGAGCAGGGAGCTGTGCAGCTGCCAGCAGCCTGAAAATCACAGCTGAGCCGTGGAGCATAGTGCCCTGTTCAAGGGTGGGTGGCCAGCTCTGAGCAGCAAGCAGGGAGCTGTGCAGCTGCCAGCAGCCTAAAAATCACTGCCGAGCTGTGGAGCACAGCGCCCTGTTCAAGGTTGGGTGGCCAACTCTGAGCAGTGAGCAGGAAGCTGTGCAGCTACCGGCAACCTGAAAATCCAGAGTTAGAGTACATGGAGGAGAAACTGCAATAAATGTCTGAAATGTCAAACTTCAGCAAAGCTGTTGGAAGGACAGGATTTAGATGTGTAAGAAAAAGCAGTAGCTTGACCTTGGTTTTAGGTGGGAGATTTAGTAAAGTTACCTTTTGTCATATTTCAGCTCAATTATCAAAAGGATACTGAGGCAAATCTGGGTGGATGCAAAGGGGACCTACTTTGGTTTGTCATCATAGAAAACATTTACAGTGTTGTCAGAAACAGTTTCTCTCTGAATGACTATAAAGTTTCAAATATGGTAGCAGTGTACAGTAATACAGGGAGACATGCTCATTGTTATCTGTAAAAAGCTGCCAGTTACAGTACAACCCAATACTTCATTTAAAAGAGCTGTTTATGGACTTTCAGACTATAATGAGCACTGTTTCCCTTACAAGAATTGCAAGGAGACACATTTTTATGTTTGCTTGCACGCATGTGCAAGAAACATAGTGCCATCATCTGAGTTTTCGGAGGTATGACAGCCCTCTTCCAATTCAGTCAGTGTGTTTGCAGGCACGGCCGCAGTTCTCCAATGGCTGCTGGAGCTGTCTATGACAGCAGTCGAAAATGCAGTGGAGTACAGTTGAAAGGGGGTGATTCAGTGAGCAGCGATAAGATATCGCCTGCTCAAGCGCGCTCCCCCTACACACACACAGACGCACTCATACTGCATGCTCGCCCCCCCCACGCACACACTGTACAGCCAACGGGGGTGCCCAATCCCCCATCGGCTGTGCTGCACTCCCCCAAACAGAGTTCCACATGCCACGCTGGGTGCCCACCCCAGCATGGCTACACATCGTAGTAGCCACGGGGTGCCCAATCCCCGCTTGCCCACTGTCCCCCCGAGAGTACAGGGTGCCACGCTGAGGTGCAGATGCTATCGCTGACGGGTGCCCAATCCCCTGTTGGTTCCATACCTCAAACAGTTGTCCTTGTGCCATGCTGGGAGCCCACCGTGGCAAATGTCCTGTCGTCTTTTTAAAAAAAAAACAAAAACCTGAAACACAAAAAGAAGTCCCTCGCTGTCTCTGCCCACCTGCACCCACCACTGCACCCTGCCTCCCCACCCTCCTCACCCCATACTTACCTCCGACTCTGGCGTGATGATCTTCGTGGACCTGGAACACGTTCACTCTTCAAAGCCGACCGCGAACTGAGGAAATGCCGGTAAGCAGTATAATGGGATAGATAGGGTTTTTCAACTTTGCTGCATATCTCAGGCATTTTTTGGAATTTTTGCACCAAATTTTCAACATGGGGTTTTTGGGACCCTTTTCATGAATGCTGTCACTGTCATGGCGTTAATCGAGCCCGAAGGGTGATTTCTCAGTCACTGCGTGAAATCACCTTTCAGGACTGAGTAATGAAACAACACTGCCACTGTTCATAAGGTGGGCTCTCAAAAAGCCTATGTTGAAAATTTGGTGGAAAAATTCCTAAAAATGACTGTTTTTCGAGCGTGTGTTGCGCAGTTCCCACACACGCTTGTAAGTTCGCGAATTTTCAATATTTTCACTCCAGATTTTCAACATTGCCATTTTACCACACCTTCTTATGAGCAGTACAGCTGTCATTTTTCACATCTTGCCCAGAATGTGTTTACGCCCATGTAGCGCACAATGGCACAGTTGATGTGCGAAATCAATGTATGGGACACATTAAGAAAATCACAGTGACACTGTTCATGAGCAGAGGTCTTAAAATGGCTATGTTGAAAATTCCAGAAAAATCCTAAACTGACTGTTTTACAGAGTGTAAGTTCCACGCACGCACGTAAGTTTGAGAATTTTCAATATTTTCACTCCAGATTTTCAACATTGCCATTTTATTATACTTCCTTATGAAAAGTACAGCTGCCATTTTTCACATGTCGCCCAAAATGTGTGCAGTTGGTGTGCGAAAGCAATGTTTGGGACAGATTAAGAAAATCACAGTTACACTGTTCATGAGCAGAGGTCTTAAAATGGCTATGTTGAAAATTTGGTGACAAAAGTCCATAAAATGACTGCGTTACGAGTGAGCATTGCGCAGTTTTCACGCACCCTCGTAAGTTCATGGACTTTGTAATATTTTCAGTCCAGATTTTCACCAGTGGCATTTTCCACACTTCCTTATGAACAGTACAGCTGTCATTTTCAGAACATGGCGAAATGTGTTTTCACACTTTCAGCGCATAGATGCGTGATCGCTGTGGAAATCATTGTTCGGGACAGATAAAGAAAATCCTGTGACACTGTTCATGATCGGAGGTCCCAAAATGCCTGTGTTGACAATCTGCTGTAAAAAATCCCCAAACTAATTACATTACGGGTGTGCGTTGCACAGTTTCTATGCATGCTCGTGACTTCACCAGTTTTTTAATATTTTTACAGCAGATTTGCAACATTGCCATTTTTTACACCTCCCCATGAACAGTACAGCTGTCATTTTTCACATCCTGTTCAGAATTTTTGCACCTGTGGTGCTAAATGCCGTAGTCGCTATGCATAAGCAGCTTTCGGCTAACAAACTGATATTGCCACTGTTCATGAGGCGGGGGTCAGAAAAAAACCATGTTGAAAATTTGGAGTGAAAATACCAAAGAATGCCTGAGGTGTTAGGGTTTCCAACCATAACGCCCCACCCTGTAGAGAATGACAGGCATCAGGGGTGTGACTTGGGATTCTTGCATGTAATGCTCATACCATTCCACACCCTGCAGCCAGTGAGAGGCATCGAGTATGCTCTGGACTCTTCGCCCCAAAGTTCACCCCATTCTCCCATACCACACCCATCTCACCGTAGATTTCCTGATGGAATGGGTGCGAAGGCCAAAGACCTCGAAGCACACCGTGACACTTGTCAGTGTCTGCAGGGTGGGGTGTGGTGAAATGGCGTGGCCGTTATGCCTGACGACCCAAAGGCACACCCCAATGCCTATCACTCTCTGCAGGGTGGTGGTGGGGTCGGCTTCAGTTCAATACTTCACTGCCATTCCTATTATGCAGCTCTGTAACTTCTATACTACCAATGCCAGTGCCAGCAAGCAAACATTCAGCATTGAGAAATGCTTGTTTGGTAACTGCTGTACATCTGGTTGATCCTGCAATGCCTTCTGTTTCAAAAGGTATCCATATGACTCCCGTGGCTGAGACTCCAATAATATGGGTGAGACACAGCCACAGGGGTCATATAAGTGCCTCTTGTGTCTCTTAAATTTAATAATATGTTATTGTAGCCCAATTCAAAGCTGACACTAGGTACCGACAGTGTCAGGACTGAAATGTACTATGATAACATGTTAAACATAAGAGACACCGGAGGCGTATAACTGATCACCACGTCTGTCCTTAGCCCATATCAGAGGCTCAGACATGGGAGGTCAATGGGATATCCTTTTAAATGGAATGGTGTGAAGGGGTTTGCTGAATCAGCCAGATGTACATATACATTATAAACAAGTTGTTTCCAAAACATTTTTTGCCTGATGATTCTCATATTGGAACCTCCTGGTCCTATCATATTAGTCTGGGATATATGGGCATTTCCCTTTATTGTATATTGATAGTAAGAAAAACGATAGATAGATAGATAGACAGATAAACAGACAGATTAACAGATAGATGGATTAACAGATAGACTAGATAGATAGATAGATAGATAGATAGATAGATAGATAGATAGATAGATAGATAGATAGATAGACAGATTAAATGTGTTGGCAGAAGAAGACCAGTAGGCCCATCTAGTTTGCCCTACTTTTCTCTGCCTATTCCTACATCCTGGTCCCTATTTGGTCATAGGTCTCCTCCCTCACCTCTACTTATCATACCCATGTGCCTAGCCTATCCCAAGCTCTCCATTGTCTTCAACACCACCACCTCTTTAGCCAGGCTGTTCCAGGCATCCACTGCTCTTTCTGTGAAGTAGTATTTCCTCACATCCCTCTTAAACTCCCCCCACCCAAGCTTCAAAGCATGCCCCGATGTTATGGTACTCTCATGCTCCCCTCCTGCACCTTCTTTGCCCCCTTGAGGTACTCATAGGTCTCAATCATGTCCCCTCTCACTCTCCTCTCCTCAGGGAGTACATGTTGAGCTTCTGCAGCCTCTCCTCATGTGGTTTCTTGTGTAACCCCTGCACCATTTTTTTAGCTCTCCCTTGGACTGCTTCCACCCTGTCAATGTCCTTGTGGAACTGTGGCCTCCAGAACAGGACACAGTACTCCAGGTGGGTCTAACAAGTGACCGATACAGATGCAACACCTTCTCCTGCTAGGAGTCCCCCTCCCTTTGCACCCAGCATCCAGATAGCCTTGCCTACCACCTTGTAGCATTGCCCTGCCACATTGATGTCATCAGATATGCTTACCCCAAGCTCCGTCTCTTGCTTGGTAACTGCAAATACCCCCCCCCATGTTATACACAGCCCTCGAGTTTCCCCACCCCAGATGCATGACTTTGCACTTTTTGGCATTGAAACTCAGCTGCCACTCCCTAGACCACTCCTCTAGTTTCCTCAGATCCCTCTGCATTCTCTCCACCCCTTCCTGAGTGTCTACCCTGTTGCAGAGTTTTGTGCAATCTGCAAAAAGACACACCTTCCCCTCTAGTTCCTCAGCAATGTCACTTATGAAGACATTGAGGAGGACAGGATTGAGTACCAATTCCTGTGGTATTCTACTGGTCACTCTCATCCCCTGAGTCACTGCCATTTGCCACTATCCTCTGCCTTCTATCCTTCAACTAGTTAGATACCCAGTTCACCACCTTCTCTCCAACCCCCAGGCTGCTAAGTTTCTTTATTAGCCTCCTGTATAGTACAGTGTCAAAGGCCTTACTGATGTCCGGATAGGTCACATCTACTGCCCTCCCTGATCTGACCCCCCCCCAAGTTACCCAAAGAAATCCATGAGATTTGTTTGATGTGACTTCTCCTCTTTGAAGCCATGCTACTGGTGGCCCTGCAGCCCATTTGTCTCCAGGTACTCCAGTCTCTCCTTCAGCATGGATTCCATTAATTTCTCCACCACTGATGTGAGACTGACTGGTTTGTAATTGCTAGCCTCCTCCCTGCTGCCACTCTTGTGGGAGAGACAGCATCGGCCCTCCTCCAGTTCTCTGGAACCACCCCGCTCTCCAAAAAGGTGCTAAATAGTGTTGCCAGAGGGGTGGCTAGCACCATGCTCAGCTCCTTTAGTCCCCTTAGGTGGATCCCGTCCAGCCGCATTGCCTTGTTTTCCTTTAGAACTTCCAACCACCAGCAAACTCTCCTCTGTAAATTGACGTGTCCATATCCCCCTCCCTCCAGTGCCTGCTAATAAATGTTGGCCCATCCCCCCTTCAATTATATAGACAGAGCAGAAATATTCTTTTAAAATGTTATCTTTTCATTGTCTTCCTTTTTACAGTCCCCCCACCCCATCTCCTGAGCCTCACTACACCACTCCTCACATTCTCTATTTGCTCACATACCTGAAGAAAGTCTTATCCCCATTTTTGACCTCCTGGGTGATGCTCTTCTCATTTTGAGCCTTTGTTGTCCTTACCCTCCTTCCTGCTCCCCATGCTTCTCTAGATACACCTCTCCGTCCACCTCCATCTGGGTCTCCTTGTACTTCCTGAAAGCTGTTTTTTTCTCTCTTACCACCTTGACCACCTCCTTTGAGAAACACAGTGGCCTATGTCTCCTTTTATACCTTTAAATAACTTCCCATTACCGTAGTTGTTCTCTTCTTTATTCTTTTACATTGTGTCCCCATCCCCCACCCCAGCCATTTCCCCCCTTCAAGATATTTCCTAAGGCAGTCTCCCTTTTCTTTAAAATCTGGTCTCCTGAAGTCCAGGACCCTCGTCCTACTGTGACTTAACTCCTTCCCAATCCATATGCCAAACCGCACTGTACGATGATCATTTGTAACCAGGGGGCTAACCACTGTGATGTCTGCAATGCTGTCCCTATTCGTAAGTCCCAGATCCAACAGTGCCCTGTATCTAGTGGGATCTGCAGCCAGTTGCCTGAAAAATGTTCCTTACAGTGAGTCTAGGATGACCCTGCTCCTAGTAGTAACTGCAGACAATGTGCTCCAGTCTATCTGGCAGATTAAAGTCCCCCACAATTACTACTTCCCCGTCTGTCTGTCTGTCTCTCGACAGACAGACAGACAGATAGCTAGCTATAGATAGATATTCAGCAGTATATCTGGAGTCTGAATATATCTGAATATTCTGCTATTCAGATGCTGTATTCTGTCCACACTATTCAGACTGGACCAACTGGTAGGGAGGAAGATTTTAAAGTCGTTAGACAGAATAAAGCCAATCAAAGGGCTGCATAAGTGATCTGAGAAGCAAGAAAATAAGTCTGTGAACTCTGTTTCGAGAAAAATCAATGAAAAAATCAGTTCATGGATGTATTTTTGTTTAAAAATAATTTCTCATCATTTTGGACTATGCTATCTACGAAGAGATGACTTTGTCATCATACTATACACTGTATGCGTGCTCCAGGTTATCCCAAGCCATGCTATTTGGCACTGCCCCCAAACTCAGTGCCTGTAAGGAACCCCTCCTAGTCCATGACTCTGGGGGGTCTCTCATCGACTGTGTCACATCCTTCAAATACCTGGGAGTCCTCCTTGATAAATCCCTTGATTTCAGTCTGCACATCCAGTCAACCTGTAAAGCAACAAATGCCAAACTTGGAATCGCCTATAAGACTTGTCACCTGCTAACACCATCTGCCAAATTGGCAATTGCCAAGGGTATTCTTCTTCCAGCGCTGACATATGGTGTCTCCACTTTTGCTAATGCTCATAAGACTGCTCTCCATAAATGGGATGTCGCGTATAACAACATATGTCGGTATGCCTCCTCTTCCCATCGCCTCAAGCACCACTGCACACTGTATAGCGACCTAGGCTGGCTCTCCCCAACTGCCTACTGACTATACTCCCTAGGGACCCTCACAGACTCTGTAATCTGTAACCAAACCCCCTCCTCCCTTGCAGCTCTGCTTGTACCACAGACACCTGCTTACGGACTACGCTCGGCAAACAAATTTCTACTCACCATACCCAGGTGTCTTACATCAAAAAGCTCTGGAGCATTTCACTGCACCGCCCCAGCCATCTGGAACTCCCCTCCTCCTGCCCTGAGGCAAGCCAATTCCCACCCAATCTCCAAAAAAGAACTATATCGCCACCTATCCCGGGACCCCTGCACATGCTTTGATCCCACTTAATGCCTCACAGCTAATCACCCTATTTTGCCCAAGACACTGCTGCACTTCTAAACAAGCTTTGCTATAAAATGTATTTTTAGCTGCCACTTAGCCCAGTTTCAGTTATTTGCATGTACTAATGTCACTTTTGTCATCTCTGCATAGCTATATGTATTATCTCGAGGACTGTCTGACTTGATCTGTATTCTAACCTACCTGTACTATATACTATGTACCTGTACTATATACTATATATTGTATAATCTCATCTCATTTTATGTATGTATTCTCCTGGGTCATGCCTGTTGGCGACCAGAAGTTGGAGGGGCAGTGGATTCCAGGGACTACCAAGCATTGCAGGGACAGGTGTTTGGGTGGGGGAGTGTGTGGTACCACTAGACACCAGGGAGGCAGTGTTAACTATTGGGATGGGTGATTGCGGGGTGGGGGTGCCACTAGACACCAGGGACATGATGCTACAGCATGGGATGGGCGATTGAATGGTGGGAGTACAACTAGACACCAGGGAGTACATTTATGGGTATATTGAGGGGATGGGTGTCTCAGGTGTTTGGAGATGGGCACCACCATGTCTGATGTGGCAGGTGATCACAGGACAGGTGCACTGCAAACCTGCCACCACTGCCAATACAAATGAGCCCATATAGGGCATGCTAATGGCCCCTTAGTGCCTTGCATACCCAATGGGCTTATTTGTATTTGTGGCTGAACATCGTGCTATAACTCCTGGTGCTATCTGGTCTGGGGGCACATTTCCTATGGGCTGCATACAGCCTCAGTTCATTGTCAGGGCAGCGCTACTTGACTTAGCGCTATGCTAACACAGGC
The DNA here is from genome assembly GCA_016271365.2 of Neoceratodus forsteri. Lineage (NCBI taxonomy): Eukaryota > Metazoa > Chordata > Ceratodontiformes > Ceratodontidae > Neoceratodus > Neoceratodus forsteri. Next base: position 458,709,323 of record CM028132.1, read on the forward strand.
CGATATTCAGTTGGATATCGCCAGTGCGCTATATGACTGAATATGGCAACCTCTGGGTTGGAGGCAGTATAGCATAGTTACATTTAAATTTATTGTAGGAAAACTCCATTGAGCAGGTTCATTCACAAGGAGGTCCTATACAAATAACAGCAATTTGTAGAAATGCAAATACATCAAATTGAAACGATAACATCATTCACTAGGGCCAGTAGATATAAAAGCAATTTGTAGAAATGCAAATACAACAAGTTGGAAGGATAAAATCATTGCACAATATACATATTGTATGCAGAGATAATAGTTACAAACATACAGGTGTAGAATTAACAAGCAATAAAAAACTTAACACAATACAAACATAGAGAACATATAGAAATAAGTGCATGGAAATACAGTAGCTTGGGTATAGGGAGAGGGAGGAAGGGAACGGGTGGGTATAATAGAGGGAGAGTCAGAAGAAGAGTGGATGGATAAGCAGGGTATCAAGAGGGGGAGCTGAGTGTGAGGCAGGAAGGGTAAGGTAAGGCCGTGTGCAATGCAGGAAGGGACATAAATAGGGTAGAGCATAAAGGGGGAGAGTGGGCTGAAGAAGTAAATAGAAGGAGGGGTGGGTGGGGTAAAAGGGGGAGGGTGGCTGAAGAAGTAAATGCAAGGGTAGGGGTGGGTGGGGTTGAGGGTGAGGAGGGTGATGATATTTAGGGACAGGGAGGGAAGGTAGGGGTAAAAGGACTGTGAGGGAAGGGGATGGGGGGCCAGGCTGTGGGAGAAGAGCATGAGTTGGGATACTACTTATGGCTTTTACAAATGACTTTAAATTTACTTGCCATTAAAGCTTTATAAAAGTTAATCATGACAACGCTGGTTAGCTTGAGAACCAATTGTAGGCTATTCCTGGCAGCGGGTAGAGCATAAGAGATAGTCCTGTTACCATAGTTCATGTGTGTCTTAGGTATGTCAAGGTGGATGAAGTCAGATCTCCTTAAGGAGTAGGTGCTTTGTGAAGTGTGAATAAGATAGGATATGTATCCAGGGAGCTTGTTTAACAGGATTTTTAGCGTCCACATGCCAAGGTGTATCAAACGTCTTGCTGCTAAAGACGTCCAGCCTACAGCAACATACAAGTCACAATGGTGAGTTCTAGGAGGGGCCTTTGTGATGACCTGCAGGGTCCAGTGGTACAGTACATCTGGTTTGTGTAGGTTGGTAGCTGTGGTGCAGTTATAAATTATCTCACCGTAATCGAGAATTGTCAGCAACGTGGCTTGTACAAGCTTCACTCTGATATGAGATGGAAAAAGGCACTTATTTCTGTAAAAGAAGCTTAATCTGAATTTTTGTTTACTGGAGAGATTGTCGATGTGAACATTGAAGGTAAATTTATTGTCAACCCATATGCCAAGGTATCTAAATTTATCTACCACCTTCTAGAGATTCTCCTAGTGTGGTGACAATGGGAATAACTTGCCTAGATTGCGCCAGAGATGGGGGGGGAAGAGTTGTGAAGGTTAAAAAACATAGCTTTTGGCCGGCCCGGTAGCGCTGAGGGTTGAGGTGCTGGACGTCACACCTCACACTATGCCAGAGACCTGGGTTCGGGAGTGAACTTGGGTGCCGGGGGTCATCAGGGGGAGGGTTGAGGATCGAGCACCCTTGTGGAGCTCTCCTCCCCGGGAGGGAGGGGTGGGTTAGCCTGGCGAACCAGCGACCCCTGGTGGAGACCGGGGGGGAATTGCAGCGAGCCGGGCAGCACGTATCAGCGTGGCCGACACAGGCAGGGTTGCTGTGAGTCAGTGCATCGGGGTGTGCATCACGCAAGGGGGGGAGACTGCAGAACAAGGAAAAACCCACTCCTTGGGGTAGGTGATGGCACCAGCCCCCATACCCAATGCCGGGTCCGTCCTGACTGGCCTTTCAGGTTCTTCCACCAGGGACCCCCGCCCGCAGCTGGAGTCTATGTATGCAAGTGCATCCAGAGAAGAGGGGCAGCCCCACTCCAGAGGGGTCAAGCCGGGGGTGCCAGCTGCGAGATGAGGGGGAGGAGAGAGAAGGCTCAGACAGGAGGACTTCGGGCAGGGCAGGATCCAGCTGGATGCCCGAGAAAGGCTCCCCGGACCACGATCAGGAGGGAAATAGATTTAAAAAAAAAAATAACTTTTGGGGTGTTTTTTGCATTTAAGAGCAGCTTGGTGTTGTTGAGGTTCTGCTCAAGCTTGATAAAGTCAGCTTGAAGTTCCTTGCAGACTTCGGGTAGCATCGGCTTAGAGGTGTGCAAGACTGTGTCATCAGCAAAGAAATGTAGTTTGCAGTTGACAATATTGGAATTGAGGATATTGATATAAATAAAAAAAAGGATAGGGTCTAAAATGGATCCCTGTGGGATGCCCCTTGAGATAGGCAGGGGATCAGAGACTAGGCCATCAGCCTTGACTTTCTGGACTTGACCTGAGTGATAGCTGGTGAACCATTGTACAGAGAACGCAGAGACACCTAAGTTTTTGAGGCTAAAAAGGACGAGGTTGTGAGCCACAGTATCGAACGCCTTACTGAGGGTGAGGAAGATGGCACCAGTAACTAATTTGGAATCATGAGCTGTAATCCAGTCATTAGTAACTTTGGCGAGCGTGGAGATGGTACTGTAATTTTTCCTAAACCTGGATTGATCAGGGTTGAGCAGGGAGTATTTTTTGATGTGAGCTTTCAGTTGGGTGTAGATTAATCTTTCGAGGATTTTAGAGGTAGTAGGGAGAATGGAGATAGGTCTATAGTTGTTCACATTGCAGGGGGCCCGTGATTTGAATAAAGGCAGAATGTGGGCAGATTTCCAGCAGGATGGTATGGTTGCAGAGGCTATGGAGAGGTTAAAAATGTGGAGTACAGGGGCTGCAAGGTAGTAATGGCCTAGTTTGAGGAAGAATGGTTCTAAACTGTCAGCACCCGTCCACCACCCTTTCTTGTGTCTAATTTTTTGAGGTGGTCTTCCACTTCCTTGAAGGAGACAGGTCTGAGTTGAAAGGGATGCGGTGCGGTTGGGGTGGGGAAGGGATGGCAGTCCGAAAGGGGACTGCATAGCCTGGCATAGGGAGAGGAATTGAAAGCAAGCCCTGTGGTGGCAAAATGTGAATTCAGTTCTTCTAGGATCAGGACGTGTTCTTCAATCATAACTCCGTTAACACGGATCTTGGCAGGAATGGAGGGGATGGATTTCCATCCTTCGATAGAGTTAATGGTCTGCCAGGTCTTAGCTGAGTTTCCTTTGGCTTGTTCTAGGGTTGTGGTATAGAGATTAGATTTAGTGGCACATATGAGTTTGATGCATGCATTCCTTGCAGCATGAAATACTTGCCAATCGGATGGGGAATTGCTGCGCCTAGCATGGGCCCAAAGCTTGTCACAGTTGGATAGTGCGCCTTTGAGGTCAGGCGTGAGCCATGGGTTAGATGATTTATGGGCTCTGGTTTATATGAAGGGGGCATGTTTGTCTACCAGATGTGATAACATGCCATTGAGGATCTTGACAGCCTCATCTGTTGACTTCACTAGGTAGAGGTTTTGCCAGTTTGGATTTTTTTAGGTCTGACAGGTAATTAATAACATTGAATTTATGGAAAGAGCACTTCATGAAGCTGGCCCGGTGGCGCTGAGGGTTGAGGGTTGAGGCACTGGACGCCACACCTTGTGCCATGCCGGTGACCCAGGTTTGGGAATGAGCCAGGTTCGTTGGAGGCCAGCCGGGGGGGGGAGGGCGAGGATGTGAGATGCTGCCAGCTAACAGCGTTCCACCTCGGGAGGAGGAATCTAGCTCTCTCGGAGCTTGGCCGCCCTCTAGTGGAGGCTGGAGGGACGGTGCCACTCACAGGGAGTTCTGACATAGGTCGACGGGGAGGGTTGAGGGGACCTGGTCCTGAGCTGCGGTGCGCACGTGCACCTTCACATGCATGCGCCACCACTTCCGGGGATCCCCGGGTAGTACAGGGAGAAAATGGAGGAAATTGTGTGGGCCGATGTGGATGATGCCTCTGGACTGACTCTGGGGATCTGCTGGGGTGCACATGATGCTAGAAGGCCCCGAAAGCCCCTGAGTTTAGTAGGCTTGGTGGACGCAGATGTCGACCTGCCACAGGAGGATAAAAATAGTTAAAAAAAAAAAGAGCATTTCATGATGAGTCTGGGTGAGAATTAAGTCATTTTATGGGCTCTTATGCAGACTACTATCCCGTGGTCGCTTAGGTAGTTGTGGAACATGGCGGTATACAGGATTTTCTGTGGATGATTTGACAAAATTACGTCCAGGATGAAGCTATTTGCACAATTTTTAGTGTTAATCCTTACTGGCTCGGTGATAAGTTGGGTGAGGCAGAGCTCATCACAAAGATCTTTGTGGCTTTGGATTTGTGGGACAGCCAATCCATATTTAGGTCTCCTAGGATGATGGTTTCATTGTTTTGGTAAATGAGGGATTTTAAGATTGGTATAACATCAAAGCCCCCAGCAGGAGGCCTGTAGCAGCTGAAGATGTTGATAGTTTCAGATGAGGGCAAGTTTATTTTTAGGGACATGAGTTCAATTTCTTTAGGCTTGGTGATACTTCTTATGTCAGAGACTATGAACTTGACCTTAGCGAAGATGACCACACCACCTCCCCTGGATGTTCTGTCTGCCCTAAAGATTTTATAGCCAGGGAGAGCAATTTGTTGATCTGGAATGGGATTTTTAAGCCATGATTCTGTGTTGACAATGATGTCAGGTGTGGTATGGGCAGCCCATGCTTGCAATTGGTCAAGTTTATTTATTAGGCTCCTGGCATTCATTAACTAACGTCATTTTCAGACCTGAGGAGGAAGTGAAGTCCAAGGGAGAGGCGAGTGAGGTAGGGGGGCCATCGTTAACCTCAACATTTCCTGAGCATAATAGGAGACACAAAATGAGTTTTAAGGAGTGGCACAAAGAGTTTTCTTCCTTTGATAGTGACCGTAGCACGAGGGTGAAGACAGTGGCTTAGGGGGATGGAGGTGAATAGGAGGTGCCCAGTGCCAGAGAGCAAGGAGAGCATATTAATGGGTGTGGGAGCAGCAGAGATGTCATGGGAAAGAAAGGGCGGGATAGTGTGGTGAATGGGGGGGAGTGGGATACAAAGCTGGTTTGAGGAGAAAAAGCTTTGAAGCATTTAGGGGGAGGGGAGTGGATGGTGTGGTGGTATACCTTGGGAGAGCAGCTGAAGATATGTCATTAGGAGGATGAGAAATGATTGCCAGGAGGATTAGCATTTTGGGTAGCATGCTATTGGGTGTAGGGGAGTGATAAATCAGTGTAGGATATAATATACCAAAAAGAGTAGCTACTCAGGGAGAGCAAGCTGGGGGAAAGCAAGGAGCAAGCCTCTTTAATCAGGGAAATCTGTTCAGCTGAAAATATGTGAGTTGAAAGTCTCTTAGGCAACAGCCACATGAGCCAACATGGCTATGATTGGTTGTGTGAACCAAATGAGCCAGATAGAGCTTAAAGAAGAGCTGCTTTAGACTGGAGCCAATGAGAGGGGAAGTGAGGAAAGTGGGAGGAGCACAAGTGTATTTAATAGAGGCCAGGAGTGGGTGGGTGGGAGAAAATTCAAAATGGGACCTTGCTTAGGAGGTGATTTTGGCAGGAACTTGTGGGGTGGATGGCGGCTTATCAGGGAGAGAGAATAGGTTAATAGGGGGTAGCTAAAACTGTGGGCATGGAGCAGACAGAGGGCAGGGAAACAAAGAATTTGCACTTGGTTTAATCGGTGGGAGGACCCAAGAAAGACCAAGGCCGTGAGGTGTGGGGAGGATGGAGTGTGTGGGGGGGAACAGAGTGAGTGATCAGTCAAGCAGGGTTCAGCAGGACAGAGAGGTTTGGTGGGGAGATGCAGGCAGTAGAGAAGAGGCAGTAGAGTTGAAGAAAAAAAAAGCAGGGCTTGAAATGGCAGTAGAATTAAAAAAATCAGAGCTTAGAACAGCATGCACCAAACAGGGCTGCAAACACTATCCAATATTAACAAATAAATACAGTTCTAGCAGTGCTTAACAGCAGTTATAAAACAGGGTTGTAAACACTAAACTGCATCAACAAATCAGTACAGTTCTACCCCTATATACATTGACTAAGGCAGCAGTTTGCTCAAGTTGCAAAATTCAAAATGGAATCTTGCTTAGGAGGAGAGACGGAGCTGGGAAGCAGCCGAGCTTGGTTCTCCCAGAGGCTTAAGAGAGCAGCCAATAGGGAGCTGAGCCTTGGAGAGGTGACCAATCGGGGAAGCGCTGAAAAATTCAAGCAGAGTCGAGAGATTTCAGCAGAACTCCTGGGCTGGCATACCTGGGTGATTCTTTCAGCAGTGACTTGCGGGGTGGATGACAGCTTGTTGTGCCACGCGTCCTGGAAGCCAAGGGCAGAGGTGCCAGGTCAGGGGCCTGATCTGTGTGATTCTTTCAGCGGGTACTTGCAGGGTGGACAGCGGCTTGTCAGCACCACATGTCCAGTAAGCCAAGGGCGGAGGTGCCTGGTCAGGGGTCTGATCTTGCTTAGGAGGAGAGACCGAGCTTGGAAACAGCTGAGCTTGGTTCCCCCAGAGGCTTAAGACAGCAGCCAATAAGGAGCCAAGCCATGGAGAGGTGACCAATTGGGGAAGTGCCACAAAATTCAAGCAGAATGAGAGATTTCAGCAGAGCACCTGGGCTGGCATACCTGGATGATTCTTTTGGCAGGCACTTGCAGGGTGGATGGCAGCTTGTCAGCACTGTGCATCCTGGAAGCCGAGGATGGAGGGACCTGGTCAGGGGCCTGATCTGGATAATTCTTTCGGTGGGCACTTGCGGGGTGGATGGTGGCTTGTCAACGCCATGCATCCTGGAAGCCAAGGGCAAAGGTGCCTGGTCAGGGACCTGCTCTGTAAAGGAGGGTGCAAGCACAGCGCAAACCTTTGTACTCCACTTCTGCACATACTTGAGCATCTAGCCCCGATATCCCCATCACAAGCTTGCTCAGTACCAGGCAGACTTATTCAAGACCAGCTTATTGTTTTATGAAAAGTGATTGACAGAAGCAACACAGGCAGGATGAATGCAAGGTTACTGACTATGTTTCTCACGATTACCTGTGAATTGTGTTATGTGCTTATGGAATATCTGACAGTTTTATTTCATGGCTGCAATGTTTATATCATTGTGTATCTGTCACACCTGTAGTTAATGGTTGGTATGACAAACCCAGCAAGATTTATGAGGAGCAACCCTGTCTGACTCCCTTGAGTCTAGTCATTTACTCCCTCTGTATGAACCCTTTGTTACGTATTATTAACCAAGACCCTTTGAGTATCCCTTAAGAAATGAGGAAGTCTATGTACAATGTGCAGCAACAGTGTATGCAGATGACGTGTGCCAACTTGTTCAGGATGTACCCTCTGCCCAACGGGCTCTTAAATGGTGCCGATTTTTTGTTTTACTTTTTGCTCTGGGGCTGCTTTAAATTTACCCAAGAATGTGGGTGGGTGACTAGGACAGACTACAACAGGACCTGTCATGATAGCAAGATTACATATACAAGAACATATCATTATTTTGGGAATTCATTTGGGGATGGGGATCTTGCACCCTTAAATAGGGAGGCTAAGATTCAGTCAGGTTAAAAAAAAAAAGGTTGCCCTTTGGAACAGACTTCAGATAGGGAAAAAGAAAATAATTAATTTATGGTTAAAACTTATAATCCCAGCCATCCCGATGGTGCTGAGGGTTGAGGTGTTGGACGCCACACCTCGCATCATGCCGGCGACCTGGGTTTGGGAACGAGCCCAGGCCACCAGGGGTTAGCAGGGGAGGGAGAGGATTGAGTGTCTGATGGACATATCTCCTCTCCTGGGAGGGAGGGGGGCACTCGCTCGGTGCTTGGCTAGCCTCGGTGTGGAAGCCGGAGGCATAGCAAGCACAGGAGCACGCAAAAGAGGGTTGGAAGTGACAGACGTTGGTGAGAATGCTTTGACATCAGTGCGCCAGGCACTTCCTCAGAAAGGAGGAAAAACACACTGCCAGAGCACGGGTAGATGGAGCACCGGTACCTACCCTAATTACAACTGCCTGCCTGACCACCGGGGGACCCGATGAGACATTGAAGTTATTGGGGTGTTGGGGTCCCATCCTGTACCCGCATAGGGGGTATATCCATGGCTCCATGGGGGAACCCTGGGGGATTCAGGTAAGGCAAGTTGTGGGGTGGCACCTAGGTGTCTCCCGAAGAAGCGTAGCTCCAGGGTGAGGGAGGTGGACAAATAGAAAGTTTAAAACAAACAAAAAAACAAACTTTTATAATCCCATTATTTCTTTACAACAGTCAAATCCCTTCTCCAAATACATTGGAAGCATCACTCCTAAGTATCTTTTTTCAAGCATTATGGGGGACTAGACTTAATACTCTGGAGAGGAATGGCATTTATTTACTGATTAAGCAAGTAGGTTTAAGTATAATGCAGCTGATACTGTTTGTTTATGGGATGTTCTACCAGTACAGTATTAAGACTTTGTTGACTTGTTCAGTAAAAATGTGGACTCCATAGCTTGCACATAGTTCTAGTGTGTGGTTATCACTTTGGGAGAGGGGTCCCTTAAGGTAGTTAAGGCTTCCAATTCATCCCCCAGTTATATGAAAGAAGTCTTTTGCAAACTGAGATAATGGTAATCTCTATGGCTTAAATTAGAGAAGTGTCACAGAAAGCTTTGTACTCCTCAGTGCTGGAGAGACAGTTTGTAGTGGAGAAGGTATTTGATAGATACCCTCAGCATTTTACCTCTTTTGCTCTGTGTCAATTAACAGATCCCAGAATCCCACCCAAAATGTAGGCTATAAACTGGCTTAATTGCCACGAACGTATAAATGTAAAGGCTAATCAAAAGTATAAACAGTTGGAGGAAAGGATATTTACAAGAATGGGGCATAATAATCAAATGGAAACCATGGAACATTTATTTCTATTTTGGGGTTTTGGAACCTGGTGGCACTATTCTGGGCAGAACCAGTATTTCAAACTGTAAATTACAAAACCCTTATTTATGGGAATTATACGGGTTCACGGAAAAGATGGAATAAGAGCATGCTCTCAGTTGTATTTGCCTATTTTAAATGGCATACCTGGAAAAAAACAGAAATCATTTCTTCCTACAACAAAAAAAAATGGTTTTCTTTGAATGAACTTTTGGTGAAAGTGACATATGAATTGCCTGAACTATATATTCTGGAATGTGAATGCCTCCCTAGGAAGGTTTTGCATGACTTACGGCAAAATATGCCCTGGGCCACTGACTCAAACAAGCCTGTGGTGCAAGCCAAGGAAATGGGAGCTTACTGCAGTAATTATTATATTTGTTCTTTTTCATCCCCTTTGCTTTTAATTTTCTTTTACTATTCCTTTAAGTTGTTCTATTGTCAGCTGGCTCTGTGGTGCAGAGGGTTGGAGCTCTGTGGTGCCTTACCACTCACCATGCTGGTGACTTGAGTTTGGGAATGAGCTCGAGTAGCCAGGGGTCGGCAGGGGGAGGGCTGGGTGAGGATTGAACAGCCGCTGGCAGCTCTCCTCTCACAGATTGGCGTGGTGTGTTGTCATGTCTCATGGCTGCCACCAGGTGGAGGGCTGGTGGCAGTGCCAGTTCTTAGGAGGCAGATGTACATCAGGATGGGTGGAATGGTCTGCAGTTCCGGGGAGCACGTGCGCCTCTACGCACGTACATTCTCTACACTGCCATGGCACTGGAAAGTAGGTGAGAAAATGGAAATGTGATGGTGGCGGTTTAATGAAGCCCTACTGCCTACCCCCAAACTGTACAGCTGATCAGGCTACCAGGTCTGACCTGCATTTGTGGAATGGAGGGGGAGGACAGCCCCACTCCAAGTCTGCCATGGGGTACAAGCTGTTGGAGGACTCCAAGACCAGGTAAGTCCCAGTGGCAGGAGACACTGGTTGGGAGGAGGTGGGATAGGGCCAAGCAACCACCTCAACCATCTGTGAAGAAAAAGTGCTATAGGAAAACAAAGTTGTTACCTTGTCTTTTTGTGCTTCTTATTAGCCTTGTTTATGATTTACTGAATTGTCCTCATCAGATTGTGCTTACGATTTTCTTCTGTGTTTGTTTTTTTCTTTTTAGTTTTCTGTATATGACATAATAAATCTATTTGATTGATTTGTTTATTTTGGTTGTACAGTTTAATTTTGTTTCAATAAAACCCCCTAGACCTTTTCTGATTTTGGGAACCTGGACCAAAAATGGGCACATTGGAATAAAAGTACCCTGCTGGTTATTTTTGCCTGCCCAAAGAGGCATATGTGGCAAAACAGATGTAGATTTGTTCCGCAACGGAGGACGGATTTGGATTGTTTTTATTTCAAAGAGTTAATAATGAACTACAGATGATAAGGGATAAGTAAGCAATAAGACACAATGGGGTGTGCATTGAACAGTGCATTGAACATAAGGCCATTCTGGTGGGGGGTAGGAGGAAGCAGGCTGTTAGTTAACTAGGATCTGCTGCTTATCTATTAGGTAGGGTAATGAGCAGACTGGGTGGGCCAAGTGGTCCTTATCTGTCATCAAATTCTATGTTTGAACAGATATTACCACATGCCCAGGGGCATAGTGAGGCACAAGGCTGCAGGCTGAGTGTCTTCAGCCCCTAGAAGTGCAGTAATATCTCTTCAATGCACACCCCAGAGTGTCTTATTGGGTTTATAAAATGGGTTCCCTTTTTAAAATCTTTTTTATGTAAAAAAAAACAGTTTAGATATTAAAAAACTGAAAAAATGTAATATATTTATTGTAAAATAGTCCTTCTGCCTTTATGTTGTATAATTGCTTTAGGGCATTTGTCCTTTATTGCCATCTGTAGTTATCAAAATGTGCAATGAGGTCAGCCCTCCCCTCATGGAGCCTTTGGTCATATTGAGTGAAGAAATTGGGCTTTATCACCCACCCCTCTTTGCCTGGTTAGTACAGGAATGGAGTGTGCTATCTAACTATCAATTTAACATAAAAAAAAAAAAACTAGCGTTGGATCAAGCTGATGTTTAGGAAAGAGTAGCTGCACTTCCGTGGTGCCCTCTCCCTTCACTGAACGTATGGCCATACTGCAGCGAGTGGCTGTACTCCTCCCCCCCCCCCACACACACATATGAAAGAATGAATTGTTTAACCCCAGTTGGATTTAACAAAAAAAAATAAAGGAAAGGAATTTAAACTGCAAGATGGCAGTGCAAAGGGCAGGTTAGAGAGGAACAGAAAGGAACTCGGGACAGAGGCATACACACACACACCACATACTAGGAAAGAGGGATGTAAGAAAATACATGTTTAAATTAAATTTAAAATTTGAGATATGCATTCATGCTATGTCGGCTACAGAAACTTCTCAAACACAGTACTGGAGAGCTAACGTTTACAAGTTTTAAATTACAATTTTCTGGCAAATAGACAAAAAAAATGGTGGCATTTGAAATACAAGTGTTCTAAAAGCACAGTGATTTTTTTTTTATATATTGCAATGCGGTCCTGCTTTTTAGTACTTGTTTTTACCTGTGCATTGAACAGATTTGATGCACAGGTAAAAAACAATCAAAATGCAGGATTTTCTCTCCCTGTTTTATAAAGAACATTTGTTGTTGTCAAAGGGTTTGTTTAATAAGCTATGGAGTACATATTCACATGCCTAGGATAACAGGTTTGGGTACATCCTAATGTAATATGAAGCTTGATACCCCATACTGTTTTGAGAGTTGTGATCTCTTGTATATTTTAGGTTTGGATTTTGTATTAGTTCTACTGGTTGATTCTGCTGATTATATATATTTCGTCTGTCTTTTTCCTTTTTGACAGATACAGTATGTTCTGAGTTTGGGATAATGTTCTGAGTTTGGGATATTATGAAATTTCTTTCAATAAAAAATCCCCATGTCTTCTTTGATAAGTGACATGGGATCTTTAATGATCCAGTATCAAAAATACAGCTGCACTCCTGCTAGAGTCCCAAAAAACTGCTCAGCACACAGAAAGGTATGCTGCTAAGAAATACAATTTATTTCCATCTGGATACAGATAAAGGCAGCAAAACATGGAATGCAGTGCAGACAGCTAGCCAAATCACCAGTAACAGGGGGATAAGCCCCAGTGCTTTGCCATAGAAGCTTTGTCAGTGGGATCTTTCACTCTTACCTGGACAGTGACCAGGGATGGGCAGAAGAGATGTCAGTTTAACCTCTCATTTGAAGGACTGCACCTCAAGAGTACAGTACCCCCTCCCAGTACAGCATTACAGTGTCAGTTATGTGTATCACTCCAAGTACCTGGAATGGGGCTAGAACCCTTGATCTTCTTGCCCCAGAGGCGAGCATGCTACATACTGAGTGACTAACACTGCATGACCCTTTTGGCATCTTAGCTAATCAAATTGCCGGGTTTAGTGGAATTTGTCACCATGTTGTAACAAGCGTTCTCTGGGTGAGAGGGTGGTTTGAAAAACTGATTGGAGAACATACAGTATGTGCACCAGAATAATAGTGACTGTTGTCTTCTGGATTGAGCATGCCCTATTTTCTTTTCTTAAATTGAACAAATTAAAAACAAAAAGATATACTTGTAGATGTCCATCTCAATTCAAGGAAGGAAGGAAGGAAGGAGTGAGTATTAGTTATCCACATCAGATCCTTGGAACGGGCTATGAGGTACTCTACTAGTCATTGCTACAATACCTTTATCAGAATAGCAGATGGGAGTTAAGTACAGCAGTCAAGAACAGCAGTGTCTATGCAACAGAAAAATCTCATGAAAATGACAAAAGGAGGTAAAAAAATATGAAGTAGTGGTTTACTGAATGGACCTCATATAGTTGATTAGCACCTTTTTAATATTTTTTTTCCAATTGCCTTTCTGTAAAGTCATTAACATAGAGCAAAATGTAATATATTCAGAATTAAAGCCCCCTGAAGTCATTAACATAGAGCAAGATGTAATATATTCAAAATTAAAAACCCTAAACTCACTGACATACTGTAGAGCTAGATGTAATATCTTACAAATAAAAAAACTTAAGACAATACATTGGTGGTGTTAGTTTAAGTGTTGCTGTTAGGAATTGTTTCACTTTTTTTAAAGGTGGAAGTACTACAGCAGTGTTGCAAATATGCGTGTAACATGAATTAATTTTTGAGCCTATATAGAGGCTGTTCACACAGCCCACTACTTGTCGACTGTATGCCCCATCTGTATGCGGGGGGGGGGGCATCCTCAGTAGTTAGCCAGGCCATGGCGGCATCTTGTTCCTGGCGGTGGATGCCATCAATGGCTGAATGACTTACTCTGTGCTGTTACCAAGCCAGTTTATATAGCAATGGTAGAAAATGTTGTTCAGCTGCCGCTAACTGCACACTGCTGATACTACGATGGATAGCACTGGAGATGCTCGTCACCAACACTATGCAGTGGAGCATGCCAACATGGACTGGTCATGTTGTGGGAAGGGGTGCAGGGGCATTGCACGTGAACTGGGTTCCATTATGGGACCTGATCCAGTTGCATGTGCGAGGTGGTGCATGGTGGTGGCCATGGAATGCTGTAGTATGGTGGTCCCATGCCCTACAGGGATGGCTATGGGGGGAGGCACTAGACAGATGTTACTGGTGCAGGGTTTCCCAAAGTCCTTTACCACAAGGATGATGATTCACTAGGGCCAGGAAAGGATACCTCATAGGCCATGGGGATGCCGCTTTGCCGATTGGACCCCCCTATTAATTGCAAAGTGTAAAGGTGTGGTGGACATGGTTGCTCACATGCACCTGCTTCCAGGCCTGGTTGTGCAACTGCCAGTGCCTGTACCCCATTATACCCTTAGTGATGGTGTCTGCATCTGGAGTTTTCAGAGGATATCAGTTCTGTGGAAGCACAAGGGCTCCTTGCTGGGCAGGTAGCTGTGGCCTGGCTAAGTGGTCTGTGTGTCTGGAGTTCGGCCGCCACCATGCCTAGGGGTTCTGGTGGCCTGGTGCCCTGTTCCTCTCACTGCCTTTCACCATTTGCATGCTGAGCATGTAAATGGCCCCACAGAGGCCATCATCGGGATGTCGTTCCCTGGGGTCCAGTAGATGAGCTCATGACACTGTACTGGCTTTGTATGGTGATGGGTGTGGGCACTATGTAACAGGAAGGAAGGAAGGAATTTGATTTTATATAATGCTTTTCATACAAACAGTATCCCAAAGTGCTTTACAATCCAGAACAAGAGGGGGAGAATGATGCCACCACTTCAGGCATACAGGAAGAGTTCTATGTTCTTTAAATTGATATGCACTTTATTTGGGACAAAAATCCAAAATATATTTATTACATCCTGCATTTGTTTGTTGGTGTGATGCCTTGTTTCTGTTACTTAGTACCCACATGGTAGATATTATTACTCCACCTGAGGTTTTTTGCACCCAAGCAAATTGCCAACTGCTTGATCCAGTGTTCTTTCCCTTTTTGAGTCATTGTGTTTTCTTGTGCATGCGAAAGAAACATCTTGTGGTAGAACAACATTTCAGAGGTGTGTCAGGGATGAGTCCAATGCACAGCACTGTACAGTGGGCTCGTCCCTGACAGACCAGTGAGCATGCAACCTGACCGGTATGTGAATGAAGCCCTCCCACTCCCTCCCTCAGCTGGAAGCCATTCTCTAATTGAAAGAAATGAAGTGCTCCAATGAGAGTGCTTCATTCCTTTCATTTGCATAATGCCGGCTATAAGCAGAGTGTGTGTAGAAAATGCACAACACACGCTCGTAACGCAGTCATTTTTTGGAACTTTTAACCAAATTTTCAACACAGCCTTTTTGGGACCCCTCCTCATGAAGAGTGCCAGTGTAATTTTGTTCACTTGCCCTGAAAGATGATTTTGCAGAGCAAATGCGCTATTCTGCACCAAAGTTGCAAAAACACATTTTAGGCAGGTTGTGGAAAATGACAGCTGTACTGTTTTGAAGGAGGTATACAAAAATGGCAATGTTGAAGATATAGAATGAAAATATTAAAAACTGGCGAAGTTAGGAGTGTGCGTAGAAACTGCACAATGCATGCTCATAATGCAGTCATTTTTTAGAACTTTTTCACCAGATTTGCAACATGGGCTTTTTGGGACCCACCTCATGAACATTGGCACTGTCATTTCATGAATTGGTCCCGAAAGGTGAGTCCGCATAGCGACCGTGAAATCACCTTTCCTGACCAAGTAACAAAATTATAGTGACAGTTTTCATGAGGTGGGGTCCCGAGAACCCCATGTTGAAAATTTGGGGCAAAAATTCCAAAAAATGGCTGATTTATCAGCATAAGTTGAAAACCCCATTGAATGGCATTATACCATGCTTACCTTTGAGTCTTCAGTTTGCGGTTTCGGCTTTGAAGAGTGCAGACGTGTCCCGCCCAGAGAAGATGACAGTGCCGGCCTCCAGAGGTAAGTGTGGGGTAAGGTGTGAGGAGGTGGGTACTCAGTGGGAGGGTGGGGATGGGGAAGGGGGACTGGAGTGACAACGAGGGGCTGTTTTCCTTTTTACAGGGAAAAAAAGACTGGAGTGATGACGAGGGACTGTTTTCTTTTTTACAGGAAAAAAAAAGAAAACATTTGGGCACACTGGGATGGGGTCCCAGTGTACCACATGACTGGGGGTAGGTTGACATGATGCCGACATGGGGATTGGGTACCCTGATGTCGGTGGGGGAAGGAACAAACTTGTTAGGCACACCGAGGTGGGCTCCCAGTGTGCCGCATGAGTGGGGGGGGGATCACATAATGCTGATACGGGGATTGAGCACCCTGATGTCGGTGGGTAAAAGGAACAAAGTTTGTGCACACTGGGTGGGCTCCCAGTGTGCGACATAAGTTGGGGGCCACAGAATGCCACGGAGCTGGTGAGGCAACTGCGTATGCACGGCACTTGTGCATGCGCAGTTGCAGTGAATGGTGTGCCAGTCACAACATGACGGTGCAAGCAGAACTGCACATGTGCACAAGTCGTGCATGTGCAAATCATGCCACATAATGCGGAAGTAACAGCCAAAATAGTGTGGCTGTTATTCTGTAGTGGCCGATCGTGGCGGAGGGTTTTAAGCACTGTTGGACTTTCAGAAGGGTACTTCCAAAAGTCCAATGGAAGGTTCCATGATCGACTTTTTTTAGAGCTACTGAGCAATCACAATATGACTGCAGGCTCTGCCCACAGCCCTAAAAAAGAAAACTGTCCCTCGATGTCTTTTTTTTTTTAAGCCTGTAAAAAACAAATCCCTTGTCATTTCCCCTGTCCCCTTCCCCCATCCTGACCCTCCCTCTGCGCACCCACCTCCCGCACCCCCCCGCACCCCATAAGTACCTTTTGAGGTTGGCGGCTGAGATCGTCTGTGGACTGGGACATGCCCACACTTTTCAGCCAAACCACGAACTGAGGAATCAAGGTAAGCGCTGTACAATGGCTGTCAATGGGGTTTTCAGCTTGATGTTGATATCTCAGCCATTTTAGGAATTCTGACCCCTAAATTTTCAATCATAGTTCTTGGGACTTATCTCATGAACATTACATTGTCATTTTCATTACCCAGTCCCGAAAAGGTGGTTTCACGGTCGCCATGCCGAATCACCTTTCGGGACCGAGTAACGAAATGACAGTGTTAGCTGCTCACGAGGAGAGGTCCAAAGCTCATGTTGAAAATTTGGTGCAAAACATTCTCAAAATGACTGCGTTACAAGCGTGCATTGCACAGTTTCTACGCACACTCGTAACTTCACCAATTTTTAATATTTTCACTTTAGATTTTCAACATTGCCATTTCTTCACACCTCCTCAGTATAAGTAGCTTGGTCAGAAACCCTAAGAGAGGAGCCTAAATGGGAGGCCCTGTTTTCCTGGGTAATGTTCTGCCATCATCAAAAAGAACCACAACCCTCTATGTACTTGAGAGATTTCACCTAAGAGAAAGACGTGGATGGCATAGCATCTGAATAATGATATCTTTTACTGTGACAGTAAACACAGGTACCAGTACATACATGACTGTTAGATAACGATGCATTAGATATCCACCATTCCATTTGTTACACTTCACAAAAATGTGTTAACAATTCACTTGAACAAACTACAAGAATCCCCCTATGAACAATCTAGGTTGAAATTGTATTTTATATCAAATTGTTACCATAGAGATCTCTAGGATCATTCCCTAAGGGTGGGATATACCTGACCTTAGTATTGAGGTACAAAACGTTCACTTCACCAATCTTTTGAAGGATCCTGTGCAGCCTAAATAGGAGTGCTTAGAACACCTTTCCTGCACTTTAAAAGTGCAATGACTTTAAAGGATAAACTCCCCTGCATCCCTAGGAGCTCTTCAGCCTATTTCAAATTTTTTATGTCTTGCCTCTTTGGAAGGGACAGGATCATAATTTGCCCCTGAGGAGCCGGCCAAATGATCCCTACCACTTTCCACATCAGAGACCATACCCTGCACTCCAACATTTTGTGATGCGTGTATATGGAGAGCACGGGGCCATGCACCATATAAGTCTATGGGGCATATTTTAACCTTTTATTTTTTAATACAGATTTACACATGCTTGTTGTACAAATCAAGGCCAGCGCTCAAATGCCTTTTTTGTAAAAGGCACCAAAAGGTGCCCCTTAACCCCTTCAGCGCTCGCAATATTGCTGGTACCTCAAACCTCCTCCTATAGACTGTGCTTGGTAGATAAATCCCTGCTGAATGTACCTAGATGTAAAACATCAAAAGGCTCTGTTGCCTTCAATCACTCTGCTCCTAAGCTGTGGAACTCCCTTCCCCAAGCACTTCGAATATCCGGATCCCATGACAGCTTCAAGAAGGAGCTGCACCTACATCTATCCCTTGCTGATCTCTGCACTTGTTTTAATCCTCCTTAATCCACTCACCCGCCAGATGCTTCCTGGCCTAACTTTCACCTCCCTACCTCATAGCGCTTCTTACCCTTACCCTTACCCTTAGCTCCTTGAGGGCTAATCTACCCCAACCCCCCCACCTGAGTCTTGTCTCGGGGGCCGTGATAATGCATCCTGCCCAGTCAGGGATTTGCCCTTGCCTTGTTTTGCTGCCTATTTGAACCTTCATTGTTGTGACTAATTTGAACAATATTTCTTTGCTGCTATGTGTAGGTTTTTTATGCCTAAACATTCTATGTGAATTTCATTGATTGTTATTGTCCTGGCTGCATGTATTCATTACTACTGCATGTTTTGACCTATGCTATTGTAATTTCATTGTACTCATGCTATGTACCTGTCTTTGATTGTTGTACTCTCCCGGGTCGTGCCTGAAAATAATCATTTCATGGCTAGTGCACCTACCTGGTTAACAAAAACTAAATAAATTTATTTATTAGCTTTTGGTAACCGGGTAAGTGCACTAGGCAAAACATCCTGCCTATTTTCAGGCACGACCCGGGATAGTACAATATAACAATACAGTAAGAGTACAATATCACAATACAGCAGTGATACACAATCAGATACATAATGCTGGAGAAGTGTCCTACAAATACCATGACAGAGGACAGCCACCGAATAGAATACACCTACTGGAAAACACCAACAGTAGTCAAGTTATTGCAACACAGATTCAAACAAAACAAGCAATATTGGCCAGTCTGACAGGCCTAGCTGTGAGAAACAGGCAGGTAGGCACCTTAACAGACATTAGGACTAGGAGTGGGAGAAGCAGACAGTTAGAGACACTAGTTACAAAAGGCAAATCCTGAAGGATGGGCAGGTCACAAGCTGACAGTCAAAGTAGACAGACAGAGTCTAAGTAGATAGACAGAGCAGAAGTTAAGCTCAATCACAGTTATAAAGAGCAAAGAGGTGGGAAAATAGGGCATGCTTAAATGTAAGGTGAGATGAGGAGTTCCTGACATGGACGGGGAGAGAGTTCCAAAACCTAGGAGCAAAGTAGGAGAAGGCTTGGTCTCTCATTTTCATGGAGCATGGCTGAACAGATAGCAATAGGGAGGTAGAGGATCTAAGGGTGCAGGACTGAGAGACAGGGGTGAGCATGTTGCCCAGAGAGGAGGGACGAGGAGATCTGGTAAAGGAGTCAACAAAACACTCTAGGGTGTAGGAACGAAGGGCATCGGGAGACAGACATTTTAAAGCAGAATAGAGAAGACAGTGATGGGTTAGGTGGGGAGCCGACAGGGCAAATCTACCGATATTGTTGTAAGATGTGTCCCATTTGCAAAGAACACCTGTGTTGGCATGAGAGAGCACTGGTAGGGCATATAGCAGTTGTGGGAGTAAAAACGCCTCTCGCAACTGAGATCCTGGCAGCCGGAGTGAGTGAGTGACGCACTCTGTAGGCCGCACCAATTTTGGCATTAACTGAGTGACACACCTTGTTGATATGCGCAGAGTAGTCAAGTACCGGATCAAGTGTTACCCCAAGATACTCGAAGGACGAAGTGTTGGAGACAGCAGTGCACCAGGAGATTGGGGGACTCAGTGGACACCTTTCTAGCAGACTCAAAGAGCATGGCCTGGGTCTTGGATACATTTAGGACTTGATAGTTGGATGAAAACCTGGATTGAAGGGTCTGAAAAGTGGGAGAGAGATGTAGATTGATGTTGACAATAGACTTGGAAGCCAAGTAAAGCACCAGGTCATCTGCACACATGATAATATTGCAATGAGAAGAGGGAGTAGGGATATCATTAATGAACAGGGAGAAAAGTAGTGGACCTAGTATCGATCCCCTGCGGAATGCCACAGGTGATCGGGATGGGGAGAAGAGAGACTTGCAGAAAGAGACCACCTGAGACTGATTTTCTAGGTAGCTGCCAAACCAGGAGAGGGTAGAATCAGAGGCACCGAGTGAGTTCAGCTTGGCCAATAGTAGTGTGTGATGAACCACGTCAAATGCTTTGGAGAGATCAATGAACACCGCCCCAGTAAGTAATCCCTTGTCCATGTTATTCTTAACATCGCTGGTAAACTGAGTGAGAGTGGTAGTTGTGCTGTGCCCAGCCCTAAAGCCATGTTGTACTGGAGACTGTAGGTTGAAGTTGAGAAGGTGTGTGGTGACCTGCTGATGAACGAGTTTCTCAAGCAGCTTGCTGAGTGTGGGCAGGAGGGAAATGGGCCTGTAATTCGACCTGACCCTGGTGTCCCCTTTCTTAAAGATGGGTATAGTTCTGGCAGCTTTCCATACCAGAGGCACAGAGGCAGTGCTGATGGAGAGGTTGAAAAGTCTGGTTACAGGTACAGCAAGGCAAGAGGCAAACTGCCTTAAAATACTAGGATGGATACCATCAGGGCCTGCACTACCAGTCGCAGGGATAGACTTTAGTAGCTTAAGTACTTCTAGACTTGTGACCGATGACAGCTCAAGGGCTAGGGCAGCAGCAGCTGACGGGATGGGGATACTGGGGGAGTAGCGTTACATGGAGGGGGGAGATGGGCAGTGTGGAAAACAGGCAGTTAAAGGCATTTGCTATGGTAAGGGGGTTATTACAGTGAGTATCGTTTATCAGCATTTCATTTGGAGTCATATGCTTGTTGCTCCCCAGGATTTCCTTGATTTGAGACCAGTACCTTTTAGGGTTTGAGGTAGAAGAACTGAAAAGGTTACGGTAGTATATGCTCTTGGCTGAGCTAATCTCCCATTTGCAGGTGTTGCATAAGGACCTGTAGGCCATGAAGTCAGCTTGAAAGAAAGAGGACTTCCATACTGACCGGAATTTATCCCTACGTTTCAGCAGTTGAAGTAGGGGCGCTTAAGCCATTTGGTGACTTTACCTTTTACTCTACGTGTGGTGACTGGAATATGAAGGTTCTGAAGGGAGAGTAGGGTACTATTGAAGTATTCAGCCACTATGTTTATGTCATTGGTTATGTAGCGGGGGGACCAGTCACCTGTGTTTAGATCATGCAGAAATGCTGCAGGGTTGAGTTTTGAGATGTTAGAGAAAGATAAGACCTTAGACGGGTGGGGGGGGGTGTCCCAGGTGCAGTAGACTGGGCAGTGATCACTTATGGTGTCAGGTAGAACTCCCGCAGAGGGGGAAGTTCACCTTCCTGTTTGTCAGGATCCAATCTATGAGGGTGGTAGTGGATCCACTTTGGGAGATTCTGGTGGGGTTCCGGATAAGTTGAGTAAGGTTTGCCTTGCTAATAATGGTGGATAAGAGAGAGGAATTGGGCCCTGCCCAGTCCTGATTAAAATCTCCTAGGCATATGACTTCATTTTTCCCAGATGCAGAGGGCACAAGTTCAATAAATTCTTCCAGACCCAGCCTAGAGTTTCAAGGAGGGATGTATGTAACCCCTAGATGGCGCTATCCCAGGGGCTACTACCCCTGCCTGATTTGCCACTAACAGGTTGAGGGGCCTGGATCCAATGGCGGGTGCCTCCACCCAGAGGTCAGGGTTTGCAATAGTTAAACTAACTTGGTCACAGCCCTCTGGGACACTGCAACCTTCCTTTCTTCCCACTAGTGGCCCACACAATATATCAGAATTACCTTCACAGTATACACTTACCCCCAGGTCTAGTTCCGCACTGGGACCTCCTGTGAAATGAGATACAGTGCAACAGTCACAGTACAGTACTTTAACATAGACAAATACCTCAGGCAGTATAATTTGCTGAAACAAGCAGCTCTGATTTATTTAGGGATATAACAAGGACAGGGGAAATCAGGTTAATTAGCTTATCACCTAATAATTACTCTTGGCTCTGTGCACAGGCCTATCCCTATCAGTTACTGTCCCTGGGTACCCAAGCCCTAGTGGCTAGTCCAAACCGTGTGGCAGCTGGTAGGGCCCTTTCACACAGAGAAAAGGAGAATTAAACAGTCAGCAGTACAGTAATTCCATTTGGATTTAATGTGGAATTCAACAGGGAGTGACCCTGAATTAGTACTCACGACCTCCAAATAAGATAGGGTCCTTCAATGTCAGCAGGGCTCACTTGAGGTACAAAACCCCTTCACATCCATATAAAAGAAAGCACTATACCAGGCAGGCTGCATCTGTATCCGATCGCAATACTGCACAATACCCGGAGAACACACAGCAGATTCAGTTCCTGACAGACCGAGTGCAATTTTCAGCAATTCTTCAGTCTTCTACAGGGTGAGCCTGGTTTCTACTCTTCAGAGATCCTTGATTCTTTTCACAGGACGGATTCAGTCCTAACAAGCTCAGACCGGAACTCTGGGCCTTACACACGCTTTTTTGACTAAAACTGCACACTGAAAAGCACAGGGCTCCTTCCTTCTTCACTGCCAAAGCTCAACTGAACTCCAACCGACAAAACCGGCACTTCCTTTGAGTTCCTCCCAGTTCTTGACTGGATTGGCTGTCACCACAATAGACTGCTGCTGTTGGTCCAAAAGGCACTGAAGTCTAAACTACATCTCCCAGAGTCACTGCCCATACAATCCTCTTGTGGCTGGCTCAGATTATGAGTCCAAGTTCTGATTCTGCCAAGGCACCATTTTAGAGCTAGCTTCCCCACACTGATTGGTCCAGTTCAGCAGTTCAAAACTAGAATGGGGAACTAGCACACACAGTTCTGACTGCAAAGAAAGCAGGTTAGACAAACTGTAATTTCATTATTACTCTAAATAATTTCTGGCAAACAGTTACATCTTTCACATAGGTTCCCTTTGCACTCCTAGTGACTGCAAAATGAAGTGATTGGCAGCAGCTCGAGTGGTACTCAATCAAAGAAACACACAGTCCCCATACAACTAATTATGTCTGCAAGCAGACAGCTCTTAAAGAGACAGTACCAGAGGTTCTAAAACACTCACTGATAAATGGCTTAAATGCCAAACACCATTCAGGCTTGGAGCATTCAAGCAAGCTCCTGAAGTCTTTGGGAACCCCCATTTGCAGGGGGTTACACCCTTCCTAGCCTGGGAAAGCTTAGCGTCCCAGCGTCAAGCAAGTACCCCCATAAGTTTCAACTGCAACCATATACATTTGCATTAGGCTCGCACATGTAATCATCAGTCAATATATCATTTTACCAAGAACACATTTCTGAAACATTGCAGAACGTCACTCTTTACACAGTATTACATACACATTGTACCATAACTCAAGTTATTACCTCTTGTACATGAAACCTGAAGAGAGGGGGCCCTTCCCTATCAGTTACCTTGGGGCTGGATGGGGCAAGGGCACCATACTTAGAGGGCAACACAAGTAACTTGGAGTTAGCACTGATGCTCAGTTTGGGCAGTGAGCTCGGGACACATACACCTTTATGGACAACATTGAGAGGCAAACCACAGGCCTCCCAAGGGAATCATAACTGAGGTGCACCACAGGCTTTTACAGCTCGACCAGTCTTTCTAGGGGGAACTGTTACAGTCTCTGCACTCTGAGCCTCATTTTCAGCATTGTCCTCACTTGTCAGGAGTCTCCATGGGGTAGAGGCTAGAACTTGGGGCACTTTCAGCTCCAGGAGTTACAGTTTCTGAGTCCACAACATTTGGCTGCATGGAGAGCTTTCGGACACTGGCAGTGGACTGTCAGGGCACTCAAAAATACTCTTCTTGTTCGAGTGTATCACCAGTCTGCCCCAATCTATCATTTTCCTCCCTGAAAACTCAAACAGTTCAACCATGCACAATGATTCCATTTCATCTGATCTGATGCTTTGCACTCACTTTCTGGGAGCAATGGCTCCAGGGATGAAGCTGGGGCTTAGACAGTCCAGAAGGCCCAGCTTTGTCTCCAGTATTGACTAGGGATTGCCCGAAACAATTGACTCAGTTCGAAGAAGGATAGTATTCAAAGTCACTCTCACTTCTTCCGATATGGACTGACAGTCATGCTCAACTGGGACTTGTGGAGGAGAACACTTTAACTTTGCTTCTGTAGGTGCACACTTTCTTGATCTTTTCTAGCAGCAGCTCTGGTCACTGGTCAGAGGGGGCATCTTCTAGGGGCTCAGACTCAGTAAGATTTGTCCAATGGGCAGTAAATGATTTCTATGCATTGTTTTTACATCTTTGAATTATTCTCAGGCCTTACTTTGTACACTGGCAGATCATCTAGTTTGCCCACTACAATGTGAGGGAGATGGTGCCATCTGTCAGCAATCTTGTGCTTGCCATGCAGTCCCAGATTTCTTAGCAATACCGATCTCCTCCTGGAGTTCCTGTGCTTTCACCTTTTATCATACCTTTCTTTGTTGGCCAGATTTCTTTTGGCAGCCATGGTTTGAGCCAGTTGGTACGCATGAGTTAGCTGGGCCTTTAACTTTGCACATACTGTAAATAGTTGTCAGCTTGAACCCCATCAGGAGACCCCAAAACACACATCTACTGGTAGTCGAGCTCTCTTCCAAACATCAGGCGGTAGGGAGAATCCAGTGGCATCACTTTTGGTGCAGTTATAAGCATGTACCAGGGTGCTAATTTGTTGGCTCCATCTAGGCTTGTCCTTTGGGTGCAGGGTGCCTAGCATATCTAGCAAAGTGCGGTTGAAACGCTCAGGCTGTGGGTCCCCTGGGGTGGTAAGGAGTGGTTCTGGACTTTCGCGACTCCCCACAGAGAAAGCATCTCTTTGATCAGACCGACTCAAAGTCTCTCCCTTGATCAGAATGGATTCTTTGTGGAGCCCCATAGTGAACAAAAAGTTTTCTAAAGTACTTTGGCCACAGTGGATGCTTTCTGGTCTTTGGTGGGAAAGCTTGGGCATATCTCGTGAAATGGTCAGTGACCACCAGCACATTACTGATATTTCTTGATCTGACTCCAAACTCAGAAAATCAATACAGACCAGCTCCATGGGTCCACTGGTGGTGATGTTAACAAGGGGGCAGCCCTCTGGGGCAAAGCTTTCCTCTGTAAGCAGCGATTACAAGTTCGAATGTGTTGCTCCACATCAGCCCCCATCTTAGGCCAATAGAATCTGGATCTCACCAAGTCAAGTGTTCTGTCTATACCAAGGTGCCCCATGTGGTTGTGCAAGGACCTCAGTACTGAGTCTCTGAAAAGCAGTGGGCAGCACTAGTTGTTGTTTGTCTACTTGTCCCCTCTGTCTACTGTTTCTCTGTATAACAGTTTATTGATCAGTTTCAACTTAGGACCTTCTTTGTATAACAGTGCAGTTCTCAAATCAGTGGAGCGTAATTTGGACACATCTTTTCCTGCATAGAGGGCTTCTAAAGCTGCTTTGATCATGGGATCGCAGGGATTGGGCCCGCCGAATACTGTCATTGTCCAGCTGAGGCAGTGCACCAATGTCTATTGCAGAAAAGTGGCCATAAGCAGCAGGTATGCAATTCTCAGAGGCTCAAGCAATCCACCATGCAGTCCACGCGCCCGTGGACATTTGTTCCCCTGTCAAACTTCGGCAGAGTGCCCGAATGTCAGGTTCTGCCAATCGGACCCAATCATTCTGGGAACAGGCCTCCGGAGAGAGCATCAGCATCTATGTGGTTCAGACCTGCTCGCATTCGAGAGCATAGTCATATGTAGATAATGCAGAAAGCCACCTATGGCCAGTGGCATCCAACTAGCTGAGGTCTGCACATAGGTCAAAGGATTATTGCTGCTTTTACTAGTATTTTAGCCCATACAAGTACTCATGGAATTGGTCAACAATAGCCCACTTCAAAGCTAGGAACTCTAACTTATGTACAGGATAGTTCTTTTCGGATGGGGTCAGGCTTCTACTGGCAAAGGCCACTGGTCTCAGGCCATTCTCGTGCTCTTGGTACAACACAGCCCCCAACCCTTGCAAGCTAGCATCAGTGTGCAGGACGTAAGGTTTTCTTGGATCAGCATAGGCCAGCACTGGAGCATGGGTAGTTGATATATGATCTCATGAAAAGCAGTCTCACTAATCAGAGTCCAGCGGGCCCCAAATACTTCACGGATGAAAATACACTCTTTCAGTCTTGAGGGACGCTGACTTTTGGTATTTTTTGTGGGTTGGGGATACCCTTGAGTAAGGTTAAGTAAAGGGATCACTCTTGAATAGTCCTTGATGAAGCTACTGATAATAAACCACAGAATCCCAGGAATCTTTGCAGTTCTTTTAGATTTTTGGCTGTGGCCAGGTGGTCAAGGCCTCAACTTTACTTGGGTGGTCTCTATTCCTCGGTGGATACTATGTGTCCCACATACTTTACTGATGTTTGAAAGAATTGACACTTATCAATGGACAGTTTAAGGCCAAAGTCCTCCAGTCGGTCCAATACCTTAAATAATCTGCTCTCATGTTCCTCCAGTGAGCTGCCAAACACAATAACATCATCTAGGTATACCAGGCACTCTAGTAAGTTCATGTCCCCACTGCACGCTCCATCAATCGTTGAAAAGTGGCTGGGGCACCTGAAATCCCTTGAGGCATCCTCATGAATTCATAGAAGCCAAGCGGACAGATAAAGGCCGCTCTCTCACGGTCCTCTGGGGCCATCGGGATCTGGTAGTACCCACTGCGAGATCCAGCACAGAGAACCACTTGCTCCCGCTTAGGCAGTCCAAAGCATCCTGAATGCGGGCATTGTGTACTGATCAGGGATAGTCCGCCCGGTTTAGGTCGATAATCCACACACATCCTTACTGTTCCATTCTTTTCCTCACTACCACAATGGGGAAGCATAAGGGCTTCTGGATTCTTGTATTACACCAGCAGCTAACATCTCTTGCAGATGCCGTCTCACATCATCTATGTCAGCAGGTGCCAGGCGTCGAGACCTCTCACTAAATGGTCTTCGTCATGCAGCCGGATATTGTGCTCAGCTCCTGCACGCATCCTACATCCCATTCCTTTAAAGAAAACACCTGGTCTCTCTGGGCAAGCTTCTCACTGATCCTTACTTTCCATTCAGCTGGCAGCGGGAGTCGCCAAATCAAACAAGTCAGGCGTTACTCTGTCATTCTTCCTTGAACTCTTGCTGCTGGTAGCACTGCAGTGTCTGCACAATGCACATTAGCCAGGATGCAACCTCTGTTTACTCGAATGTCTCTTTCAGACACATTATGAACTTGGACCATTACCCTTCTGGCATAAGCATGGGCTCTAGCGGGCAAAATACTAGGCTTGACCAGCAGTCCCTCTGGCAATTTTCCATCGCCTGGTGCATCCAACATTAATATTTTTATTCTTAACATCCTTTCTGATACGGACCTCTCCTGTAAGGTACACTGGGCATTTGGCCAGGATCAGAGACTCAGGATCCTTCTTCCATACAATTCCGACCGGTTCCTCTGGTTCTTTTTTTCAGCATCTCTCTGTGCCTCATAGGCCTTCTTAATTAAAGCCGAACTCTTAAAGCTCTACTAGTCTTTGACCCCTGTTTTCATAACACAACTGTGCCAGCCTTCCGAACATATGAGCATTTGTTCCAATCAACAAAGGACACCATCATACAGTCCAGTGGGGGACACACTAAGGCTAGGGTCTCTACTTGTTCGCCACTCCAGCCACGGAGGTGGGGAAAGACAGCCAAATTGGATATACCGGAATAGGGGTAGGCCTTCTCACTTAACCCCTATACATGCAGTCCTTCTAATGGTTGTAAGGGTACGTCTGACAAATGCTTCTGATACCAATCCTGGAACATAATTGTCACTTGGGAGCCACTGTCTAATACAGCTCTTGTAGACACTCCATTCACCTTTACAGTGGTCTCCATGGAGGGACCCACTATTCTGGACCAGTCTGGAGAGGCGGTAGTGGGGACCTGGGCAACTGACTTTGCCACAAAAGGACGTGAATTAGCATTTTTGGTGCCCTCACTGGGATCATGTCGTGCACCTCTTAACCACTGATTTCTTCTCTGAAGCTCTCCTTGTAGCCTATATGCAACTTTGTCAGTGTCTTTTGGGACTGGCATTCCCTTTTCATGTGCCCATCTTTCCACAATTATAGCAAAACATACTTTCTGAGTTTGAGCTGGCCGAGGGCCACACTGGGAGCCAGGGCGGGGGTATTACTAACTGGAAACCTGGGTGCCATCTCTGTCTGCGGTGTGATAAGCATTTGGAGACATCTCGTCAGTTTCTCCACTTCCATGGTCAAGGAATTGAGTTTGGAGCTGTTATCAGCAGGAGATACATGGGTGGGTACCCCACCCCATAGCAGATGCAGTCGGATATAGGTCAGGGCCCGTACTTGCAGGCGTGGCCTTCACAAAGGACTGTTTTGAATTCCGGATCTCTCCTCAACAGTTCGCCCCATTGTGGCATATCTTTTTCCTTGTCAGAGCACTCATTGACTGTCAACCTCTGCCCCTGAACTTCACTTGATGGGTCACCCTCAGTCACTCGGGTCGTAGCCACAGCTGTTGGTGCAGGTACCTCCCGAGGTCGCCTTTTCTCAACTCCTCGAATTTCTCTCATTAACTCATCATAGGAGGGTGGGGATTCCAGTCGATTTGCCAGGCGTAACTGAAGCAACAGCAGTTCTGAGAAGGGGGCAGACTTAAGGATTCTGTCCAGTCTGGTTCGGTCCAGTTCAATCGCCGGCAAACTACCCTTTCTGAGGCATTCTTGCAACAATTTTTCCAGCCGAGAGACATACACAGACAACAACTCCCCTTGGTACTGTTGTGCATTTCTTACTCTCCACCATAGGTCCTCATCAGAATCTGGGCTCCCATACACATTCTCAAGGCCTCAAGATAGGCCTGTGCAGTCGCTTCAGGGTTACTGGCCCGTTTAGCACGGATGGTAGCCAGGGCAGGACCTCTGAGGCTCTCCCTCAACCCTCTTTCGCTTTCGCCTTCGAGCATTGCCATTCTAGCACTTGGGGCAACATAGTCTATCCAGGTCTCCCAGTCATCCTCCCTTGGGGTGGGGAGGTGCCAGAGAAGATCCTCAACCTTCGTGTAAGAGTCGTGACTAATGGCAGGTGCAGAAATAGGAGTCTGCATTGGTTCAGCCACCATTACGGGCACTGGAGCAGGAGAGGGTGTTGGGGAGGAACACCCCAAGTGGCAAGAATAGTTTCTTCAAGTCCTCCACAGTTTTCCCTCTCCAGCAACCATTCAGCAAATTTCTCCTCAAAAGTTTCAGATAGTGGTGGGGGCTGATTCCCCCCCGGGTCTTTACTGTCCTTAGTTATCACTCTCCAAGCAGTGAGGGCTCCCTCTGGGGTAATGGTCTGTGGCACTTTGGAGCTATCTATGGGATCCTTAAACTCTACTAGGGCCAGGAAAGTGTGGGTGAGCAGATTAGCATGCCGACCCACCACCACAGGGTTTTGTAAACCTTCCACCTTGGAAAGTACTCCCTGCACAGTGTCCGTATTGATACCCAGGGGATGTCCAGGATAAGCATAGCATTTGGGGGTCGATCTCCTCCCAGTACACCACTCCACCAGCCGGTGCACAGCCACTTCTATCGGGTACCCATTTTTTCTTAACAGTGGTTCGAATAAGGGCCACCAGAGGACACACAATCCCAGCGGTGAGCCTCCAAGATGTAACCCTAGATGGCGCTATCCCAGGGCTACTACCCTGCCTGATTTGCCACTAACAGGTTGAGGGGCCTGGATCCAATGGCGGGTGCCTCCACCCAGAGGTCAGGGTTTGCAATAGTTAAACTAACTTGGTCACAGCCTCTGGGACACTGCAACCCCCTTTCTTCCCACTAGTGGCCCACACAATATATCAGAATTACCTTCACAGTATACACTTACCCCCAGGTCTAGTTCCGCACTGGGACCTCCTGTGAAATGAGATACAGTGCAACAGTCACAGTACAGTACTTTAACATAGACAAATACCTCAGGCAGTATAACTTTGCTGAAACAAGCAGCTCTGATTTATTTAGGGATATAACAAGGACAGGGAAATCAGGTTAATTAGCTTATCACTCTAATAATCTACCTATGGCTCTGTGCACAGGCCTATCCCTATCAGTTACTGTCCCTGGGTACCCAAGCCCTAGTGGCTAGTCCAAACCGTGGCAGCTGGTAGGGGCCCTTTCACACAGAGAAAAGGAGAATTAAACAGTCAGCAGTACAGTAATTCCATTTGGATTTAATGTGGCAATTCAACAGGGAGTGACCCTGAATTAGTACTCACGACCTCCAAATAAGATAGGGTCCTTCAATGTCAGCAGGGCTCACTTGAGGTACACAAACCTCTTCACACATCCATATAAAAGAAAGCACTATACCAGGCAGGCTGCATCTGTATCCCGATCGCAATTACTGCACAATACCCGGGAGAACACACAGCAGATTCAGTTCCTGACAGACCGAGTGCAATTTTCAGCAATTCTTCAGTCTTCTACAGGGTGAGCCTGGTTTCTACTCTTCAGAGATCCTTTGATTCTTTTCACAGGACATGATTCAGTCCTAACAAGCTGCAGACCGGAACTCTGGGCCTTACACACGTTTTTGACTAAAACTGCACACTGAAAAAGCACAGGGCTCCTTCCTTCTTCACTGCCAAAGCTCAACTGAACTCCAACCGACAAAAACGGGCACTTCCTTTGAGTTCCTCCCAGTTCTTGACTGGATTGGCTGTCACCACAATAGACTGCTGCTGTTGGTCCAAAAGGCACTGAAGTCTAAACTACATCTCCCAGAGTCACTGCCCATACAATCCTCTTGTGGCTGGCTCAGATTATGAGTCCAAGTTCTGATTCGTCCAAGGCACCATTTTAGAGCTAGCTTCCCCACACTGATTGGTCCAGTTCAGCAGTTCAAAACTAGAATGGGGAACTAGCACACACAGTTCTGACTGCAAAGAAGCAGGTTAGACAAACTGTAATTTCATTATTACTCTAAATAATTTCTGGCAAACAGTTACATCTTTCACATAGGTTCCCTTTGCACTCTAGTGACTGCAAAATGAAGTGAATTGGCAGCAGCTCGAGTGGTACTCAATCAAAGAAACACACAGTCCCCATACAAACTAATTATGTCTGCAAGCAGACAGCTCTTAAAGAGACAGTACCAGAGGTTCTAAAAACACTCACTGATAAATGGCTTAAATGCCAAACACCATTCAGGCTTGGAGCATTCAAGCAAGCTCCTGGAAGTCTTTTGGGAACCCCCATTTGCAGGGGGGTTACATGTAAATGTTGTAGATGTGGATTTTTTTAACTCCACCAAGTAAAAGAAGTGCATGAAGCACCTCACAATTTGCCAAAAGGGGACCTTGTATGATAGACACGTTGAGGTGAGACTTGTAGTACAGTGCCAGGCCACCCCCTCTTTTGGCAATAGAGCAATCAACCCAAAACATATTATATTCTGGGAATGAGCAGAGGGAATCAGCAATATAGGGTTTCAACCAGGTTTCAGACAGGGCAAGAACATCTGGATTGTTAGAAGTAACCCAAGCCTTGAGCTCAGTGAGATTAGCAGTAAGGCTCCTAATGTTAAGGTAGGTGAAACTGGGTGATTGAGGCCAACAATTGGAGGAGGGAGACTGGGAGATGGTATTAGAGATAACGGGTCCAGGATTGGTCTCAACATCCCCAGCAAGGGTAAGGGATAGGCTAATTATCCAGAAGGAGGCAATTACGACAGCATGAGAGACACACATCAAGGAGGTAGTGTACCTCTGCAAGATATTCCTAAGTACAACCCCAAGGAGTTTATTATTGAGCCCCAACATGGGTGTAGGTTTAGGGGTGGGGTCGGAGAGTAAGTTGGAGTAGCAGAAGTTATCAGGAGAGTAATAAAGGTGAGAAGAGGGAAGATCAGATGGACCTGTTAATACTGCTAGAAAAAAACAAAGCTCCTAAAAGTGTAAAAGTGGTAGGATGGGATAAATAGTCCTAGAGTATATTGTGAGAAAGGAATAAAGGCAGTGGTAGATAGGGAGGAGAGAAAAGTCAGACAAGAAGCCAAAATCCCTAATTGGAGCAGTAGTTCAGGAGAGCAGAGAGCAGTGACTGAAAATTAGCTGTACCAGAGTACAGGCGACCTCTAATGGGGATCTAGTATAAGGAGCAAATAAGAATCAAGGGAGATAGAAAAAAAGGCAAGACAAGATTGCGCGATACCCTACACTATATATTAAACACCAGCTAAGAGTGGGATGGTATTGGGAGCAGTCGCGAAGTGACTGCGGGGAGCAATCTTGCAGCACCCGAACTAAGCCGGCAGCCTGTACAAAGCAATGAGAGCAGCCGTGATACCAGCTTCTGGCTCCGAAGTAAAAATTACCCTAATTTGCTCCGCATTTGCTCCGAGTTAAAGCAGCCAGAAAGCAGCTAGATGCTCTGTTAATAAATTTAACAGCCTTACTAATGCTAGGAGCAGCCAGCAAAGACCTGGATTATCTGTGGCAGGGCTAACAGAGTTAAAGAATAGCTGTGGCACCCCGGAGGCTGGAATTAATGAAATCCCCAGAAGATAGATTAAAAAATACTGATTGCTAATCAAGTCCACTGATTAAAGCATTCCAGAGTCTCAAATTCAACTGAAAATGCACAGTATCAGCCAGAGTCTGTTACTGCTAGTCCCTGAGCGAACTTGGTAGCCGAGCAAAAAAGGCGCCAAATTCAAATTCCTGAACAAATGGAGATGAGCACGGCGTACCTGAGCAGGAAGGGAGGGCAGATGGGAGCAGCTCTTCGGGTGGTCCTGCCCATGGGTCAAGCTGAGCAGGAAGGCAGGGTGGATGGGAGCAGCTCTGCGGGTGGTCCTGCCTGTAGGTCAAGCTGAGCAGAAAGGCAGGGCAGACGGGAGCAGCTCTGCGGGTGGTCCTGCCCGTGGGTCAAGCTAAATAAAATAAAATCCTGATGAAGGATTGCCCTTATTGTTACTAGCTGCTCCCTTGCCACTGTTGAGCTGATACCTCACCATGACCTCAACTGGAACTACTGCTGTCCTCTGGTCATGAGTGGGGCTACTGCTACTTCCTTGTCACCGTTAGATCTACTATTGTCCGTTTGTCCCTGGTGGTATTACTGCTACCCCTTGGGCACTCCTCGGGCTCCTGTCATCTGTTAGCCATTAGTGGGGTATAGCCTGATATTTTATGGTAGTCTCTACTGTCTTGATATAGCTGAAAAGGATATGGTTTCAGCTGCCATGCACTAAGCAGCTCTGAGCCCTTAACACAGGGTGTCAATTTCATGGCATGGAGTTTGCTCATCTTCTCATGGGAGCCCTGAGGTACTGTGTGGCTGCTGAGAGTGACGAGTGGTGTACCCAAGATAACATTTAGAAGGCTGCCCTCTATGGGTTGGGGATGGGACTTTTGCAACAATACTAATTCTAGCCTGTCAGTATACAGAATGTTTCAGTTTCCAGTGTGACATCAATCCCTCACCGTTTACAAGCAATGAATTCATTGCAGTGGGGTAGCTTGGTGTTAGTATGTACATGGTCTATGAGTAAACATAGTACTTCAGTTTCCAGTGTGACATCAGTCACGTCCCTTTCACTAGCGCAGAATATATCATAAAGTTGGTGGAATCCTATATTGAGCTCACCTGTGCTTCACTTGATCTACAAATAAACTGAGTCAGTTATCTGTGTCATCAGTTTCTCACCTTTTAGCAGCTCTACAGTTTTTTTATTCAAAGAGCATGAACTGCAGACATTTGTTCTTAGCTGTAAAGCTTTTTTTTTATGACAGATCATTAAAAGGAAAGAATATGACAGTAATGCAGAAAAATGACTTAAAACATTCTAAATTGGTTCATCCTGGGAACGAGTGAGCCTCATTATTACCACAGTTCGGTGCCTGCCTGTTGAGAGCTTTAAATAGCTCAGCTCTGTGGTTGCTAAGTGACAAATCACTGTCTCTATGGTAGCTGGGGGCATAGTATAGTTACTCAGTAATCCGGCAGAAAAACACAAAAAACATCTTACCTGCCAGAGTCACTCTCAAGAGTGCGTCAGCAGGTGGCCTCTTACATTTAAATTCTATTGTGTTGCTAACAGCTAAGGGACCCGATATTCTATCTGTGTATCTGTTGCCAGGCTGTGGTTTCACCGTGAATCATAGCCTGCACCTCCCATTCCTACACTACTGTATAGGGAATACTGGATGGGGAGCCATTCACAACCAGCCGCTGCTGCCACAGAAGAGTTCTCATTACATCACATCTCAAGAGCAAAGTGCAAGGGATCTGATGTAATCAGAAGCCCAAGGTGGCAGTTCAGGCTGGTTGGACATGTGGTTCCCCATCCAACATTTTTGATAGAGTATAGTTACGTTTTTTAGGTTTGGGGAAAATTACTGTGGCCATGCACATCAAGATAATTATTCTTGCTACCTGCTATATTGCTCGCCTTGTCCCTCCCTCCCTCAAGCTGTAAGTCAGCACGTCATGTCTGATTTTAAGGTATACCATTTTATGAATGGTCAGGTTGTTCTTGGAGTTTAATAGACCCCCAGGTAGTCTTCTGAAATGTGAAGAGAAAAAAACACCCCCACAGCTATCACGGCAGCATCACTTTCACTGTTAACTGCTTGATGTGCACAGCACTTCCTTCCATTTGAAAACAAAACTGACTTGTGCAGTCTCTAGAGGTTTCAGAATGCTTTTGTACCACAGAAGGGGACAATATTGGAAACATAGAAGCAGACTTTGACCGCAGATAAGGACCACTTAGCCCACCTAGTCTGCCGATTTCTTACCTATTGGATAAGCTGCAGATTCCAGTTACCCAACACCCTACTTCCTCCTACCCCTCTCTAAGATTGCCTTATGTCTGCCCCTGCATTCTTGAATTCCCCCACTGTTTTTGACCCCACAACCTCCTCAGGAAGGTGGTTCCATGTATTGACCACCCTCTTTGTGAAAAAGTACTTCCTCACGTTGCCCCTGAACCATCCTCCCCATCTTCAAATTGTGCCCCCTTGTTCTTGTGCATCTCTTTTTCTTAAAGATGCTCCCATTTTGGACTTCGTTGATTCCCTTGAGGTACTTGAAAGTTTCTATCATATTCTCCCTCTCCCTCCTTTCCTCAGCTTAGTCTCTCTTCATATGGATTCTGTTGCAGATCCTGCACAATTTTAGTTGCCCTCCTTTGGACTGCCTCCACCCTGTCTATGTCCCTGCAGAAATGGGGTCTCTAGAACTGCAAGCAGTACTCAGATGGGGTCATTCTGTACAGTTGGTGAGACCCCATCTGTGGTATTTTTCTTTTATTATTTATGGCAATCCTGCCACTAGGGTTCCTTAAATGGACTGTTGAGTTGATTTTCAGAACAAATCTTAAGTTGTACAGAGGTTACATTGAGTATTAGATTGCTGATGGTAATTTCTGCACTTTTCTTTTAAAGTTTAAGACTTTTTCTGCATTTCTAATCTGTCTGGCTACTATACCTGCCCCTAGGACCTGGCACCAAACATTTCAGATCAGATATATGCCCCCATTTAACACTGTTTGTTTTAACTCTGTGCTGCAATTTGTTGCTAGGACCTAGCCAGAGTCTATAACAGAGCCCCCCCATCATCCCAAGTCCTTTCAATTGTAAATTTTTTTCTCTCACCCCTCCTTGCTCAGACACCTCCCCCTGACCTCCACCAAGGCTTATAACTGCCATCTCTTCTGTTCCTCTCTCTCAGGCTGATTGGAGCCCACTGGGCTGGTACCGCTGACGTGGTCCCCTCCACAAGCAACCCGCCTGCATAGGACAGGCCGAGAAGACACGTGCTGCCCACGCTCCTCCTCCTTGGCCCATAAGGTAACATCTGGTCCTGGACCCAGAACAAGGGAAAGAGGATTTTTGAGCCTTCCTCTCAGTGGGAACTGAAAGGTTCCAGACAGCCTGGAGCGCTGACATTGGTTTTCTGCCCAATGCTGCAGCCAGTGCTGAAATCATTGGACTAGGGCATAAGACTGCAGAGAAACACTGACCTTTGACATTTCTTCCTTTAGCAGCTGTGTAGTGAAGTCCTGATCTTTTTGCTTGCCAGTTCACTCAGTTGCACACTTCTGTGAGCAGTTCAGTGCAGAGCAGCATTTGCGTAACCTGCACTGGCCTGTCAGTGATTTGTTGCCTTTTTTTTTTTTATTATTTATGGCAATCCTGCCACTAGGGTTTCCTTAAATGGACTGTCTACTTTTACATTTCCAAATTATACTGTAAAGCCACTAGAGGGCAACAACATGTGTAGGTTGCAATCCTCTTCCCACTGCTTTCCCCTAACACTTCTAGTCCTGGGTCATTCATATCTAGAGCAGATTATCAATGTCCTAACATTCAGTGGTGTGATCTGAATCTGTAAGCCTGTACAAAGCCTCTACTACCCTACCCAGAATGGTTTCCATCTCCCTCCTACTCATACCCTTCCTGGTTCTTACCCTTATCCCAGTCTCCCCCTCTACACCTATTGCTACTTCTCTCTCTCCCCTTCCCTTTCAGATACCTCCTTCATTCTGTCAATCGCCCCCCCAGCTCCCCTAGTAAACAGACTCCACTTTCCCTACTACCCTCCGGCCTCTCTGATTTCCCTTCCTAGTCACCTTGCCTTTCTTCATTTCCTTATCCCCTTCTCTCCACCCTTCCCTCCATCTTCCCCTCCTTCCCGTATTTCCTACTCCAATTACAAAAGTCCTAAACTTCACTATTTCATCCTTGCCCTCCTTCTTCTTTCGTCAGGGAGCATTCACCCCAACCCTGGACCTATTTCTTCTCCTACCCTGGCTCCTTACCCAAATAACATGTCTCCAAACCCCACTTCCATTACAACCCTCCCTAATGGGTTGAAGCTCCTCCACCAGAACATCTGCAGCCTACTACCTAAAATCGACCTCCTACAAACTCTTATGATTTCACACACCCCTGACATCCTAATTATTACCAAGACATGGCTCAACAAAAGCACCCCTGACAGTGCCATTTCTATCCCTGGATATTCCATCTCCAGACAAGATCGATTGGGTCGCGGAGGGGGAGTGGCCATGTATATCCTGTCCTCACTGCAGTTTATTACCACCTTATCTACCTCCATCCCAGCTACCTATGAAGCCCTTGTCACCCGCATTACCCTTACTTTCTCAATCCCAATCTTTGTGACTGGCATC
The DNA here is from genome assembly GCA_016271365.2 of Neoceratodus forsteri. NCBI lineage: Eukaryota > Metazoa > Chordata > Ceratodontiformes > Ceratodontidae > Neoceratodus > Neoceratodus forsteri. The sequence goes on from CM028132.1 coordinate 458,746,335, forward strand.
TATTGCCATCCAAACATTCAACCCTCGGTCACGACAAACTCTTAGCCAATATCACCTCCCTCTCGCAATCTGGTGAACTTTTCATAATGGGTGACATGAATCTAAATTGGTTGCCTCCCAAGTTAAACAAGCTATGCAATGACGTCACTGCTCTAAACCTCACTCAACTTATACTTGAGCCCACACACCCTAATCCCAAAACACAAAACCACACCCTGCTTGACTGGGCACTCACAACCCACCAGCACCGCATCATTAAATCTGGTCTCCTCCCTGATACCCTTAGTACCACAACCCCATTTTCATTGTACGTAAGGTTCATCACCCCAAACCTCCCCCTAAAATCATACAGCTCTGGTCCTTTAAATCCTTAGACCTTATCCCAATCAACTCTGCACTTGCTTCCACCAACTGGGCCCCCCCTCTCCACTGCCATTTCTGTCGACCAAACGCTTGACTATTTTAAGGATAAATTCATTGCCACCTGGAATGCCTTTGCACCTTTCAGAAGGACCAGAGTCCGTGGGCTTCGCCTCCCCTGGATCACCCCTGAACTACTGGCCTGCTTCAGGGAGCGTGACTGGGCCTGGAGAAAACATAAATCTACTAAACATCCAAATGACTATGCCAAGTACAGAACGCTACGCAATTCATGTACTAAAGCTACTAGACTGGCTAAGTCCAATTATTTCAACTCCTCATTCCTGACTAACATTAACTCACCATCTAAATTCTGGAGGGTAGTTCATGCCTTATTCTCTCCCCCCTCTCCTTCCAGTTCTCAAAATAAATAACTCCCTAGTTTCCGATCCTGGCTCCATAGCCAATGAATTTAATCCCTACTACACCTCGTGCGCCACGTCTCTTCTAAATTCCCTCTCCCCATTGCCACCTACTGACTTCAGCCCTTCACCTTTGCCAGTGCCTACCCCTCTCCAATTTTTCTTTTCTACTATCTCCTCTGATGAAGCTCTTAGTGCCCTCCTGTCCCTCAACCCCGCTAAAGGCTCCTCACCAGATGAGCTTGATCCTAAACTTCTCTACCTTTCTGCTCCTGCAATTATTTATCCTATTTCATTAATCCTTAACCTGTCCTTTATTTCTGCCCAAGTACCCTCATCCTGGAAATACGCTCTAGTCCTTCCTCTCCCCAAGGGTGGTGACACATCCACTCCTGGCAACTATCGCCCCATTTCCCTCCTTCCTACCCTTGCCAAACTTCAAGAACATTTAGTTCTTTCTCAACTATCACCCTTCCTCTCTAATTCCTCCTCCTTCTTCACCCCCTTCTAATCTGGTTTTCAGAAGAACCACTCAACAACCACCTCCCTCCTCAGGCTTACTGACTCCATCCTTTCAGGGATGGATGATGGCCTGATCACCTCGGCCATATTTGTAGACCTAGCCAAAGCTTTCAACACTTTTCCATTCTCTGCTTCTCGATTCACTCTCCTCAGCTGGCCTTGCTTCATCAGCCACCAACTGGTTTAAATCCTACCTCATTGGCAGGACCCAATCGGTGAGAATCCTTGATTCCATCTCCCCTCCACTCCCCATCAACACTGATGTCCCTCAGGGCTCAGTGCTTGGTCCCCTACTCTTCTTCATTTTCCATAATGATCTTCCCACAGCCTGCTCACCCTCTTCTATCCACATGTATGCTGAAGATACTATTTTGTACAGTTCCGGCAAAAACCCTGCTGCTGTGCAAACCAGCTTACAGCATGACTTCTACCAAGTTCAGCTCTGGCTTGCTTCTCACCAGCTTTTTCTAAACGCCAAGAAGACAGTCTTAATGACCTTTGGCACCAGGCAGAGACTCTCTAGGCTCCCAGCCCTACCCACCTTCCACACCCTTGATGGGACCATCTTGGAGGACACCTCCTCATTTAGATATCTGGGGGTATGGCTGGACCAGCACCTCAACTTCTCTGTGCATACCGATGCTATCTTGAAGAAACTGCGCCCCAAGCTTGGTGCTCTGTACAGGAATTGTAGTTGCATCCCGCTGACTGTGAGGCGTGAAATTGTCCAGAAGATGATGCTCCCCACCTTTGACTACTGTGATGTAGTCTATGGTGCTGCTCCCAAATCTTCCCTGACCAAGTTGGACACTCTCTTTAACTCCTCCTGCCACTTTGCTATCGACTCCCCTTCCCACTCCCACCACTGTGAACTCTACCACTCTCTAACCTCCCTTACACTATCTCACAGACGCATCTCTTACTGTACCAAACTAACCTTTAAATTCTGCTTCGGGGGCTCCCCTCCTAAATCTCATCTCCTCTCTCCACTTCACCTCCCCCACACATTCTCTTAGATCAAATGACGCCTGCACCTTGACAGTCCCTTGCCACTCCAACCTCATCAGTCAGACTGGTTTCGCCCATCGTTTCCCTAAAATCTGAAATTCCCTCTCCCTGAAATATGACACTCCTTCTCCAACTACTCCCTTACCTCTGCCTACACAATTACCTTTCCCTCAGCTGTTCCTGCTTTAACCCACCTTAATACCTATTCCCAGTTTCTGCCTTCCTACTATGACCCCCCTGGCAGGATTCTCAACATCCTGAAGGGGGAATCAGGAAATGGCTACCCCTTCTCCTCATATTCAGTTCTTGCCCCCCCCTTCTCCACCTGTCCTTCTGGGTCACCAGTGTGCACAACCTAACCCCATCCTTTTTACTCCAACAGCACTTGCATACTACCTCAAGCCTGCTTCTGGTACACTCATGAACTATCAATAGTTCTATTGCATTATTACTGTTTTGTACATTTATATGTACTTTTGTATGATTTTGGACATGTATTGTAATTTACCCAGTGTTCCACTACTGTTTATCCACCTCTGGACCAGAAGGTCGTGGGTTCTCATCCCACACCGGGATGGACTTGCACCTAAAAATCGCTGGCATCCGAGTGCAGTATTAGGGTGTGCTGTACTGCTGGGGTGTGCCGTCCTTCAGATGAGATGTTAAACTGAGGTCCCTTCTGCCCATCCTGGTGTTGTCCTGGTGGGTGTCCAGGTGGAAGTAAAAGAACCCAGGGTACTCGTCGTAAAGAGCGGGGAACATTCCCGGTGTCCTGGCCAGCATTCCCCTTCCCATAAACTGGTTCATGCAATTATCCAGGCTGTGTGTGGGTGATGATGTGCGATATGGCTGCCACCACACAGTCAGTCGCTTCACTACCAGTCTAGCATTGCTTGTAAAGCACTTTGGGATGCTGTGTATGAAAAGCGCTATATAAATGCTGATTCTTCTTCTTCTTCTTTATTGTACAATACCTTGTGTTCCAACTGTTGCACAATCTTACAATGTTGTAATTTTTTGTACTAACCACATACTATTGTAACTGATCATCCTTTACAACCCTATGTAACCCCTCCCCACAGGTCGTACTGTGAGACGAGGAACTTGTTGTTCAGTGTGCCCTCCTGGTGAAACATTTCAATAAATAAATAAATAAATAAAATAACAGCTTCCTGTTTTCTACTGGAGATGCCTCTCCCTGTACATTCTAGTATCCCCCCAGTCCTCCTTACTGCCTTCTCACATTGCTTACCTACCTCAAAGTCATCTGATATGACTACCCCTAGGTCCCTTTCCATTTGTGCTGTTGTTAGTACCCCCCATTGTATACTCTTCCTCTGGGTTTTTGTTTCCCAGGTGCATTACTTTGCCCTTTTTTGCATTGAATCTAAGCTGCCATATTTTTAACCATTCCTCCAATCTTGCCAAGTCCCTTCTTATCCTTTGCACCCCCTTCTTGCGTATCAACCTTGTTGCAGATCTTTGTGTCATCTGCAAAGAGGCATACTTTTCCTTCTAGCCCCCTCTGCAATGTCACCTATAAAGACATTAAAGAGGACCGGTCCCAATACTGAACCCTGTGGTTCCCCACTAGTAATCCCCCTTTCTTCAGAGTGTACTCCATTTACTATTACCCTCTGGGTCCTGTTGTCCAGCCAGCTTGTTACCCAGGCTACCACCCTGGGACCCACTCCCAGGCTGGCTAACTTGTTTATCAATCTTTTGTGTGGGACTGTGTCAGATGCCTTGCTAAAGTCCCGGTAAGCCATATCCACAGCCCCTCCCTGGTCTATTACTTTGGTTACCCAGTCAAAGAAATCTGTTAGATTTGTGTGACATGACCTTCTTGCTGTAAATCCATGCTGCCTTGGGTCCTGTGCCCTGCTGGCCTCTAGGTACTCAACAGTTATTTCTTTCAGAAGTGATTCCATCATTTTCCCTACCACTGAGATCAAGCTAACAGGTCTGTAGTTTCCTGTCTCTGCCTTGCTCCCACATTTCTGAAAAGGAATCACATCCACCCTAGCCTAGTCCTCCGGTACCACACCATCCTCCCATGATTTGTTAAAAAGGGTAGTCAGTGGTGTCACTAGTTATCCCCTTAGTTCTTTCAGAATTCTATGGTGAATTCCATCAGGCCCCATTGCTTTGTCCACTTTGAGTTTTAGGAGTTCCTTCATGACCTTTTCTTCTGTGAATGGACTGGTTTCGACCCCTCTGTCCAGAGTGCCTTTATCATTTGGTTTAGGTAACTCACCCCTCTTCTTTTATGAATACTAAGCAAAAATATTTGTTCAGTATCTCTACCTTTTCACAGTCACCCTCTGCCCACCTCCTCCCCCCTTTTAAGCTTCACTATCCTTCCCTTGGTCTTCCTTCACTCCCTGATGTACCGAAAAAAGGTTTTATTCCCCCTTCTTAACTGAGTTGGCTATCTTTTCCTCGACTTGGGCCTTTGCTATTCTGACTGCCTTCCCTGCTTTCTTCTACTTTAACTGATACAGGTCTCTGTCCTGCTCCTTCTTGATTCCTTGTGCTTCCTGAATGCTATTTTTTTCTCCCTAACCTTCCCTGCCACCTCCTTTGAGAGCTATAGTGTTTTTTTACTTCGTTTTGTTTTGTTCATTTGCTTCACACAAAGGCTCATTGCCTCTGTGATAGCAGTTTTGATTATTCTCCATTGCTCCCCCCCTTCCTGCCCATTTGCTAGAGCATTCCTTAGGCACGCACCCATTTTAGCAAAGTCAGCCCTCCAAAAGTCCAGGACCTTTGCCTTTGTATGGCTTGACTCTACTGCTGTGTTTATCGTGAACCATACTGTTCGGTGATCGCTAGTTCTCCAGATGGCTACCCACTTCTAAATCTGTGATCCTCTCTCCATCTCCATTTGAGAGTACCAGGTCTAAGATTGCTCCCTCCTGAGTGGGTTCCAATACTAGCTGTCTAAGGCATGACCCCTGCAGGGCATCGAGAATGACCCGGCTCTTGGATGTGGCTGCAGCAAATGCGCTCCAGTTAACTTCTGGCATATTCAGGTCCCCCGCCAACAAAATCTCCCATTTTTCTGCCATTCTAAGGATATCTTCTATCATTTCCTTGTCCATTTCCTCCCCCTAAGATGGCGGTCTGTATATAATCCCCGTGCGGATTGTGGTGCCATTGCCTGTCTCCAAGTTGACCCACAGTGCCTCCTCACCTCCCCGTTTATCCTTTTGTTCTGTTGCTTTGATTCCTTCCCTTATGTAGATAGTGTACCCTGGTATGTTTACATCCCAGTCATGTTTCTGTGACTGCCATGATATCCAGATGTTCCTCTTCCATCAAGGCCACTAGTTAAGAAAGCTTGTTACCCAGACTATGGGCATTGGTACTCATTACTCTCCATTTTCTGATGGCTTTACCTCTTGTAACCCCATCCCTGCCCTTACTGACTTTGCCTTCTCCATTTACCCCTGTCCTGCTCCCTATTTATCTTTCTACCTTGGAGTTTTCCTTGCTAACTACCCTGTTTTGTGGGGGGAGGCTGGGAATTCCCTGCTTCTTATCAGTGCCTCTGCCCTTGGCTAGTTTAAAAGCTTGCCAATGAAGCATTTAAACTGATCACCCAGGAGACTTGTTCCCTTCCTGGACAGATGCAGACCATCGTGCCAATATAGGTGGGTATCCCTCCAGGTGGAACCCAAGTCACCAATGAAGCCAAAACCCTGTGCTCTGCACCAGTTTTTCAACCATTCATTGAATTGCATGGTGCGGAGTACCCTCACCTCACTCATGCTACAGACGGGCAGCACCTCTGAGAAGGATACTGTATGAGCTACTTGTCTAAGGCCCCTCCCCAACTCCACAAACTCCTCCTGCACTGCTCTAATCCCATGCCCAGCCAAGTCATTTGTCCCTAGGTGAACAATGATGTCCGGCTCTGTTCCGTGACCTTTGAACTGTGTACAAAAGCATTTTGAAAGGGATGTAAAATCTATACATAAAGCACAAACCTGGGCACATACCACTCTCACACCCCTAAAAAATATAATTTAAAGAACCTTGCATGTGTGTAAAAAAACAAAGTTTTATATAAGACATACAAGCAGGCATACAGAGGTACTTACAGTACTAATCCCCCACCTTATCCCGCCTTCTATTTTCCTCCATGAGGCACTTATTTCCACCCTATACCTCCCTCCTCCTTCCCCTCTCTCTTTAAACTTTGACAAAGAAATATTATTCTGCTTAAGTTGTCATTCTTAGTAGCTCCTTACTTGTATTGTGTGAAACTTCATAGTCCCCTATATTGTTAACTGTATCACTGCACTTATGCTATTTGTACTGTTCCCTCCAATTTTGAAATGTCTGTACTGTGTTTGCTCAAATTATGAAATGTATGTTATTTGTTATATTTTGTGGGCATGGAGTCTTTGTAAATGAGCTTCCAGCTCAAAGGTGTTATTCATAGACCTCAATAAATAAATAAATATTAACAGTCACAGTGAAAGCCAAAAGTTTTCACATACAAATTGGCGCTCGCTCACAGTTCCTAGCAGTGTTAGGTTTCTACACTGCTTATATAGTGCTATACATCAATTAATTAGTATAATGAATTATTGACAGGTGCACCCAATTTATTTCAAAACCTCACGGGTGCCCTACTTAATTTTAAAGGTCTAGGTGCAAGTTAAATAGACCAACACCATATAAGTGCAAGTCTTAAAGTGCATATTATTGTGCAAATTATGAACCATTAATAATTACTCTCTGTTCTATTGAAGTACCTGCACATAACATTAAAATCAGCATAATGTGGCAACATGGTGATTTTAAAAATATTAATGCAGCAAACCAGAAGTTTAGAAGACTAGCTGCCTATACGTATACATACTTGTATGAAACTGACAGTGCAGAAAAGATGAGAACATGGGGGGAAAAGCATTAAAGTTGCGATAAATCTTCCAACAGCAAACTTACAGGCATATTCTCTAAATAACTAGCAAAAATAGTCCCATTTATGATGAAGCAGACTTCAGGCTTGACTTTTCTTGTTCTGATGACGAATCAGGTAGACTTGGGGCATCAGAAAAAGTGTCTCTTTTCAAAGTCTCAAGGACTTCTGAGTCAGATGAAGGTATGATAGATTCTTATGGACTTTGAAGAATGGGCATTGGAACTTACACTGTAAACGTATAAAAACAAATGTTAGCATTAATAGGGGATACAGATCCAACTTCTCATTTAGTTCTGTAGGTTTTTTTTTTGTTGGCTCCCAATCTTAAAATTCCCAAACCCTCCTTTTTAAGGATTAAATTCTCCAGGTCACCCCCCTCAAATGAGCTTTGATTTTATTTATTACAATAAATTCAAAAACATGGCCTTGACCTTTTTCCTTTACATGCATAGCTAAAGCATTTTTCTCACTCTGAATCTATACAGAACAGCACAGTGCTATACACTATAATGAAAACAATGTATGGACAACCATATACAACAAGGCTGTGTTCCCATCGAGGGTCTGTAATGACATCATATTGACCTCAAGAGGGAAGCTTGGGAGGTCCTGTGATGTCATAACAGACTCAAGATGTTACACAGCCAACTTATGTATGGCTACCCATATACTGTTTTTTTGATAGTGCATGGTTTCTCTGGTATGTATGGTTTTTGTAACAGACAAACATAGAAAACCAAACCTTAACTTAAATGACACCTGGTGCAGAGTCAGGGACAGGAGAAATACTTACCACCTCATGTACAGCAGAGTACAGGGCAGCTTATGCCCACTAAGAGCAGAGGTGGCTCAAGGATTTTTCTGGCAGAAAAAGCTATAGTACTATAGCAATGGTGTAACAACTATGGTACAACAACTTTCAAAACTCCTTTCACCATAGTTCTGATGTCACAGCTATAGTACACAGGATTTCCGAGTTTATGGCATTCCATACACAGTTGACACAAATCATATGCCATATTATGAAAGGGTTAGAAAGAATGCTGGCTTCTGACTGGCCAAGAGGTACTTTTAGCTGGGCCATTATCTCAGCACAACAGCCCAGCTGAAAGTAGCTCAACAAAACTATATTTAAAAAATATCAATCAATTTATTTTATACTGAAGAGTATGTGAGCAAACGTCCAGTTGTACATGAAATTACAAAGATAAAAGAGAAACAATTTACAGTATACAGTTACAGACATATATAAAGGCAGAGGTAATATCTTATACACAGGAAATTAATTACAGGCATGAGGGAACAAAAGTACAAGGTAAAATAATAATTTACAGGACATAATTTAAAAAAAACCGTTTTGAGTCATTTGCATACACAGGATAACCAAAAGATATAAAAAGGGAGGGAAACAGGAGGGGAAGGGAGGAGGGGGTGCTGGGGAAGAGCGAGGGGCAGAGGGTGGAGGATGAGGGAAGAACAACAGGAGAGAAAAAGAGGCGGAATTGTAAGGGGGGATATTAAAGAGCTGAGTTATATTCAGCCGGCATTAGGAGAACAAGTACATGCTAGTTTCACTTGGAGGTGGCTCGAGAGGGACCTCTGAAAGGCAAATATAGTGCTGCAGACAAGGCAGTCGGGATGGAGCAAGTTGTACTGTTTTGAGCCCTTATAAGAAATGGAATTTTGTTCAAGCGAGGTATGGAAGAATGGGATGCTGAAAACATTGCTAGAGGCTCCTCTGGTTTGGTGGGCAGGAGGAGATTTGGAGGACAGTGATGCCACGCTCAGTGGTAGTTTATTCAGGTGAACTTTATGGAGAAAAGAAAGCTCTTTGAGGATACATCCAACTTACTAAAAAGGACCCATTTCATAATTGCAATAAGGTACTCCGGGGGGGGGGTACATAATGGTGGGATAACGGCCCTTCTCAGGCGGTGGAATCACTTGGCTTTGCCTTCACCTGAGGGGGTCTGTTATCTCACCATAATGCAATCCCTGTCATGCTTTATTGCTTAAATAATACCCATTTCAAATTTTAGCCCAACTCCAGTGCATACTGATCCCTGTCCAGTATTTATTCAACTCTCTAAACACAAACTGACAAAAGTACATTTTATTGTTCACTTGCATGGTGATGAAAAATGGTCACTTATCAGTTTATCATCAGAACTACATAGTGGTTAGATTGGAAATGTTTAGGTGGGGGGGTCTCTTACATCTAGATATCTAGGAGGTGGAAAGTACAGTTACGTAAGAACTTACCACAATGGTAGATCTTTAGGAGAAGCTCTTGCAGCAGGCCACACTGGTAGGACTAAGCTGTCAGGCACCAGGACCACGTAGAAAACTTCTAGCTAGCAGTCTACCATGGGGAACCGCCCACCACTGACATCAGTCATCTGCCTAGCCTATAAAGGTGGGCAGTTCCTCACATCTACCTCAGTTGTCCTGCTAGAGACCCCATATGGGCAGCTAATGGAGAATGGAGGAGGTTTCTCAAGAGCCAAATAATGAAAGGCAACAGAAGTGTGAGAGAAAATGAGCAGCAGGGGGAAGGAGGGAGGGAAAGCAGGGTCTGCTGCAAGAGCTGCGCTCGAAGATCTACTGGTACAGTAAGTTCTTACGTAACTGCACTATCTTACTTTGAGGAAGGCTCTTGCAGCAAGCCACACTGGTAGGACTGAGTTCCAAGCAATACTGGGGTAGCACCAGGATAACACCATTGGGAGGAGGACAGATCAGCAGCCAAGAGCTCAGGAGAGATTGCCCTGAAATACCGCTAGGCCGAAATTGGCCCTGCGCTGAGAGGCGATGTCCAGGCTGTAATGCTTGATGAAGGTGTGGACAGAGTTCCAGGTGGCAGCTGCACAGATATCCACAGCAGACACATTTCTGAAACAAGCCATTGAGGCAGCCATACCTCTGGTGGAATGGCATTTGACTGCTCCTGGAAGGGTCTTGTTGTACTTGCAGTAGCAATAAGCAATGCAATTTACTAACTACTTAGACAAACACTGTTTAGAAACAGGAGCGTCCTCTCTCTTGGGGGCAAATGAAACAAACAACTCTTCAGATTTCCTGAAAGGCTTTGTGCAGTTCATGTAGTACCACAAAAATGACAAAATCCTATGTACATCCAAAGTGTGGAGCAAGGCCTCCCCTGATTAGAATACTCAGGAAAAAAAACTGGAAGGTGGATAAATTGATTCAAAGTAAACTCTGACACCACCTTAGGCAAAAACTTAGGATTAGTATGCAAAGACACTCTGTCTTCATGAAAAAACAAATAAGACTCCTTGCATGTGAGAGCCTGGAACTCAGAAATCCTTTGAGCAGAAGTAACAGCAACCAAAAAGAACCCTTTCCATGACAGAAAGCACAGCTCATAACTCACGGCTGAGTCAAAGGGAGGTAAATTGAGTTTCTCCAACATAAAACTGAGGTCCCAAGGAGGGACAGGGTCCTGTATGGGAGGCTTCAGATGCAAAATGCCCCACGGGAATGTGCGGGACACTTCAAGCTAGGTGACAGTTTTGACCCAATAGGTGCATGGTATGCAGAGATGATGGAAAGATGCACCTTGAGTGAGGAGTACCCCAAGCCTGAATCCGAAAGGGAAATAAGGTAATCCAGCACCTGATTCACCGGGCAGGTGAAAGGATCCAAATGGCGAGTAGTGGCCCAAAAGAGAGAAATGCTTCCATTTTGTAGCGTAAGTGGCCCTGGTGGAGGGTTTCCTGGCTGCCACCAGAATGTCTGTGACCCTAGAGGACACCTTGAAGTGGGCAATAGCTAGGTCCACAGAAGCCACACATGGAGATGCAGGGACTTTAGGTCCAGATGGACCAGGTTGCCCTGACCCTGGGACAGCAAGCTGGTGCACAGTGGTAAGGGCACTGGAGGTTCCACTGCCAGCCGTTGCAACAGGGGAAACCAAATCTGACATGGCCAGAATGGAGCTATGAGAATCATCTCTGCCCCTTCCAACTGGAGCTCGAGCAAAACCTGTAGGAGCAGGAAGGGAGGAAAGTCATACAGAAACCTCCCCTTCCAAGAGCGGGACAGTGCGTTTTGCCAGAAAACTCCAGGCCCGGGATCAAGTGAGCAGAAAAGTGGCAGTTTGCATTGAGTGGGGACACGAAGTGGTCCAACTCTGGATGTCCCCACCTGTTGAAGAGATCTTTGTCCACCGAGGTTAGAAGCTTCCACTTGTGAACCCATGACCTGGAGTGGCCGAGACTGTCGGCCAAGACATTTTAAATGCCTGGCACATGTACAGCTGAGAGCTCCAGACTGTGCTTGATGGCCCAATACTAGACTCTCATTGCCTCCCAACACAGGGGGTATGAATAAGTCCTCCCTGCTTGTTGATGTAATACACCACACTTGTCCGTCAACACCAGCAGTGGACCATGGAGGATATGAGTCTGAAAGGCCTGCAGAGCATAAAGGACCGATCACATCTCCAGGACATTGATATGGATACCCTGCTCTATGTCCACCCAAGTACCGTGGGTCTGGTGATTGGCCAAATGAGTACCACATCCCAAGCCAGATGCATCTGTCGTGAGACTCTGCTAGGGGGTCGAGAGCTGAAAAGAGACCCCTGAAGGAGGTTGGCTGGATCCAGCCACCATGACATAACCCTTTAGACCGGGTCGGAGACCAGGATCAAGTGGTCCAAGTCGTCCGTGCATTGATCCCACTGGATTCTCAGGGTCCACTGAGGAACCTGCATATGCAGGAAGGCCAGGGGAACAAGCGCAATGTCATGTGGCCCAGAAGGTGCAGGAACACTATGGCAGGGATCTGCCGGCTGTGGGAAACCAGATGAGCCTGCTCCATCAGTCATTCCACCCTGTCCTTAGACAGAAAGTCCTTGCCTTGGCTGGTGTCCAGGATAGCCCCAATGTATTGAAGGTGTTGGCAAGGGGAGAGGCAGGACTTTAGTAGATTGATAGTGATCCCCAAGGCCTGAAAGAGGTGGAATGTGTATTCCAGTGTCTAACCAGATGATCCCTGGAAGGGGCAGCTAGCAGTCAATCGTCCAGGTAGTGGAACACATAGAATCCTTACCCCTTAAGTGTCACTGCCACTACTGCCAGGCATTTGGTAAACACCCAGGGAGCCAAGGAAAGGCCAAAAGGGAGAGCCCAGAATTGGAAATGAGCTCCCTGAAAGTGGAAGCAGAGGAAGCAGTGATGGGCAGGAAAGATTTGGATGTGCAGGTGAGCATCCTGCATATCCAGAGAGCAGAGCCAGTCCCCCTGGTGCAAAGGGGGTAACAGCCCCTGGAGAGTGACTATCCAGAAACACTTGTACTTGATGTACAGAGTTAGACGGTTCAGGTCCAGGACGGGCTGAAGATCCCCGGTCTTTTTAGGGATGAGGAAGAAGTAGGAGTAAAACCCCCTTCCCCATTGAGCCTGAGGGATGGGCTCTATGACTCTTTTTCGAGGAAGAGCCTGAATTTCCCCCCAAACCAGAGAAAGATGAACAGGAGGATGAGTGGGAGATTATAGGTGGATTTTCTGGAGGCCACTCTAGAAACTCCAGAGTGTGACTGTGCTCTATGATCTGAAGCACCCAGTTGGCTATGGTTAGGGATGTAAGTTTGTCATGCAGTCATACACGTCATTGATTCCATGATGTTTGATCTTTATTAAGGACTTCCATGACTTTCACTAGTGTCATCAGAATGTAGCGATGATGACAGTGCCACAACATTTACTACTGTTTACTAATGATTTCATGAACAAACAATGAGTCATTAAAACCTCATCCATGACAAACTTACATCCCTAGCTATGGTCACTCCCCTCCACCCATCTAGGTGGAGGAAAAAACAACCCCCAACCACTTCCCATGGATCCTCTTCCGGGGGGCGTTGGGTAAGGAGTCAAGAGGTAGAAGCGGGCACAGACAGGGGGGCCATGGAGGTCCTAGGAGCTCTGGTGGTGGCAGCAGCAGGGGCTGTTGTGGCCTTACGCTTGTGCTGTCCCTTGAGAGGCAGGTTCCAAGATTGCTTATGAACATACAAAAATAGCCAGCAGAAGGAGACCTCTTGGTCTATCGTGTCTGCTCGAATTGATGCAGGGTCCTGGCTTTACACTTCCACCAGTGCTTACAGGAGGACCTGCAAAAGGACTGATGTTAGTCAGCTCTAGGCTGAGTGTGATAAAGCGAATGGACCAACTTGAAGGCCTGCCCTCACTCCTGCAGAGTGGAAATGATATCCTGGACATCCCCTCTAGAAAGGACTGAATCCTGGAAGGGGGCATCCAAAATGCTGGCCTGTACATCCGATTCAAAGCCAGACACCAGGAGCCAAGAATAACACCAGAGACAGACCCCAGCAGCTGCCCCATGCCTGGAGGAGTCCACAGCATCATAAGCAGCCTGGAGGATGCGACTGCCAATGTCTGAGCCTGATTTCACGAGCTGGGTGAGCTGCGTCTTAGTGGGGTCCTCAGTCAAGGTCTGCACCAGATCCCTGGCTTGGTCCCAAAGAACATTTTGATTTTGGACCATGTGGGCCAGATAATTCAAGGCCCGGATAGCCAGCGTAGTAGAGGCAAATACCCGTTTGCCCAGGTGAACCAGCTGTCTGGACTCCAGGTCCTGGGGAAAGGTACTAATGAACTTGGTACTCTCACAGGGTGTAAACTCACCCTACACCAGTTGAAGCTCCGATTCGATTGAGTGTAATGATTGTTTGTGGGGTCCGGGCACAGGTTACCTGATTCTCCTGATTTACTGCCTCCCTGGGGTGGTGGGAGAATTCCTGCAGGAGGTAGCCGACTTCGTCGTCGGTGAAACACTGGAGGCCCCCAGATGTTTAGTGCTGGGGGACTTCAATGTTTGGTCCAATCATTACACAATGGAGTTCTTGTTTGGGCCCCCCCCAAGAGCCCTCCCCCTGCTGAGATGGTCAGCTACCACCCTTTGAGGGGCTTGACCCCTGAGGGTTTTCTGGCTGTGGCTGATCTATTGGTACCACGTAATAATAATGACCCAAAATGAGCAACTACAAAAATAGCAACTAATTTTTGGCGCTATTATTGTGGGCTACCCTGCACAATAGTGAGGGTATGGGATAGCAACCATGGGGAAGGGTGAATGGAAGAGGGGAATAGTGAGGGGAAGGAGAGGGACAGGGAAGGGGTTTTCAGACACTGATGTCCCTGCTGCCACTGAACTAGCTGTGTGGCATGGTGGTGTGGGTGGCTAGCTCTGGCACAGCAGGTACTGGGTTCAGGACTGGGATCGTGTACATTTTACCGTAGCCACAAGTTGCAACACTTATATTTTGTCAAAAATCTGGATTTTACTTATACTCTGCCTATTTACCTCCTCCCAGGTTGAGAATTGCATTCAGGAGGGTGGGGGTGCCTCCAAAAACACCTTTTTCAATCTGGATATCAGGTTGCTTTTAAGTGCATACGCAATTTGCTTTTCAGCGATATACACTCACCATAATAGAGATCGCTGTTTTGCTGTTGCTATTATGACATGGAACCAATCTACCTAGTGTGGACAGTGCATGCATTGGGGAGTGTGTGCAGCAGTTGCTGCCTATAATAAGGTGATGTCTGGTGTGCTCAACTCCCTCGCACCAGTCCGTGTACAACCCAAATCCTCTCACTTGAGGTCCCCTTGATATGATGAGGAGCTCAAGTAGATGAAGATTATGGGTCGAAGATTAGAGCACTGCTGGTAGAAGACCAAATTGGAGGCAGACAAACTGGCCCTGGGTACACACTATGGTGTGTACCAGGGAACAATTAACCGTAAGAAGACAACATTCCTGTCCAGGGAGATTGCTGCTGGGAGGAACCGACCAACTGTGATATTTCGGACTATGGACAGGCTTCTCCATCCTTCTTGTCTATAGCCGAAAAAAGCCTTTTCGAATGCTTTATGTGAGGAGTTTGCTCAGTTCTTCTCGGACAGGGTGTCCGCCATCTGGCAGGGAATTCTGCCAGTGAGCCATATTCTGGCCAACAGTGGTCGCTGTGGGTGTCTGGAGAGCACTCCGCCTAGTTGGAGTGAGTTTAGACTGGTAGAGGTGGCGGAGGTCATTGAGGTTGCTTCCAAGCTGCAGCACACCTTTTGTGAACTGGACCCAGTGCTGACACGTTTCTTAATGGGACGTGTTGACTCCATTGGCCCGGTGTTTGCCTTGATTGTCCGGTGTTCCTTGTTGAAGGGGGTCTTTCCTGATGTCTTGAAGAAGGAACTGATGAGACCCCTTCTGAAGAAACCATCTTTGGACCCTGACATCAAGGCAAATTACCATCCCATCTCAAGTCTTCCATTTTTGGGTAAGATTGTGGAGAAGGTGGTGGCACTTCAGCTTGAGGAGCACCTCATGGCCCATGATCTATACAAGCCTCTCCAGTTGGGTTTTGTGCAAGGCATAGCTCAGAAACTGCATTAGTTCGGGTGCATAATGACCTCTTTAGGGCAAGAGATCAAGGAGATGGGACAATTCTCGTTCTCCTTGATCTCTCCTCAGCATTTGACACAGTGGACCATCGTGTGTTACTTGATTGCCTGAAGGAATTCTATGAACTTGCTGGCACTGTCATCTGCTGGTTTGAGTCCTTTCTCACCAACAGGAGGCAAAGGGTAGTGATGGGGGAATTTCTCCTCCTCCTCCCCTAGCCTCCTGTCATGTGGAGTACCCCAGGATTTGGTCTTGTCACCGATGTTGTTTGCTGTGTACATGCTGCCCCAGGGAGAGCTCATTAGGAAGTACAGCTTGGGTTTTCATTGCTATGCTGATGATACCCAGCTGTATCTTTCCTTTGCCCCTGGGACATCCAACACAGTGGATGTACTAAACACCTGCTTTGCCGAGATCAATGACTAGATGGCCTCCAGCTGGTTGCGACTGAACCCTGATAAGATGGAGGTACTGGTGGTGGAGTCAAACAGACGGCATGCTAGCATGGCCTCTGGTGCAGAAATGGGGCTTTTTTCTTGGGTCTGTACCATTGAAGACCTCCTCTAGGGTGCATGATATGATCGTTCTTCTCAACAGCAGACTGACGCTTGAGTCTCAGGTGTCATCCATTGTTCATACCAGTTTTTATTATCTGAGGAATACCGCCAGGATAAAGCCTCTAGTTCTGCTCCGGACCTCCCCACCTTGGTTCACGCCTTTGTGATGCCTAGGCTTGACTACTGTAATGCTCTCTATCTTGGGGTCTCTGGAGGTACTCTCTTCTGGCTGCAGCTAGTGCAGAACGTAGCTGCTAGGTTGATGACAGGGCACTCTAAGTACTGTCACATCACCCCGGTGCTGCATGAACTGCACTGGCTGCCAGTCAGGTGGAGGGCCCTCTATAAGGTGGGCTTGCTCACCTGTAAGGCCCTACATGGCCTGGGCACTGGTTACCTGAAGGACCTTCTTACACCTGCTGTCTCGGTCTGCTCCCTTCGCTCCTCCTCCAGGGGCCTCCTTGCGATTCCCAAGATGAGGTTAAAAACGGCTGGTGACAGAGCGTTTAATGTCGCCAGACCCATCCTGTGGAATTCGCTACCTCCAGCTGTAAGAGAGGCCCCTTCAGTTGAGGTTTTTAAAGCCCGCCTCAAGGTCTTCCTAATCAGGCCTTCCCGGACTTTGATTTATAATTCTATCTTATGCCTGACTTCTGTGCCTTAGTATCTGTCCCTGATTATATATTTAGTTTTTGGTATTTATTTTTGAGTAAATTATTTATAAATTTTATAATAATGAGTTATAGTGCAATATATTTATTATTAGGTTTATTATATTGTTGGTGTTATTTTGTATGTGATTGGAATTTATTCGGTGCCCAGAGCCTCTGGGATGGGCATCTTTTAAATAAAATTTGCCTTGCCTTACTAAGGTGCTTGGGCGTCTTAGCATGGTCATACGCCGCATTAATCACCACTGAATCTGCCTTAGGGTGGCCCCCTAAAATGGATTTACCTGCCAGTGTGTGGTAAAGATAGTCCGCCTTCTTAGGCAGAGGAGGGGTGGTTGATCGGTGAAGCATGGCCTAAAACAAAAGGGCTCAAAACTGTATGCACGAATATACACACTTTACAACCCAAATCACCAGAGCTGGAAGCCTGACCACTCTATTACTCCGCAGATATAATGGCCATCTTAGAAACTTGGCTCAAACCTACAGTGCTACCACATGAAACTGCACTTCCAGTATACTCAGTCTTTAGAAGTGATAGAGTATCCAAACGGGGTGGGAATGTACTACTCTATGTCTGTTCACACCTTACAGCCCTCAAATTGGATGTACCTTCCATGAAGGACTTCCCCGGGGAATCCATCTTCTTATCAATCACCTTGGGCAATATTAAGACATTATGTATTGCCTGCATCTACACTCCCCCAAACCATACTTCTCAGCCATTGCCCTCCCTCACCTCCTGCCTCTCTGAGCTGCACCCCAAGGAACTTGTGCGTGGTGACATCAATTGCAACTGGTTGGGCCCAAACCAGAAAACTTTTCAGTCATCTCTGGATAAAGTCCACCTTACCCAAATAATTACTGAACCCACTAGACTCAATGTAAGATCCAGCAACCATACACTGCTTGATTGGATACTAGCAAATAGGATAGATAGAACCAGAGCCTCTGGGATTCTTCCAAATACCCTTAATGACCACTCTCTGGTCTACTGCATATGGAAAAACAAGCATTTGTCAATGCTGAATGTTTGCTTGCTGGCATTGGCATTGGTAGTGTAGGAGTTACAGAGCTGCATAATAGGAATGGCAGTGAAGTACTGAACTGAAGCCAACCCCATCACCACCCTGCAGATAGTGACAGGCATTGGGGTGTGCCTTTGGATCGTCAGGCATAACGGCCATGCCGTTTCAGCACACCCTACCCTGCAGACACCGACAAGTGTCACGGTGCGCCTCGGGGTCTTTGGCCCTTATGCGCACCCCATTCCATCAGGAAATATGGTGAGATGGGTGCAATATAGGAGAATGAGGTGAACTTTTGGGCCGAAGAGTCCAAGGCACACCTCGATGCCTGTCAATGGCTGCAGGGTGTGGGTGGAATGGTATGAACATTGCAGGTGACAATCCCGAGTCACAGCCCTGATACCTGCCATTCTGTACAGGGTGGGGTGTTATGGTCGGAAAGCCTAATGCCTCAGGCATTTGTTGATATTTTCACTCCAAATTTTCAACATGTTTTTTTTGTGACCCCCACCTCATGAACAGTGGCAATATCAGTTTGTTAGCGGAAAGCTGCTTTTGCACAGCGACTATGGCATTTGGCACCACAGGTGCAAAAACACATTCCGAACAGGATGTGAAAATGACAGCTGTACTATTCATGGGGAGGTGTAAAAATGGCAATGTTGAAAATCTGCAGTGAAAATATTTAAAAAAAAGCGAAATCCGGCGTCATGAGAAACTGTATGCACACATGTCTGTAATTAGTTTGGGGATTTTTACAGCAGACTGTCAACACAGGCATTTTGGGACCTCCGATCATGAACAGTGTCACTGTGAATTTCTTTATCTGTCCTGAACAATGATTTCCCACAGCGACCACGCATTTTTGCGCTGAAAGTATGAAAACACATTTCGGCCATGTTGTGAAAAAGGACAGCTGTACTGTTCACAAGGAAGTGTGGAAAAATGCCACTGGTAAAAATCTGAACTGAAAATATTACAAATTCATGAACTTACGAGGAAACTGCGCAATGCTCCTTCATAACACAGTCATTTTATGGACTTTTGTCACCAAATTTTCAACATGGCCATTTTAAGACCTCTGCTCATGAACAGTGTCACTGTGATTTTCTTAATCTGTCCCAAACATTGCTTTTGCACACCGACTGCACCATTGTGCGCTACATGTGCGTAAACACATTTTGGGCAAGATGTGAAAATGGCAGTTGTACTGCTCATAAGGAAGTGTGGTAAAATGGCAATAGTAGAAAATCTGGTGTTAAATAATAAAAATTCATAAACTTGCAAGCATGCGTGGGAACTGCGCCAGCAGGCTAAAACAGTCATTTTTGGGAATGTTTTCACCAAATTTTCAACATAACCATTTTAAGACCTCTGCTCATGAACAGCATCACTGTGATTTTCTTAATGTGTTCCCAAACATTGATTTCGCACACCGACTGCGCCATTGTGCGCTACATGCTCGGAAACACATTTTGGGTGAGATGTAAAAAATGACAGCTGTACTGCTCATAAGGAGGTGTGGTAAAATGGCAATGTTGAAAATCTGGAGTGCAAAATATTAAAAATTTGCGAACTTCACAGCGTGTGAAGGAACTGCGCTTAGCGTAGCTAGTAAAACAGTAATTTTGAATTTTTCACAAATTAGCAACATAGGCATTTTGAGAACCCACCTTATGAACACTGGCACTGTTGTTTTGTTAATCGGTCCCAAAAGGTGATTTCCTGCAGTGACCGCGAAATCACCCTTTGGGCCCGATTAACGCCATGACAGTTCAGAATTCACGAGGAGGGGTCCCAAAAACTCCATGTTGAAAATTTGGTGCCAAAATTCCAAAAAATGCCTGAGATATGCATCAAAGTTGAAAAAACCCTATTTATGGCATTATACAGCTTACCGGCATTTCCTCTGTTTGCGGTCGGCTTTGAAGAGTGTAGACGTGTTCCTGGTCCCCCAAAGATCGTCGCGCTGGACTCCAGAGGTAAGTATGTGGTGAGGTGGGGGTGTGGGGAGGCAGAGTGCGCAGAGGGTGTGCACAGGTGGGCAGGGAGACCGCCGAGGGAACTTTTTTTGTTTACAGGTTTGTTTTTTTTAGGAAGACGTCGTGGGACGTTTGCCACGCTGGGGTGAGCTCCCAGCGTGGCAGCTGGAAGGCTGTTTGAAGGGGCCTGGAGCTGATGGGGGATTGGGCACCCCCGTCGGCCATACCAATTTTTGCTACGCTGGGTTGGGCTCCCAGCATGGCACCTGGAAAGCCTTTTTGGGGCGGGAGTGCAGCAGAGCCGACGGGGGATTGGGCACCCCTGTCAGCCCTCACAGTGTGTATGTGGGGGGGAGCGTATGAGCACACAATATGCGTGCGTGTGTGTGTGGGGGGGAGCGCTGCTCAGAGAAGCAGAGCTCTCCCTTTCAACTGTACGGCACTGCATTTTCAACTGCAGTCATAGACAGCGGCAGCATTCATTGGAGAACTGCGGCCGTGCTTGCAATCACACTGACTGAATTGGAAGACGGGTGCCACACCTACAAAAACTCGGATGATGGCACTATGTTTCTTGCACATGCGTGCAAGCAAACATAACAATGCTCCAACCCCCTCCCCAAAAAAATATATCAAAGCCAGGGACCTCTCCTGCTTCATTGAGCCAGATTTCCTTAAGAGCCTTATGGAAATCAACTGGAGATCAATAAAGGATCTCCTCACTCTAGACCAGGCACTTGACTACTTTATACACACTTTCACTAATGTTGTGAATAAATTTGCTCCCATAAGACGTCACAGGGCAAAAGGTCACTGTGCCCCATAGCTCAGTAGTGAGCTCAGAAAAGCCTCCAGACTAAGGGATAAAGCTTGGCTGCAATACAAGCATTCTGGGCTACCTGCTGACTGGCACTCCTATGATTACTCTAGAATACCTGCAAAAGCAGATTAAGAAGTGCTAAGCAGACCTACCTAAAGTCCCTTCAAACTCAAAATCTCTCCTCCTCTAAACATTTCTGGTCCCAAATAAACTAGCTTCTCCATGGAAAAACTACTGCTTCTGCCTGTGATATTTGCTGTGATGACCAACTTCTATCTAATCCCAAACCACAGCATTTGAATTTAATCACTTTTTCACTGACCTAGACAGATTCAAGGCCCCCTTCCACACTCACACAGACATCCCCCAATCTTCCCAATCCCAGCAAACACTTGAAAACATTGAACCTCCTCTTCCTCCTCCCTCTAATGGAACATCTGCACCTAAATGTCACCTTAAATTAGTAACCAGATGAAGAACATCAGCAATTAAAGAGGCTCAAAAATGAAGGCTCTCCAGGTAGCAACACTCTGGAACTGCTTTTTCTGAAAATAGCTGCTTCAGTTATAGCCACCCCAATCAGGAACCTTATTAATAAATCCTTCATAGCTGGCACAGTCCCTGACAAATAGAATGGCTGTCATGGGTACGTACATAAGGGGGGTTGAAAGGACAAGTTAGAAAATTACCAACCTATAGCCCTCCTCTGTGCTATTGCCAAACTCCAGGAGAAGCTCCTATATGAGAAACTCCTAGTCTACCTCAAACAAAACACATTTACACATTTCCAGCACAGATTCCGCAAAAATCATGGCACTGATACAGCCCTGGTACGGGTGACCAGCGACATTATCAATGCTATGAGCCTGGGAATGGCCATTGGAGCAATTTTTGTAGACTTAAAAAGATTCACCAGTTTCAGCCCTTGCACCTGATATATAGGTGTCTTACCTCATGGACAGCATGTTAACATACAGATGCCCCCAAATAATCTGTTTATTTCACTGCAGTTTCATTCATAAAAATAGTTTTACTGGGTCCCAAGGACTTCACTGTCTGAAGTACGGCCCCCGCTCTGCTAAGTTGTGACGCGATGCTAGGGACAGCACGGTGATGAGCGTCATTATAGTGTATGGGCAGTGGCTTTCCTTTTTTTACATGATATTGGTCGGTTGGTGATGAAACGTGGGCACCAGTCGACTAACAAGGGCCTTGGTGGTCGACCGGTGCCCACGTTTCATCACCAACTGACCAATATAATGTAAAACAAAATATTAGGAAAGCTGCTGCCCATATACTATAAAGATGCTCGTCCCCATGCTCTCCCTAGCATTGCGTCACAACAGCAGAGTGTAGGCGTACTCAACTGAAATCTCTGAATTCTTCTGATCTTCTGATGTACGGTATTAATGTACCTTAGCATGCTGTCCATGAAAATGCTACCTATATCAGGTGCAAGTATCTTTACCTTAGTGAATCTCTTTATCAAAAGCTTTTGATCTGGTTAATCATAACCTGTTACTCACTAAACTTCAGGACTGTGGTCTGGTTGACCTCTCTTGCAGGTGGTTTTAGAATTATTTGAATGGGTGCAGGCAGAGTGTCAAATGGGAGGTATGAACTCACCTCCAAGGTCAGTCACAGATGGGGCACCCCAAGGATCAATACTTGGTCCCCTACTCTTTTCTCTGTTTATCAATGAACTACTCCAGAACTGTGGGGAGAGCCTTAGTACAGCTATGTGCTGATGATGCCATACTTTTTAGGTCCTCCTCAGACCTCACCCTGATTAATACTCAACTAGAGCACATTGTCAGTTCACTAGAAAATTGGTTCCTGGCCAACAAGCTCCTCCTCAATGCCAAAAAAACAAAAACCATGTTGTTCAGTCACAAAAACCTCAGCACAGATAGAGAACATCTCCTTAAACTTACCACTTGCTCCGGAGACAACCTGGAAGTGGTCCAGGACTTTAAATATCTTGGCATGGTCCTGGACCAAACCATGACCTTTGACCCTCATGTGGATGCACTAACAAAAAAACCTTAACCCTAAAACTCGGGCTACTCTATAGACACGCGCCCCACCTGACTAGTGAGGCTTGCTGTACGATTGCTAACAGCGCCCTCCTCCCACTCTTATTCTATGCCGCCACAGTATTGCAATCTGTCTGGGAAGCCACCCACACCAGGCTTAAAACACTATACCACAGAACTGGATGCTTTGCGAGAGGCGTACACCCTAGAACACACCATTGCACAGTGTTCACAACCCTGGGGTGGCCCTCCTTTAAAACTAGGCTGCATTACCCCCTGTACTGCCTTACCTTCACGCTCTTGCAATCCCCCTCCCCACCCAGTCTATATGGCATTATACAATGCAAGCAGTTTATCAGATCTCTCTGAACCGCAGCCCTTCCACTGCTGGATGTCCCTAAACTTCGGTATGAAATAGGAAGAAGGTCTTTCTCCTTCTTTGCCCCATACCTGTGGAACTCACTGCCCCACGTGGTCCTGACCTGCCCTACACTAATGCAGTTTAAAAAGAAACTAAAATCCGTCTTCTGGACTACAGCCCCATGTAGCTATTTTTGTTGAATCCTATGACCCCACCTCCATCCTCCCCTACAACTCTGCTGTTAGTCGAACCCTAGCCAGTTCAAAACTGTCATCCCTAGTTGACCACTCACTTCCCTCACATAAATGACAATTGTTTATATATATATATATTCACAGTTAATGAAGGAATGACAATCTAGAAGGTATCCATCCCTGAATGTAAATACTCTTAATCTTTGAATGAGAATTTTTGTAATGTAGTTCTTTGCTATATCATGTAACTAATCTAAAATGTCCATATATGTAGTCATATTCTTGTACGATATTGCATACCTATGTCATCTACTGTCTGTAACTAATTCCAGGTCGCCCCTGAAAAAGGGACATCTCATCTCAGAGGGCTTATCCAAACACCAAAACTCAATAAATAAATAAATGGACTAGGACCAGTGTTGGAGGCTGGCGCTCATCCCTGCGAGAACCTGAGCTGATGTCAGGTTGAGCACCAGAGGACCCTGATGTGTGTGGATTACTCAGCCCAGCTCAGTCTGGATTCTGAGGCTAGGATTCCAGGGAGGATGGAGGGGAGATGTCAGAGATGGCCCTTGGGGTGGGGGCCTGCCTCAGGACCAAGGGCCACCACGCAGAGAAGTGGGCATTATAATCCACTGGGGGGGTAGTACATTGTACACTGGTGGGAAAGGATAAGAGGGCACCAGGTAAAGGATACCTAGGCACAGGGCTACCCAGTGCTGGGTGAGGATCCAACATCGGTTCATAGGGGTCAGCTGCAGTGTAGGTTGTGGCAGAGGTGACAACAGGGTTGGACTCATAAGCTGGGGCTGCAACAGCACTGGTGGCTTCCCAGCAGGCATCAGCCTAGAGCATTTGGGAGAAGGATCCACCGGCACCGACCTAGCTGGAGAAGCAGACACCTGAGGGGTTGAAGACCCCTGAGGCAAAGGCAGAGGCAATGCCAGAGAGGAGGAAATGGTGGTAGCCTGCTTCAGGCATTGCCTGGAAGAACTGATGTCAGTCCCAGTGGTAGGAACCAATGAAAGCAGCGCTGTGGGGGGGGGGTGACAGTTATAGAACCGATGCCCAAGGTACCAACACTGGCCAAGCCACCTGGCTGAGAGCCTGTGGAGGATATGGGCCTGAGCATCAGGGGCTGGGGAGCAGGAGATGAAGTTCCCTGCCCCAAAGAGCCACTGCCCAATATAGCAATAAGGGCGGGCAGTGGCGCTACCGGGAACCTGGAGGAAGAGATGGATGGCAGGGCTGGAGGGTCCTTCCCCCACGGGGGGAAGGCCCCATTGCAGTCAACAGTTTGTATGGTGACCCTGAATGAGAAGCTGACTGTGCCTGGTCCTGGTGTTTTTCCCAGGGCTTGTGCTTCCTGGATTTCTCCTTGTGAGAAAACGATGTGGCACGGAGGACTCTGTCGGCGAGACCAAGGAGCTCCTGGCCTGCAGCTCCTTCTCCATCATGAACAACCTCGGCTTCAAAAAGTGGCTCTCCAAAATTTTTAGACAACATCTCTGAGTGGTACGGTTGAATTTTTGGCAAAATCAGCAAGCTTCGGTGTCGTGGCTGGGGCCTAGGCAGATGAGACATGCAGAGTGGCCATCCTTTTCAGGGATCTCTTTGTCGCAGACATACTTAGAAGAGTGGTTGAAAGACAAGGCTGGTGAAGAAGACATAAACCCATTGAGGAAAACACTGAAAAACCGATGTTTCGAACTTAGAAAAAAATGAAAAATAAAAAAGCGCGGCAATCGTGGGTAATGGTAGTCAACTGTAGCTGCGGCATCCACTAAAGTCTGACATATGCAGATCAATGGCAGGAAAAGAACTGAGATAGGTGTGGGGGACCACCCACCTTTATAGACTAGGCTGACGTCAACTGACTGACATCAGTAGTGTGTGGTCCCCTGTGGTAGACTGCTAGCTAGAAGTTTTCTTTGTGGTCCTGGCACCTGGTTTAGTCCTGCTTGTGTGGCCTGCTGCAGCAGCCTTCCACGAAGTAAGATCTGTCATTTCTATGTGGTGGAACTCTCCTATAGTAGTTAATGGAGAAAGAAGACAGAGGTAGTGGAATTGTCATACATTTTTTAAGAGGGGCTGGAACTGAGTTTCTGTGGGCTCCTGCCCAATTTAACCCCTGGAACTATAGAAACAGAGGGCCGTTGTTTCATGACTGGTGCTAAATACATGACACTCCTCTCCACTTTCCGTGTAATTGAATGTTAAATGATGGGAATTTTTCAGTTCCACCAAGATGATTCGACAGAACACCTACCAACCAGCTTTATAGCTGAGGTACAAACGTTGACTGCAATCACAGTCCGCATTGTGCCGTTGGGAACACAAGTGTGTTTTCTGTGGGGGGCTTCAACCCCCGCACCACCAGATTTTATTATAATCACCTTCGTGGTAGAGGTGTTTCGGGAGGTGGGGTGCAAGACCTGGAGAAGCTGTGCCGGGGTCATACCACTGTAGCACGACCATTACAGTGATCCACAGTGACCTGTCATTTGTCACTGTAAACGACTGGTTGCTGTAATATTTTCAATAAAGCAACAGCATACCAAATTTTTCAAAATGTGTATACATGATAGTAGGAAAAAATATCACTCTGGACTTCAAAGGTGTAATATTTATTTTACAGTTCCCCTTCCTGCTATCCCCTACTCAGTCACACCGGAGGATGACTTTGTAAGTTCTCTGAACAGTACTGCACAACCTGGCTTATTTTGTGCACAGGAATAGCACCCTTTGCCAAGGTCAGCTTTAGGCCAGCAGCCATGACTTCTTTAGGAGAAGTGGACACTTCTACTGCTGGGACACAATTTCAAGTGCTCTTTTGAAATGGTATGAAATTACCCATTTCACATTTGCGACTTTTTGCAAAAATATGCAGAAATCCAGGGTAATTTGCTTTTCTACTTTTGTGCAACTGTGTCATTTTTTTTACATTTTGGGAGGGATATTTAAAGCAGTTATGCATGGCACAACTGAGTTGTGCCTGCGCAAGTAATGCGTAGGCGATATTCAAGCGGGAGCCATTGCGCTCTTGTAATTTACAGTGCCTAATGAGCAACCCTAATGAATGTATGCACAAGTGCAGGGGGTGTAGCCATGAATAAGTGGTGCAGCGCGATATTCAACAGCAAGCAAACGTTGCAAGTGCAGAGCAGCAGGGACATGTGTGGAGCAAACCTGAGCCCATAAAAAGAGGAAGCAAGCAAGGGACAGAGGCTTGTGCCACAGGGGAGCAATAGAGAGGGAGAGCGAGTGGGCAGGGAGGACAGCAGTGGGGGTGCAAGACAGAGACAGAGGCGGGCAGGAAGTGCAACAGAGTGTGGGACTGGGCGTGTGACACTGATTGTGGCCGCGTGTGTGAGTGACTGTGTGTGACTGTGTGTGTGTGTGTGTGTGTGTGTGTGTGTGTGTGTGTGTGTGTGTAAGACAGGTGCGGAGGCAACATCAGCAGCTTATGCCTGCGATACCTGTCATAGAAGGGGCAGTGAAAGTGCCCAGACAGGTGGGAGGCGGAGGATACAGCCAACAGGCCACCAGCTGGGAACCCCAAACACAGGTGTGCGCCCAGCGCAGGGGCACACGCAGCAGCACACAGTCATGGGTGCCTGGGGAGACAGCCACCCGGGGGGGCAGGACAGCCCAGGCCATGGCCAGTGCCATCTTCCAGATGGAGGCAGTAATGAGGGGTACGCGCAGAACAGGTGGTACCTTGCCTGCACCACCTTTCAACAGTACAGTGATACAGAGATTGTGGGCCGGTATCGCCTGAACCGGGCAATTCTGAGGTAGCTCTGTGAGCTGTGCAGTGATTAGATGCAGACACCCACAAGACAGAGCCACGCTTTGTGGAGACCAAGGTCATGGCCATCATGTGCCTGCTCACCACGGGTACCTTCCAGAGACCAACAGGGGACACCACAGGCATAACCCAGTCGGCCGCATCACGGCTCCTCACACAATTCCTCAACGCACTCCTGCCACATGCTGTGGAATACATCCATTTCCCCAGCACACAGGCAGAGCATACAGCGAACATGCAGGAGTTCCACAGGGTGGCATGTATGCCTGGTGTGCTAGGGGCCATCGACTGCACCCACATAGGCATCTGCACACCACCTGGCCTGGAGAGGGTAGCTTACATTAACAGAAAGGGCTACTCCAGCGTCAACTGCCACTGATGTGCGATGCCAGGGGGCACATAATAAATGTCTGTGCCACACACCCTGATGGAGCACACAGTGTCTTCATCTGGCACCAGTCAGCACTGTGCCACAGGTTCAAGGGTGGGGACATCCCAACCGGCCACCCAGTAGGTGAGCATGCTGTTGAAATGGGCAGCCTGGCACAACAGGGAAGGGTGTGGAGGATGCTAGGCCAGGGGCGCCAGAGGGTGTGGCCGGGAAGGCAGGGGGGTGCAGCTACACAGACCACCATGCTAACCACACATCTCAACACACAGGTGACAGCGTATACCTACTCTGGCCCTGGCTGCTCACCCCATACCTGCGTCCGTCGACCCCAGCGCAGAAGCAATACAGTGAGGCACACGCCAGCACACGGAACATCATCGCGCATGTGTTTGGGCTGCTGAAGGCCCAGTTCCATTGCCTGGACATGTCTGGCTGTGCCTTACAGTACAGCCCCTCAAAGGCCTGTGGCCTATTCCTGGCCTGCAGTATACTACACAACATGGCCACCAACTGTGGGATAGCTGTCGAGGTTGAAGAGGGGAACAGCAGTGGGGACAACATGGCTGCCGGGCCAGGTGGTGGTGAGCAGCCTCCCCCTGGGCGAAGGGAGCCTTGGCTGAACAGGATGGCTCAGCAGTACCAGGACACAATTACAGAGGAGCACTATGGTGCACGCAGGTAGGTGAACATGACCACACGTACGTCCCAGGGACCATGGCACAGCAGTCAGGTATGCAAGGGCGGGCCCCATGACAGTAATGGCTGGAGGGGAGCATGGGCGGGCGTGGGACTGGACTCCATGGAAGCACCCTGCACAGCACTGCACACCCCACGCACACACCCCCGCACACACACGCACATGCACACGGGTACCTATATGCGTATGCCCAGAGGCCACCACTGGGCATGTGTCAGACTGCGAACACTGGTGCACAGTTGTGGCTGATGCTGTGTAGGCATCAACATGCACATGCCACAGTGGCCAGCAGCAGGGTGTGTGTGCACAAGGCCTGTGTGCGACATCGACCATGGATGCCACGTCCCTAGAACGCACATGCACATGCCACACCAATGTGCACACAGGGAAGCGGCAGACAGCGGATGGGGAGGATGGCAGCTTAGGACCACCGCGCAGTCGTACGGCCACCACGGACGGCACCGCCAAGACCACCCAGCAGACACGGGCTGTGCGATGGCCGCATGGGATGTCTTTGATGATCCCCCAGGTGTGTCACTGCGGGAATGCGACCAGTTCCTCGCAGGTATCTGCAGGCTCATGAACATGCCTGCTCCAGGTGTGCCCAGAATGCCCACAGCAGATCCTGGCATCTACACAGAGGGGGTCACTCGACGCTGTGACCGAGAGGTGGAGAATGCACTCCATGGGGTCTGCGGCAGACTGCCATGCACCAGGGTGGACAATGGTGCTAGACCGGCCTTGACCGCAGCAGTAAGCCAATCCAGAGCTGCGGTCGTGTCCTCCTGCACATGTGTGGTCTCAGCCAGGAGCTGCTCAAAGTCCCTGTCATGTCTCCCTGCAGTCTGGCACAGCTCTGCGCGGAGTGCACGCACCCCTGCCATGACCAGCACCTGTTGCTCCACAGAGGACCATAGCAGACGGGTGTGCTCAGTCAAGGGGTCGGCACCCTGGGGGGCATGGGCATTGTGTCAACCCACAGGTGGTGCTCGACCCCACAGCCCAGCCCCCCGTGCTGGTGGGGGCTGCACAGCAGGGCCCTCTTGGGGCTGCTCATTCTTCGGTGCACCATCGGCGGGCACTGCTCCGCCCCTTGACACTGTCTGGCTGCCACTGCTGCCCCTCTGACCGCTGTGCGCTGAGCAATGCTGGTGCAGCTGCACTACCACCGCCACCCTATCAGCCTGCGCCACACCGATGGCACCCACAGCAAAGCTGGGTGTGGGGGCCAGTGGGCAGATAACTGCCACCAGGGCACCGTCTGCACTGCCGTGGCGGGTGTGTGGTATGGGTGCCTCCCCCTTAATGGCAACACCACTATCTAGGATAATGGCCACGTCATCATCGGTCCCGGACCCACCCCAATCTGTGTCTCGGCATACTGGACGCCATGGCTGGCGTCATGCTGAAACACAGCCAGGGCCTCGTCCGCAACCACTCCACAGGCATCCGGATGGACAGTCGTGTTGGGCTGCCCGTGGTCCGGCTCCTGGACACCGGTGGAGGTGGTAGGATGGTCCTCCAGGTCCAGGACTGCCCCCATGGCAGACACCCCAACCCCTGCCACTGCATGCAGGTGCTCTGGAGCTGAAAGGGAACACAGTCGCATTAGTGCGGCTGGCACACACCCCTGCCCCCCTGCCCCAGGCACTGCCATACTTACCATGCAGTGATGGGCTGCCTCCTGTCTGGAACCCATCGCCAGGTACCCCCTCGATGGCTTTGCATCAGACGGATGCCGCCACCAACTCCTCCTGTGGGCGACAGCTGTGGCACGTCAGGCTGTCCACCGCCTGTGGCAGCACGTGCGGCCCAGATGGCAGCCACCTTCTCCTTTATCCACCTCCGGTCCGTGCTGACCTTCTTCTTGCACTCCTGTGCAGTTCTTCGATGGATGCCCTGCTGGTTCACTGCTCTGGCCGCACCCTCCCATGCTGTTGACCGGGCCTGTGGGGTGCCTGTCAAGCCACTCAGGAGAGGCTCCTGGTCCAGATAGACATCAAATAGGGCATCGGTCTCTGCCCTTGTGAAGTTAGGCCTGCGCTTCCATGCAGGCCCACGCTCCTCAACCTCCTCATGATCCATCATGCTTAGTCCTGTGGGAATAAACATGTGGTCAGTGATGGCTACAACCCACACCGCCCTCCCATTCCACTGTCCCGACAGACTCACAGTCTGGTGGCTTACCTCTGAAGGATGCAATACCGGTCTAGAGCCTGTGCAGTCCCATGGCGCCTTTATAGCATCGCATGAAAATGAGGGAATGTGCAACTGTAATTAGATGCCAATGCCTCCGATGTGCCGCGGATATGCTGATTTGCTAATCTGCATATGCTGGCCGAATATTGCGAAATTGCGCATGGCACATTGTTGTTGCGCATGCACAAGTCGTGGCGCAACATTGTGACATGTGCAATAGACCCGGCAGTGCGCATGCACGCAGTGCCATCATGTACGTCACTGGCGCAGCCTACGCACACTGCGCTATACGCAGTACAGCTCTCTGCCACTACTGGACATGTGGCGCTCGTGCACTGTATGCCCTATGGTGCCTGGGTGCTATTGGCCCATGGACCGTGGTGCCCACATGCCCCTATTGCGCCCCATGCATGGCGAGCCCAATCGCACTGTCGCGCACGGTGCTCATGCTGACCCTTGACCCTACCATTGCCCTTTGACCCTCTGGGTGACCTGCAGCATGTGCCAGTGCTACACCGGCTATGTTGTGCATCCCTGTGGCTGCGTGATTGGTGATGACAGCTCATCACCATGTGAGGCGCATCCACAGCTCATGTGGCCTGTGCGCTATTGGGTGCCATTTTGGTTGTGCAACTGCTGATACAGCCATGCTGCACCGCAGCAATGCCAGGGCACCTAACTGGTCGCAAGTGGAGCTGATCAACCTTGTGGCCCTTGTGGAGCCACATGCAGGCAGTCTGTTCAGCCAGGTGCCCCTGAATCGGCCACGGATGGAGGTGTGGCAGGAGGTGGCTGAGAGGCTGGAGGAGGCCACAGAGACACAGCACAGCAGTGAGCAATGCCGCCACTGCTACGGGGACCTGCAGTGGAGGGACCCTGAGAAGCTACGGGCACTACTGGCACGCATCCGGAGAGGCGCTGTGCCACATCTAGGTAAGTGTGCTGTGCCCATGTCTGTGCATATCCAGTGTTCTGTGGCACCAGCAGAGTGGGACACCATGCTGTGGGGGGGCTGGGGTTGCGCGTTCTGTTGGCCATGGCGGTGCACCATGGGTATGCTGTGCCACTGCGCTGCAGCTGCACTGGGCCAGGGGGCACGCTGTGCTGGGGGGGGGCATGTGGTGTGGCCAGGTACTGATGTGTCTTTCTTCATGTTTCCGTACTATGCCCTGAAAATAGAAGGAGGGCACAGCTGGCTGGCACTGTGGGGGCACAGGTGCAGGATGCAGGCCGCATGGATGGTGCTGCCGGACAGGTGCAAGGTGCGCCACAGCATGCAGGTAGGCACTGTTCCAAGGTATGATGTTGTGCAGGGTGGGCAGTGGGGTTGGGGGTGGGCCACAGCCCCCTGTGCACATGGCCATTCCAGCTGTGCACCGCCTGTGGTGTCCTTTGCATCATGCCATGGCTATCGCACTTGTGTGCGGCTGCCGCAGGTGGCTGTGGGTGCACCCGGGTTCCAGCTGTGCCACTGCCATCCCACCGCTTAGCCCTGTTGCCTGGCTGCCATGGTTGTGGTGCATGGCACATGGGTAGTGTTAGTGTGCAGTGTTCTGCATGGCTATGGATAGTCAGGTTGGTGGCTCGTGTGGGCGCACATGCTGCGGGAGGCTGTGTGCCATCTCAGGGGTGCATGTCACTGCTGTCTGCTGTGCACAGTGGGTGGGCTATGGTCATACAGACACGCACTCATACCATGTTCCCTCCTTTGTCCTGGGTGTCCGTCACCCTGATGTCAACACCAGGCTCCTGAGGTGGATCCTTCGGGTCACCACTGTCATGCTTCAGGTGGCACGGTTGCTGCAACAGACACTGCACAGGCCCCAGTGCAGATGTCGGCATCAGGCACCAGTGTGGCACGGCCGGCCGTAGGGCCCATTGGCCTGCTACTGTTTCCCTTCTCTGTCCCCCCTCCCTTGCCCTCCTTTGTCCCCTTGTCTATCCATGTCCCCTGTCCCCCTGCCTCCCTTCCCCAGCCTCCCAGTTTGTATGTGGCCTCCCCATTTCTTGCTCCCTGTACCCAGTTACCTGTTAATATGTATATAGTTGTTTTATGACTGTTTTAATACACATTTCTATGGTTAGCCATCTGTGTCCGTGTCTGCTTTGCGGCTGGCATGTGGTGCCATTCTGCAGTCGTGTGCATGGTGGCTGAGTGGTACGACTGGGGTGGACTGGGGGTTGTGCCTGGTGGTCTCCGCCCATTGGCTGATGGCTGTGCTCTGGGGCGGCCGTGGGCTCTCTGTTTGTGTTGTGTGGCATGTGCGTTGTATGCTATTGGCCTGTGTGTTGCCAGCTGTGGTCCAGGTGGCATGTAACATGCCTTCCTGTGGGGGTTGCCGGTGGCTGTTTGCTAGTGACCATTGGTGCCACCCTGCCTCCGTGTACCACTGTGGTGCACATGGTTGGGGGTCTGCTGCTGTGTGCCTGCCATACCTCCCTCCTGGCACCCTCTGCACCCTGGTGGTGGTCCATCCGACCCTGGTGGCATGCTCCTTGCTGTGCCTGTTGTCCTGTGTCTTGGCTCATGCACCTCTGCCCCTTGCGCATCCCTGGTTGTGCTATGGCGCATGTTGGCTTGCTTCTTGGTGCAGCTCTGGTTGCGCAATGGTGCATGTTGGTTTGCTCCCTGGCGCAGCCCTGGTTGCGTTATGGTGCATCCCTGCAATATTCAGCCATGTTGTGCTGGTGCTTGCCGTCATGTGCAACCTTTGAATATCGCATTCCTTGTACCATGGCGCAGTGGACTTGCGCTGTGTCGCTCTTGCGCCTGCCTCTGGTGCATGTCTGAATATCTCACCCTATGTATTATGTAAATCCTCAAATTGCACAATTTGAAAAAGCATGCATTTTTTTCCCCAAATTGCATTTGGCAGAAAATGTGCATTTTCAGTGTATTTTTTGAGATTGTGCATTGTTTGTGAGAATGTGTGACACACTTCCTGCTAGGATGCAGGAAGCACATCTTATGGAGTAGCATGTGAGTGGCAGTTTAGGAATTTCTCATTGTAGGATAAATAGATAGATAGATAGAAAGAAAGACAGATAGATACATACATAGATGGAGAAGTTTTGTATAGTTTCTAGTGTGCATAGCACATTTTTATGTTTGCTTGTGCACATGCTCAAGAAACATCTTGCAGCAGCTTGCTGTAGAAGCAGCTTGTGGAGGTGCGGCACTCTTTGGCCCAATGCTGCCACTGCATTTTGGGGCTTGTGTGTTGGGCACCAATAAAGGAGGATGTTGCCCGTGACTAGTTTTAAAGTGTGCCACCACCTTGAAAGAAAATAGCCGCACCAGTCCGGGACCACCTCGTCATAGCAGCAGCAGCCTGTCATTTCCGCCTGAACAGTGTGCACTCCCAAAAGTCTTTCTTTGCTGATGGGGGCCCAATCCTTGTTGGCTTCAGTCCCCCCTTCCCAGTTAAGAGATTTGGTGACAGGGGCCCCATTCCCGCTGGCATAATGTCCTCCCCACTCTGAAAGTGCGCCGAGGGTGCCTAATCCCCTCAGCTCTTGCCAGCCCCTGCTCCATATGTGCCGACGGGGTGCCCAATCCCTGTCGGCTACAGGCCCCTAAAACATCAGGTGGCATGCTGGGAGCCCACCCAGCATGCCAAATATCCCTGTCTAAAAAAAAAAAAAAAAACCTTCCCGTGATGTGTTTCTTTTTCTTTTTTCAACCTGTAAACAAGAAAATGGTCCTCATGTCTTCCTGCCCCTCCCCAACCCCAACCACCCACTGCGCACTCCACCTCCCCACTCCCCTTCACCCCATACTTACCCGAGCCAGCGTGATGACCTTGGGTTGACCGGGAACACAGCTGCACTCTTCAAAGCCGACCGCGAACTGAAGAAATGCCGGTGAGCTGTATAATGGCATACATACGTTTTTTTCAACTTTGGTGCATATCTCGGGCATTTGTGGGAATTTTGGCACCAAATTTTCAATATGGGGTTATTGGGATCCCTCCTCATGAATTCAGTCACTGTCATGGTGTTATTTCGTCCTGAAAGGTGATTTCGCGGTCACTGTATGGAATCACCTTTCTGGACCGAGTAACAAAACAACAGTGCCACTGTTCATGAGGTGGGCTCTCAAAAAGCCTATGTTGTAAATTTGGTGAAAAAATCCCAAAAAAGACTGTTTCACGAGTGTGCATTGTGCAGTTTCCACGCAGCCTTGCAGATTTTCAACACTGGCATTTTTCCACACCTCCTTATGAACAGTGCAGCTGTCATGTTACACATCCTGGCCAAAATGTGTTTTTGCATTTCCGGCACAGAATAGCACAGTCGCTGTGGGAAATCAGTTTTCAGGATAGATTAAGAAAATGACAGTGACACTGTTCATGAGCAGAGGTCCTAAAATGATTATGTTGAAAATTTGGTGACGAAAGTGCATAAAATGACTGTGTTACAAGTGTGTGTTCACATCCTGGCCGAAATGTGTTTTCGCACTTCCAGCGCAGAATAGTGCGGTCGCTGTGGGAAATCAGTGTTTGGGACAGATTAAGATCGAGTGAGTGAGAGAGGGGGAGTGAGCGACCTCAACTGAACTCTGTTGGGAATGCTGCAGATTTCTTTGTGGGCAGAAAAAGGTGCCAAGGCAGGCAGGAGCCCAGTACAAAAGGGCAGCCTGCAGGGCCAGGAGAAACAGAATGAGCAAGCGAATGAGGGAGGGGGAGTGAGCAAGCTCAGTGGAGTTCTGTCAGGACTGCTGCGGATTTCTTTGTGGGCAGAAAAAGGCGACAATGCAGGCAGGAGCCCAGGAGAAAAGGGCAGCCTACAGTGCCAGGACAAACAGAATGAGCGAGTGAGAGATGGGGAGTGAGCGAGCTCAACAGAGCTCTGTCAGAACAGCTGTGAACTTCTTTGTGGGCAGAAAAAGGTGCCGACACAGGCAGGAGCCCAGTACAAAGGGCAGCCTGCAGCGCCGGGAGAAACAGAATGAGCGAGTGAGAGAGGGGGAGTGAGCGAGCTCAACGGAGTTCTGTTGGGACTGCTGCAGATTTCTTTGTGGGTAGAAAAAGGTGCTAATGCATTCAGGGGCCCAGTACAAAAGGGCAGCCTGCAGCGCCGGGAGAAACAGAATGAGCGAGTGAGAGGGGGGAGTGAGCGAGCTCATCGGAGCTCTGCCGGGACTGCTGCGAATTTCTTTGTGGGCAGAAAAAGGTGCCAATGCAGGCAGGAGCCCAGTACAAAAGAGCAGCCTGCAGCGCTGGGAGAAATAGAATGAGCAAGTGAGAGAGGGGGAGTGAGCGAGCTCAATGGAGCTCTGCCGGGACTTTAGAGTTGCCCACCCTTCTGCCCAGGGTCCTCTGTGGTGTTATATTACAGCAGGGTCTCTGGGGTGGAGACAAAGCAATGATTGGATGCTTTTAGGATCGCTGTAATAATACAGATTTAGTTGTTCTGTTTATTTCTCTAACTGAGCTGAGTAATACTTGGAGTGCAATAGGATTTCTAACTGGGCTAAGTGAAACTATATGAGAGCTGAGAACAAAAAGTATGGTAGCTGAGGGGTGAAAAACGGATAAGGAGGCTTTAGGATTGCTACAGTAATACAGTATCTAACAAATGAGATTTGAGACTGAATTAATCCAGTCGGCAAGGGGGCAGTAGGGGGACTAGTGGGGGGGGACAGGAATTTGAGTAAATAGGGGCCTAACAGATGTAGCAGGGTACAGAACCTGGGAGTAAAAGCCTGTAACATAAGATGGGGGCCAAAATGGGGCAGGTGCCACATGTCAATAGGGCGGGCGTCTTTGGAAGGGTGGTGGGGTGTACAGGGTGTGGGTCCGCCATGAACCTGGACTGGGCTTGGAGGATGGGGGGGTGTATGGTCTGTAGACGACTGGCTAGTTTGAGGGAGGAACTGTGAAGGTTAGGGAGGAGTCTAAGTGGCAGGGCAAATGAGTATGGTAGGCATCCTGGCTGGGGAATAGGGGATGGCAAGGGGACGGAGGAGAACAATTAGGGACTGAAACCAACCCCAGTATCAGAGACACTAGCAGAAAAAGAGCAGAAGGAGGGGTGCCCGAGGTGAGGGGGCCTCCTGATGGGGAGGAAGAGACCACGAGGAGTACCAGGGGAAAGAGCTGATGGCTGCGGGTAGGGAGGGACCAGGGATGGGACCAGGGGTGGCTTGGGGGGGAACAAGTAGGAGGGGGGAACCGATAAGGGGAAGAGATGTAGGAGGGGTATCGACTAGGAATAGATCTGAGCCTCTGCTATGGAAGAGAGAGGGGGAACAGGAACATACTGAAGGGGAGAGGACAAGGGGGCATGAGAGGAATGGCAACAGGTAGGGGAAGAGATAGCGAAGACAAAAGGGTAGAAGAGGGGCTAGTAAGGAAGGAGGGGGTGGTGACTGGAGGAGAGAAGGCTACAGGAAGAGGGAAGGATGGGAGGGGCATCAATATCGGGGTGGAAGGGAATGGGGGCTCTAAATCGACAACAGCGGGGATAGGAGAGGGGTTGGAAATCAGCAGGGGAGGAGGGGAGGTCGACATGGGAAGCCCAGTAAGAAGTAGTCACGCTGGGAAGGGGTTCAAGGGGGATGGGAGGAATAAGGCAAAGAAAAGGGCTGAGGTAGAAGTAGAGGGTACAGATACAAAAATCACAGAAAGTGCAGCTGGTGGGGGTAAGGGGCAGGGAAGAACAAATACTGGGGTGGTGGAAGGGGCATTAGAAGGGAAAGGGGTTAAGGGATGTTGCTATTCATTCTGGGGGATTCTATACTGAAATGGGTGAGATGGGGCCGAAGGGGGGGGAAGGCACAGCCATATTTGGGTTGACGCTATCCCCAGGTTGAATGCAGGAGGGGCAAGGCAGGCACTGCTCAAGTGTGTAACCAGGGGGAGGAAGAAACCTCATTTAGTGTTGCATGTGGGTACAAATGACTTGGCGGGGGAGACTGTGGCAGTAGTGAGGGGGAGGTTTGAGTAGTTGGGCAGGCAGGCAGGCAGTGTGAAGGGGTGGGGGAGTCAGTGGCATTCTCAGAGGTACTCCCGGTACCATGTGCAAGCATGGGGAGGATGGGTAGGATTGAGGAGTTCAACGAGTGGCTGAGGGATTGGTGCCACACCAAAAATTATGGTATAGTGGCTAGCTGGGGTAGGGTCTGGGGAAATAGTGACTTGTATGCGGGGGACAGGGTACACTTGAGCAGGGAGGGGAGTATTAAAGGCAGGATTAGAGGAGTAGAGCTCTACTAAGGTGGATTTAAACTAGTTGGGGGGGTCCAAAAGACTGAGGTTGATAGAATGGTCTGGACAGGGGAGCCTAATGAGCTCACCCCCCTAGATATAGGTAAAGGCGGAGGCATAGTAACCCTGGGAGGGGGCTGGCAGAGTGGTCTGAGTGTAATACAGAAGGCATCACCACCCAGTAAGAATAAGGAGGAAAAAGGGTGTGGACTACTGGGAGGAGGGACACAGGCCAAGGAGGAGAAGAGTGAGGAGAAGGAGGGGTACGGGTGGAAGGCGGTCTCTCTGAACGCAAGAAGCCTGGGGAACAAAATTGCAGAGCTTCAGGCGCTCCTTTCAGAGGGGAAGGTGGACATTGCTGCAGTGACAGAGACTTGGGCCACAGAGTACCATGATTGGGCTTAGCAATACAGGATGTACAGGAGGGACCGGAGGGTTGGAAGAAGGGGGGGGGTTGCAATCTATGTGAGGGAAGGGATTAAATGCATAAGGGATGAGGGAGAAGAGGAGAGGACAGAGGCACTTTGGGTGCAGCTCCTGGACTCCAAGGGCAGAAAGCTGAGGCTGGGAGTGGTGTACAGACCACCAGCCCAATCCGGGGGGGCACTGGATGGGGAGTTGGCAGAACAGATAAGGAGGGTGTGTAGAAGGGGGAGTGTGGTGATAGTGGGTGATTTTAACCTACCACGGGTTGACTGGAGCACCCTGGCCACTAGCAGTACCAGGGAGCAGGTGCTCCTTGATGCATTCCAGGATGGCCTTCTGATGCAATTAGTAAGTGGGCCTACAAGGCTTGGTAGCTCTTAGGACCTAGTACTGGCAAATGGGGAGGCAGTGAGGGAGGTAAGGGTGGAGGACCCACTAGCAGGTAGCGACCACCAAATAGTGTGGCTCGTTGTTGCGCTGGGCAGGGAGACAGGAGGCATGGGCACTAAAGTGGTGGATTTTATTAAGGCGGACTTTGGGGGGATAGGAGAAATACTGCAAGGGAGACTCCAGGATATAAGGCTGGGGATGGGTGCAGAACAAAAATGGGAAGTCATAAAGACTGGGCTAACAGAGGCCACAGTAGCCTGCACCAGGGCCAGGAGTAAGAAGAGCAGAGCCAAGAAACCATGCTGGCTGAACAAGGAAGTGCTGCAAGGGGTGAGGCCAAAGAGGGCTACATACCGGAAGTACAGGAGAACAGGGAAGGGAGAGGATAAGGAGGCATTTGGGAGCTGGTCAAGAGAGGTTGCCAGGAGGGTGAAAAAAGATAAGGCTTCCAGGCACTTAAGGTCCACACAGGGCATAAAGGGAGGGGGAAAGGACTTTTTTAGGTATGTCAGGGAAAAGTGGAAGTGCAAGGAACATATTGTGAGGATAAAGCGGGGAGGGGATTGGGTGGAAAAGGGGGAGGAGCAAGTGGAAATTCTAAATGAGTACTTTTGCTCCGTTTTCACTAAGGAGAGGGTGGCCCACTGCCAGAATGGGCTGGGGGGGGTGGGGTAAGACGGGGGAGGAGGTGACAACCAAAGTGATAACAGGAAATAGGGTGCTAGAGGGGCTGAGGGCAGTAAGGGTGGACAAGGCACCAAGTCCCGATGGCATCCATCCCAGGGTGCTGAGGGAGATGGCAGAGCTGTTGGCTGAGCCACTGGAAGATCTATTCAACACCTCCCTGGAAACAGGGTGTGTGCCCCAGGACTGGAGGGTGGCCCATGTCATGCCCATACACAAGAGTCGGCCTACAGAGGAGCCAGGAAATTATTGGCCGGTAAGTCTCACATCCATAGTGGGTAAGCTTATAGAGGTGATACTGTAGGAGAGGCTGGTGGCATTCCTAGAAAGTAATGGCCTCCAAGATGGGTAGCAACATGGGTTTGTCTCAGGGAGGTCTTGTCAAACCAACCTAATAGAGTATTGTGACTGGGTGACAAGGGAGTTGGACAGGGGCCATGCGGTACATGTTCTGTACTTGGACTTCAGTAAGGCCTTTGATACAGTGCCTCATGGGAGACTGGGGGGGAAGCTGATGGCATTGGGGGTGGGAAAAAAAGCTGACTAAATGGACAGAGAACTGGTTACAGGGGAGGGTGCAGAGGGTGGTGGTTGTGGGGAAGCTCTTGCACCCAGAGCAGTAACAAGCGGGGTGCCGCAGGGGTCAGTGCTGGGCCCGGTGCTATTTGGGCTCTTTATCTCCGATATAGCACACGGAGTGGGGAGCAGGGTTAGTCTGTTCATACATTATACCAAATTGGGGGTGGTGGGGGACGAAGAGGATGGATGGGAAAACCTACAGGGGGACCTAACCAAACTAGAGACATGGTCAGTGGAGTGGCAGCTAGGATTCAAAGAAGTTT
This sequence comes from Neoceratodus forsteri, assembly GCA_016271365.2. NCBI lineage: Eukaryota > Metazoa > Chordata > Ceratodontiformes > Ceratodontidae > Neoceratodus > Neoceratodus forsteri. Next base: position 458,786,332 of record CM028132.1, read on the forward strand.
AAGGTGATGCACTTCCGGGCTAAGAACCAGAAGAGAGACTATTGGTTGGGGATCACAAAGGAGGAGGAGGAGGAGAAGGACCTAGGGGTGTTGGTAACTGAGAGCATGAACAACTCGGCCCAGTGCAGGAAAGCAGCAGTGAAGGCAAACAGGATGCAGGGGTGCATCACAAGGGGGTTCTCATCCAGACACAGGGATGTGATCCTACCTCTCTACAGATTATTGGTCAGACCGCACCTAGAGTACTGTGTGCAATACTGGAGGCCATACCTGAGGAGAGATATAAAGTTACTGGAGGGGATGCAAAGGAGGGCAACAAAAATGTTAAAGGGTACGGAAGGAAAGGAATATGAAGTTAGGCTGAAGGAGCTGAATAGGTACACACTGGAGGAGAGGAGGGATAGGGAGGATATCATTGAAGTGCTTAAATACCTGAGGGGGTAAATAAACCTAGCACTGAGGGGATGTTTAAACTGAGGAGTGGAAGAGAGATGAGGGGGCACGGACTAAGGTTGGAAGGAGGACGTTTTAAGAGGGAAATGAGGAGGCACTACTTCTTTGGGAGGGTGGCGTCTAGTTGGAATGCTCTGCCAGTGGGGGTGGTAACATGTAGGACAGTCAATAGCTTTATGGAGGAGTGGGATAAAGCAAGAGGAAGAGTCGGGGGCAGGAGCTGGGACAAGCGGGGGAGGAGGCTGGGGCAGCTGCAATCTAGGGTGCTGGCTGAACACTCAGGCAGACTTACATAGACCAATTGCTGTGTTCTACTGGCAGATTCGTATGTCCATATGTTCATATGTAAAATCACAGTGACCCTGTTCATGAGCAGAGGTCCTAAAATGCCTATGTTGAAAATTTGGTAACAAATGTCCATAAAATGACTGTGTTACAAGCTGCATTGTGCAGTTTCCATGCACCCTCGTAACTTCACAAATTTGTAATATTTTCACTCCAGATTTTCAACATTCACATTTTTTTAGACCTCCTTATGAATAGTACAGCTGTCATGTTTCACATCCTGCCTGAAATATGCGTTTACACATCTGGCGCACAATACCGTGGTTGCTGTGGGAAATCAATGTTCAGGACAGATTAAGAAAACCATACTGACAGTGTTCATGAGCAGAGGTCACAAAATGCCTATATTGAACATTTGGTGAAATAATTCCACTAAACGACTGTGTTACTCGCATGCGTTGTGCAGTTTCCACGTACGCTTGGAAGTTTGAGCATTTTTAATATTTTCTCTACAGATTTTTAACATTACCATCTCTTCACACCTCCCTATGAATGGCACAGCTGTCATTCTTCACATCCTGCCCAATCTGTGTTTCATACATCTGGCACACAATGGCACGGTCGCTGTGGAAACTCAAATTTCGGGAAACATTGACAAAATCACAGTGCCACTGTTCATGAGAAGAGGTCCCAAATGCTTTCATAAGGTGGGGCCCACAGAATGGCCATGTTGAAAATTTGTACTGCAAATACCAACAAATGCCTGGGGTGTTACAGTTTCTAATCATAACGTCGCACCCTGTACAGACTGACAGGCATCGGGGTGTGCCTTTGGATTGCTGACTGTAATGCTCATGCCATTCCAACCTCACCCCCCACACTGCAGCCACTGACAGGCATCAAGCTGTATCTTGCACTCTTTGGCCCCAGACTTCACCCCATTCTATATTGCACCCATTTCAGCGTATGTCCTTATGGAGGGGGGGGTGACTGTAAAGCCGAACACCCCAAGGCACACCTCAACACTTGTCAGTGTCTGCAGGATAGGGTGAGGTGAAATGGCATGAACGTTAAGGGGGACAACCCAAACGCATACCCCAATGCCTGTCCATCTCTGCAGGATGGAGATGGGGTTGGCGTGAAGTTTAATACTTCACTGCCATTCCAACTCTGCATCTGTCTAACTCCTGCATTTCCAATGCTAATACCAGCAAACAAACATTGGGTATTGACAAATGCTTGTTTTTTTTTTACTTTTATAGAAATACTTTATCTTGTCTTTTCTTTTTTTAATAATGTCTGGGAGCCATAGAAGCATGAAGTTCAGTGCCAAGTAGCTTGTGGTGTTTCTGGACCTTCTGTCCAAGCATCATGGCAGTCTGGGATATCTGCTCTGCAGCTGCACAAAAGGCAACTGGCATGGTGCAATCCACTGCACAGTTAAAGAAGAGGTGGGCAGACATAAAGTGCAGGGACCCACTTTCATATCTGGCTGTCACTGAAGTGGCAGGGTCAAGAAAGAGGGATGGCCAGAGTGGACATTCCAGTCCAGCTGTCTCCCAGCTGCTTGACAAGTTTCCTTAATGATAATTATTAAAAGTATTTATATCTCTTTCATCTTTACAGTACCTATTTATTTGATTTGAACTCAACATTTTTTTTGTGTGTCAGGCCAGTTAAGTCAAGACACTGGTGATGACAGTGAGATCCATGAAAGTGGTAAGTTTAATGTCTTATTATTTCAACAAAGTTTTAAAATCTTGCTTTTGTGAGAGAGTGAGCAAAGTCAAAAGAGTTGACTGCTTTATATTCATGTTAAAGTGACATGCAACTTGGCTGGCACAAGCTCAGTGTCTTAATGAAAATACAGAGTCTGTCTGAATTTACACTGTAGCGTGGAGAGAGACACTGAATGGAAGCGCCACACAGGTTGCAGTACAATTTGGAAACACTGAAATTTGCTGTATATAGTCAGCACCATCCTTTATAGCACTGTCACATAGTGCTACTGTTTGTATCTTAAAAGGAAAATAGTTTTCTGTCCAGAAATTGATGGCGAGCACTCACCCCTGCCACAGACCTGTAGTAGTAGAAACGACTCTCACACACTTGTGTTGTAGGTCATTATTTATTCCTCTTCATCAAAGACATGATGCAAAATAACAGGATCACCGTAAAAACACTGCAGTCTTATGTTTCACCTATAGCAACAGGCTTCTTCAGAGACTAGTGAACTGAGCATTACAATGTGATTAAATACCTTTGCTACCCATAGTACACAAGTGTGACAACCAATCAGAACACAGTGCGATTCCACCAATCACCTACTTAGGTGAAACAATTTAAAAAATCAAACAAAAGGAAGTTTTTCCTATTTTTAAAGTAAACAAATGTACCTTTGTGTTTATGGCTTGAAAATGGCATGTTTCTTCCATGTTAAGGCTATTTTAATCTTTTCAAAACAAATCAGTATGCCACCATATCTCCATTGGACCTGTACAGAAAAAACATCAGAAGATAAGTAAAGTAAGATGCAACCATCTGTTTTTTACTACTTCAGGATATATTTCTGATACTCATGTTGCTACAAACAAATCCAGCCTGGTTTGGCATTTTATTGAATACATCTGGTATTCCATACATGGGGATGGGGGGTGGGGTGGGGGTTATTTCCTATGGAAAGTAAGTACTATTTTCTTTTGACCAGAAAACAACAATGGTTGATACACCAGGAGAACATGATGGATTGAATTTGTTTTCCACCTTGTTTACAGAGCACCCAGCTAACAAACCCAATTTTGGTACATGCTTCCGAGATGCCTGCAGCAAATGCCGTGGCCCGCAGTGATGAGGTCACTGGGACACAAAGTAGCACAATCCGAGAAGTGTCCTTCATGTTGGAGAAACTAAGAACAAGAAGCAGACACCTAATATTGGCAAAAACAAGCAATGAAGGTGTATTTAGAAGTTCAAAGGGCACCAAGAGGTCTTCATATCTTGAAGAGACTAGCTTTTGGACTAGAACATCAGGGCTTTGTCATAAAATTGGATGCCATAATGCAGGAAGTGTCTCAGAAACTGATAGGACTGATTATCGAAGAAGGAGATGAGTGCATTTTGGAACTACAACAAGGCCTTTTAGAACAAGAACAAATAGTGGCTACATTCAGGAAACATCCAGATTTTCTACAGTGTCAAAAGAAATTTACGGATTACCTTAAGTCCTTTGACCAGAAGATCAAAGCCCAAAGCAGTGCAAATTCCTAAGATATACCAATGACTATCACAGAAATCAGTTTTTTTGTTGGAAAAAGTGAAGATCACTGGATTACAACAGACTGCCACTACCTCTGCTACTTCCACCACGGAGAACATTGTGACATCCAAAAGCACTTGAGCACCAGTACCGGCACCTCAGAACTCTCAGCACCCCGCTCAATACTCTAAAGAACAGAACATGTCTCAGCTGACTATAACATGGCTGAGAGCAATTCAGAACATGAGAGCGAATCCGAACAAGGGCCTTTTTTAGAGGTGGCCCCTCTTGGGCAACCCCTACCCAGGAAGAGTGCTCGTAGAATGAGATTTCAGTTCGAAGGAGAGCAAACAAGAAGGGGGAGACAAGGAGGAGCAAGAGAAAGGGCTAAGGGAGGAAGATGACATGGCCAGTAAGTGGCGAATCGCTACTAACAGTAGTTAACATGTCTGACACTGTACTTACTAATACTGGAATACAGGTACTGGGCAAAGGTCTTTCCTTTGTCCTCTCATATACAATCAGTAAGTTTGATACCTATATTGACTTACAAAAATTCACTAGGATATTTAATTTAAAAATGTTTTTTTTTTCTAGCAGAAAGGAAGTTGTGGGTAATAATCAGGATACTGCTGGTGACACAGGGGAGTGAGACTACACAAACTAGCACCCAATCTGAATTTAAACCTCCCTCTACTTTTTGCCCACTATTGCACTCATGCATTGAGAGTTTTTTAGAATGCTGCACCAGAGATTTAGAGTATGTCGTCTTACAACCCCCATGCCTCCCACACAGCAATATTTCTAATGCAGAAGAGGAAGCCATCCCCAGACCTGCAAATAAACAGGTTCAGTGTTTTGGTGAATAGCGTATGAAGTCAGTCGTGCTTGTGTAACATAGTTTATTTTTGGCTTTACTCTATTCCCACCCTTGGTAGGGAAACTGGGTAGTGAGTAGGGAATAGAAAGCACAGTACCAAGGGTGAGTAGAGTGCCAGAGAAGGAGGAGGAGGAGGAGGCAGGGGTGGTCGGTGGGTGTCTCACAAAGCTCTAAACAGGGGACTGCTGAAGGAGGCTGGCGTTTAAGAGGAATGTGGGAGGAGCGATTCCCCACATTGAACCTCAGGCTTTAGCCCTCCCAATACCATCGTCAAGCCAGCAGACAAGGGAGTAGCATAGTAGTACAAAATGTAGAACAGTATACCACTGAAGTTAAGCGCCGACTTTCAGACATTACATTTTACACATGCTTGACATCAGAACCCACCTTGCAGATGAAAAGGGATATAGAAATGTTTCTTTTGGAACAATAGCAAAATAAATGATCAGCATGAGTGAATTGTACTATTTAGCAGTAGAACACCCTAAGAAACCTGCATTCTACACTATTCCTAAGATGCACAAAAATCCCACAGTACCCGCCCCATTGTGTCGGGCATAGGGTGGCTTACAGAGCCAATATCCAGATTTGTAGACAGCTTCTTAAGTCCCCTTATACCCCACATACACAGCTACATAAAAGATACCCTCAGTGTTTTGAACACACTACAAAAAATACAGGTGGAAAATGAATAGTGGCTGGTATTGCTTGATGTGGACTCTGTACATAAATATCCCCCAGGAAGGGGCATTAGAAGCAGTAGAATACAACATGCTGAAATATACAGAACTACCACAAACAAAAATTAACATGGTAGTCAACATGACAGAGGTTGTACTTAAAAAATAACATTTTTATGTTTCAGGAAAAGATCTATAAACAGATCAAAGTGACGGCCATGGGTGCCAGGCACCCAACTTGGCAAATTTGTCTCTGGCCAAGTGGGAGGATGAATGAGTTTTTGATGCAGACTCTAACCCCTTTTATTATCATATTGACTTGTACAAGCATTTTATAGATGACATACTGATGATATAGAGGGGCACCAGAAATGAGTTAGACATGTTTGTGAAATACTTGGAAAAAAAACCTCAAGTTTAAAGTTACAGCAGCTCAGGCCAGGATTCATTTCCTAGATCTTACCATCATAAAGGAAGCTGATCATACCCAGCTTACAGATTTATTTAAAAAAACCCACAGACAGAAATAGCCTATTGCTGCCCAAAAGCTGTCACCCCTCACATACTGTGCATAATCTCCCCAAAGGACAGTTTATGAGGTTAAAAGGAAATTGTGGCAATGATCAGTTGTATAACAAAAGGGCAGATGAGCTAGCAGACAGACTCAGGGAAAGGGGTTACACTGAATCTGACATCCGTGCAGCCAGGATGGCAGTCAACAGGACACCTAGAGAACAATTTTTTTGCAGACTAGGAATAGAAATGATAAAGACAGTAAACAACATATCAGTTTTGTAACCACCTAGGGAGGGGGAACTAAAGAAGTGATATTGTCAAAAACAATTTACCCATCTTGTGTGGACTGACACCATTGACAGTACTGTTTGAAAAACCTTTAAGGATTTCATATAGAAGGGGACAAAATTTACTGGACAAACTGGTTCAAAGTCACTTGCCAAAACCACAGAGACAGGTATACAGACTTAAATGGCGTTCAAAACCATATGGTTTTTGTAGTACCTGCCACATTATGGAGAAGGTGGAAACCTTCCAAAACCCTAAAATTGGCAGAAGTGAGAAAGTGAGAGGCAGGATTAACTGTAACAGTGAGGCTGTAGTATACATGCTTGTTTGCAGCTGTGGAGTGTTCTATGTGGGGCGCATAGAAACACAGACTTTGACGGCAGATAAGGACCACTTGGCCCACCTAGTCTGCCCATTTCCCTACCTACAGGATAAGCTGCAGATCCTATTTAACCAACAGCCTATTTCTTCTTACCCCCCACAAGAATTGACTTATGTCTGCCCCACGTATTCTTGAATTATCCCACGGTTTTAGACCCCACAACCTCCTCAGGAAGGCTGTTCCATGTGTCCACCACCCTCTCTGTGCAAAAATACTTCCTCACATTGCCCCTGAACTACCCCCCTCTATCTTTAAATTGTGTCCCCTTGTTCTTGCACATCTCTTTTTCTGAAAGATGCTACCTTCTTGGACTTTGTTGATTCCACTGAAGTACTTAAAAGTTTCTATCATGTCCCTCCTCTCCCTCCTTTCCTCAAGGGTATACACATTAAGCTCCTTTAGTCTCTCCTCATATGGCTTCTCTTGCAGACCCTGCACCATTTTAATTGCCCTCCTCTGGACTGCCTCTATCCTGTCTATGTCCTTACGGAGATGGGGTATCCAGAACTGGACACAGTACTCCAGATGGGGTCTCACCAACTGTCTGTACAGAGGGATAACAACTTCCTGTTTTCTGCTGGTGATGCCTCTCCCGATACATCTGAGTATACCCCCAGCCCTCCCTACTGCCTTCTCACTAAGAGAAAACTTAGATTTAGACTGAATGAACATATTGTAACAGTTAAAAATGAAAATTGTGAATATGCTATGGCATGACATATTAAACAGTCTAATAATAAGAAAAGTCATAAGGTGAAAGTTTTTGGATTGGAATGCATACCTAGACGACCTAGGGAAGGGGACATTGAAAGAGTACTAAATAAAAAGGAACAAAACTGGATTTACAGATTGGGTGCCATGAGAAAGTCAGGACTCAATGATAAAACTGAACTGAAACCTTTTCTGATCAAAAGAAAATAGTACCTGCTTTCCATAGGAAATAAACCCCCTCCCCTTCGTCCCATGTATGCGATACCAGATGTATTCAACGAAATGCCAAACTAGGTTGGATTTATTTGTAGCAACATGAGTATTAGAAATACATCCTGAAGTAGTAAAAACAGATGGTTGCATCTTATTGTACTTATCTTTTGATGTTTTTCTTGTACAGGTCCGATGGAGACATGGCAGAGTGCTGATTTTTTTTTAAAAGATTGAGATAACCTTAACATGGAAGAAACATGCCAGTTTCAAGCCATAAACACAAGGGAACATTTGTTTACTTTAAAAACAGGAAAAACTTCCTATTGATTTATTTTTAAATTGTTTCACCTAAGTAGGTGATTGGTGCAATAGTACTGTGTTCTGATTGGTTGTCACACTTGTGTATTATGGGTAGCAAATGTATTTAATCACATTGTAATGTTCAGTTCACTAGTCTCTGAAGAAGCCTGTTGATATGGATGAAACGTAAGACTGCAGTGTTTTTACACTGCTCCTGTTATTTTGCATCACGTCTTTGATGAAGAGGAATAATGACCTACAACACAAGTATGTGAGAATAGTTTCTACTACTACAGGTCTGTGGCAGGGGCGAGTGCTCCCTATCAATTTCTGGACAGTGATACTTATTTAGAGAGGCATCACCACCCGAGTGATCACCACTATTGCTCCAGAAAATAGTTTTCTGTCATTACAGTTCAGCAGCACTGAAATTTACTGCTTGAAGTGGAGACAGACACTGCATGTAAGTGCTACATAGGGAGAAACCTGTACACCAGCTTGGTATCAGGGTTGGAGAAATGAATCATGAGACTCAAAATAATTCTGTCAGTGAGAAGCTGCTTGTCAAGGAGGGTCTCCTGTGAAACACTGAAATGATGTAAAAGAGAAGTCAGAGTTAAGCCCCCAAGAAAAAGAATTGCCTTTTCAGGATCAGTCGAATATCAAGCAAAGAGGATAAGCAGAAGCAGCAGTAGACTGAGCCAGGGAACATTGGGTGGGAGGGAGGCAACTGGCAGAGGAAGCAGAAGGTCAGAAATAGATCCTCACTAGGCTGATGGGAGTGCTCAGTGACAAAGATACAGAGACCAGTCAACAAAGTCACGGCACTCACCCACCACACTGAAGAAAGCTGGAGCCTCACACATTACTACACTTTAAAAAAACTCCACTTTATTACAAAATCAAGTAAAAAAAATGTCCCCACTGGGTCTGGGAGATGGACAGGACAAAAGCTTCTTATGTTTCATCTGATCACAGGCTTTCTCAAAGAGAGGATAAGCAGAAGCAGCAGTAGACTGAGCCAGGGAACACTGGGTGGACAACTGGCAGAGGAAGCAGCAGAAGTGCTGACCCATCCAGCCCAAGCATGGTATGTATCCCTTACTGGCACAGCAGGAGTGCCACCCCATCCAGCCCAAGCATGGTATGTATCCCTTACTGGCACAGCAGGAGTGCCGACCCATCCAGCCCAAGCACGGTATGTATCCCTTACTGGCACAGCAGGAGTGCCACCCCATCCAGCCCAAGCATGGTATGTATCCCTTACTGGCACAGCAGGAGTGCCTCCCCATCCAGCCCAAGCACGGTATGTATCCCTTACTGGCACAGCAGGAGTGCCTCCCCATCCAGCCCAAGCACGGTATGTATCCCTTACTGGCACAGCAGGAGTGCCGCCCCATCCAGCCCAAGCATGGTATGTATCCCTTACTGGAACAGCAGGAGTGCCGACCCATCCAGCCCAAGCATGTTATGTATCGCCTACTGGCACAGCAGGACTGCCTCCCCATCCAGCCCAAGCACGGTATGTATCCCTTACTGGCACAGCAGGAGTGCCGACCCATCCAGCCCAAGCACGGTATGTATCCCTTACTGGCACAGCAGGAGTGCTGACCCATCCAGCCCAAGCATGGTATGTATCTCTTACTGGCACAGCAGGAGTGCTGACCCATCCAGCCCAAGCATGGTATGTATCCCTTACTGGCACAGCAGGAGTGCCTCCCCATCCAGCCCAAGCATGGTATGTATCCCTTACTGGCACAGCAGGAGTGCCGCCCCATCCAGCACAAGCATGGTATGTATCGCTTACTGGCACAGCAGGACTGCCTCCCCATCCAGCCCAAGCATGGTATGTATCCCTTACTGGCACAACAGGAGTGCCAACCCATCCAGCCCAAGCATGTTATGTATCGCTTACTGGCACAGCAGGACTGCCTCCCCATCCAGCCCGAGCACGGTATGTATACCTTACTGGCACAGCAGGAGTGCCGACCCATCCAGCCCAAGCACGGTATGTATCCCTTACTGGCACAGCAGGAGTGCTGACCCATCCAGCCCAAGCCTGGTATGTATCTCTTACTGGCACAGCAGGAGTGCCGACCCATCCAGCCCAAGCACGGTATGTATCCCTTACTGGCACAGCAGGAGTGCTGACCCATCCAGCCCAAGCATGGTATGTATCCCTTACTGACACAGCAGGAGCTTGTTGAGTGGCTCCTGAACACTGTCGTTGCTGCACTGCAGAGGGGTGTATAGATTTGCACCCGTGTATGGTGAGAATGGAGGGAATGCTGGATGCCAAACTTGACAAGTTGCAGGGCCAGGGCCAGTCTTTAAATGTTGGGGCACTGAGGCACTTGTGGTGGGTGTTACATTGTCTTAATAAAAACTGTTGAAAGTATTTATATCTCTCTACGGTATCTTTTTATCTGATTTGACCCCAAAATGTTTTTAGTGGTGTTTCTTTGACAGATTTTGCAGAGACTGTAGTGGTGCATGTGGCACAGGGGTATGCCAGTAAACTCAAGAAACTGGTGGTGCCAGTGAGATCCATGAAGGTGGGACATTTTATGTCTTGTTCTTTCAACAAAGTTTTAAAACCTTGCTTTTGTGAGAGGGTGAGCAAGGGCAACAGAGTCGACTTTGCTTTGTGTTCATGTTAAAGTGACATGCAACTTGGGTGACATGAGCTCAGTGTCTTAGGAAAAACCAAAAAGGCTGTCTGAATTTACACTGTAGAGTGGAGAAAAACACTGAATGGAAGCGCTACACAGGCGGCATTGCTGTAATAATGTTTGTCAGCACCAAAATTCACTGTATATCACTACCACCATCCTTTAGCACCACCAACACATGGTGCTACTGTTTGTAGCGCAAAAGAAAACTGGTTTACTTCAAAAACATTCATCGTATCCCACCATCTTTCTCTGTATTACATAGGTGGTGTAGAGCACCTGGGCACATCTGGTCTCCCATTTCCCAGCAGCACCGCAAAGAAATCCCAGAGACAGGCAATGACCCAGCGTAGGAAGAAAAAAAAGTTTAACGGCACTCCATCAATACAGGAAATCAGAGACTGAGTGTCTCTGGCAATTGGAGTTGTCAAAGTTCAAAGAGAAGGAGGGGCATAAGATGAAAAAAGGCATCTCCGCTGGGTCTGCCAAATATTAAGCGGAGATAATGGTAAGTAGCATCAGAAAACTGAGCCAGGGGAGCATCAGGTGGTCAGAAACAATTAGCAGACAAAGCAGCTGGAGGGCAGACCCATCCGGCCCCACCATGGAATCCTCTGCCGTCACAACAAGAGTTTGTTGAGTGGCTCCTTGACCCTGCTGTTGCTGCACTGCAGATGCATGCAGTAGATTTGTGCTAGGGTGTGGTGAGAATAGAAGGCACGCAGGATGCCATACTCAGAAAATTGCAGGGCCAGGGCCAGTAATTTTATTGCTGGGTCACTGAGGCATTTGTGGTAGGTGTTACATCTCCAGCAGATGTCAGACTATGAAGTGAACAGCTTGATATTTTCCAACTTTCAGTAAAAAATGCATAAAACTACTTATGTTTGCTTGCACACATGTGCAAGAAACAGTGCCATCATCCGAGTTTTCGGAGGTGTGTCACCCCCTCTTCCAATTCAGTCAGTGTGTTGGCAGGCACGGCCGCAGTTCTCCAATGCCTGCTGGAGCTGTCTATGACAGCTCCAAAATGCAGTGAAGTACAGTTGAAAGGGGAGCTATGCTTCAGTGAGCAGCGAGACATTCACGCATGCATACCGCGTGCTGCCCCCACCACACACTGTACAGCCGGGGTGCCCAATCCCCCATCGGCTGTGCTGCGCCCCCCCCAACAAAAGCCTTCCACATGCCACGTTGGGTGCCCATCCCAGTGTGGCAACTCATCGTATAGCCGACGGGGGTGCCCAATTCCCCGTCGGCTCCACTGTCCCCCCCCACCAGAGTACAGGGTGCCACGCTGGGAGCCCACCCCAGCATGGCAACTGATGCTATGTCCGATGGGGCTGCCCAATACCCCGTCAGCTCCGCCCCCAACCAGCCATCCTTGTGCCACGCTGAAGCCCACCCCAGTGTGGCAAGCGTCCCGCGTCATTTAAAAAAAACTGGAAATAAAAACGGTCCTCGGCCTCCCTGCCCTCCCACAACCTGCACCACCCATTGCGCACCCTGCCTCCCCACACCCCTCACCCCATACTTACCTCCAGACCTCGGCATGACGATCTTCGGTGGACCGGGCACACGTCTGCACTCTTCAAAGCCGACCGCGAACTGAGGAAATGCCGGTAAGCTGTATAATGGGATAGATAGGGTTTTTTCAACTTTGCTGCATATCTCAGGCATTTTTTGGAATTATTGCACCAAATTTTCAACATGGGTTTTTTGGGACCCCTTCTCATGAATGATTTCACTGTCATGGCGTTATTCGGGCCCGAAGGGTGATTTCGCAGTCACTGCGCGAAATCACCTTTCGAGACCAATTAACTAAACGACACTGCCAGTGTCCATAAGGTGGGCTCTCAGGAAGTTTATTTTGAAATGTGGTGAAAAATTCCAAAATGACTGTTTTTTATTTAGTTTCATGCTATGCAGTTCCTACATAGGCTCGAAGTTCATAAATTTTAATATTTTCACCCAGATTTTCAACATTGCCATTTTACCATACCTTCTTATGAGCAATAAAGCTGTCATTTTCATATCTCACCTAAATGTGTTTCCGCTTCATGTAGCGCACAATGGCGCAGTCGGGTGTCTGAAATCAATGTATGGGACAAATTAAGAAAATCACAGTGACACTGTTCATGAGCAGAGGTCTTAAATGGCTATGTTGAAATTTGGTGAAAAAACTCCGTAATGATTATTTTGACGAAAGCATGCTGGGTGCCCCACACACGCCGTAGGTTCACAAATTTTCAATATTTTCACTCCAGATTAATATTGCCATTTTACCACACCTCCTTATGAGCAGGACAGCTGTCATTTTTTACGTCTTGCCCAAAATGTGTTTCTGCCCATGTAGCACACAATGGTGCAGTCAGTGTGCGAAATCAATATGTGGGACACATTAAGAAAATCACAGTGACACTGTTCATGAGCAGAGGTCTTAAAATGGCTATGTTGAAAATTTGGTGAAAAATTCCCTGAAAATGACTGTTCTACGAGTGTGCGTTGCGCAGTTCATACGCACGCTCGTAAGTTTGCGAATTTTCAATATTTTCACTCCAGATTTTCAGCATTGCCATTTTATTACACTTCCTTATGAACAGTACAGCTGCCATTTTTCACATGTCGTCCAAAATGTGTTTTTGCGCATGTAGTGCACAATGGTGCAGTCGGTGTGCGAAAGCGATGTTTGGGGTAGATTAAGAAAATCACAGTTATACTGTTCATGAGCAGAGGTCTTAAAATGGATATGTTGAAAATTTGGTGACAAAAGTCCATAAAATGACTGTGTTACGAGTGAGCATTGCGCAGTTTCCACGCACCCTCGTAAGTTCATGACTTTGTAATATTTTCAGTCCAGATTTTCACCAGTGGCATTTTTCCACACTTCCTTATGAACAGTACAGCTGTCATTTTTCAGAACATGGCTGAAATGTGTTTTCACACTTTCAGCGCAGAGATGCGTGGTCGCTGTGGGAAATCATTGTTCAGGACAGATAAAGAAAATCACAGTGACACTGTTCATGATCGGAGGTCCCAAAATGCCTGTGTTGACAATCTGCTGTAAAAAATCCCCAAACTAATTACATTACGGGTGTGCGTTGCACAGTTTCTATGCACGCTCATGACTTCACCAGTTTTTAAATATTTTTACTGCAGATTTGCAACATTACCATTTTTTACACCTCCTCATGAACAGTACAGCTGTCATTTTTTACATCCTGTTCGGAATGTTTTTGCACCTATGGTGCTAAATGTCGTAGTCGCTGTGCATAAGCAGCTTTCGGCTAACAAGCTGATATTGCCACTGTTCATGAGGTGGGGTCTCAAAAAAACCATGTTGAAAATTTGGAGTGAAAATACCAACGAATGCCTGAGGTATTAGGGTTTCCAACCATAACGCCCAACCCTGTAGAGAATGACAGGCATCAGTGATGTGACTTGGGATTCTTGCCTGTAATGCTCATACCATTCCACACTCTGCAGCCAATGAGAGGCATCGAGGCATGCCTTGGACTCTTTGGCCCCAAAGTTCACCCCATTCTCCTATACCGCACCCATCTCACTGTACTTCCTGATGGAATGGGGTGCGCATAAGGGCCAAAGACCCCAAGGCACACCGTGACACTTGTCAGTGTCTGCAGGGTGGGGTGTGGTGAAATGGCGTGGCCGTTATGCCTGACAACCCAAAGGCACACCCCAATGCCTGTCACTCTCTGGTGGGGTTGGCTTCAGTTCAATATTTCACTGCCCTTCCTATTACGCAGCTCTGTAACTTTTACACTACCACTGCCAATGCCAACAAGCAAACATTCGGCATTGACAAATGCTTGTTAATATTAAGATGCCCTGTTCCCTTTTTTGTGAGAGGATTTTTTTGTTATGAAATATTTGTTTATGTATAGTAACTAGCTCTTTTTTTTTTACTTTGTAAAAAATCTATATTTTGGGGAGTTTAAAAATATCTCCTTGTTTTTTCCTGGAATGTGTTTTCAAGTTCAACTTCAAGATTATTGCAGGAAAGGCTCCATTGAGCAAGCTCATTCACAAAGAGGTCCTGAGGCATATACACATACAGTTCGCAATAACATAGACAGGAGATATAAAATGTAGAACAACAAAGAAAAAATATATAATACAAGAGGTATACACAATAGAATTCCTTATGCCATTTATGCAGTACATTCCAGCTTTAACCTTGCCCTAAATTATGCAACACATTTCAGCTTAATAAGTAGAAGGCCAGTTGGTACCTAGGAAGTTGACTTGGCGTCGGGGGCCTAGTAGCACCTACATATGTCTTTTAGTTTAGAGATAGCTAGTGTTTTGTAGGAGTTAATTGATACGATGCTGGTTAGCTTCAGCATGGCTTGTAGTTAGTTCCAAATGTTTGGGAGGGCGTATGAGATAGCTCTTTGTCCAGCTGTGGTACGTATCCTGGGAACATCTAGTAGGATAAGGTCGGATTTCCTTAGGGAGTAGGCGCTATGTGATATGTGTATGAGAGACGTTAAATAGACAGGCAGATTGTGGAGTAGTAATTTGAGTTTTAATAAGAAATACTATATTTCGGGTGTAAATTAACAATTTTGCACACCTACTCAGTATTTCTACTGTACCGCTAGTGATAGTCACCAGTCACCATCGCCAAGTGCACTGGGTTTAAATTGTGCCCCCTTATGGGACAGTTATGGAAATTCCTCCCAGCCTTCCTGAGGTAATGATGTTGATTTTCATGTTAACTTGGATCTCCACAACTAACTGTAGGCTAGCCAACAATCCTGCCTGTGGTGGTCCAGAAGGCTCCCAACTGCCCACCCGCATACACGAGTGTAATCACTGGTAGTCCACTGGTCTTCCTGGTCCTCTACTCACTCACCCGCATACCTGAGTGCAAACCCTGCTGGTCCACTGGTCCCAACAGCCATCCCCTATTGCTTGCCTGTATTCTGTATTCCAGAGTGTAACCCCTGGTGGTCCCCTGGCTGCTCCACTCCCCAACCACCTTGATCACTCACCCGTATACCAGAGTGCAAACCCTGACTGTGTGAAACATCTGTTTCTGTTGGACCACTGTGGTATCATGTACTATAGTTTAGTCTGGTGATTGGTAGTGGGATGTGGTTGTGGCAGGTGCATTGGTCATCAGACATGGTGTGTGGAGGTGGTATTAGCTAGAAATGACAAATTACTTAATGCCTAGCCAAACCTACTAATACGCCAGTAGACACAGGCAGGTTATTTGCATATGCACACCATTATGGATACATACAGCTGTGGTACTAATGTGCCAAAAATAAGTATGACTGGGGACATTCAACTTAGGCATTGCTATACACAGAAGCCATTTAAAGGGATTTTTTAGGTTTGGTATAACTTACATTTCCTGGAAGCTAATGTCAGTGAAAATGTTTGCAGTCACAGATATATACACACAGATACACAAAGGGTGACGGCAGATAAGGATTGTGTGGCCCACCTAGTCTGCCCATTTTCCCTACCTAATGCATTACCGCAGACCATAGTTAATCTGTGGCTTACCCTCCCTTCCCCAGGGAGGCTGTGACACGCATCCACTACTCATTCTGTGAAAAAGTACTTCCTCACGTTGCCCGTGAGCCTGTCCCCCCAGCCTCATATCATGCCCCTTGTTCTTGTATACCTTCTTTTCTGAAAGATGCTATCCTTCTGTACCTTGTTTATACCTTTGATGTACTTGAAAGTCTCTATTATATCCCCCCTCTCTCTCCTCTCCTCCAAGGAATGCATATTAAGGCCCTCTAGTCTTTCCTCATATGACTTTTGGTGCAGTCCTTGAACCATTTTTGTTGCTCTTCTCTGGACTGCCTCTATTTTGTCTATGTCCTTTCGGAGCTGCAGCCTCCAGAACTGGACACAATACTCCAGATGAGGTCTCACTAGTGATCTGTACAGTGGTATAACCACCTCCTTCTTTCTGCTGGTGATACTTCACCCTGTGCACATTAGCATCCGACTGGATCTCCCCACAGCCTTCTCACATTGTTTGGTTACCTTTAGGTCATCAGATATGATTATCCCCAGGTCCCTTTCTTGACTGGTGGCCATCAGTATCTCCACCCCATCTTGTACACCTCTCTTGGGTTTCTGTGCCCCAAGTGCATGCTTTTACACTTCTTTGCATTGAATCTTAGCTGCCACACTCTCAACCACTCCTCAAGCATGTTTGCAAACTTTATAATTTTCAGTGGTGTCTATACTGAAGTGGAAGGGACTGTATTTTTGATGAGACAAGGTAGCAAGCCGATCCCTTCCACTTCCCAGTTCATCTCCTGTGTTCAGGCACATAATGACGTATGCCCTGGGAGAGCGTGGGTGAGGATCACATCATCTGGGAATCTAAAGGGATCTGCTGGCTATCTCTTTAGGGCCAAAATGCAATTCCTTCCACTTCAATACGGACTGCAATGAAAATTACTTAGCCCCCCTCACAAATTAGGAGGCTTACCTTGAGTGTCTCCTTGGGCTCTGTTGATGCCCACTGCCTGGAAAACATCCAGTAAGGGATGCTAAATCCATGGTTAATGGTGTGCTGCTATTGCTCTGCATGAGTGTGCCATGCTGTCCCTTTAAGAGCTCCAGCCAGTGTACAGTGTAAATAACCTGGGCTGGGTCTGAGTATAACGAAACTCACAACCGGCCAGGCTTTGCCCTAATTGACTCCATTCTGCTATCGATTTCAGAGTAGAGAGAGCCCTATCATGCACTGTAAATATTTATTTCTAACTCCTTACTGTAAATGAATAATTAAACTGTGTGCTGCTAGTACTGAACGTTCCAAAGGGAGCCACTATCTTTGGTCCTGGACTCCTGCAACTGGACCAGCCAGAACCAAGGGGTCCTAATTACAATGCCTTGTGGGTAAAACTGTGAGCTTTCCTTGTTGGCGTCTAAATTGACCAATAGGAGAGCTCAGACTGTGATTGACAGCAAAGGTAGCCAACTGGAATACAGAAATCCTGGTCTTCAAGCTGGAACTGTTTAAAAATATGAGTTCAGTTCAGCCAGGGCTCTCTCTCGCTCTCTCGTGAGGGAGCCTGTGTAGTTGTGCTCAGCTTGAGCCACTGAGAAGGAGCTCTGGTAAGGGCTGAGGAGAAGTGCAAGGAAAAGGCCTGATTGCCTCCCTGCCAGTGCTGAAGGGACTTACACCTACAAGGAAAGCCCATAAAGAGAAGGTGAGTCATGTCGGGCCAGGTCTCTACCAACATCCTGAATGGTCTTCAATATCGCCAGCTGCAGCATCTTCATATCTGGGTACAGTGAGTACAACCAGGGTAGCTCCCTGCACAAAACATTAAGTGTGTAATGGTACCATCTGATTTGTTCTACCAGCTTAGAGTGTTTAAACGTGACTGGGCCATCTGGACAGGATTACAATTGCTTTATGGTGTTACAGGTGTGTTGTTGTCTTAGGGACTTAGTCTGCCGCAAAGCAGAGAGAAAGGTACTTCTATAGCAGTTCAGCTGGAGTCTGCTCGAACCACCGAGAAGATTGGTCGCAGTGTAACTGCTGTCTGTAGGGAGACGTCTGTACTTGCCTCCTGTGGATCTAGGTCGATTCCAAAAAGGGATCGATTGAATCTAGGACTGCCTAAAACAGAAAAGAAGCAGACTGTGTGTTTTCTGTAGCCTTGAGCTAGACGTTGGAAACTGGTCATTACTGTGAAAAGGAGAGTTTCTTTGTTCCTCATGCCACTTGCAGTGTGGCATGAATTGCTGAGAGGAAAATTGCTTTGGGGACTCCCAAGTAAAAATGGGAGCCAGTTTGTGTGGAGAACATCTATTGCCAACGCCAAGTGAGAGAGAACAACGTGGACTTTATCTGTTCTGGCAACTCAAGTTACTTAGCTACCAGCCAGATATACCAAGTATCTAATAAGATATTTTCCAGCTTGGGCCCATGCCATCTGTGGCCCAGAGAGATTGTTCCTGTACCAGAACCATCATTCTGGTGAGAGACCAGCATTGGGGATTCAGCCCCTGTGCAGCAACAGAACGCAGATTGCGGCCACCTACAGGGAAAGGCCATGAAGAGAAGGTGAGTCATGTCGGCCCAGGTCCCTACCAACATCCTGAAGGGTCTTCAGTGTTGCCAGCTGCAGCATCATCCTATCTGGGTACAATGAGTACAACCAGGGTAGCTCCCTGCACAAAACATTAAGTGTGTAATGGTACCATCTGATTTGTTCTACCAGCTTAGAGTATATAAACGTGACTGGGGCATCCGGACAGGATTACAATTGGTTTGTATTGTTCATATTTAATCACCCTTTCTTTCATCAAGGGCCTCAACTACAGCTGCAACACCGGCCAACCCGCAGCACCATTCAGGCATGCCTGTTTTCCACTCTGGGTACCCAGCAGTTGCATAGACTAAGAAATTCAGGGACTAACTGATTACCAGTAACGTGAATCTGTCTATTTACAGCCTAACAATAATTAGCCTAAATTCTCACACCTCCCTTGTTCACGCCCCCTCAATAAACCTGATTTACTGTTTTACTGTTAACTTGGCTCATGAGCATATCATTACCTGTTTAAAGCTACTGAAACATTGGCAAAGCATATTGAAAGTAAATGGCTGTGTTATTGAAACTGTCTTTTACAGGGGGTTGCAGGGTGAATGCCAGATGCCTAGACCCTGCTGATAAGTGGCTTGTACATGAGCATATCATTAATGCTGGCATTCGCCTGTATTCTGAGTGTTAAGTGCTACAGTTGTAAAACTAAGTGTAAAAGGTCACGAGGTGGGCTTGTGGGTGATTATAGCTTCCCAGAGGGCTGTACCAATCTTGTCAGTTACCCACATAAGGGCTACTCTGGGTGGAGGCACCATAACTGTAGGTATACTGTGGGTAGGGAGACCCTGGTAGCTGTTAATTTTGAACCCAGGACCCTTAACCTGTACCCAGGACAGCAGGCAGGGGTAGTAACCCTTGGTATAACAGCACCAGGGTTACAATTATAAAGTTGACCAATAAAGACTATTGCTGACATTGACTTTCACGAAATGTGAGTTCTACTACAATCTGACATGTTTAAATGGGAAGTTCACTTAATTTGGATGATACCCTTGGCATCAATTTTGTAGCAATGCTACATTCGGCAGCACTGAAACTTACTGCATATCAGTATTGCCACCCTTACTACTACTGTTATTCAAATTGTGTTACTGTTTGTATCCTTTTTCTGTATGAATTTAGTGCTCATAAAAGGTGCTGGATTGACAGTACTGGAAACTGAAGTCCTCTGTTTATCCATATGACACGTACAGTACAGGTGATCACAGTGCAAGCTTCCCAACACTGCCCCGCCTATGTGCCTCAACCCTGCCATGGAGGGACCACTATGTAAGAGAGTGTGTGTCAGACTCCATGCTCTTTCAATCCTTGGCCTCTCATGTGAGACTGCCAATATGGGGGCCTATTAGTGCCAATTGCGTTGGTGGTTTTGTGATGTGGACAACTGCTCACTGGGAATTGGACTGAGACCACCTCAACTCATCTCACATAGGTCACTTAACAGCCTGCAGGTGATAGTGGCTTTTGGACACTACCAGCCTTGGCTAGATTTGAACCAGTGACCTGGAGGTGAAAGGCTCCATAGCCCATTATCAATCCATTGAGCCATCCAAGTTTTCTGTACTGTTTGTATCCTAAAGGAATGAACCACCTTTGTGATTTTATTGGGTAGATGATTAGCCAGTAGTGTGCAAGAAGAAACATGGTGAGTGTATAGACTTCCCATGCCTTTCCAGAAAACTAAGCAGGTGCAAGCCATAGGGAAGCAGTTAAAAGACAAGGGGAACAGGGCACAGTGGCTTTTACTGACAAAGAATCTCTTACACCTAGCCTCCAGAATCCAAAAATTAAACAGTCTGCGCCACAGTCAAAAGTCATGAATAAAACAAGAATTGCTCTCATGAGCCTGCTAACAGAAGCCTGCAAGAATGGTCTGGTCCAGATGGTTTTTGCAAAGTGGTGATGAATCAATCCAGTGTACCTCGAGTCAGCAGAGTGAGGCCTTGACTTGGGTGCAAATGTGATCCCAGCTGTACTGTCTGATTATGCGCCAGTAAACATATTTAATACCGATGAGCCCCGTAACATTTATTGCATGTATCCGTACCATGAGACACATACATAAGGAAGCATAATTACCATGAAGATCATTTAATAGTTGACAGAAATGTTTACAGCTATAAACATCAGTATTATCATCATAACTGCTAACATCGCCTGCAGCAACAACAGTCAGCTTGTGGGGGGACAGCAGCTGCGGGCACAATGGCCGAAAGACATGGTTTGGGGAGGTGGTGATTAACAGTTCACTAGTACTGTTACCATCTCTCCATGCTTGTGAATATGCCTGTGTACCTATATGCAAGGTGCAGTCAGTTGATTTACACAGGTGCGCCAGCATAGTTTATGACTACTTGCAAACTCATTAGCAAAAGATGTTCGTACAGTAGTCAAGCATTTGCACCATCATTTACACAACAGCTAGTTATCAGAGATGTTGTGACGGTCACCATAAGGGGTGTGGGGGCTACAAGGGATACGTTACCAAGGTTTTATTTAACTCCAAAAATTGATTAGCATTTTGCTCATAAAAGTGCTAAAACATTGTGAAAATGCATAGCACTTGCTTCACTGTGTTTAACAAGCATAACACTTCTAGAAAATCTATATAATTCCTTTCTGTACAGTTAGCATTGTCCCAAGAAAAAAACTGCTAATCAATTATTTAAAACCCTGCGATACTAAGGTGACAGTGTGGCCAAGGAGTGGAAGATGTTCCAAAGTAGGAGGCGCACGTTGTGTGGCTACTGGCTACAGACATTGTAGTGGCCAGTAGTCAAGGATTACACTGCTGTATATGGGTGGGCTATCAGGGGACAAGTAAACCATCAGGACTTAAATTTTGGTGCATGGACAGGGGGATTGGGGGGGGTTGGGGGCACCAGTGCACCACCAGGGGTTACACTCTGGTGTACAGGCAGCTGTTCAGGTGGGCTCACACTCTGGTATACAGGTGGTGATCAGAAGGTTGGTGGCAGATCAGTGAACCACCAGGGATGCAGCTGCAGATGTAGTAAAGATATTTGTATGCACTGTCTGGGAGCTTACTAGTTAATTTTGGTTGCTAGGTGTAGCTAGGCAGGAAGAGCTAGTGGTGTCAGTAGGTCTGGGATTTGGGCTTGCTTGTTGCAGGCAGGAGGCCCCATCCCTAGAAGGTATAAATAGTTGAGAGATTAGAGTTTGGGGACGCTCCAGAAGAAGAAGAGAGAGTCGGGGGGGGGGTTGACCCATAAGTTCAGCCGGAGGGCAGTGGCGGGGCAAGGGTGGGCCACTTACCTCCCCTGCCCTCCACCCTCGAAGACCCATGTATGGAGAAGTGCAATGGTTTGGGCCAGTAGAGAATGTATAGCAGAGGGGGAGCACTGAAGCATACATTTAGGGGCCTGTTGGTGCAGAATGGGAGCCGCAGCCCATGGAACAAGCAGAAAGAGGCCTGCCAAGTGATCTTTGGCACTTTGGTAGAGTAAGCATCGATGTGGGCCCTGTATTTCTAACTAGTGTTGCCCGTGGGAGAGTGCATCCTGTGGGTCAGTGTGTGTCCTGTAAGTGGGCCTGCTCCTACAGTTTGGGTCTGGGGAGCAGTTCAGAGGTGGTAGCCTGGACTGTTGTGAGCATAGTGGTGGCAGCAGTACTCTGTTTCCTCTGGCCAGTGGCTGTTACCATGTTGGGACCCTCAGGTTGGGCAGCCTGTGGAGGCAGGGAAAGGTCCATAGAAACATAGAAATTGTCAGCAGATAAGGACTGCAAGGACCATCTAGTCTGCCCGTTAGCCCTATACTTGACCCTATCTGGTCAGTGGCTTCCCTTCCTTCTGCCCTACCTCCACAAACCCCCTATGCGTGTCCCCGGCATGTTTAAATCCCTCCTCTGTGCTTGCTTCCACCACCTTCTGTGGCAGACCATTCCATGTGTCCACCACCCTCTCCGTAAAGAACTTCCTCACATTCCTTATCAACCTGCCACCTTCCAATTTCATATCATGACCCCTCGTTCTTGTACTCCTCATGTATTGGAACGTGTCTCCTTCCTGCACCTTGTTATGCCCTTTAGGTACTTGAATGTTTCTGTCATGTCCCCCCTGTCCCTCCTCTCCTCCAGCGAGTACATATTGAGGTCCTTCAATCTCTCCTAAGTTTTGTGGTGCAAGCCCTGTATCATCTTAGATGCCCTACTCTGGACCGTGTACATCCTGTCAATGTTCTTCCAAAGATGCGGCCTCCAGAACTGCACACAGTACTCCAGGTGAGGCCTGACTAGTGTTTTATACAAAGACATCACTACCTCCCGCCTTCTGCTAGTGATACCCTTGCCTATGCACCCCAGCATACCACTGGCCCTCCCTGCAGCCTTGGCACACTGCTTTGACACTTTCAGGTCATCAGAAATAATTGGAAAGGCTTTACCTGGAGTTCAATGGCCAAGCAGCCAGCCACTCCCACTTCCTGAGCTATATAAGCAGTTCCTCTTAGCCTCATTGTGAAGCACTTTTCTTTGCAGCTGAAGGCTCTGTCGGTTTGTCCTCTGAGTTGGGGCCTAACCCCTCCCCCCCCCCGCTGCTCCTGCTTGTCTGCTTGATTTCTGTGTTTATTTCCTGCTTCTGGTTTGTATTTTGTCTTCGGCTGTGTGTGCTTCTTTCTGTCTTGTTCCCTGGTTTCTTTGTTTTTGTGTCTTTGGTTTGTCTCTTTTTGGTGGGCTTTTGTTTCTAATCCCCTAGCATATCACTCCAGAAGCTCCTACTATTTGCTCTGTTACCCACAACTCTCAAACTACTGCAATGCACCTGCAATCATTATCTGTGCTGTTTCCCTGTTATTTCTTGACTGTGGTTTCATGGTTATACAGTGTCCCCTCCCCAAGACATTTGCCATCTGGATACTGCTAGACATGGGGAAGGGGGGCCTTCCATATTCCTTTTTGAGGAGGGATATTATCTGAATGGAGATGGTAAGGGGGCTCTGGTAGAATTTGGACTACCACTTACAGCAAAGACTTTAAAATATGCAGGATGCAATATATTTGCAGAGAGAGAGAGAGAGAGACGTTTTATTTATCACTTTGCAGAATATCGCAATTTGCCAAGTGGAATTACATCTTTCCTACATCATGGTGCTTATTTTATTTTAATGTACTACTGTACCCACTGAATTCTTGTAGTCTGATTTACTGGTATTGAAAATAACAAAGTAAAGCTGGGCACACACCAAAACTGCTGACAGTCAATATTTTATTACTTAGCTTATCACAGTTGTAGCATGTCTGTAGCCAGAGCTAACACACCTACGTATTGACCCAATCACGTGGGTCAGGGAAGACCGACATGATTGGGTCGATACGTAGGGGTATTAGCTCTGGCTACAGCCATGCTACAGTTGTGATCAGCTAAGCAATAAAATAGTGACTCTCAGCAGTTTTGGCATGTGCCCAGCTTTACTTTGTTACTTTCAGTGTTTTTCTCTGTTCTGGAACACCGTTAAGTGACTGATGTGCGCTCCTTTTCCTGCTTGCTACAGTGGTATACAGCTATCTATTACAGGATAGCCAGATTTCACACTATCGTCCAGTTCAATGTCTCTTCGCTCCTGAACAGCACAATGTGCATCTACAAATTTCTGGTTCATCTTGATGCATGTCAGCATTTATATGTTTCTTGAGGAAAGACTGTTCTGCTTGTCCATCACAATGGCACCGACTGCACTAAATATGTGCTTAGGTGGAACGATGGCTGTAGGCATACCTCTTAACCTTCTACCTCATAAATCAGTGACAAAGCTTAAAGAAATCAGGGACAAAGGACGAAAATCAGGGACACATCTTAAAAAATGGTGGTATCCACTCAGGGAGCTAGTACAATAAGGAACTTAGTCTAAACCACATTTTCTGAAGATGAACAAGCCTGTAATTCTAATGTTTGACATTAGTTGACATTAGTTTTTGCTTACAGCTCCTACTGTTCAGTCATGGAAACACAAATTTTAGGAGGGACAGAGGTATATTCTGAGGGAGAATTTGGGGATGTCCCTGAAAACTAGGGATGGTTGGGAGGTATGGTTGCAGGACAGGATACAGTACATATTCAGTTGTCAGCTGGCTAAGTGCTGACCAGTCCTTTTCATGCGCAAGCCAGTAAAGAATTGGCTCCTCTGTGACAGGAATTGTGATGTCATCAGCTAGATATGACTCTACCATATTAGCAGGAATAGGCCTCCATCAGACAGTTTGCTGTGCATGAAAAATTACAAATTTAGAAGAATTCTCCATATTGGGTTGCAAGAGGAAGTGATGGAAGAACTGGATGACTTTCTGGTCTGTGTATCTACAAACTGGGTTTCACTCTGTGGACTTTGCTCCTTTGACTTGTGCTGAGATTGATGTGAATCTCAGGTAATGCTGGAGTTCAAATCTGACTTGGACTGAAGAAAGTCACGCCATACACTGACTGTTTTAATCAAGAGCGGTTTATATCGGTCAGCCTCATCAGCGCCATGATGAAGGAAAGATGAAATTCTGCCGTTATAGCATGGATCCAAAATGGATGCAAACATATTGCCCCAACTGCCCTCTCCATTCTGCTGATGAGAGATTGCTAGAGGTTCCCAGGGTGCAATTGAAAACATCTGGTACTTGTTCGTTTGCTTTCGCAGCGCCTACCCTGTGGAATTCTCTACCTCGTCAGGTTTGAGAGTACCAGACCATGGAGAGCTTCAAAATAGCAATGAAAACCCATTTATTTAATCTTGCATTTGTCATTAACTCTGAGTAATCAGTTGATTTGGTGCGACAGGATTTAAATTGTTACTGTTTTAAAGTTTTTATGATCTTATACTTTTGTACAGTGCTTTGATATTTGAATTGCACTCAATAAATAAAGTTATTATTATATAATGCTTGCAATGCCTCATTTCTTTCAGTCTCTGATCTTTGGCAATGCGCATAATGAGATCCCAGGTCATGGCTGCACTCTGCATCATCCCTGTCCTCGAACGCAAGGTCCAGCCTCATCAGTTCTTCTGTTAGCAAACAAGTAGTGGTATTACTTGACTGAGTGAGGCAGTCTCACTGCTCACCTCCTGTGTGCACTGCTCAAATGGAGTTGGAATGTTTACTAGAATTTCCATCAATCGCTAATCTGATGGTGATATTGCAGTTCACACATACTGCTCTTCTGCTGCATGGCCTAATTGTTTATGGCCTTGTACTGTTGGTACAAGTGTCGTAGTAGCATATACAAAACTGAGTTCCATTGAGTCGATACTTCCTGTTTCAGTCTGTGGTGGGGGAGACCATTATTCTTTTGTGGATCACGGAGAATGTACAATGATTTGAATGAACAGCTGAAATGCACACAGATTTTATGTGCCTTGTTCAGCATCTCTGTCAGTCTTTCAGTAATTTTGGAGGAAGACTTTATGGGGTTAAGACAATGAGTAAAGCATGCAATGTGATAAAAATTCCCAGCCTCAAGTGCTGTTATTACATTTGATCCTTTGTATTAAATTTTAGTGTGAGCTTTAGTGGTGTCAGCCAGTTGTCAATTTGTTTGTTGTTCTTCAAGAGTGTTGGGACCTGTGTCAGAGTTCTCCAAGGCAGACACTGAAAGAGTGGCAGTGCGAAAAATTGTACCACAGCTATACAACTTTGAGGCCCAATGTGCCGCAATGCACATATAGTCTGTTGTTGCACCACAGGCCCACGTATCAGTGATCAGATGGAGCATGGCAGCTACTGAGTCTTTCAATTCCTTTACCACAGCAGACTTCATGTGTTCATACAGCTCTGGTACTGCTACATGTAAAAAATAACTATGGCTGGAGATATTCCATTTCAATATTGCTATATCAACAAAATTGAGGAAGCCCTCTCCCACCACAAATGAAAAAGGATCCACCATGATTATCTGAGCAACAGTGATGTTGACTGTCTGC
The DNA here is from genome assembly GCA_016271365.2 of Neoceratodus forsteri. NCBI lineage: Eukaryota > Metazoa > Chordata > Ceratodontiformes > Ceratodontidae > Neoceratodus > Neoceratodus forsteri. The sequence continues at coordinate 458,813,010 of CM028132.1, forward strand.
ATTACATGCATAGATACATGGAATGTTTCCCAAGCATCTGTGGGATGGTGGACTGCTGCGTTTTGACCCTTGGCCTGTGACGTGTTGAGCAAGAGGAAGAAGAGGAGAAAATCGTCTGTATGATGAGCAGTGGCTGATTCATGTGATGGTTAAGGTGTTGCATTCAGTGATGAATGTTTCTCACATTCTGATGTATTGCTTTTCTCACTGAAGTACATTAACTCCATGTCACACATTTCTTCATCTTCACATGCACCATCATAATCCTTTTTTTTTTTATAATAAGAAAATAAAGATGATACTGATATTTGTCAACACAGATGACCCCCACTGCACTGGGTGTTGACAGCCAATTTAGCAGCCAGTTGATTTTTATTCTTATCACTGTGATTATAATTCTTTAGATGGTTTAGTTGACGACCAGTGCCCAGGTGTTTATATGTTTACCTCTGCTGACACTTTTTTTACAGAGTTGACAAATTGTGAATGAGTCATCTGTCTGATCAAGAATAAAGAAAATCCCACACCAAAGGCACACTGTTTTTTCATTTGTTGACTCAGTGGGGAGACAAACTGCTGAGGTAAATTTGCACAACTCGAAACATCAGTATCATCATCATAACTGCTAACATCAGCCACAGCAACAACTCTGAGCTTGGAAGCTCTACAGTATTCACAGTCAGCTGCCATTTACTCCTTTTTTAGTGAGCGGGACCTGGTGTTTGTTGTTGTATGATGATTTCACAGGTACAGGTGCCCAATCCCTGAGGCTCTGGGTGCCTTACAATTAGGGTTACCACCTTTTAAGAAGCCCAAAGTGGGATGGCACAGGGTCAAAATTTCGCACGGCAGAATGCCGCGCATTTAATTGCGCGCAGCGTATTTCTTCATTTATTGTTCTGTGGGGGTCTTCCCCCACATCCCCTGTTATAGGAGGTTGGTGCCCCTGACCCCCACTTAGGATTCTAACTCCAGGGGGGTCCAACTCGGAGAGCGCACAGGTCCGGGGTGCACCATAATGCCGTACACTATTAAGCGTACAACATTATGACCCAGTATGAACTGGAACATTTCTTACTAAAATATGATTTTTCACAGGACAGTATGTAACCTTGACTAGTGCAATATACTTGTTTTCTCTAATCAGAATTAAGGCTAAGTATTGTAGTTTCTTGGTTGCTCCTATGGTTTCATATCATTTTAATGTATTTTAGTTAAGGTACTATAGTTTTCTACAAGATTTAGAGGAAAGTTAGAAAATATTTTTCTACTAAAAAATCAGGACATGTAGTATTTTCCATGTTTTTTTGCAGGACATAGCTGCTCAAATCAAGACTGTCCTGTGAAATGCAGGACAGGTGATAACCCTACTTACAATAAAGTAGGGTCAGTACAATACAACATACAATAAAAGTTAACATTTTTTAAATACATAAAATACATCTCAGCATATCAAAATCATTTTTATAGGTTAATCCCGGTCAGCCATCCTCATCGGGGGAGACCAAATGAAAAAGATGGGCCTCTAGCCCCATTTTGAACTGCTCGACCATTGGGGCCTCCCTGACAACAGCTGGCAAAGTGTTTCACAGGTTCAACATGGCAACACTGAAGGCATGGTCGGTGAATGTTTTCAGCCTGACCCTGGGAACATCAAGGAGGCCCTGGGTCAAGGAGAGGAGGGAGCAGATTAGGAGAGGGTTCAGCATGAGCACTAGTACTAGTGATTATGTTTCGGTTGACATTGGTAAATTCAGATTTTATTGGCATGGGCATAGATAACGACCGTTTCATCTCCGTGATTTCCACATCTGAATCATTATCATCACTATTAACTATTAATTGTGGCATTCGGGAGACTGAGTGTTTGCGGTGGCAGCGCCAACCCTGTGGAACTCCTTACCTGATTATTTGAGGGGGGCTCCCTTGGTGGAAGCCTTTAAAAGGGGACTAAAAACATACCTGTTCCGACTAGCTTTTATTGATTGTTGCTGCTTTGAATAGATAGACGGGAGTCTGTATTTAAAATGATTTTATGTGTGTTTTTTGTTGTTTTTAAAAAATTGTGTTTTGTATCATAGTTTTTATTGTACAGTGCCCAGAGTCCCAGGAATTGGGTGTTTTATAAGTAAAATATCTATGTATCTATTACATATATTATGACCTATGGCCGGAGGGTAGGAAGAAATAGGCTGTTGGTTAAATAGGATCTGCAGCTTATCCTCTAGGTAGGGAAATGGGCAGACTAGGTGGGCCAAGCAGTCCTTTATCTATCTATCTATCTATCTATCTATCTATCTATCTATCTATCTATCTATCTATCTATCTATCTATCTATCTATCTATCATCATGTTATGCTTGTGCAGCTGTATTACCTTGCTTTGGCTGTTCGCACTCTCTATTCCATGAGGAACTACCACCCTGTAGGGGTACCAAAGGCAAGGAACCCTCGAAGAGAGTTCCATCCCTAGAGGCACTGTGGGAAGTTTCCCCTTGGTTAAAGGTACCTTAGGAAGAATCCCCTGGAGGAGAGAGGTGTGCCACTGAAAGAGGAGGGGAGGATGGAGGAGCAAAGAAAAAGTGCTTCAGAGGGAGGCTGGTAGGAACTGCTTATATAGCTCAGGTAGGGGGAGTGGCTGGTTGCTCAGTCATTGAACCACAGGTATAGCCTTTCAATTCAATGACCTATGCAACCAGTATAGTGTTACGCTTGTGCAACTGTGTTACCTTGCTTTGGTCATTTGCACTCTCTATTCCATGAGGAACTACCACCCTGTAGGTGTACCAAAGACAAGGAACTCTTGAAGAGGGTTCCACTCCAGAGGTGCCGTGAGAAGTTTCCCCTTGGCTAAAGGTACCTTAGGAAGAATCCCCAAAAGAAACTGTAGCAGTGCCAAAAGGAACATTAGCAATCGGTGGCTATGAGGCAGAGAAGTAGCATGACAGCAACAGGCAGCTTGATAAATATAAATGAGATGCAGGTTAGCAGAATAGCATGGGTATAATGGATTGCATAGATGGCTGCAGGGGGCTTCCTAAGGAAGGAAGGAGGGAGTGGCAAGTAGGAACACCATCCACCTCCCTCCAACAGTGGAATCTACCTAAGTAAACTAGGGAATACTGCCTAAGGCTAACTAAATATTATGAACTATGGCCGGAGGAGAGGAAAAAAACCCTTTGAGGAGGAAATCTCTGGGGATCCAAGGCCTAGGTCGCCTTCCCTCCAGGCTTGGAATATTTTTGATTAGTGACAGCTCTGCTGCTGCAATTTGAAAACCCAATTGGGGGGATGGGAATATTCCAATTTGGAGGAAAGCTCTTCTCTATTCCTCTAACGAGAATGCCGTGAAGGGTTGTGAACTAACTCTGCAACACGGCTCCTCCAAGGCGGGAGGAGGAGAGTGATGACTGCTGAGGCGCTCAGCTGTCTTACCGATCTAAAAACAAACCAGGTGAGCCAGAGGCAGTCGTAGGGAAAATAGCTTAGAAGGTGCTGCCGAACACACTTGGCTAGCCAAAGGAGCCTCCTTGGGCTTAAAGACCCCACCCTTTGCAGCTGAAATCTTAAATTCTGCATTGAGAGATGCTGCCAATACATCTGCATGGCTGAAGCTCCACCCGGAGCGAGGCCATTCCCACTATGGGCCAGATGAGAAGGACCCTGCCCCAAGTTTCACACACTCAAGATGCAGACTTTGTGGGTGCAGAGCGAGACAGTCATCTGTAGGGCCACCCTCCCCTTCTCCCCATCTACCACTACCCCCAGTTTTGAGTCATCCACAAAGAGACTCATCTCACTCCTGATACCCTTCCTTATGTCAGAGACGTAGGCGTTGAACAGGAGGGGCCCAAGGACCGATCCCTGAGGGACTTCATTAATGACCCTCCTTGGGGATGAGACTATCCCTCCAACCACGACCCTCTGGGTCCGGTCCTGGAGCCAATTTCCTATCCATATGATCATCTGGTTCCCCACCCCCATTTCTCCCAGATTATCCAACAGACCCCCGTGAGGAACAGAGTCAAACGCCTTGCTGAAGTCAAGAAAGAGGACATCCACTGGTCTACCCATGTCCAAGGCACTCGTCACCCAGTCATAGAACTCCACAAGGTTTGTCTGACACTATTTCTCTGGGATGAATCCATGCTGTCTATCATCCAGGCACCCCAACTTTTCCAGGTCCGCCCCTAGTCTCTCCTTGACAATGCCCTCCATCACCTTGCCCACCACCGATGTCAGGCTTATATTTTTCTTGTTTTCTTATGGGGTACCAAATCTGAGATGCATACTCTAATTGTGGATGTACATATGCACGATACAATGGCATCATCACTGAACTGTTCCTACTAGTGATGTTTGTTTTTATTGACCAAATAATATTGTTACATTTCTTGATAGCAGCCTGGGTATGATCATCAGTACCCAAGTTATCGGATACAAAGTACCCCAAGTCCTTTTCAGATGAACAAGGATTTAGAGCATTACCACACAGTATATAATTTATTTTCTCTGTATGCATAACTTTGCACTTATCCTGGTTAAATGTCATACCCCATCTTTTGACCCATTCAGATACACTGATAAGGTCCTGCTGAATGAGATTAACTTTTTCAGAAGTGCCACATGGCCCATCAATTTTTGTGTCATCGGCGAACTTGGTAGCCCAGCAATTTAAATTATTAGTCAAATCAGAAACAAAAATCTGAAACAATATTGGTCCAAGCATCGACCCCTGCGGCACACCACTCATCACCTCTCCTATCTCCGAAAGTTGGCCATTAATCAACACTTTCTGCTTCCTGTTGTTCCAGCAGTCTGTTATCTAGTTAGTAAGAAGTTGCTCTGCATTTGATAATCTAAGTTTATTTTATAACTGTCCCATGCAGGGTTAAATCAAAGGCTCTGCTAAAATCCAAGTAGATTACATTACATGGCACCTCTTTATCCAGAACTCTGCTGATATTCTCATAAAAAAACAGAAGGTTCATAGTACAGCTCCTACCACTCCTAAATCCATGTTGATCTGTGTCCTGAAGGTCAAGTGAAGAGTTCAATTTATCCTTAATCAGTCCTTCCAGAATCTTACAAACAACACTGGTCAGACTAATAGGTCTATAATTTTTCACATTGGCCTTACCCCTTTTTATGTTGGCGCACTTGCGCAGCCAACATCTTGTGGTAGTGCAGCTTTGGAGGCACAGTCGCTGTTGGGCGAATGCAGGGCACGCACCAGTAGGTGCATCCCTCATTCCCCAATCAGCCTGCATGCTGGTGCCACACCATGCATAAATAATGTGGCAAGCACATCTAAGAAAAGGTCCGCTGCAATCTGAGCAAAGCTCGTTAGATGCAGCGGACCTTCCCTGGATGTACTCGCCGACATTATGAGCATGGCGGCACAGTGGCTGCCAAACTGCTGACTTTGGGGGTGCCCAATCCCCCTGTAGGTTTACCCTGTCCCTCTGTATGTGCTGACAGGGAAGCCCACTCCCCGTCGGCATAAATCACTCCACCATTGTTAAATGCCGAGGGGGTGCCCAATCCCCCTCAGCTACAGAACCCCCCAAACATTTAGGTGGCACACTGGAAGCCCACCCTAGCATGCCAAATCCCCTGAAACAAAAAAACTGTTCCGTGACGTTTTTGTTGTTTTTTTGTCACCTGTAAAGGAAAATGGTCTCTTGTAGTCTCCTGACCCCCACCGCACCCACCCTCTGTGCACCCTGCCTCCCCACACCCCCTCACCCCATACTTACCTCTGGAGTCTGGCCGATGACTTCGTGGACTGGGAACACGCCTGCACTTTCAAAGCCGACCGCAAACTAAGGAAATACCAGTAAGCTGTATAATGCCATAAATAGGGTGTTTTTCAACTTTGCTGCATATCTCAGGCATTTTTGGGAATTTTGGCCCCAAATTTTCAACATGGGGGTTTTGGGACCCCTCCTCATGAATTCTTGCACTGTCATGGCGTTATTCGGTCTCGAAAGGTGATTTCGCAGTCACTGCATGGAATCACCTTTCGGGCTGAGTAACGAAATGACAGTGCCACTGATCATGAGGGGGGCTCTCAAAAAACCTATGTTGCAAATTTGATGGGAAAAATCCCCAAATGACTGTTTTATGAGTGTGTGTTGCGCAGTTGCTACGCACGCTTGTAAGTTAGTGAATTCGCAATATTTTCACACCAGATTCTCAACATTGGCATTTTACCACACCTTCTTGTGAAACATACAGCTGTCATTTTTCACATCCTGTCCGAAATGTGTTTTTGCCTTCTAGTGCAGAATAGCGCGGTCGCTGTGCGAAATCAGTGTTCGGTACACATTATGAAAATGACAGTGACACTGTTCATGAGCAGAGGTCCTAAAATGCCTGTGTTGAAAATTTGGTGAAAATACTCCATAAAATGACTGTTACGAGCGTGCATGCACGCTCACTCGTAAGTTTGCAAACTTATAATATTTTCACTCCAGATTTTCAACAGTGTCATTGTTCTGCACCTCCTAAAGAACAGTACAGCTGTCATTTTTCACATCCTGGCCAAAATCTGTTTTCACAGGTCAGGTGTAGAATAGCGTGGTTGCTGTGGAAAGCCCATGTTCGAGACACATTATGAAAATGGCAGTGACACTGTTCATTAGCAGATGTCCTAAAATGCCTATGTTGAAAATTTGGGGACGAAAGTCAATAAAATGAGTGTTTTATGAACGTGCATTGCGCAGTTTACACGCACGCTTGTAACTTTGTGAATTTGTAATAGTTTCACTCCAGCTGTTCATCATTGGCATTTTTCCATACATCCTTATGAACAGTACAGCTGGCTGAAATGTGTTTTTGCACGTCTGTCGCAGAATTGTACGGTCGCTGTGCGAAATCAGTTTTCGGGACAGTTTAAGAAAATGATGGTGACACTGTTCATGAGCAGAGGTCCTAAAATGCCTATGTTGAAAATTTGTTGCCGAAAGTCCATACAATGACTGTGTTGCCAGCATGCATTGTGCAATTTCCACACACCTTTGTAACTTCGTCAATCTGCAATAGTTTCGTGCCACATTTTCACAACTGGCATTTGTGCACACCTCCTTATCAACAGTCCCCAGTCCAGCTGCCATTTTTCACAGCCTGCCCAAAATGTGTTTCCGCAGCTGTGGTGCACAATGGCGTGCTCGCTATGCAAAATCACCTTTTGGGACACATTAACAAAATCACGGTGCTGTGCGTCTCTAACTCTGCCACTGCCAATGCCAGCGTGACAACATTCGGCACTGACAAATGCTTGGTTATAAATAGGCACAACGTGAGCCATTTTCCAGTCATTTGGTACCAACCCATTGTTTACTGATTGTTCATATACTATTTTTAAGGGGTGGATGATATAATCAATCATAATTTGTAACATAGTTACTGAGAAAGTATCAGGATCTGGAGATGTATTTGGCTTCAAACTAGATATTCTTTGTCTAATATCATCCAACCAAACTGTATACTATTATGATAAGAAGAACTGATATCCTGAGTATTAAGTGATTTTTTTTTCCATGCATTTGGCAGAAGTATTTGTTTAAAATGGTGGCAGTTTCTGTGTCTTCTGATATAATCTTATCTCCTATGTTTAAAGGACCCACATGACTCTGTGATTTTTTAAGAGATTTGACATAGGCATAAAACATCTTATAGTTGTCTTTAGTGGTATTCTAGCTAATTTTTCTTCAGCATTCTTTTTCACATGCCTTATACTTTTTTTTACAAGCTTGTTGTGCCTTTTGTAAGGCATATCTGGTGTTGGTATTATTATTTTTTCAGAACATTTTTATAGCACTTGTTTTTTTTCTTATTAAGTTTCTGCACAGTTCTGTTAAGCTACATAGGATTGTTAGATTTATTACGTTTAATTGTTTGAGGTACGTGAGTCTCACTTAATCCTAGGATAATATTTTCTATGACATCCCAAATTTGATGTGCCAATTTATTAGACAATATTATTGTCCAATCCAGTTGCTCCAGTTCCTTAATTATTTCATTTTTTTTTGGCTTTCTCATAAAGATAGATTTTTTTTCAACCCTGCTGTACTACCTGCTCATAATTGATATTACAAGTTACTGATTCATGATCACTATCCTCTATAGTGGGACTAGTGGTGCAATCTTGGACCAATAGATTTTCAGAGCCCAATACTAAATCAAGTATGTTATGCCCTCTGTTGGGGTTTTTATACTGTATATTGCACCAGATTAAGTGTATTACAATTCTCAAGGAATTTTCTATCATTATTTCCAGTTGCGGTCATTTTTTTCCAGTCAATATTTGGGTAATTTAGATTGCCCATCACTTGAAATTTGATGGTTTCTCCAGCTTTTTCAAACTCTCCAATTGTACTATCAGTGGTCTCAACTTTGGAAGATGGACTACGGTAGACGGTCCCCAATATGATCGACAGTGATTTCCCCCCATTAATCCTTACCCATAAGGTCTTTGTATCTGAATTTTATGCATGTATTTTGTACGATATGTCAATAGAATTAATTGCATTATTTATGTACATTGCAACACCACCACCCTGTTTTCCAGTTCTGTTATTAGAAAACAGTGTATACCCTTCCAGATGCAGTTCTCATATTTCTTTCTCATCAGACCACCATGTCTCTGTTATAGAGATTATATCATATGTTTTTTCATTAATTAGAGCCTTTAATTCATCCAGTTTATTATTTAAACTCCTAGCATTGAAAGAGAGGATTTCTAACTGGTTCCTAGTTAAGTGATTTTTCTTATGAGCTCTTTTTTGTTAATCTATCTGGTACCTGACTGCTATAACCGTCATCTAGTCAGTTTACACTTAATGAATTCAGGGTTTGTTTCAGATTGTTCGCTAACAATCTTGACCCACTACCATTTAAGTGGGGTCCATCCTTTGAATATAGTTCATACTTTCCCTTAAATGGTCTCCAGTTATCAAAAAATATCAGGCCTTCTTTAATGCGCCAGTTTTGAAGTCTAGCATTAATCCTTTGGATTGTTTGATTTTTTTAAGGGGTGTGCTCCGGAAACAGGGAGAATGCCAGACATTGCTACTTTATGGCCTTTTTGTTTCATATCCTTCCCAATTTCCAATTAATTCGCTACAGATATCTTTTTCATGTGTATGACCCACATTGTTGGTAGCAGCATGTAGGACGATAGCAGAATTATCTGGTAACATAATATTCTCTAACACTTTACTGACATCTTGCACATGGGCGCCTGGTAAGCAAGTTACCATTGTGGTGTCTTTGTGCTTTTGGCAAATATGTCTGTCAGTCATTTTAATGATGGAATCTCCAATTACCAAACATTCAGTATTACGATTATCCACTATATTGATTTCCTCATTTACTAATGTGGAGAATCTATTTTGCATTTGAATCTGAGGCACATTATGTTGTTTAACTACAGCTTTTTTTCGATGTGTGATTTTCTGCCACTTGGATTCATCTTCTCTTCCCTTTTTTTGGCAATTTTCTTGGTCAGAGTTTTCTCCACTAGCGTCTACCTTTTCTCTAGGTCTCTTTCTTTTGATTTTATTGTTATTGGGTAACTGAGTCTCTGCAGGGTCCAACGTAGTAACAACTGTCTGAATCTAAGCAATCTACTGCATCTGTTTTAGTTGCCCACTTAACTTTACATTTTCAATATGAAGCATCATTAGTAACTAACATTTGTTACATACTGTATATTCATATTTGGGGAGGTATTGTGCTTTGGTGCAAACATTTCACATATCGAATGTTTAGTTATTGATTCCTCATGGACCATTAAAGTTAAAACATCTAATACATTAGTTTCGGCCATTTCACTGCAGCTACTGGATTACTGCTTGCTGAACTGTTAATAACTGGGAGAAATAATATTGGTTCAATAGTCGAGTTTTTGTTTACCACTCACAATCCTACCAAACACAAACAAAATGGGAGCACTATGAACATTAGATAGCCCTAAAAAAGAGCTTCAAAACTACTATTAACTGAAAGCAACTTGTTGGTGCAGAGGACAAGTTTTTAGTTTCCAACTTACAACCCTGCCAGACACAACAATTTGCTGCAATCTAATATTTTATGGCCCATTAACAGGAACCAAGTAAGTTATTTGCATTAAGTTATGGAGCACTTTTTGCAGTACTGATTTCTTATGGGAAGTATGGATTCAATCTCTATGACTTAGAGTTGTTTTCAATCAAACGATCTTACCTCCATATATCATAGTATGTTGCCCAAGTTCCCACAGTTACCACAGGACATGCAAGACATGCGATGCATGTGTCTCAGCATGTGTGAGGTGCGTGCCCCTCTCGCGCTCACCCCGCTCACATAGGGGTGCGTGTTTAATGCCCCTAGTGCCCCCGGAAGCATTTGCAGGGGGTCAGCAGATGTCCCCGAACTAACATTTCAAATAATAATTAAAAAGTCACTTGTAGCAGCCTAGGCACACTCCTCTCATGCGAGGAGTCTACTAATAGTTTTAAAACACAATATTATTCACTTTGTAGAGAGTTCTCCCCTAACCCCGTAGTTCTCTGTGCTAGTAGAACTACACAAACACTTCCTTGTTCCTGTCTGTTGCTGTTGCCTAGCACCCAAGCACTCGCACTTGCTCGTGCAGATATTTAAAAGCTCTGCAATCCTTAGATTTGTAATGGGGATGGTGCCTGTCTCACGGCAAAGGTACCGTCTCACAGGTCAGCCCCAGTGATTCTGTGCAATCCAATCCTTCTAAATGGACCATGACAGTCATCACCATTCATACAGTCCCACCCTTATCCCACCCAGCATGTCCTTTCATCCTAAAAACAAAGCTTTGGATCATGTATGGTACAAAAATAAACCTTAATAAAATACAGTACATAATTTGAAAGCTTAAAATAGGCATTCCTGGGGTACTGTACATAGACCATTATATATAGAAATAGAGATAGTATAGCACTATGCCTGTGTACTGTTTCCCCATGGCTGATGAAATAAAAATGTCATAGTTTTCTATTTCCCATGCCCCTTAGGTTTGTGTAGCCCCCACCCCAAAGAAATCTTAGATGTGCTCCTGTCTCACTTGACACTATACAAAAACTTTCAGAAGTTCAGGTCTCCAGTTGATCACAGGGTGGGGGCAGAGAGTGTAATTCTGTGCCTGACTCTGTTTATTGCCCTGTGGGTGGTGGTAAGAGTGTGATGAGGTGCATGATGATGTCAGCTATTGTGTGCGCAGAGCTAGAACTGCTTGATTGATCATTTGCTGTTGTGATGTCCTCTGGTTTGGTGGTGGTGTTGGGGGGGGCAGAAAGAGGAAGAGAGGAGGCCATGGTACAAAACAATTGGGGGAAGGGGGTGCTCACTGTCTGTGATGGCATTGCAGTCTTTTTTTCTGCTGGGGAGCTGGAAGCAATGTGGGAACAGGATAAATGTGCAATAATCAGAGTATTTCTTGGCTTGCATGGTTTCCTGTGTAAGTGATCAAAATTTACCATTAGAATTAAGGGCTAGTGCAACCATCTGCAGGCTAGTGCAATTTTCAATCAACTTGCCCTGCTGGCTAGTGCAAAAAAAGGTTACAGTTGTCCCCTGCTAACCAGTCTAAGGTTCCCCCCCTTAGCTCCCAAGATACCTTTGTGTCTATTCCATGCTTTCTTGAATCCTGTAACTGTTTCTGCACTCACCACCTCTGCCTGTAGGCTGTTCTGCTTGTCTACCACACTCTCCATGAAGAAGAACTTCCTCACAACTCTTCTGAACCCCCCCCTCTAATTTCACATTGTGCCCTCTCATCCTTGAGCATCCTTTTGTTTTGAAAATGCTGCCCTCCTGTACCTTTTTCTTCCCTGTGAGATATTTAAATATTTCAGTCACATCCCGCCTTTCCCTCCTTTCTTCCAGGGAGTACATATTTGGTTCCTTTAGCCTTTCCTCATATAGTTTTTGATGCAGGCCCTGCACCATTTTGGTTGCCCTCCTCTGCACTGCCTCCACCCTGTTTATGTCCTTTCGAAGATGGGGTCTCCAAAACTGGACACAGTACTCAAGGTGTGGCCTCACTAATGATCTATATAATGGGATTATTACCTCCTTCATTCTGCTGGTGATTCCTCTGCCTATGCATCCCAGCATCCTGCTAGCCTTTCCAACTGCCTTGTCACACTGCTTGGTTACCTTCAGGTCATCAGACATAATTAGCCCCATGTCCGTTTCCTGTTTTGAGCCTGCTATTGCCTCCCCTCCCTGGTGGTATGTTGCCCCTGGATTTCTGTGCTCCATGTGCATTATTTTACACTTTTTAGTGTTGAACCCCAGCTGCCAGTCTCCTGACCATTCCTCCAGCTTTTCTAGGTCTCTACTCATTCTATTCACCCTCCCCTGGTGTGTCCACTCTGTTGCAGAGCTTTGTGTCATCTGCAAACAGGCATACTTTCTCTTCTAGACCCTCTGTGATGTCACTGATGAAGACATTGAAGAGAACTGGGCCTAACACTGATCCCTATGGCACCACGCTGGACACTCTGCCCACTCAGAGTGTGTGCCATTTACCATGACTCTTTGGGTTCTATTTCCCAGCCAATTCTCTACCCATGTCACAACTTTAGTACCTACTCCTAGATTCTCCAGCTTATTAATTAGCCTTCTATGTGGAATGGTGTCAAAGGCCTTACTAAAATCAAGGTATGCCATGCCCACCCCCCATCCACTTCCTTGGTCACCCAGTTGAAGAACTCTATGAGGTTTATCTGGCATGCCCCCCGTGAAACCATATTGCCTCAGGTCTTGCAGACCATTGACAGCTAGATGTTCCACTGTCCTTTCCTTCAACAGTGTTTCCAATACCTTGCACACCACTGAGGTCAGACTGACCGGCCTGTAGTTTCCTGCCTCTTCCTTATTCCCACTGTTATACAGTGAGACTACATCTGCCCTCCTCAAGTCCCCTGGTACCTCCCCTGTTTCCAATGACAAGTTAAATAGTGCTGTCAGAGGTGCAGCCAGTTCCTCCTTTAGTTCACTCAGTATCCTGGGGTGCACCCCATCCAGTCCCATTGCCTTCTCAACTTGTAGTGTTGTCAGTTCCCTAAGGACCCTCTCCACAGAAAACTGACTCGTGTTCACCTCCCATCCCTCTATGCCTTTGTCCTTTATCAATGGCCCGTTACTTGCTCCCTCCTCCGTGAATACTGAACAGAAGTATTTGTTCAATATGTCCGCCTTTTGTTGGTCTTCCTCCACACAATCCCCTTCCTTATCTATCAGCCTTACTATCTCTCCCTTTGCCTTCCTCTTTTCACTTATGTAGCTATAAAAAGTTTTATCCCTTTTTTCACTGAATTTGCAGTTCTTTCCTCTGTTTGTGCCTTAGTGCTCCTGACTGCCTTCCCTGCCTCCCTTTGCTTTTCCTGGTAAATTTCCCTATCCCCCTCCTCCTGTGTTTGTTCATATTTCTTAAAAGCCATCTTCTTTGCTCTTACTTTTTCTGCAACCTCCTGAGAGAACCATAGTGGTCACTTTTTTCCTCTTGCCCTTGTTGACCTGTTTGACACAGAGATGTGTTGCTGTTTTAATTCCCTCTTTGATAGTTGTCCACAGTTCCTCCACTTCCCCCATATTTCCTACTCTTGCTAGGGCTTCCCACAGGCAATCCCCCATTTTCCTGAAATCTGCCTCCCCAAAATCCAGGATCTCTGTCCTCGTGTGGTTAGATTCTGACCCATCTATTATGTCAAATCATACTGTGTGATGATCACTATTCCCCAAGTGTTCCCCTACTGTAACCTCCATTACACTGTCCCTGTGTAAGCACTAGATCCAGTATTGCCCTCTCCGGAGTGTGTTCCGTGACCAGTTGTTTGAGGAATGCCTCCTATAAGGAGTCCAAAATGTTCCTGCTCATGGCTGTTGCTTCTGCAGGGAGGCTCCAATCTACATCTGGCAGACTGAAGTCTCCTACCAACAACACCTCTCCCCTATGTGCCATCCTTTGGATTGCTAGCATCATTTCCTTATCTTCCACCTCCCCTTGTGCTGGAGGTCTGTAGATCACACCTGTGCAGATAGCCACCCCCTTTCTTCTTTCCAGTGTGACCCACAGTATCTCCTCCCCTCCCTGTTCCCTATGGATTTCCATGGTCTTTATGTTGTCTCTCACATAAAAAGCCACCCCATCCCCTTTCCTGTCTACCCTCTCCCTCCTGAAGAGAGTGTAACCTGGTACAGTCACTTCCCAGTCTTGGCTGTAATTACATCAGGTCTCTGTGATGACCACTATGTCCAGATCTGCTTCTGCCATGGTAGCCTCCAGGTCACCTATCTTGTTGCTCAGACTTTGAGCATTTGTACACATGGCTTTCCATGTTGTGTTTCTTCCCCCATTCTCTTTCCCTTTTACCCATTCCTACTCTGCCCACTAAAATTTTTAGTAGTGATTGTTTCCTTCATCTCTGTGCTTTCATTTTCATTTGTGTCCTTTGTTTTTTTCTCTCCTGGCTCCCACTGGTAATTCTGAGATCTTGGTGGGAAGGGGAGGGGGAGATGGATTCTGTCTCGGTTCCACCCTCCACCTCCCCATTGGCTAGTTTAAATTCTTGCTTATGAAGCATTTAAATTGTTCCCTAAGGACCATGGTCCCCTCCCTGGATGGATGCAGCTGTCTCCCTTATACAGGCCCACATCCCCCCAGGTGGAGCAGTCCCCCATGAAGCCAAACCCCTCCTCTCCGCACCACTCCTTCAACCATGTGTTGAATTCTTTGATACGGAGTGTCCTAGCCTCCCCCTTGCCGTGGACAGGCAGTACTTCCGAGAAGGTCACGGAGCTTGCTGCCTGCTTAAGGCCTCTCCCCAAGCTTCTGAACTCCTCTTGTATTCATCCTATCCCTTCCTTGTCTCCTGCCAGGTCATTTGTCCCTATGTGGACAATGATATCCGGCTCCCCTCTCTTTGCTATTGCCCTTGTGATCCTCAGGATCCTCTCCCTATCCCACTGAGCTGTGCCTCCAGTTAGGCACTTAACCTCCCCTCTCTCCCTTGCTCCCTGTTCCTAACTCTATTCCCCTGACAGTGGAGTCCCCCACCAGGAGTTTCTTCCTCCTCCTCCTCCTCTTGGGTCCTCTGCTGCTCACCCTCAGGGATTCATCCTGGATGTCCCCCCCCCCCGTCACTGTTATGGGTGTCTCTGTAGGACCTCCCCACACCCCCAACACTGCGTAGGAGTTCTGTAGTGTAGTAGCAGTAGTAAAAATTTTATTCAATTCATATACAAAATGAATGAATCAGATAGCTCAGCTGAGGCAAGCTCATTTCCAGTGAGGTCCATTGCGCAAATTCGCATAATTACAAAACAGACAATACAAAATACAAAACGTATACAAAAAATACCATTAAACACAGTTACATAAAACAAAATTTCAATAATACCCTAATTAAAGTGCATGCTACTGCTGGTTTTCACTCAGAACTCAAGGATACCCTAAGATAATTCAAGAAAAGTTTGTTGTCTTGCTACTTTTATAAACCAGGATTTGATGTTGCCCACTCTGATTATATCATTTGCTAACCAAAGGGTTTGTGGTATGGAGTTCCAGATCATCGTCCCTCTAGACAAAAAAATGTGAACTACCCAGCTTTGATCTAAAATTTGGTTGACAGTGTTTCAGGCCTAATGCTGACCTCAGGCCTTGTTTTATTGGCCTAAGTACTAATCGGGCCTGTTGGGGGATGTGCAGTAGTGTGGCCAGTTGGGGGATGTGCCTCTGCCCTCACCCTTCCTGAGCCCACCATAGTCCATCCATTGTTTCTGCTAGGCAACCTTTGAGTTAGTGGAGGTTGACTTTGTGGCCTCTGGGGGGGGGGGTTACCTGAATCCTAGCCAGCTCAGCCAAGAGACTAGTAACCTCTGCCCTCAGTCCAGAGAGGTGCCTGCAGATGGGACAGTATCGCAGTGTCCAGAAGGTCCTCCTGAACACTGCTGCCCCACAACCACTGCATTGCACCACTCCCATTATTGTCCCACCCTATGCTGTTTAACCTTGCTTAGCTGTGCTCTAATGAACCCCTTTGCCACTCTTTTTCCTTGCCTTATGCACCCTGTTTAACCTTGCTTAGCTGTGTTGTAGTATTCTCTTTTTCTTTCTTTTCTTGTATAGGGTGTAACCTCACTTAACTCGAGTTACCCTGTAGGTTCACCACTATTTTTGGGTTCCCTCTCTCTTCCCTGTTGTTTCCTCTTTTCCTTGCTTATCCCTACAGTACTCTGGCTAGTATCTTTCTTCTCCTAACACCTGAACTCCTTTTTCAGCCCAAGCACTGTATTAGTTCTTTTTCCTCCCTAAGTACTACTATTACCAATTTTTTTTATATTATTTATACCTCACACCCTATGATTCTGATCCTGGGAAGTGGTAGCTGCTGGTTCACCCACTATGGTGTGACAGGTGCTGACCATCATTTGGGTGACAGCACAATGCAGACGGTGCTCATCATGCTGGCAATTGTGCCACCCAACCCTGTTTGCCCAGTCCATCTGGGCAAATGCCAGCTGTTTAAGCCCCCTGCACCTCCTGAAACTTCTTCTAGTCACCTCCACGATGGAGGTTTGTCAGGGAGAGGGTGCAACACCCATGAAGTGCTGTCCCTGCAGGGTGCTCCAACAACCAGTTCAGCACTGTGACAGGCAAACTGGTTGCAGCGCCCTGATTGCGTCACCCTCATTCCATTGCCCTGTTGATGGGATAGAGTAGCTACCTAACTGTTAGTCCTGGTGGTTTTTGCCCTTCCTGTTTGCAGCAGGAAGCTGTTTATCCCTCTGGTATTATGTCCTATAAGAATGGACAGCCCTAGTGGGAGGGAGGGAGGGAGGGAGGGAGGGAGGAGGTGGTGGGATTAGCCTCTCCTCTATTGCTGGTCCTGCAAAAAACAATCAAAATCCCCTCAAGACTGCAAAAACAAACAAATAAATAAGCAAGCAAACAAAATGAATTAAGGAATTCCCCTTGCTCCTGCAAACAATACTCAAATTCAGCCTGATACTGCTTTCTTTCTTTCTGATGCTCACTGATCCTTTATCTGCGATTCACCTCCGTTGCAGCTCTCTCCATCCCTCTTGAAAACATTGTTTCTGTGTGCCATAGATAAAAAACAAAGAGACCAGTTACCATCTGGAGCCTCCCCGTTTACCTCCCACCTTGCTTTCCCTAGAAGGTGCTCTGATACAAACAGTAAGATGATGTGACAGTAGAACTATGAAGGACTGCACCTGCTCAACTGATATATGTGATTTACAGTATGATGAATTTCAGTATGGAAGAACAGTAACTGCAGCACAGAAAGTGTACTGCACTGCTCTACATTTATTTATTTGTTTCTTTTTTGTTGACCGGGTAAGTGCATTAGACAAATCCTGCCTATTTTCAGGCACGACCCAGGGAAGGGGATACAGATGTATGCCAACTGACCATGAACCAGATTAAGCTGTTGGTGGTATTTTTAGTGAATGAGGGAAATTTGGCCAGGACACTGGGGAAATTCCCCTACACTTTTCGATAAGTGCCATGGGATCTTTAACATCCACCTGAACTACTACCAATCCAGGCAGATGGGACCTCGGTTTAAGGTCTCATCCGAAAGCCTCCCCCCCATCAGTAGGGTCATTTTATTGGTACTGGCCGATCACAAAAAAGGGGCAAAAATATTTTTCTTTTAAGATTCAAACAGTAGCAGGATGTGACAGGGGAACTATATTGGACTGTACAACTGATATACAGAGAATTTCACCACTGCTGAATACTAATTTCAGCACTGCAAGGGTACTGCACTGTTGTGCATGATGCAGGACCCCACCATCAGTAGGGCAATTTTGTTGGTACTGGCTGTTCACCACAAAAGGGGAAAAAATATTTTATCTTTTAAAATTCAAACAGTAACAGGATGTGACACTGATACTATATAGTGCTGCTCAACCAAAATATGGCAAAATTCAGTGTTGCAGAAACATTAATTACAGCACTACAAGTGAACTGGGCTGCTGTGCGTGATGCAGGACCCCCATCAGTAGGGTGAGTTTATTGACACTAGCTGACCACAAAGAAAAAAGTAAAAAAAAAATTTCTTAACATTCAAACAGTAAAATGATGTGACATTGGTACTATATAGTACCGTGAAACCGATATACATTGAAATTCAGTGCTGCTTATCGAATGATACTCCTACAGCTCCACCTTTTTATTTCAAGGCTGTATCCAGAACGGAAGGTCTGAAATTTCTCAGGTTCATATCTGTCAATACTAGCTCCGGCTCTGACTTGCTTGAACCTTGCCTACTCAAGCTGGCTGCTCCTCTGATTGCCTCCCCACTTGCTAGAATTTATACTCTGTCTCTTACCTGTAGTACCATGCCAGGCCTTTGGAAATCTGCCCATATAACGCCTATACTTAAAAAAGGTGATCCAAAGGATATGGCCAATTACAGGCCTATAGCAGTTCTCTTGGTTTGCAGCAAGATCCTAGAGAAAATAGTTGCATCTCAGACAATTGACTACCTTGCACGCTATGATCTCCTCTCGTACACCCAGCATGGTTTCAGAAAAGGGCACAGTACCACTACGGCTCTTCTCAAACTTTCCACCGACATACTGACCAACATGGATTCTGGAAAACTTACAGGTGCCATTTTCATTGACCTTACTAAGGCTTTTGACCTAGTGGATCACCCTCTGCTTCTCTCTACACTCCATCAACTCCATTTTTCAGCCCCTGCTGTGGACTGGTTCTGTAGCTATCTGTCAAACAGGACACAAGCAGTCAAATTTAACTCCTCCCTGTCAAAATCATCCACTATTAACATTGAGATCCCTCAGGGCTCCATTCTTGGGCCACTCCTAGTCTCAATTTTTATTAATCATGCTGCTGATGTCTTAAAATCCTGTTTGGCAATTCTCTACGCCGATGACTTGGTCATCTATACTAGTTCTTCTAGTATTGTCTGTATAAACTCAACGCTTACTTCTGACTTGAAGAAAGTTCTGGACTGGCTATTGGACTGCAAGCTTGTACTCAATGAAAGGAAAAGAAACAAATGCTCTTTGGATCGGCACCGAAGATGAAAGCCTGTTCCAATGTGCTGGAGGTTCTTCATCCAGGAGGAATTCCACTAGAAAATGTTACCTCCTTTAAGTACTTTGGGATCCTGTTGCACCCATACCTGAATTTTAACCTCCATATTCAATCCTCCTGCAAATCTGTAAACTCGGAGTTAGGAGTGGTTTACAAAATGAGCTACATGCTTAATCCTTCAGCGAGACTAGCTATTGCCCATGGCATTCTGTTACCAGTTCTTACTTATGGTGCCTCTATTCTCACCTCTGCCCATAAATCCTCCCTAGTGAGATGGGATGTCACATGTAACAATGTTTGTCGCTTTGCCTCCTTACCATCTTGACTCAAGCATCACTGCCTTCTCTATAATGATCTTAACTGGCTCCCGCCCGCTGCCAGCAGATAATATTACCTGGGATCTCTCACGGACTCGATCATCTGGGATAAAACCCCATCCCTGC
The DNA here is from genome assembly GCA_016271365.2 of Neoceratodus forsteri. Taxonomy (NCBI): domain Eukaryota; kingdom Metazoa; phylum Chordata; order Ceratodontiformes; family Ceratodontidae; genus Neoceratodus; species Neoceratodus forsteri. The sequence goes on from CM028132.1 coordinate 458,832,572, forward strand.
TGGCTGAGCTTCTTGTTCCTCAACCATCCTCCCATGGCCGGCGATCTGCTGACACATCCCTGCTCTTTGTCCCGAGATGTTGTACGGTTAAAGGCACCAGGACCTTCCAAAGTGCTGCTCCCCGGTTGTTTAATGCTCTTCCACTCAACCTTCGGCTGTCACAGTCTCACCACAGTTTTAAAGATGAATATTGATGCTATCTACACCTTGCGGATACTTGCACTTGCTTTGACCCTACCTTGACTCATTAGTGACTATCAAGTCTACTTAGTCTCTCTTGTACTCTGCCTCTCCTCTAGGGTATGCCCTCTGTTTCTGCATTTATTATAATAGTGCTGCCTCTGATTATCTATTACTCTTATTGTTATTATGCTAAATTGTTGCTGTCATAATACGTTGTCTGTTTTACTTCCCTTAATGTGTACTCCAACTTAATGTACTTTGTGTAGCATTGCTGTGCTGTTTTCTCTATTTTGTATGACCGTACTTCTGTATCACCACATTGTTTTCTCCGTTACATGTTGTTCTCTCCCGGGTCGTGACTGAAAATAGTCATTTTATGGCTAGTGCACATACCCGGTCAACAAAAACTAAATAACTAAATAAAATAAAATAAATAAAAAATGACAGCACTTGAAGCATACAGCACTGCTGTACAGGATGCAGCCCCGTCTGTAGGGCAATTTTATTAGTATTGGTTGATCACCAAAAGAGAAACAAAAATATTTTTAAGATTCAAACAGTAACACGACGTGACAGTGGAATTATATAGGACTATGCAACTGATGTATGGCAAATTTCACTGCTGCTGAATACTAACTACAGCCCTGCAAGTGTACCATGCAGTTCCGTATGATGCAGGCACCTCTCTATCAGTAGGGAGAAAAATATTTTTCTTTTAAGATTCAAACAGTAACACAGCATGACAGTAGAACTACATAGGACTGCACAACCAATATAAGACAAACTCCACTGCTGCTGAATACTGATTACAGCCCTGCAAGTGTACTGTGCTGCTGCACACATGATGCAGGATCTCCCTTCCCAGTACGGCAATGGTATTGCTACTTATCTGTTCACCTCACAATACAAGGAACAAAATGTGTTTTCTTTTAAGATAGAAACAGTATCACAAAGGCTCTGCAGTTCTTAGGGAGTAAATAGGGTGGAAAGGATAGGTTAGGCATAGAATAATACTTATCTGATGGGGAGGAGTCAGTGTCCTGTCAGCCCTGTTAAAGTAAAGAGGAAAACAGGTTAATATGGATAAAATGTAGTAGCAAAAGCAGAAACAGAGAGTACAGAGATATGAAGGGTGTACAGGACAGCACTGGAGTAAAGTTTGAGAAGTGGAGTTGACTTGCACATGTTAAAAATACCAGTTGCAATTAGCAACTCATTTTAGAAACAACATTCTGTTTTTTTTCTTGTCCTATTTGCTTTTTTCCTAGCTCAGTTTATAGTGGAGTTGACTTTCTAACATTCCTCCTGAGTTAATTACTCCTTGGAACCTGTAATTCCAGTTTTTATGACTGTGTCCCTGGAACTTTCTACATGACAAGTTTCCATAGGTACCTCACAGCACCTCATTAAGCCATTTGACAACACCATCTTTGCTGGACACTGCATAATAAGAGACCCAGCCTTGCATTTTTCCAAATAATATACCAACTTCATTCTCAGGCAGACAGTTCTTGGGGGGGGCACATTAGACTTCAGTTGTTTGTTTGATATTGGTCACAACCAGGAGCCCCTCTAAAAATAATTAAATACATTTATAAAGCTAGGGTTGAGCAGATCACACATTGAATTGGTTTATGATTAGGGGAAAGCTGTGATCACTTTCCTAGTGATTTGATCCCAGCCACACCTAGCAAACTGCACTTTATAAATGTGAGACAAGGAAGCTGGAGTATTGTCTTTGCAAACAGAGAATGAAATAGCCGGACCCTAACTCAGATCAGCAAGGTACTTTTTACATTATTTAAAGTGCAGCACCAAACCGATTGGGGCCACTTGACATAGTGGTTTGGCATGTTCACATTTTGGCCAAAGTTTGATAACTAAGAGCCCCTATTTGGGACATGAAAGATGGAAAAATCCTTCATTACAGGCCTATTTGGGCAGTTTGGGGGGGGGGGGCACACTGGACTTCAGTTGTTTGTTTGATATTGGTCACAACCAGGAGCCCCTTTAAAAATAATTAAATAAATTTATAACACCAGGGTTGAGCAGATCACACATTGACTTGGTCACAGCAGCAGAAGAAGCATGTTGGCATTAAAAGCTTAGTGGCGTGGATGTAGAGGCACCAGTATTTAAGCATGACTTTGGTAGAGGATTAATTGTGACTAGGGAGTGAGGGAGGGAATGAGTATTGATATTTTTAGCATAATGGTTTTCTGAAACTCCAGCCTTCAATGGCTTAGACTTTGTAGCCATCTGTACAGTAAAAGACAAAGAACCTCTGTGTGCAAACACTGAGGCAAGGGTTACCCCAAAGGGTATTTGGCTGGGAAGCCAAGTTTCAAGAAAATACAAAATCACACATGCCCACACAATGCAAAGCATCATGGGCTGCATATGCAAATCACCACAGAATGTTGTGCTGGTTCAACTTTAAGCAGAATTGCATGGTACGGCACCATGCAATTCTGCTTAAAGTTGAACCAGCACAACATTCTGTAGTGATTTGCATCTGTACAGTATACCACTAAGTCGCATGCAGTGGGGTATGGGTAAAACCCACATCACCAGACCCAGGCCAGAGCTGTAAAATCAGGACTGGGCACAGCTTGTGCAAATATTGCTGATCCAGTGGAGCAGCAATAAAAGATAAACTATGCAATACCCTCAATAACACACCTACCCCAGTTTACATTTACCTGATGCCCATTTTTAGGCCTTATATAGTAATATCTTTGTTCAACAGAGCAGCTTGTAATGAAATGTGTCGAATTTACATTGACATTTGGGCATATGCACTTTTATATTATATGAATTTTGTGTGTGAACTGTATATCAGTTTCTAAAAAAAAACCAATGAAACGCATCAAATGTCTTCAAAAACTTGTCTCAACATTGTGTTTATCTTCTATCTTGTCACAACATACAGTTGTCTCAGCATTGTTTTCAGTTAGGGTACAGTACCTTCATGTATATGATGGCCTGGTTCTGTTGAGTTGATTGCTATAACAGTGCATAGAATAAAGTGCAAAACATATAGGTAACTGTAATACAGATGGTGGCATTATTTTTAATTATACAATGGCAAGAAACATAGAAACATAGAAGTTGACGGCAGATAAGGACCTCAAGGCCCATCCAGTCTGCCCATTTCTTTTCTACCTTATAAATGTGCCATCTGCCTTTGCTCTGTCAGTGGCCTATCTATTCATAGTCATTTGTATTGCTCCTTATGCCTATCCCATGCCTGTTTGAAGCCCTGCACTGTATTCATAGCCACCACTTCTTGTGGTAAGCCATTCCATGCATCCACCACCCTTTCTGTGAAAAGAATTTCCTCATCCCCCTTAATCGCCCCCTCTAATCTCATGTTGTGTCCTCTTGTCCTGCTATTTTTCTTATATTTAAACATGTTAGACTTTTCACCTTGTTAATGCCCTTAAGGTGTTTGAATGCCTCGATCATATCACCCCTCTCCCTCCTTTGCTCAAGGGTATACACATTGAGCTCTGTTAATCTGTCCTCATATGTCTTCTGATGCAGTCCCTGCACCATTTTGGTTGCCCTTCTCTGGACTGCCTCAATTTGGTTAATGTCCTTGTGAAGGTGTGGCCTCCAATACTGCACATATGGGGCCTAACCAGTGTCTTGTAAAGAGGGATTATTACCTCCCTCTTATGACTTGTGATACCCCTACTAATACACCTTAACACCCCCTAGCCTTACCTACTGCTTTGAGAGGTCTGCTTGGATGATTTCAGGTCATCAGTGATGATGATGCCCAAGTCTCTTCTCTTCCTTTGTGACTGCTAGCAACTCCCTCCCAGCCTATAAGTGGCTTCAGGGTTTCTCTTCCCTATGTGCATGATTTTGCACTACTTTGCATTAAATCCAGTTGCCACTCTTCTGACCATTTTGCTAGTTTATCCAGATCTCTTCTCATTCTGCCCACCCATCTGGATCATCTCGCCTGTTGCAGATCTTGGTGTCATCTGCAAACAGACAAGCCTTACCCTTTAGTCCATCTGCAATGTCACTAATGAAGATGTTGAAGAGGACTGGCCCCAGGACTGATCCCTGAGGTACCCCACTTGTGACTTGCATCTCTTCTGACTGTATACCATTTACCACCACTCTCTGTTTTCTACCAGTCAACCAGTTTGCCACCCAGTTGACCAACTTCTGACCCACCCTGAGCCTACCCAGCTTATTTGTCAATCTTCTATGTGGAACAGTGTCAAAAACTTTGCTGAAGTCAAGGTAGGCGACATCAACTGCTCCCCCTTGGTCCACCACTCTGGTTACCCGGTCAAATAAATCTATGAGATTAGTTTGACAGGACCTTCCTTTTGTAAACCCATGCTGTCTTGGATCCTGTGCCCCTATGGATTCCAGGTGTTGCACTATCCTTTCTTTAAGGAGTGCCTCCATAATCTTGCCCACTACTGAGGTAAGACTGACTGGTCTGTAGTTCCCCACCTCCTCCCTGCTACCACTCTTGTGGAGCGGGATCACATGAGCCCTTCTCCAGTCTTCTGGGACCTCTCCTGTGCTCATAGACTCACTAAACAGTTCTGCTAATGGCTCTGCTAGTTCCACCTTTAGTTCCTTAAGTACCCTGGGATGTATGCCATCAAAGTACAGTACAGTGAGAAAGGGCATATTTTAAGCAATAAAGCATGACATGGTGTGTGTTTGTCATGTAATAATGTCACTCCTGGGGTGGAAGGAAAAATGTAAGAAGCTGGCTGCTGACCCACTGAAACAGTGATGTCATTACACAATAACATCACCGTAGCTTTGGATTTGGATCATTCCTTGCATTTTCTCTTAAGAAATATTTTTTCACACTAACAAAAACATCCTTTAAAATGTGTTTTTTATTCTGTATATAACAACAAGCCATTGTATAATTGCAATAAGGCACTCCAGGGTGTGTGTTATCTTGTAATATTGTCACTCCTGGGGTGGTGGAAGCACTCGGCTTTGCCTCATGCTTCAACCCACCCCAGGAGTGACATTATTACATGACACACACACCATGTCATGCTTTATTGCTTAAAATATGCCCTTTCTCACTGTACTGTACTTTGATTCAGTTAGTATATATGCAACAGCCTTCATGTGAACACTCTGGGTTTCTCTTTCACTCATGATGTCTCTTTGCTTTAGCTATAGTATATTGTTTGAACTGCTTTGGTCTTCTTGATGTGGTGCCTGTGTGCCTAAACTATGTAATCTGTTTATCTACTGCTACCCATGCATCTCCAGTGAATGATTGTTATAACAGTCTGCTCTCTGAGCCATTGTTTCTTGACTTGTTAACTGTGCTGTCTTTGTATTAGTTTCAATGAGGTGCCTTTACAACCGAGACTCTGACACAAAGGTCTGCAAATCTGATATTTTTTAAATAAATAAATGTTTATGTTTAAGCCCATGAAACACTCTTATCTAGTTAATGCATTCACAGTCGTAGTGGCTCTGCCAGATCTTGTTTATAGTCTGATTTTTATTGATTGGTGGCTTAGTACATAGCAAAAGCTTAGCCTGAGGGTCGGAACAGAAGAGCAGCCTACTCAGCATTCCCCACTGTCCCTCCTACTAATAAAACTGCACTGAACCTGAAAGTCATTTTTCCAGTATAAGTATTGTTTAAATATTGGTTCAAATTCAATTATTGATCCATTTATTTAGGCCAATTCGTAACGTCATTGGCTGCTTTTACTTTACACTTTTAAGGCTAGAAACTTTCTTTTGAGAAAGTTTGGAGTCTGGTTGATATAGTTGCATCATGTCAAAATACTTTCAATGTACCAATGCACAGAAATACACATTAATAAAATAAAATTCATTTTTAATATACAGAGATTGTAAAAGTGCATATTCAGTGTACTGATACATTGGACATGTGTTACTGTAGTGTAACTATATCAAAAACTCCAAGCTTTCATTAAAACAAATACATTTTTAGTTCTTGTTGTTCAAAAGTTAGCCCTATAGACAGCATATGAATGAAGAAACATGGCATAGAGACAGTACAGTCCTTCAGTGTAAGCCTGGACAATTTTCTGCTTACCAAGAAAATCACAGGACAACCTGGGTAATATGGTGGGTGGGGAAACACTATAAATTGCTATCTGTTTGGACAGCATACTTTTGGTTACTACTTTTATTGTGTGAGATGGACTTGATAGCCTTAGAGTCCTTTCTGTCAGTAAAATTCTATGTAAGCAATAATACCCTCCAGGGTGGGCGGTATTGGGCTATACCGGACCGCCCAAGGGCGTAATGAGGCCCGACACCTTATAGCTCCTGGAAGGTCCGGTATAGCCCATACCACCCACCCTGGAGGGTATTAGTGCACTTAGAAAATGGAAAGAAACTGTCAGACATAGTTTTTAAAAGTTTTAAAATGTTAGAATAATTGATTTTAACTTTTATAACATATTTCTTCAGTTTTGAGATACAGTAGTCCCACATCCCCAGGTGAAATTTTAAATAATTCAAGGAAGTCTGACATTTTTTACAGTTTGCTTACTTGTTTTATAAATTTTTTTTTTGTTTCTTTGGGAATCAACTTTATTTGTATTTCCCATGGTTTCCATTTAAAAGACTGCAATGGGTGGCTTTACTGAGACAGCACGTTATCCCTGACACCGATACTGTGCATGAGAGGACCGGTATTTTTTTGAGTTTCCATACCACAGATGGCCGTCCATCTGTGGTATGAAAATCAAGAAAAATACGCTGCCTCTCATGCTGATATGTGTCACAGATACTGCCTGACACACACCTCACTGACTCCATTGTGGAACTGGAAAGTTTGTCTGGATGGGCAATCACTTTATCTGCCCAAGTAAAGGCTGTTTTCTTTTAGTTTGGGTCTGGGGAGCAGGACGGCCTGCCCACTACTTTTCGAGCTACCTTTGTGAGCAGGGAAAAAATGCTTGGTGAGTTTTCTTAACGTTCAGGGTGCCCAAGGATTTACTCAGAAATGGGGCACCCAGAGTAAGCTCTTGATCTTAATCGAGCTCTATTGGAAAATAAATGAATCTTTCATCTGATGATCAACCAAAGAGGTTCATTTATTTTCCAATCCCATTTTCTAAGTTACTGTAACCCCTTCCCCCTTTCTGCCCCATCTAGGGGCATACTTTTTCTATCTCCGGTGGTCCGGGCAGAAAAGGGAGAGCGCTCCTAAGCGCTAACATTCGAAACCTTTCGCACATCAGAAACAACAAGGAATCAGTTGTCTCCTGCCTGCATGGCATCTTCATAGCTGTGCACTTTACCACCTCTCTCTCTCAGCATCTGATCTCCTCCCCGAGCTGTCCACCAGACTGAGACCTCCCTCCGCACCTTCGTCGGTCTCAGAAGCCCTTGTGGCCCCAACCAGGCTGGATCGGATATTTGCCCACTGGAATGCAACTCATGGAAAATTAGACTGCAAATACAGGGGGGGAAAAGGATTTCATTTCATTTGCCTCCCCCCTACAGTTAAATAATGCACAAGCCACTATTTCTCCCCAAACTGGCTTTATTTTTTGCACCTGTACGGCAAATGATTCCAGCGATGAAGGGGTCACCATACTTCATTAAAAATAAATAAGCAGCTCCAAGGGGCTATTAAACTTTTTACATATACTGGCTGGACGAGATGAGGCAGCAGAAACCGATGGATTCAGGCAGACACAAACAAGGAATCTCCTCTGCCTACTGTCTCTCTCAGGTACTCTACCCAAGAACTTACTTGAACACAGATCCCTTCAAACTCCTGGCTTCTAACTAGATCTGGTAAGCCAACCTTCACTTTTCTTTCCTCAGGTCACTTCCAAGTTGGCTCTGGTTGTCCCCCCTTACTCTGGCGTGGGCAAGCAAGCAGCCTTCTCCACCTGGACCCCTGGGCACTGGCCCAAGCCACTGGAGCATCCAGGATTGTTTTCTGATGACCCAGGCACTGACCCACCTTCAGATGCTGACACTGTTCCCAGTGCTAAGGCAACACCTGCACTGTCACTCGGATCTGCCTCAGTACCTGCCATACCACACCAAGGCCCCAACTCACTCTGGGGATTCTGCTGGTACTCACTTCCTCGGGGGTCCCTGCCAGACCCACATCCCTGCTTCACCTCCTGGGCTTGAGTTAAGCTCCAGATTGTGGGGGCTACCCCCCAAGGTCTGCCATTTTTGGTCTGTGACCTACCCAGGCCTCAATGTACTGGTGCCCCAGGACCTGTCCCTCCAAACAGGCCCCCTGGTTTGGGTGAAAGGCTTCACGGCTCCCCAGGCCACCCTGCCACACTGGGTATGAGGGAAACCACTGCCACTGGTTCCCTTCCTGGGAGGGTCATACCACTGCCCTCCCAGCCCTGGTGACCTGAGTCTATCACACAATGGGCTTCCTAAGGGCTCCTACCCTCTCTGGGCTTGCTAAAGCCTCCTATCTGCCATAGCCCCCAACTACGCAGGACATGACTACCTGTGTCTCCATGGAGTTCCATACCCCCACTCCTCGTTGACTAAGGAGCGTAGAAAACCATCATGACTCTTTTAGGGGGTTTCTCCACTTGCCGTCCCAGACTGCCGAGCTCCCTCCCTTGCCCACCTTATCTGCTCCTGAAGCTACTCTTCCAGTCTCCCCCCTCCAGCCCCAGGCCTAATGCCCAGGCTGGAAAAGGCCCTGGTTTTTCCCCCCATCATTCCCCTTATATACCCCTTCACTACTCTCTGCTGCCACCTTGAGGTGTCCAGAGTAATATCTCCCAGAGCACTAAACCCATTTTTAGCTCGGGGTTGAGGGAGAAAAGGATGCCTAACAGTGGGAATATGAGCCCGCATTTAGGGGGAATATATTACTATAAAACCTTGTTGTATGCCAAAGAACATTCCATTTTTACCCATGTGCTGAACTACAACATCTTTTTTTTTTTTTTTGCATTATCTATTTACTCCTTCCCTAGCTCTGGTGACCCCCACTCCTTCAGGCTCTACAAGCCCCCCAGCCACCTCCACCGACCTCTTCTCGAGCTTCTCTTTCTGGCCTCATATTGCAGCCAGTCCCCAGGATATCCCAGACTCAGCCCTTCACTGGGTGGGTCCCCCTCCTCTGAGGGGGAAGGCACCAGGGAGGGTGGAATCCCCAGAGCACTCTTCTAGGGCCCAGGGACACTGCTGAGGATAAGGAGGCTCCCTAGAGGTTCTGGAGGCATCGGGAGTACGAGAGCCATCATCTGGCAGACACCAAGCTACTTTTTCTGGTTTTCTGCTTCCCGCATTGCGACACTTCGGTGGCGCCTCCCTGTCTCCACTAGGGGCCACTGTTGAGCAAAGCCTTCCACTCCCCCCACCCCAGGAGAGGAGAGCAGTCCTCTAGATGCTCAATCCTTTCCTCCCCCTGCCGACCCCCGACGATCCGAGTCCGTTCCCGAACCTGGGACACCAGTGTGGTTCGAGGTAAGGTGCCAGTGCCTCAACCCTCTGTGCCACCGGGCCAGCTACAACATCTTTGATTGTTGACTCCAACACTTTGTCAATCATCAGGGTAAGGCTCACAGTTCTGTGGTTACATGGATCTGACCTTGCCCCCTTTTTGACTACAGAGATGACATTGGCTGTTTACCAGTCCTCTGCCACTATCCCTGTCTGTAAGGAGCCCTGAAAGATATCAGCTAAGTGTCTAACCAGAACCCCTTTTAACCCCCCCCATTAACCTTGGGTGGATACTGCTGTATGGGGATGCTGGGAGTTTCCCAGACACATGGCCTCCAGATACTTATCAACTAATTCTGGTGTAATCACCACTTCTTCATGTTTGATCTGTATGTCTCTCATATCATCAACCCTAGCTGGCCATGCCCCCTGTCTTCCTGGCTGAATCCTGATACAAAGCTGCATGTAAATACGGCAGTTGCAGCTGACACCACTCTTACAATTGTAGCAGTCGTCTCATGGGCATTCTTTGGGTATGAGAATCACAAACCAAAGGTGAACAGTTATGATACCTAAGAATGTAATGGAGACCATTTTTTTTTTTTACTTTCTATTTATTCGCCTCTCTGCCCCCTGCATTCCACTTTGTCAGGCGAGCCTGGCATCTACCTCGGTTCCTTCCTACCTGGAGCCCTACTGCAGTCCCCCCATGTAGCCTTGGATTTTCCCACAGGAGAGACAAGGGAGAGCCCTTACACCCAGAACTAATGGCACTTTATCGGGGCCTACTGGGAAGGCAGGGGACCATGAGGTCTGTGCTGGCGCTCCATCTTCCCGAAGTGCAGGAGGTGATTTTTCTCTTTTTTCTTCCAGGCCTACCATGCGCCCTGATGTCAAGGCAGAGCTCTGCTGACATCTGGCATGTCCAACCCCTCTCTTGCATGGCTGGGCACTTGCTGTACCCCAGGCCTCCGCCTGGGGTCAGTCAAGCACCAGACCTCATCCACCTCCCTCTCTGGGGAAGGCAAATGGTCCACAGATACTCAGCCTTCTCCCCCCAGCTGACCCTCCAGCTCCCCGGGCTCATTCTGGAGACCATTTTTACAATGTGTCCTCAGTGGCAGTATTAATAAATTATGGATTGAGCTTTATCAACAATACATAAATTATTTTAAAAACCTTACCCAACCATACCATTTCCAGGGCAGCTGCAGGTGATACACTCTTCATGGAATAAGACTGTCTCATGTGCAGAGGAATGGAGTGCTCCGATTGGTTGGCAGTGTTACCTCAAACTATAGAGTTTTTAAGTGCATCTGCTGTTCACCCTTCCTTGCTCAGTGGCTACTCTCCTTCCCCATGTGAGCTGTATACATTTTTTCAAGATTTTCACAAATCGTTTGATACAGTCCCATATAAAATATTGCTAAACAAAGTCAGTAAGCATGTTATAATGCATGTTTAGTGCCAGGATTTTGTTACTTAGCATGCACAATGCCACGATACTCACTGAACAATATAATATTTATTTACAAGAAGCCTATAGAGTTTATAGGTTTCATATTTATGTTCCCCTCAATCTTTATTATAAAGTTGATTGCCATGAAAAATAATATAATTCATAGGGCTAAATCTGCTCCTGCTGCTTGTTTTCAAAGAAAGTCAACATTCCCTGCTTGTGACAGCATAATTAGTTCCGCCACAACCGACAGGGATCTCCTAGACAAGGATTATGACTTCACATGTAGCAGAAACAGATAAGTGTAAGGTACAATGATCCAGTGTTCATTTAAACATTTTTAGCACCAACAAAATGAGGGAAATTGGAAAACAGGCAATACTGCACATGGAATATAAGCTCAACTGTGTTTAGTTTCCACTGTTTTCCAAACAATGCCAGAGGCTTTATGGATGGGTTTTTCTCCAGAAGAATTAAACTGATATGTTTATGTAACCCCTAGGTGGCGCTATCCCAAGGGCTACTACCCCTGCCTGCGTGGCTAGTTGTAGGTTAAGGGGCCAGGGTACTGAAACGGTTGCCTCCACCTGGAGGTCAGGGTTGTAAGTGATCAAGCGAACCTGGGCACAGCCCTCCGGGACACTGTAACCCTCTTCTTTCCCTTCTAGTGGCCTGAACAATATTCAATAATCACTTTCACAATTACCCTTATTCACCATAAAATTACACACACGGTTTGCACTTACCCCAGGGATGGTTCCTCTAGCTCGACCCTGGGGACCCCCTGTAAAACAAGGTAATTCACAGCAAATAGCAACAGTACAGTACTTTTGGCACAAACTGGAACCACAGTCAGGTTAAATGCAAAAAGAGTTAGATCTGATTTATTCAGGGGACCTGAACAAGGGAAGGCCGTAATCAGGTTGATTTGCTTAAAGGCTATATCAATCAAATAGTCATGCTTGCACTTCAGAGTCCCTACACAGTCACACACTCTGGGTACCCAGGTGGGGAAGAGGTGGGCTAGCCAGGAACATTGCCTGCAGTAGGCTGGCATCGCAGCTGGTTGGGGCCCTGTATGGAAGAAAGCAACATGCACAACACACACTATTTGTAATCCAGAGCTGGAGGGCTTAGTTTGTAAAGGAAAAGGTAACAAGACAATCAGATGACAACACTTTAGATTTAGCTGTTGTTGCAGGGAGCTACCCTGTTTACTCACGATACCCAATACAGGACACTGGCAGGATGAAATCGAGACAGCAGGATGTTGAACTGGAGTGCCAGGAGAAGCAGGGCCCACACGAATCACTGAGGTGTCGTTCCTGTTCAAAGCATTGAGCAGGGGGCTGATCCCCAGGCAGGTCTCTCGTCGATGACTTTCTCTGTGTAGCGGGTATTCTGGCTGGGCCAGTGTGGCAAAGCCCAGGCCAAATGGAGATGAATACGGATTTCAGTCTGTGGAGCTGGATGCAGCCTCAAGCAAGCAAAACACAGTTCAGACACGCAGTGGGGAACCAAATCACGACCCACTATCAGCACACAGCACATTGACATGTAAGGAAATTCCACTGTTCCAGGCAAATGGCTCTCTGGTCGCAATTACAGAGTCTCTGCACAATCCGGGAGTTCAGAGGTGGCTGGAAGTCCTGACAGGCCGATCACATTCAGCAAATCTTCAGTCTTCTTCAGGTTAAAGCCTGGTCACAGTCCAGTGGCTTATATCATTCTCACAACTCAGATTCAGTCCGAATCAACTCTATTTTCCCTCTCAGGGACAGCAGGCAGACAAGCAGGCCAAAACTCAGCCCTTTCACAGTTCTCCCGTTCGAATCAACACAGGATTGCTGCTCGATTATCTCGAGCTGTTACTCCTTCACTTCCCAACTCAGATCTGACTCTAGCTGCAAGCAGCCTGGGACTTTCCCCAGGATCCAAAAGGTTCGGTTGGCTGATCTGTCTGTCAGTCACAACAAGGGCTCCCCCTCCAGGTTCATTTAGGTGCCAAAAGCCCAAAACTACAATTCCAACAGAATTTTGCTCCCACAAAGCCTCTGGGGACAGGCTCCATTTAAGAGTCCCCAAAGGTACTGATTGGACCATTTCAGCAGTCCAGGACCAAGATGGTGGAGATAAACAGAAATGTCCATGCTGCAGAGAAGGCAGGTTAGACAAACTGCAATATTATTACTATTCTAACAAGCATTTGTCAATGCCGAATGTTTGCTTGCTGGTATCGACATTGGTAGTGCAGGAGTGACAGATGCATAATAGGAATGGTAGTGAGGTATTGTAGTAATGCCAACTGCCACCCCCGACTTGCAAAGAGTGAGAGGTGTTGGGGTGTGTGCCTTTGTGTCATGGGCTGTAACAGTCATGGCAGACAGTTTCAGGTGTTGATAGGTGCTGGGAGATAGTAACAACTGAGGGGGCAGATGGTGGGAAGGGTACTTATGAGGGGAAAAAGTGAAGGGTGTGCAGAATAGGGCTTGCCATAGAAAGCATAGAGATGCAGAGGTATGATAAAGATAGTAATGTTAAAAATGTAGTTATACCATATAGACATATTTATTGCAGTAAGTGGTGAACGTACAAACCTATGAAAGTGTCAGCAGAAACAGATTACCTGGCCTATCTAAGTCTACTTCAGTGTGCAGGCATAGTAAGAGATCAGCTGACAACCCTTTCCCTCCAATACCTGCATGTGAAGTGTGAATAACAGAGTCAGACTGCAGTCATTATTGGTGGTATTTACTTGGTAAAACCATGTTAAACATTTATATTGTAAATTGAGTTAAACATTGCTCCAAGTTGTAAAAGAATAGACTGTTAACATTAAATGTGTTCACAGCATATGCAGTTCAAGAACCTATGCTATGCTATATGGCTGATTACTTTGTTATACACTTTAGGTTCACGACGTGTATACAAAATACATAAGTGTTAGAAGACATCCCATGTAACATAGCACTCTTAGAAAAAATGCAGTATCATGCCATATCAATTGATTCAAATAAGCAGTTATGTTTATTGTATTGTTTCTATTTCTAAAAGAAATACTAAACTGCAAGTGCAAAGTGTAGTAGTATAAGTGCCACTCAATTCAATTTACTAATGAGTGTCAGTGAATGGGCTTTCCCATGACACAGTCAGACTGCACTCGTTATTGACAATATTTACTTGCTGAAATGAATCACATGCAGATTTTATCCCAAGTCATTTTCAGCCCATAATTAAGGCTTCAAATTTATATTTATCGATCTGTCATCAAAGCGCAAAGTTGCTAGGGTGTAGTATGGCTCTGTTACTATTCAATGCATAGTGTTCAATTATGCTAAAATTGCTGGACAATTAACTAAATTGCAGAATACACAAATAAATAGTTTACATTGGAGGCAGTATAGCACAGTGGTGTAAGGCTCTGAGCTGCAAATCTGGAGACCTGGGTTTGAATCCCACACCCCCACTTGCATACTGTGTGACCCTGAGCAATTCACTTAACTTCTCTGTGCTGCCAGGTCACATCTGTAAACAAGCTTTCAGCTTAGTGTGTCTCTCCTGGTTAAACAATTGGGGGAAAAATCATTTTTGTTTTTTTTTCTTTTCAATCAATCACATACAAGTTAATGTAGAACTAAAGCATAACATTTAAAATGCAAGAAATACTGAACATTGGATCAAATCGCTTTATTTTCATCCTGTATTACTTCTGGCTATCCTTGTTCTGAGTTTTTTTTCTTTTGCTGTCAAGATCGATAAATATGAATTTGAAGCCTTAATTATGGGCTGCAGATGAATTGGATAAGATTTGCATGTGACTTGTTTTAGTGAGTAAATAGCATCAATAATGAGCGCAGTCTGACTCTGTTATGGGTAAACCCATTCACTGGTGGACATTAGTAAAGTAAATTGAATTGAGTGGCAGTTATACTATGATACTGTGAATTTGGAGTTTAGTATTTGTTTTAGAATTAGGAACAATAGAATTAACATAGCTGCTTATTTAAATGGATTGATATGGCATGGCTGCATTTTGTAGAGGCTATATTGAATGGGATGTCTTGTTACATATATATTTTTTATATACAGTTGTGAACCTAAAGTGTGTAACAATGCAATCATATATATAGCAGGGCATTGGTTCTTAATTGCATATGCGTGAATACGTTTAATGAACAGTCTATTATTTTAGAACTTTGAGCAATGTTTAAATTTATTTGCAATAGAAATGTTTTACATATAAATGGAGCATAAGCGTCAATGGCCACTTTGTTGATAAATTTAGTAGCATTTAAGTGATTAAGGTAGTTGTTAAATTTTAAGATTTTCTAATTATGTTGCACATGCCCTTTGACTATTGAAGAATGAAGGGATATGGAATCGCAGCCCCTGGGGAAGCCGTAGCGCAGCGCAGGGCCTAGTAGTGCGAAGAAGGGACTAGATGCCCTGAGTGAGGCAGGGCATATATATGGTAGAAGACTGTAATTTTGTATTAGATTGAATTGGTGTAAGCACTTTATTGCAATTTGTAGTTAAGTTGTGGAAAATAAATCATTTTTTGCATTATTTAAAGTGGTATGGAAAGTTTTTTTCTGGGTTTTCCCCCCTACCATTTGGCCACCCATGAATTTGCTCACCATTAACACAGTTGGCAGTAGTATTTATTAATAAAAAGCACTGAAGCAGAAGCTCTTTGTTGTGGCTGAGCAGCCCTGCAATTTAAGGTAGTGGCTTTCCTTTTCTCTTCTTGGATTTCTAAGTTTGTAAATGTGGTTTGAGAACAGTGCTGTACTTTGATGTGTCTTATCTGTAGACTTGTTATTGCTATAGAGCACTTTGCAGCATTGAAAAGCAGCAGAAAGTGATACTTTGTATGTTTTATGACATGCTATCAGACAGACAGTCTATAGCTACAGTGTTTCTATCTCCTGTTGGATCTCTTGAGGTCTGCATTTGACACACAGCAGGGGGTCTCTCTGTCTTAGCCTAGTGCAAAATATGAATAGCATTAGTAAGTCAGGTAGACACGACAATCACAGAAGTGCTGCCATGTACTGTAATGGTTTTGATTAATGTATTTTATATCTATTGAACAATGTATTGAAGGAGGTCTACAATGACAGTGTGGAGTGGTGCAACGTTAGTAGAACAGACATGTCTTCGCTCAGGACATAGTGACAGTAGAGGTAAGTAAGTAAGGCAATTAGCAACATGTCATATCATCAGAGTATATTGTGGCTCATATGTTTCTCAGACTCATTATTGTGAATCCACAATGTGTGTATGCATGAACATACAAAGAGCTGCAAAAGCTAACGGACTGTTTCTGCCACTGGTAAACTGCAGGAAACCTACTGCATTCTAGAGTAATGCAAAAAAATGACATCATTGCTGTTTTCATGTCTTGCCTCTTGTTTGTGTAACAAAATTAGAAAACCATGGCATGGTAGTACAAAGAAAATTAAACAATATAAAGCATACCTAATATGGATTGCTTGCAGAGTTCTCACAATGGCCACGTGAAGGTCCAAATGAAATAGGAGGCAGTATAGCATAGTGGGTAAGGGCAGTGAGCTGCAAACCTGGAGAGGTCGGTTTGAAACCCATTAGCTCCTTCTTGCATACTGTGTGACCCTGAGCAAGTCACTTAACTTCCTTGTGCTGTCAGGTTGCATCTGGAAGCAACTTTTGGTTTGGTGTGCCTTTTTCTGGTTAAACAATTTTCCCAAATACAAACTATAAGAATGGCAGGGGCCTGGTTGTTAAATACCAAGTCTATCTATTTTTTCTCTTTTAGTCTTTTTCAGCTGCCACCCCCTATCCTCTCACCCTTCCTCCCTGATTTCTTCTAGGTTTCTGAAATGATTCTTTGTACGTGTTATTCATGTATCCTGTTTACCGTGATGCCATATCTGAACTGATGAATATGGTTGTATGCTCTCTTTAATGTTGTATGCCCTTGTTTAACATGTATGTACTCTCCTGACGTGGAACCTTTGTAAAAGAGCCTTGGCTCAAAGGTAATTGTAATCCTAGATTTAAATAAACAAATTTATCAAATAAAACCCAGCTTGGTTCTAGGTCATTATTTAGCATGTACCCTAATGTGGAGCACTGAGCATAGAAGTTTGCAAGCAGTGGAATAGCTAGACTGCTATGGTGGTCTGGTCATTTATTGTAATTGAGTCAGGTAACTGTAATGTAACAAAGCTGTTATTTGCAGCCATCTGTCATGTCATTGTAAAAAAACACATGGGGGGGGGAAGCATTTGTCATCATAAAGTGTGAAATCCTCAACTGCTATTCATTTGTTAAGTGTGCATCGCTGACCTAATAGGGAAGGGAACTGTAAGATAATCTTTATTGTAAACTTCAGGTCCAGTCAGAAAGGAATGCATTGAACTTATCTCTGTTTCTCTCTCTCAGTCCCCTTGCAACATGATGGGGGGGGGAGAGACAGAGAGAGGCAGAGACAGAGACAGAGATAGACAGAGAGAGAGAGAGAGATTTCCATAGTAGGAAAAAAAAAAAGCATTTGTCAATGCCGAATGGTTGCTTGCTGGCATTAGCATTGGAAGTGCAGGAGCTAGACAGATGCAGAATAGGGATGGCAGTGAAGTATTGAAATGACACCAACCTCACCCCCACCCCCACATTGCAGAGATGGACAGGCATTGGGGTGTGCCTTTGGGTCATCGCCCATAACACTCATGCCATTTCACCTCACCCTACCCTGCAGACACCGACAAGTGTTGAGCTGTGCCTTGGGGTGTTCAGGCTTTACACTCACCCCATTCCATAAGGAAATATGCTGAAATGGGTGCAACATCCCACTATCAGTTTGTTGTTTTAGCTTCCCCCTGTACAGCTAAAATGCAAGCAATGTTCTCTTCCCACAGATATTATAGCACCTTGGGTTTGTTTGAATGAAAGACACTTCGTGAAACTAAAGATTTGGCCTAGTGGTTAAAGTGCAGTGGTGAAAATCTGCATCCCCAGGTTCAGATCTCACTACTTCCTCATACTCACTGGGTGACTAGTGTCTCCATCTCCCAACTGGATAAACACAGAAAAGTAAAACTGAGCTCATGCCACACTAGTCCCACATTTTCTGTGCTACTCTGCCTAGAATGGTAGCACTGCTGTATCTTTCCCCCTACTTTATTTTGTTGCACTGTTTTTGGTCAGGAAAAGTGCACTGAGCCAAAGTGTATTTTCAGATACACTGTGGGAGCACAGGGAACATAAATGGCTTGCTCAGGGTCACAGTATGCAAGTGGTAGCTGTGGGATTTGAACCCAGGTCTTCAGATTTGCAGTTCAGTGTTATTCTATTTATGATCCTAAGTGCCAGCCCTGATCCCTTCCTCTCCAGCCCCCTGCCCCATCAACCAATATTCTTCAGACTTACCATCACTCTGACCTCTACAGTACTTCCCCTTCATGGTGGGAGCAGCTGGGCTCACTCTCCCTGCTGCAGACCAGGCTTCCACATCCAGAGGGCCAGCATTACCTGTGCTGGGCCTGCGAGAGACTGATTCATCATCCTGTTGGGGATTTACAGTGAGTTTTACTGCTTGCCCTAGGATACAGACTTTCTAGGGTGTGCAAGCTCATGGACACCAGCTTATGGAGCATGTCACAGCCAGCATTCCCCTGACAAGTATGTTTCTCCAGATGCATTGACACCTGTGATCACCCAGCTAGCAGTACGGCATTGGAGCTGACTACCCTCACTCTCCAGAGGAGGAGGAGTGTGTCCTATGGGACATTCAGTCCTCCTGCCCTGGCTGGCCCCCAATAATCAAGGCTCGTTTTTGAACCCAGGCAGCCAGCATCATGAGTGGCAGCAGTACCACTGCGCTGATGGGCTGGCTGCAGAAAAGAGTGCTTAACCACTATGCTGTACTGCCTCCCTGGATTGCACAATACCTAGGGTAAATGAAAGGCACGTTGCCAAACTGAAATTCTGATAAATGACAATAAAACAATTTATAACAAGTTGCTTGCATCTCCAGCCATGCACATTACTCTGCACTGCAATGCACATGGCTGGAGTCTTCTCCACTGCTGTGTGCCTGGTTGTGGGGAGGGGATAAGCTGCCACTGCAATCAGGGATGATGAAACTGTCCCTGATTGGAGCAGCAGATTTCTTTCAAGTCCGGCGCTCGCTCTGAAACTGCCATCATCAGCAGCTTCCCTGTTGAATGGTGGCCAAGGGACGTGCCCCTAAAACTGTTTGCTGGATTGGCCAAACACTGCAACACCTCTGCAATGCTCTACTCTCCTCAAAATGTTTCTTGTGTGCTGTGTGTGCAAGCAAACATAAAAAGGAAAAAATATTTTTACCAGAACCAGATGTGTAGTGGTACCTGGGAGACTGTGCGGGATCCCCAAGACTCTCACATACTGAGGCCAGCTTTGGACCAGCATCTCCAGAGGTGAGGCTCATCTCCTGAGGAGGGAATGGCCAACTGACAATCTCACATACCCTGCCAGCTGACAGCAAAGCATCTGAGGATGGCAGTATAGTGCAGTGGTTTAAGGCTCTGAGCTGCCAATCTGGAGACCTGGGTTTGAAACCCACAGCCCCCACTTGCATACTGTGTGACCCTGAGCAAGTCACTTAACTTCCTTGTGCTCCCAGGTCGCGCCTGGAAACAAGCTTTCAGCTTAGTGCATCTCTCCTGGTAAAAAAAAAAAAAAAAATCTGCTCTGTCATCTGGAGGAAGGGCACAGTTGAGGCTGTCTCACTGTTGGGGCAGAAAGCAAGCAAAACCATAGGAAGAGGAAAGAACTTAGAAAAAAATGTTCTGTTTCCAGTTGAGGTAGTAAGTGAGAATAGTCTGGCATCTCAGCTCATTTACATCCACACATGCGAAGAACCTAGCACCACACAATACAACACGCAATGGCAATCTTTGCACAAACATGGTCCAGTGCAGGATGATCATGATGTAAAGTGAATTAGCACCCCCCCCCACCAATCCACAAAAGAAAGTGGCTTCTCCACTCTGACTTCTGAACCAGAAGGTCATAGGTTCCCACACTACAACAGGACTTCCGCTCATACTCAGAACTGTCAGTGATTCCATAGACTGGGTACTAAACCAAAGTTCTTTCTGGCAGTTTTTCACAGTTTCACAAGCCGAAGTTAAAGATATCAGGATACTTTTCAAAAAAGAGTAGACTGACCCTGCCCCCCTGCCCCAGCAGTCCCTCAACACTGCAGGTTCTAAATGAGCTGTCCATGAATGAGTGTGGAATATTGTGATCCATAGACTGCAATATCGCTCTGCATACAGTCACTGCACTACCAGTATATTGCACATTGGTTTATAGAAGTCGGCAAGTTGGTTTATAGAGCACTTTGAAATACTTGGTGCACAACAGGTGCATTTATGCCCTTGGGTTCTTGCCTGGTTAATACATTTTTAAACGAAAATATAAAACCATATTTACTGTCCTAGGTGCAGTAGAGGCTCCAGCCTCTGTTAGCTACCGGGATACAACAACCAGTAGGCACGTCACTAATACAAAGTGCACATATTATTCCTACAAGGGTAGCTTTACACTATATGAGGCCCAACAGGGGCACAGCATTTTTTTCTTTTTTTACGTTCACTTGCGCGCATGCACAAGGAACGTCTTGGGAGAATGGAACACTTTGGAGGTGTGCCTCTCCAGAGCAATCCCCTGCTCCCTTGAGCAGGTGTGGCGGTCCTGCACCAATCCGCACCGGTGCTGTGTATGACAGCGGTGGTCTTCTCTTCAAAGAAAACCACCGCTGTCTGCTTGCACCGCGTCACACCCCCCCCAAATCTTTGCTGCCACGCTGGGAGCCCACCCCAGTGTGGCAAGTGTTCCGCGTCGTCTGCCGACGGGGTGCCTAATTTCCGTCGACCCACAGCCCCCCAATCATTCTTCACATGCTGGGGAGCCCACTTCCAGCATGGCAAATGTTCCACGCCGTTTGCCGACGGGGTGCCCAATCCCCGTCGGCTCCATGACCCCCAGCCATCCTTCTGCCATGCTGGGAGCCCCCAGCGTGGCAAACGTCCCGTGTCATCAAAGTAAAAAAAAAAAGAACCTGTAAATTAAAAGCGGTCTCGCGCAGTTTCCCTGCCCCCAACCCGCGCCACCTGCACACCCTCCCCCACTCCCCTCTTCCCATACTTACCTCCGGACCTCAGTAGCGATGATCATCGCTGGACGGGAACACGTCTGCACTCTTCAAAGCCGACCGCGAACTGAGGAAATGCCGGTAAGCTGTATAATGGGCTAGATGGGTTTTTTTCAACTTTGTTGCATATCTTAGGCATTTTTTGGAATTTTTGCACCAGATTTTCAACATGGGATTTTTGGGACCCCTTCTCATGAATTCTGTCACTGTCATGGCGTTATTCGGGCCCGAAGGGTGATTTCGCAGTCACTGCACAAAATCACCTTTCGGGCCTGATTAACGAAACAACAGTGCTGGTGTTCATAAGGTGGGCTCTCAAAAAGCCTATTTTGAAAATTTGGTGGAAAAATTCCTAAAAATGACCGTTTTACGAGCGTGCATTGCGCAGTTCCTACGCAGGCTCGTAAGTTCGCGAATTTTCAATATTTTCACTCCAGATTTTCAACATTGCCATTTTACCACACCTTCTTATGAGTAGTACATCTGTCATTTTTCACATCTCACCCAAAACGTGTTTCGGCCCATGTAGCGCACAATGGCGCAGTCGGTGTGCAAAATCAATGTATGGGACACATTAAGAAAATCACAGTACACTGTTCATGAGCAGAGGTCTTAAAATGGTGACATCACTTTAACCAACAGCTAGCAGCCCATAATGAACATGGGTTATTTCTTGCTTCCATTATAGTCCCTCAGAATGGATGGGCAGAACTCCCACATCTACAGGGAGCCTAGTTTGTTTTTTTTAACAGGAAAATTGACCAGTCTTCTTGACAGTTTTTACCCAGATTAATTCTGCTTATCGGGAAAAATCAAAGCAAGGTGGGCTCTCTAGTAAATAATTGTGTAATCTACAGTAAAATCAAAGTGTGGTTACAGGGAAAAATGTCAGACTAATCTAGGAGCGGCTGGCACTGGGTCAGACAGTGTTATCAACTGTGTACTTGTGCTTTAAACAGTATTTTCCTCCTTTCCTTTTCTTCTACATAACTGCAGGGCACACTGTGTGTTAATAATATTACGCACACCTACCGCATGGAAATCAGCTTATGGGGAACTACACACAGCCCTTTCATTTAAGGTGACAGGTCACCCAGCCTCTAAGTCAGAGAAGGAGAAATAAACCAGCTTGCTTGCAAACTACAAGAAATCAAATTAGAAATGTGCAAAGCTCAGCTGCCTTCAAAGGAGTTGCCACAATAGTAAGCAGACAGAAACTGATCTGGTTTGAGAGCCCCCTCCATCTCCTCCATAACTCGCGTGAACCCCGGGAAACACAACTGGGGCACAACTAAGCACTGAAAAATAATTAGTGCCATTAATTTACAAAACAGGTACACACAGGAAAAATAAAGAGGGATGGTGGCGGTTTTGCACACCTGGGAATTGGCTGCTATACCTGGCAATCCATACCCCTGCATTTTCCAGTCGCATATTACGTTGTAGCAGTTCTCCAGGGATTTGGGGGATGCAAATGAATGCAACTAAACAGAAAAACCACTTGTTCCTTTTACAATAGCAACAATAGCAGCAACAGCAGCCCCCCCAACACAATGCAACACGAGTGATTTTTTTTTTTCTCAAAAAGCAGTTAACTTACAAACCACTAACAAAGAATCCCAGCCAATATGACAGTAATGTTAATCATAAAAACACAGGAAATCGATTTTGGTGCGAATTAAAGTGTTTAAAAAGGTACCAGGTGGCTAGCATTTTTTATATATATCTATACATGCAGTGTATTGTGGAAAACAGAAACGTACCACAAATAAATACCAACGGACGGAGAAAAGTGGAAAGGTCGTAATTAATTCATTTATTAATTAGGATCCCGACTGGCTTCTCTTCCTCCGCCCAGCGGGGCTGCTGCAGGCTGAAAATGACCAGGACTTCAGTGAAATGGACAAAATGTCACTTACCAGTGCCAATCAGGTGGTAATCCGCAGAAGCAGGAGCGGTGGCAGCAGCGAGGCTGAGCCCAGCAGAGGCAGCTTCTCCATGGTGTGGTGCATGAAAAGGGACAAGCAAAGAGAACACCAAAATATTCAAAAAGCGAGGGCTCCTCCATGTCTCCCAACAAATCCCTGTGATTTTGGAGGTGCTGAATGACACCTTTCCCGGGGGTACAGAATTATGCACGGAGCTTGAATGAAGGTGCTGGGTTGATAAATTCCTTGGGAGTTCTAATAATGATTCCTCTTCTTTCTTCTTTTTCTCCTCCTCCTCCGTTACTGCCTGCGCTCACTCCGTGAGTTTAAAGGGCTGGGTTGCTTTGAATCAGGTTTGCAAATTAAACAATTCATTACTAAAAATAACTAGAGTAAAACCAGACTGCAGCGGCTCTTTCCTTTCAAGTGAAAGCCACTGCAGCCAAGATGCTGTCATCCAGAGCTCGCCCATCCATTGGTGCAACTGAGACATGCCTGCTCAAGCAAGCACTACATTGGCCAGCTCATGCACACACCTCCAAGAGTCGCACTGTCACAAGATGTTTCTTGTGCAAGCAAACATAAAAATTAGAAGAATAAGGAGGAAGGGTGCATGTTTTCAGTGACTGCAATTGTTAACATTAATACGTGTTCATTGCAGAGCAGATGCCCTGAAGGCTGCAGTTGGGGCAGTGTGCTGTAGGTGCATTTTGGCTAGTAGTCTACGAGTGCCATGCCCCTGCTAGTGGGCATTTTCATAGCATCCTATCAAAAATAAAAATAAAAAAATAGAAAAAAATGTTTTTCTTCCAGTCTTCATGCTCCCATCATCCTGGGGTTCCTGGTGTAGCACTGTGTGTCCTCCTGCGCTGTGCTACTGTGGTGTGATCTGGGCAATGACAGCAAGTGATTGTCAACATAATAGGTAATTTATACACAGGTACATGGACAAGTTTTAGAACCTCTAAAAGTGGACATTTGTTAGACAAATTTATAACAAACTATGTAATTAAACAATGGTGCCTTTTAGACCCTTCTGTTTATAACAGTTTTAAAATCCATTTCTGAAATCATTACCTGAATTTCATAAACCTGAAACAGGGAACATTTGCATCAGTTCACTAGTTTATTTTATTTTATTTTATTTATTTATGTATTTATTTGTTTTCGTATTACAATACCTTTGAGCCTGAGCCTCTTATAGAGGTTCCACGTCAAAAGACAAATACAAAAAAAAAAAAAAAAGTATACAATATAATACAACAATTAGCACCAGAGTGTTACAATAACAAGGGTACAATGTTCCGACAGGCAATAAAGGGTAGACAATAAAATACATTTATGAATTAAGTATGAAGAAGTAGGTGAACATAGAGCAGCCAACAATGGCCTTGTTGCTTGAGAGGCAAGGGAGAAAAGAAATGGGGGAAGGGAATATCGGGGATCAGGAAAAGGACAGGAGGTGGAGGAGGACCATGGGAGAGGACTGGTCTAGGAGGCATGAGAAGATGAGGTAGGGGAGAAATGAGAGGGGGGAGGGACGGAGATGGTGGGCAGGATACAGGTCTATGTTTACAAGGGTGTGGGATGGTGGACAGGATACAGATCTATGTTACAAGCAGTAGGAACATAGGCAGTGGGGCTGCAGTAGCATAGAGGAAGGGGTAGGGACACAGAGAACTAGAGGGCAGTCTTAGACAATAGAAGCAAAACGGTGTGATTTCCCCATGATTGGACAATCACATCTGCTAAATGCAGTAAGGTGTAGGCAAAGTTTGTATTTGAAATGGCGCTACCTGGGTACTGATAGGATAGCAGCTAGTAGGTCATTTAGCCAGGAGGGCGCCCGGTAAGCAAAAGAGTGTTTTGCCTGCATAGTGTGGCAGAAAGGTACAAGAAGCACTTGTCTTGACATACCTTGAATTGTATGTTGGTTGATCACTTGTTTAGAAAGATGTTGTACTACTGGGAAGGTTAGTCCAAGACAGACTTTTTTTGTGAAGAGGCAGGTCTGATATTTAACTCATCCCATCAAGTTCAACCAATTTGTTTGTTTGTATAGATCACAGGTATGAGTGAGATGGTGTGCACCTGTGATTAGCCTGCAAGCTTTATTAAGGGCTAGGTTGAGCCATCTGAGTGCAGCGTCCATTGCCACACTTTAAATATCTAGTCCATAATCAATAATGGAGACTATGGAGCTGTTGACTGCAAGTCAGAGGGCATCAGAGGTTAGGTAATGTCTGTGCTGGTATAGCAGACTGGTCCTAGCATTTACTGCTTGAGCAACTTGATCTACATGGGCAGCATACAGTAGGACAATGAACCATCAAGGGTTATGCCTAGGTATTTGAAATACAGGGCTGGCTCAAGTGTGTCCCCCCTGACTGTTCCAGACGGTAAGCCTGTGCAGTTTGTGTTTGTTGTGGGTGTTGCTGAAAAGCATAGTTTTTGTTTTTTTGTAGTTCATAAGGAATTTTTGTTTTGAGAACCAGTCCTCAACAGATTCAAAATCAAGTTGGAGCTGGGTCTCCAGTAGCTGCGGGTCTGGTTGGCTGGAGAAAATAACCTTGACATCCGCATAGAGTAAGATTTTGGTGGAGCTTGCCTCAGGAAGGTTATTAAGGAACAGGCTAAAGGGTAACATACCTAGTATCAAGCTTTGAGAAACACCAGAGCAAACTGGGTGACTGTCAGATAGAATGCCATTTATTTTGACTGGTTGGGATCTGCCCTTCAGATGCTGTAGCTACTGAACCAGCCTATGGTTTTTGGTGAAAGTCTAGTGGCGGTGAGTGAGTTTAGCAGACTGGTGTAGTTTACCATGTCAAATGTCAAAGCTTTAGTAAGGGTCAATGTAAATCACCCCCACTAAGGGGTCTTGATCAATTGCGTTGTGAATGTAGCTGGTGAATTTGTGCAGGGCAGTGGTGGTACTATGTGCTTTATGGAAACTGTTGTTTTGGGCACTGTATCTTGTATTTCTCTGGATACTTTATAAACTGGTCTGATACAATTTTTTCCAATGCCTTCGGAGTATTGAGATTGAGCAGTAGTTTGTATGGAGGGCACAGTCACCATTTTTGAAAACAGGGGTGAATACAGCTGCCTTCCATTTCTTGGGGAACTGACCAAGGCAGAGGGAAAGACTGAGGAATTTAGTTAAGGGAGTTAGGACTTCTTCAAGAGTGATGTTTAAAATCTTCAGGTTGAAAGAGTCACTGTTAAATCTTGACTTCCCAAGCACCTGCTGCAAATATTTTCTGGCCTCTTGCTTAGAGACCATTCTAAAATAGGAGGGGTTGGCTTGATGTGTGCCTTCTTTGTACTCCTTGATAGGAGGCGCTGGCACATAAAAGAAATTAGATGATAGTATGCCACTTAGGTCTGAGAAGGCCAAGTTAAAAGGGTCGGCAATCACCTTGGTGTCCTGGGTGATTTCCCCATTACAGAGAGCATAGATGGGGCTGACTTGCTGGTCATGCCCATGAGGTCTCTCATATTTCCCCAAAAGTTTCTGCAATCCTCCCAGGAGTTAGAGAGCTTCTCTTGGAAGTGATGGATCTTGGCAGAAGGAATCTCCTTGGTACAGGCATTCCTTGTTGTTTTGTACCATTGCCAATCTGCCTGTTTTCCAGTAGCTCGGGCATGATGCCACAGGTTGTCCCTGGAGGCCATAAGGTTAAGCATAGTAGGGATTATCCAGGCATTGTTTGCTTCCTTAATCTTTCTTGTCCTAAGGGGGGGCATGGATATCATAAACTGTGTTAAACTGAGAAATGAAGTACGCCAGGGCTTGGTCCACAGTGTGGGCTGCACTCAATAGGGGACCAATCAGTTTGTCTGAGTTGTGTCTTTAGGTTTTTGAGATGTTCTTTTTACAGAACCCTATGCATAACTGTTTTAGCAGGTAGCTTTGGAGCCCTATGTGGCTATAGACAGAGGATGGGAGAGTGGTCACTCATTGTGTTGGGCAGGACAGAGGTGCTGGCGATTCTTTCCAGGTGATTGTTTAGAATCCAGTCCAGCAGGGAGCTTGAGCCAGTCCTGTAATTGCCAATGGTGGGTGAGTCAACCCATTGTGACATACTTATGGTGTAGATTGTGTCCTTAAAGGGAGCAGCCTCTGAGCCCAACCAGTTGACATTGAGGTTGATGAGCAGTACCACTTCATGATTTGGGAACATACTGGTTATGTATTTAATAATCCTATTAAAACCCAGTGCCTGTTCCCATGGGGGAATATAAATTAAGACTGCATTGAGTGATTTACCACAAGGTCCAAGTAGTATCTTGATAGCAACAGTCTGAACATTTTTCCCAGTTTCCACTTGGGGTAGGACATTGCTCTGTAGGGTGTCCCTGAGGTAAATTGCACAGCCCCTGCCCCATTTGACAACTCTATCTTACTTGAAAAGGCAGTAGCCATTCAGGGTGATTGATGCATCTGGGACTTTAGGTGTTAGCCAGATCTCTACCACCAAGAGTACATCTGGTTTGTGTTCAGCGACCCAGACCTAGAACGCATCAAATTTAGCCACCAAACTACAGATGTTGATGGAAGCTATCTTTAAGGTGACTGCGGCTCTTTTCCTTTCATTCAGTTGATGCCCTGGGCCGGGGTTAGGGTGGATGTTACCCGAGACAAGCAGGAGCAGTATAGTTATCCTGATCAGAGCATTTTTTTAGTACAGTTAATGTAGTTTTCTGTTTATGTTTGCTTGCTCTCTTCTGCTTGTGTTGGCAGAGTGATAGGGTAAGGTGGGGTATGCCAGTGACATAGTACTTTTTCAACTACCCAGCTTGGCATTGCAAGGAAATTACTGTTTTTTGAAGAGGTGTGTAGAAAGAAAATTGGAAATTAACATTAAGAAAACAAAAGTAATGGTATTTAGTCATAAAGAAATATAGCCCTAATTTTAAAATGTGTATCCAAAATGTGGAAATTGTCTAATAATATGATTATCTGTGCATAAGGCATTCAAATTATTATTCAATGGAAAAAATATTCTGCTTGGGTTAAGCAGTATCTAACCAGAACAACAGTGGCAATCCATAAATGTAATTATAATTATGGATGTACAAGAAGTTAATAGAGTAATAAGGGCAAAGGTGGAGATACCTGTATCTTGTATAGCTTTAAACAGTTTATATGGGAGTATATTAAATACCCCAGGTACACATCCACCTCTTTTGTATTGGAGGAATTAAGTATATGGAACCTTCAGCCTTAACAGACACAGGAGTGATCAAATACTGGTTAAATGTTTTATCTTTTTCTAATACGTCTTGGATGAAGTTGGCAGTTTGGGAGATGATGTCATATTTGAGTGAGGGCTTTAAGTCCCCTTGAGTTGTAAATATTCAAGACAAACTGAATTCCTTTGGGCTTGGTATTTGTTCTATTTTCCAACTATAGAACTAAGACTGTATACATGGCAAAACTAGAACTCTGCATAGAAGATTGCTACAAAGAACATGTCCATAAACAGCGGGAAATGAAAGACATTGGGTAAGATTTTCAAACAGTCAACGACTAATCCCACTCTGCAGCTGGCCAATGTGGACTGAATTTTCCACACCTGTGGGCTTTGGCATTTTCAGTCCACATAGCTGTGGGAGATTTTACACCTGGTCCATCCAGGCATAACATTTCAGAGTAGCTGTGCCAAAAAAATGGCCACAAGCTGCCATAAATTGGGGAATCAGTCGTAAACCAGCTCCTGCTTTGAAAAACACCCTCTTCTTCTATCCCCCACCATCTTCCTACAGGTGACTCCACTCAATCCCCCCCCCCCTTCCTACAATGTCTCCCTACTCAGACTGCACTCCTTCTGCATGCTAAGTACTTCTGGACAACTCCCTGTGCCTATACCTCAGTCCCTCCCTCTCAAGTGTAATTGTGCTTCTTACCAATCGTATTCAAGTTACAGTGCCACCCACCAGGATGAAGTGCAGTGACACAGAATTCTGTGTGCAGAATGTCAGGTTAAATTGCCCAGAAAATCACATTACTCTGCGCCAGTTCAGCATTTTTTTGCTTTCCTGAAGACTCATGAAATATCATGATCAAACAGCAGGTGGCGTCTGAAAGATGCCCGATGTTAAAGAGCTCCTGACTATAGTCGATCCTCTGCCTGGATTCTAATGTGCTGTGTTCCCTTCTTTTTTGTGTAATATTACAGTATTGAATACTGGTTTATTGGGTTTTGTAACATTTTAGTTTCTCCCTCACTACCTGCCCATTTTTCCCACTGGTCATTTACCGCTGTCCGGATGAAGTCCATTTGAACTAATAACCATTCTCGTCTGTTCCACTGGATCTCCTCACACTGACTTATGTTGTTAATCTCAGTTGTCCATCATTTCTATAAGAATTCGACAAGTTGTGAACTCATAAAAAGGTTCACAGACTAATATGTAGCAGTTTGATGCTGCTTGATGTAAAAAGGGAGCAATTTTTAAACAAAACATCAGGAGCTCCAGTCCCACCTTGAGTACATTTTGCAGCTGCTGTCCAGATCTGGTGGAAAGATCTGGCAATGATAGTGAAGTATAAAGTAAACAAGTATTTGTCAATGCCAAAAGTTCGCCATTGGTATTGATGTCTGCACCCCCGCAATAATGCAGTTTGAGATTGGCCCTGTGTTCCCACCCTCCATAACTGTCCTTATGTCACAGTGGGAGCTCAGGGCCCGAAACTGTGAGAGCGTAGGGTCCTTTGAACCCCGTGCACCCAACCCTCCGTAGAATCGTAACAGCATGACCAGATTATCAGCACAGCGTCTCATTACCCTAGCATATGTACCCGAT
This sequence comes from Neoceratodus forsteri, assembly GCA_016271365.2. Taxonomy (NCBI): domain Eukaryota; kingdom Metazoa; phylum Chordata; order Ceratodontiformes; family Ceratodontidae; genus Neoceratodus; species Neoceratodus forsteri. The sequence continues at coordinate 458,862,570 of CM028132.1, forward strand.
ATATAAAATGTTAAAATACCCTCCAAAACATAATTCTGCCCAACTGCAACGCCATTCTGTACCACAGGTGTGCAATGCTAACATAGTTTATGGCCGATGCTCAGACTCCCTGCTTCACCAGCTAGACACTCTTTACCACAAAGTGATCTGGTTCATTTCAAATGCCCACCGACGCACACATCACTGCGAACTATATGCCAGCTTGGGCTGGACCTCATTATCGACTAGACACCTCATCCATTCTCTCACCTGGCTTTACAAAGCTCTTCTGTCTAAGCTACCCTCCTATATTTCTTCTCTCTTTCGGCATACTGCCTGCCTATACACATTATGCAGCAGTGACTATATTATGCTAGAAGTTCCATATGCCCACTCTTGGTTCAGAGCAATGACTATAAGCTGTGCTCTACCGGCAGCCGGGAATAAAGCCCAATCTAGTCTCAAACTACAAAACCTAGTACCCCTATACAGTTTCAAAAAAATGGTCACCAGCAAAATTGGTGACTCCTGTGCATGTCACTGACTAAATGACTTACACTTCACCTTTCTCAAATTCATTTAATATCTATACACCCTTCCCCAGTTTTCCTTCCTACCTCTTTCACACACACTTACTTACTCTTTCCTCTCCCCATCTTCCCCTCCTCCCAACCCCCAGTGTTACCCTTCTTCCCCCCTCTTCTCTCACACCCTCACCTAACTATCCCCTGTTCAATCACCTTCCCCCTCCTAACCCTCACCTATTGCCTCCCCTCGCTAACTACGCCTCAGAATCTTATCAATTTCCTCTGTTTGACCCATGGTATAACCCTATGAATACAAACTGTTCCAAATGTTTACCAAATGTTCTTACCATGAATTAGCCACATTGTTCCATAGTATTTGAGGACTACTGTATTTCTTTTCTTTGTATATAATGCAGTACATATTAATTTCTTATTTATGTATATTTTTATTTTGCTTCTGTTATACCCGGTGTATTGTTTGTATTGCCTCATCTATACCTACCACTGGAGGACGTCAGCTGTGATCTTCTGTGCACCGGGACACGTGTGCACACTTCAAAGCCGAACCACAAACTGAGAGATTAAGGTAAGTACCATATAATGTATTTCAATGGTGTTTTCAACTTATTGAAATACATTATAGGGTACGTACCTTAATTTCTCACGATTGAGAGATTGCATGGTTGAATAGGTTAAGGTGGCATGGCAGGCAGAAATGCTAATAAGATAATTTCAGGTTTATTTTTTGATAGCTGCTATAAATAGTTTATAGTACCTTAAGCACGCAGTAATGGCCATTTGTGTAGGTTTGTGGCATCACCACAACTGACCTGGATGTGATCAGCTGTTTCAAGGAGGATGGCATTGCTTTTGCGGCAAGAAGTCTACTTACAGATGCACTCGCAGCACCGTAAGACCCACCTGACTCACTGCCCATGTTCCATTCACACAACCTGTCAGGATACAGTTTTGCCAGTGGTGTGTAATTGTGAAGACCTGTGGCTTAGGATGTTATTTTAAAAAAGAGACTGTCAGTTACTGTGTTAATAAAACAAATAAGAGAAACATTCAGACAAGACATGAACAGTGCTAATTGTGCATTCCACTTTACTTTTCTGTACATGGGCTTCATTTGTTTGGTGGTAAACGACAACGAAAATGAGCTGTCCTTTTCATCAGGTAGGTCACCCTACTAACTGCGTAATTCTGCCTCATGGAAAAAGCAGATGCTGATTTTTCTATGAGGTGAACATTGCTTCTGTAGTATGACTCAGTGTAACATGCGGTCTGAATTCCAGTAAAGTAAAAGTATGCATTTGGAATAAAAAATAAAACATTGGGCAAGTTTTTGTGGGGAAAGTATTTTTTTTACATAAAAACAAACAACGAAGAGTTGCACTTGCTTCTTTTCATTCCAGTAAAATAAAGCAGTGTAGACTTGAATGTCAAAATGTTTTCATCATAAAAAAAAGAATCCGTGTGTTCTGACTTGTATTTAGTTACTGTGGTGTGAGAATGCAGCGGACTCAACGTTAAGTGAGAATAGTGAGTAGATACTTGATGTAATTCTATTCAGGATTGTGATTTTCAGGATTATGAGATCTCGGTCTTTCGTAAATTCAGGTTTTTTTTTCTCAGGATTTTGTAATGTGGGATTATGGTGGGAGGGACGTAGGACAGATCCCGTGCAGATCGGTTACATTCCACACATATTTTGTCTCTTTCTTTTGAAGTTTTCACACAAGCCACTTGTAACAAGAAGTTCACTGCACATGCGCTCTGCGGCGAACTTAAAAATACAAAATGAAAAACCCACAAAATAAAAAGGGACAGCTTACTTTTCCTGTTTGCATAAATGATTTTGCAATGATTCTGACACTTAGTAACATTTCAACTCCTTTCAAAATAAACCGGTTTTAGTAAGGCACCATGTTTCATGTACCCCAAAATAAACACACATATTTACATCCCACTAGCCAGACAAACAGTGTAGCATTCCGTTGCAGAAAATTTAAAGGGAGCACACATGCAGCAGAGGAAATCCTCACCGTGCGCTCACTGTTCGTTCTCTCCATCTCTCTCTCTCTCTCTCTCTCTCTCTCTCTCTATACATGACAAAACATTCAGAGTTATGTGAATATGAAGATGGCCTGGGAGAAACGTCAAATAATAAAAAAAAAACATTAAACCATGTACATTTTCCTTATTCATTTTTTCCCTAGTAACACCCTGTTTGTGCGGCTATTAGACTGTAAAATTACTCCATATTTCCCTGCTCATAATCCTTAAATTTCTTTTTTTTTCACTGCACCACTCATTACATTTCAGAAGAAAGAGGATCCTGTCAGCTATCTGTTTGAAACACGATTCACAACATCTGCAATACACATCATGAGCTGCTTTTCACATATCGAGCTTCCACAGAAAACAACAAGCTACACAGGAATTAAAAAAAAAATTGTTTTAGATCAAGCAGCACCAGATTGCTACATGTTAGTCTGTGTACCTTTTCCCTGAGTTCACAACTTGCTGATTACAGATAGAAACAACGGACAACTGAGATTAACAACATAAGTCAGCTTGAGGAGATCCACTGGAACAGATGAGAATGATTGTTACCGCTAGGCAGGGCCTCTTAAACAGATAATGTGCATAAAACATTTTTATACCTAAATACTGCTTGCTCTCTGGATAAGAGTGCATATAGGGTTTGAAATAGTACTTAGTGGCTGGAGGACCATATTCTTTGATACTGCACAATGACTTTCAAAACATCTCGCTAATGTGTAGTATAATTTACATGAGCTTGCATATTAGATTAAGAAAGAAAAAAGTATACAAACACCACACAGGTATACATGCAGATTCAATAACAAGATGGGTGAAATTACAAGTCTCAATCAGTGCCAGAAGCAGGATGGGGAAGGACTGCTCCTCTGTAAAATGTACCCATAAAATACAGTTAAAATGCAAGATATAATGAGAAAAACTAGGAAATGATCCTATAGATCAGTGGTTGTGGATTCCCCCAGAGATTTTAGTTCCCATTTCCAGCACAGAGTGGTAACTCTGTGCCTTAAGAGAATTCTCTTTCAAATTACACTTTCTGAGCGTGGATGGCCTTCTCTGTTCCGCTTCTGCTGTATGTGTGCCTGTGTGTGTGTTGCGGGGTTGGGGGGCGGTATTTTGGAGGCTATATCTTCCTTTTGCATGCAGTGTTTCTGCTGTCCTTTTCTTGTCTCAGTCCCCAATGTGTTTGCTCTACCGTGCTGCGCTGCAGGCACAGTAATAGGTTGCCTCTTCCTTTATGTCGGTGAGATGTAGTTCAAACACATCGCCGGTACGATCGGCACTCATGGAGTCGGAGGTGTAGCTGGTAGCAGCCCTGTGCCCCACCGATAAGTAAATGATTTCAGGACCCTGGCCTGGGTAGTGCCAGTACCAATACATCCAGGAATACTTTTGGTCTTTTAAAATGCATCTCAATGCTGCAGATGCGCCTGGCAGTGCCACTGCAAAAGGATCTTGCTCAACAAACGAAGTCCCCCCGCCTGAAAACACAAAAGGAAAGCACATTTTAGCATGAACTGTTACGGATGCATAGCAGAACAATAACGAAAAAAAAAAAAAAAAATTAGGCCAGCCCAAAGAAGGCGTCCGGCTGCACCCCTCTTGCAAGGCAAAAAAGGCAAAGTAAACTTTCAGTATCAGGTGTTGTTAAGCGCAACACATATTAATACAGTATCATAACAGTTATAGGAAGGGATTTGTCACTTGTGAAAGTGGGCAGCACTGCTCGTCTTGCTTACAAGTATAAAAATAATAACAGTAAAAAATAATCGGGTTTCCGGGGACAGGAGGTGCTCTATAAATTCACCGGGAAAGGCAGGTTACAGCGAAGGATAGGTTAGAAGTGTGTGGCTCTTGTCAGCTTGTGGGAAGCTAAAAGAAAACAGAATGCGAGAATGACCGCAGAACACTGTACCCTTAATATGCTAGGTAGACGCAGCGTACCACTCCTGATTGCAGCGGGCTTTTCCTTTGAGGTGAAAGCCGCTGCAGCCAAAGTGCTGTCATCCACAGCTCACTCCATCCATTGGTGCAACCGGGACGTGCCCTCTACAGCAAGCAGTACATTGGGCAGGGCATGCACACACCTCCAAGAGTCGCACTCTTGCAAGATGTTTCTTGCACATGCGCGCAAGCGAACATAATAAATGATCAGCAAACAAGTACATATTTTAACAGAGCTCCTTCTGCACTAATAGTGATGGCAGAAAATGGAGCGATTGTCTGGCAGCCTGGGTGGGACTCGAGCATAGAAGCACTCGGCTCCCCTCCCAGATTAACTGTAACTGCAATCTAGGCAGCTCTTAAAGAGACAATACACAGAGTCTATACAGGCATTCTCTGGCAATAACGTTTGAACTGCTAAAACGCAGAACACCAACCTGGCAGTGAGCATTTAGGCAAGCCCAAGGAAGACTTTTCGGGACCTCCCCATTTGTAGGGGGTAACATTTAAAACTCGGATTAAGCTCCAGCTGTTGTTGTTGGATGACCTAAGGCCGGGTACTGTGGCTGCGACATTGCTAGATCAGCTCTTGGTAAAGGACAATACACAGAGGAACAGTTAATGAATTGGGTGTGGGACAGAAGGCTGGTTAGAAAAAATAATAATTACGGTTGAGGAGAATGTTACTGGAGATACACAGCCAGTATCAGGACGACGTATTATACTCCTCACAGCTGACAACATTTTCAGAGAATATTTAACATTTTCATTATGCAGTCTCTTAAATTTTTTTTATTAAGTTTGCAATGTCAGTATTTATTTTTTTCAGTCCCGGTCACCTTGAAAATGGCCAATTTTGCTCTTGGGATCTTACCTGGTGATCAAATCTTAAATAAATAAGTAAAGCTAAAGAATGCAAGGTAGTGGAAGCAGCTGCTGTGCTAGAGAACAGGATAATTAAGTTCAGAACATAGAAAGCTATTTAATTGGTTAAAATGCTGATCATAGGCTGAAAATGGCTTATGTAATTCAGTTTTGAACAATGCAAGGTAATGAGGCTATGGACTAAACCAATAGTTCACAGACTTTGTCACAGTGAGCCTCCCCATATCCATGGACTAGATTTTGAGCCTCCCCCAAAAACTGAAATAATTTTGGGCCTCCCCAAAGAAAAATAACATACTGTATTTTGTGCAGTACACCATGAATAAATTGCAATCCTCTGAGTACTTGGCTCACATTCAGTTCTTTGTCTTATACTGACGTGGAACCTTTGAAAAAGAGCTCTTGTGTTCAAAGCTGTTATCTGAATAACAAATAAATAAAACAAATATTATTATTCAGCTTATTGTAACCCCCCCCCCCAGCCAGCCTACTTCCTCCGCTGTTTTCATTCTTGAACCATTGTTACCTCTTGTTGCAGTACCTTCATGGGTCAGACTACTTTCTCTGTTTCCTCTCTATATGAAATAACCTTCCTACATACTTTGCCTCTGCCCCTCCTTTCCTGCTCCTAAGCAACTTCTTGGGGATTACTTTGCTCCTTCCTGCTGTTGCTCTTAGCATTTCTATGCTCAACCCTCGTATTTGGGCTGTTCTACTGTCAGTCTACAAATTGATCAATTACCACCACTCATTATTAGTTTATTGTTCATATTTGTTTGCACTATTGTTCATTGTGTATTTCTTTATTTTTTGGCAGTTATCTTTTGAAATGTATTCACTCCCTACCCTTCCCCGGGTACTCCTGAGATGAGCCTTGGCTCATTCACCTTCCCTTGTCACCTATTTGTAAATAAATACATAAAATTCAGCTACTGTTATCCTCTTTCAGTTTGCTTCATCTCTTCACACAAAATATATAAAACTCAAAATTTAAATACAGTACTTTTTCAGACTTGCTTGAGCCACCCCTGGAACAGGCTGGGGCCTCCCCAGAGAGGCTGGCCTCGCTATTTGAGAACCCCTGGACTAACCACATGCCAAGGGGGACACACTAAATGGGCATATAATACAGAACACCAGTGTGTGGGCTGAGAGGTTTAGTAGCTTAAACTCTAAACCCATACGCTCAGTGTTGCTCTCTGGTGATAACAAATATAAATAAGATCTTAGGGTGCATGTATTGGGCTGACTATAAATTAATGGGGCATCATTTTGCATTGTACAATGGATTGATCAAGCCATATATGGGGTGAAGGGAACTTTTTTTTGCATTGTACAAAGGATTGATACGACTGAATATGGGGTACTGTAGGTTGTGGTCAGTTCTGGCCACAGTAATTTTGATAAAAATTCTGAATAGACTGAAAAGATACAGCGAAGGGCAACCCACATTATTTATGATTTTGATGCACTGAGTTGTGAAGACAGATTAGAGACAGATTAGATCTGTACACTTCAGAAAAGATGAGACTGAGGGAGAGACCAGATAGTAACATACATGCTTCTGAGTGTTAAAGAGGAGATAAGTTCAAGTGATCTGTTCATGTTGGCATCAGACTGAACAGTACTGGGATACGTACTACAGCTAAGGAATGGGTTGTATCTTAACAGAATGTAGGCATTTTTTTTCCTGCCACAGGGAAGTTAGTATTACATTCCTAGAGCAGTAACTGAAGCCAACAGTATAAGTTGTAAAAAATTAATTTGACAAATTAAAATAAAAGGAGGAAATTAGTGGGTGCAGATGCTAGATACCTTCTCGCTAACAACATTATACTGGCTATCCTCATTAGCACCTGAGATAGTGCTGCTTGTACATCAGAGGCTATTGCCACTGCCACCAGAGCAGACATTGCTCTGATAGCAACAGGATGGAGACTCACCTGATCTGTGTGCTGACCAAACCACATGTGAATTTATTGTTATTTATTTATTGATTTAATTTTGGTAACCGGGTAGGCCCACTGAGTCCAGTAATGGACCATTTTTCAGGGGCGACCTGGAATTAATTATAGATACTTCGAAATGTAACATAAGCAGAATTACGGAGACAATATTTTACAAATCACATGGTAAGGTAAACATTTAACAATGCACGGTAATTTGCAACACTTGTTAATACACTTAATACAATTATGAATACAACCACTCACTGACCGATTTATCTGAAACAAGAGGTACAAAGCAGCAATATCAACGGTGACAAGTGCATTGGTTTAGCTCCAGCAGGTGGGCCTTAAGTCCCCTTTAAATCCCCCTAAGGAGTTACACTTTTGGAGATTTGTTGGAAGCGTGCTCCAGAGGGGGGAGAGATGAAGGCAGAGAAGGCCCGGGATCCTTGGATGGACTACGCTCTGGGTACTGTAAGGAGTTGTCTACTTGGGAATTTAGTGTCCTGCCATTCTCTTTGTTGTCAGCAACTCTTGCCAGACTCGGGGGCACTGGGCAGCCTGAGCTTGTGAGCTAGGCAGAGGAGATGGGTATTTAAGTCTGCCTTCCAAGGTGGGCCAGGCTAGGGCTTGGAGGACATGACAATGATGTTCTCTGGGGGGGGGGGGCCCTGCCGCAAACCTGCAGATTCTATGGTACAGGGTTCTGAGCGTCTGCAACTCAGTATTTTTACAGAGATCAGTACAGAGGCACCATAGAATAGGGCAGGTAGAAGGGTACCTTGAGGAACCTTGAGCCAGGAGTCCTGTGTAAGATAGGGACTAAAGCGATACAGAAGTCCGGACTTCTTGCTCAAAGCCTTAGTGAGCAAGTTCAATGTGAGCCTTGAAAGTGCAATCCTAGTCAAGGGTTATTCCTAGGTACTTTAGGGACTGAACTAACTCGACCCTGGACCCATTTGATAGTGAGAGTGACAGTTTGTTAGACCTGTCTGATCCAATATTTTTTTGGGCCAAATACCATAGCCTTAGGCTTTTTGCTATTTAGGACAAGTTTATTATTATTCAGCCATCCCTCCAGCTCCAGGAGGTCTCTGGTTAGCAGTTTGTTAAGGGTGTCAGGGTCTTTTGTGGACCTGTACAGCACTACATCATCTGTGTACAAGGTGAACTTTGCCTCACCTCAGACCGTAGGCATTTCATTAATAAATACGGAAAATAACAAAGGCCCAAGGATTGATCCCTGCTGGACACCATCATGTATTAGGTACTTATCCCAATATGGCACCCTGCCATCTAACTAGTTGGGACCTACTCTGGAGACAGTTGGTAAACCATTGTACTGCCAGACTATCTAGGCCAATCTGTTTTAATTTAGCAAGGAGTAGTTGATGATTTACCAGGTTGAATGTTTTGGTGAGATCAATAAAGATGGCACTAGTGAGCATTCCCTTATCCAGAATGGAAAATATATCCGTAGTGAGATTTACTAAGGCAATATTTGTTCCATGGCTCTTTCTGAAACCATGCTGTGCAGCTGTAAACTTATTGTGTCTTTCGACGTATACCACTATCTCATTATACACAACTGCAGCAAAACACAGCAGCACAAGAACTAGGGCTACAAAACTCACCCAAAACAGGGATCAAAACAAAAAAAGCAAAAAGAAAATGCAAAACACTTCTGATCATAGGAGACTCCATGATTCAGGGAGTTGATACCTACCTCCAACCGGGGGGTAATGGTCAGATGTCTCCCAGGTGCATCAGCATGGAGAGACACTGACTGCATTGCTAAAATCATGCAGGAGGCCAGAGAAAACATTGACGTCCTGGTACACATAGGGACTAACGATCTCACCAGGTGGTTAGTTGTGGAGACCAAGGAACAACTGACCAGGCTGGGAGAAAAACTGTCATCCATTTCATCCGGCATCTCCTTCTCTGAGATCCTGCCACTCTGGTAGAGGGGGGCAGATGAACAGAAGGTCAGAGAAGGGGAGATGGGGAGCTAAACATGTGGCTCAAGGGCTGGTGCCAGGAAAAAGGACACAGATTTGTAGGGAACTGGCAGCAGTTCTGGGAGCGAAAGTTCTTTAAATTTGATGGACTGCATCTGACTAAGGAGGGAGTCAGTGCATTGGGGCAGAAGTTTGATGTCTTTGCAGAATATTTAAACTAACAAATGGTGAGAGGAGTGCAGCACCCAATACATTGAATGGGAAGAACACCCTTCCCCCCTCAGCTAGTGATTATTCAGGAGTTCAGCATGTTTGTAGTTCATGTGCATCACCAGGTAAGGAAAAAGGTCTGGCTCCCCTTATGACATGCAGGGGAAAAGCCAGACCTCACCCCACAACTATGCACACAGGGGTCTGGGGTTTAACGCAAAGAAATGCAAGATCATGCACATAGGGACGAGAAACCATGAAGCTACCTATAGGTTGGGAGGGGAGTTGCTGGCAATCACAAGGGAAGAAAGGGACTTGGGCATCATCATCACAGATGACATGAAATCATCCAAGCAGACCACTAAAGCAGTAGGTAAGGCTAGAGGGATGTTGGGGTGTATTAGTAGGGATATCACAAGTCGTAAGAGGGAGGTAATAATCCCTCTTTACAAGACACTGGTCGGGCCCCATCCGGAGTACTGAATGCAGTATTGGAGGCTGCACCTGCACAAGGACATTAACAAAATGGAGGGAGTTCAGAGCAGGGCAACCAAAATGGTGCGTGGACTGAATCAGAAAACATATGAGGACAGATTAACGGAGCTCAATATATATACACCCAGGAGCAAAGGAGGAAGAGAGGTGATATGATCGAAACATTCAAACATCTTAAGGGCATTAACAAGGTGAAAGAGTCTAACATGTTTTGATATAAGAAAAATAGCAGGACAAGAGGACACAGCATGAGATTAGAGGGAGGCCGATTAAGGGGGAATGTGAGGAAATTCTTTTTCACAGAAAGGGTGGTGGATGCATGGAACGGCCTACCTCAGGAAGTGGTGGCTATGAATACAGTGCAGGGCTTCAAACAGGCATGGGATAGGCATAAGGGAGCAATACAGATGAGTATGAGTAAATAGGCCATTGACAGATCAAAGGCCTATGGCACATTCATAAGGTAGAAAAAAATGGGCAGACTGGATGGGCCTTGCAGTCCTTATCTGCTGTCAACTTCTATGTATGTTTCTACAACCCTCTCCATCACTTTGCTTAGAATGGACAGGAGGGATATGGGGTGATAGTTTTCTACCAGTTCTTGAGATCCACCTTTGTGGGTAGCTGAGACCAGGGCAACTTTCCAGAAAGAGGGAACTTTCCCTTCAAGGAGGGATTGGTTGAATAACCATGAGATTGGCGTGGCAATGATAGAGGCTATAATATTTAGTAGCTTGGGTTCTAGTTTATCATATCCCGCTGTTCCGTGGGTTTTGATTGCCTTTTGTAATTTTAGGACCTCATTTCTGGAGATTAATTTGAAGTGAAAGTCCGGGGTGTAGGGATTACTTTTGCTGGTGTCTTGGGGGGGGTTGAGGTGGCCCTGGGTGGTAGGCCTTGAACTTATCTAGTTCTGTGAAGAACGTGTTAAATGCCTTGGAGGCATCAACAGGGTTCTTATGACAAGCTCCTTTTGCAAAAATATCACACCCTTCTTGTTTTTTGCGGCCCTTCATAAGAGTCTTAATTTGTACCCATGCAGGATTGGGTCAAGGTGTAATTCTACAAGTGGACTTGGAACTTTGAGTGAATAAAGACTTTTGTGGAAAACTGCCTTTCGGACCACACATTTGCGGTCGAGATCACTGCTTTGCCCTGTTCTGCCATGGCGACAGGGTCAGAGGGTGGTTTAATGACTAGTTAGAACCTTTTACCAAACTCAGGAGCCACAGGGGCTCAAGGTTTACTGATGGATCCAATTAATTCAGCCACCTTTCCAGTTCCCAATTGCTGTCAAGTGACAGACCTCCAGGATTAGCTATTCTGAGTATCAGCATTTGCAGTCAGTCAGCTCTGCTGACTCCCCCATGAACTGCAGAGGCTGAGCTGAGCTGCCCTCCCAGCAGATCTGCATGAGATCTCTGTTGAGCTGGACTGGCAAGTGCTGCTAACAGTTGTGCTTTGACAGACTGCATGTCTGTGAGGATGAAAATAAAGTTTAGACAGATTCACTGTCTAAAAAGAGAAGCATTTGCATGCTGCATATAGCACATCTGTGAAGCCACCACCTATGGCTACAAAAAGGCGAGTTACTGAACTGCTATCCAAGATGCTGCGGGATCCGATCAGTGGGTACCATAGCTCAGCAGAAGACTATCACCACACCTTGGGGCTAGATGTCACGATGTGAAACATGGCATGGACTCCCAGTGGCCAGATCAACTAGAAGACATCTGAGTGGGGGTCTACCTTAACTTTTTTTTGCACTAGCCAGCCTGTCTAGTGAACCAGAGATTGCACTAGTCCACAGAAGTTTACACTAGTCAGCAGTCAGTATGGTTCATAATGATTTGTTAAGCAAAAGGCAAACAAGATCGAAGTGTAACAAGCACGTCAATTTATTTGAAACCTAAATTACAAATGAACTTTGTGAAATAAAATACTTCATATGTATAACTCTCAGTGAAGTCAGTGTCTAAATGTCATTGTCTTAAAGTTCATAATATTAAAGTCAAATGATCCTTAAATGTTGTTGGACTGTGTGGTGTCAGGAGAGTGTGGCTCACTCTCAAGCAAACTTGCATCACTATCACAGTCACTCTCAGCTCAGACCGACCACAGGGACAAGGCTGAAAAGAACAGCAGAGGTTGGAATGCTAGTTTAACCTCCCTGTGTTACTGGGCAGTAGCCTGTTAGTCTCTTGTTTGATTTGTGCAGTGGTCTCTCACTGTTTTGACTGCATCTTGGTGTGAATGCTGGCATATCTAGCGACATTGTTTTACTTTGGGGGGGGGGTCAGACTCGGGGGTCTGTCTTTGTACCAATCCTGCTTGTGGAGATAGAGACCAGCTGTTACAGTTAGGACAGAGTAGCCCATTTTCTCACTGGTGTATATTTGCTGCAGCTGCTGCTTCAGAGTTTTGGAAGCAGCTTCGTAGAATGATGGTGATTACAGGGTGACAGGGTCGGGACAAGGCATTTTACTGTTCTGACCGTGCTGTGTCCTGACTCCTGAATGCTGAAAGGTGTTGACTGTTCGGTTTTGGGGTGCTCTGTTTGCGTTTTTCCTTTTGGAGGAGCCCATTTTCTCACTAGCACATACAGTATTATCTGCTGCCACTGCTGCTTCACAGCTTCTCAGAAAGTGATTACAGCACAGGGTGACAGGGACAAAGCTAAAACAAATGGAACAGCGGGGATGAGGTTGGAGTGCATTACTAGCTAAGCTAACTTTATTTCCATTTCAGCAGTCTGTCTTGATTTACTTCCTACCCAACGTTATGGTGCGAATGCTGCCCTACCACTAGTCTTGACTTAAATACTGAGCTGCTTGTCTCTAATTATGTACAGTTTGTGGTCTCACTTTTACAACCTCGCTGTGTCCTGAATGCTGCTGCTGGGGTGGTGTTCAGTTTGACTGGGGATGGGGGCTCCTTTGTCATCTCAGTCAGTTGTCCAATCACGTATTTTGTTTTTACTTTACTTCTTTGCGGTCTCACTGCTCCAACTGCACTTCATGCTGGTGTATTTTTTTTTTTTCTTTGTGACCACACGAGCACCGCACAACACAACCAGCAGAGACTGGAACTGCAGCTTTCTACTGCAGGAACTGCACTAGCCCAACTGGACAATTGAAAGAGATCCTGCACTAGCCTGTGGCAATCTGTGCTAGTACCCGGGCAAGTAAATGAATGTTAAGATTGACCCCTGCATCTGACCCTCCCAGCTGCACCACTATCCCTGTCACAAGGTGAGAAGGAGAAATTGAAACAATCACATGACTGCCAGGAGTGCTGCAAGCTGCATCTGAAATCCCTTACACAGCAAGGAAGATCCACTGGTTCATGGTAACTGTGAGTACATTCAGGGCTTGCCCCTACTGCTGGGATACTGTAAAATAGTTGGGAGCACCATTTACTAAATATGTCCAGTTTGTCAAGAGTTACAAAAACCTCAGGTGGAGGGAGATTTCCAGTAGCGGCTCTAGCCACAAATGGTTACCAGGGCACAGCTGGGGCACAACAGATGGCAACCAGGGCACTGATATATGATTACTATGGGGGAAGCTCTGCACCATAAGGTGCACCAACTGGGGCACAGCATTTTTTTACTGGGGCACGTGCCCTGGCGGGCCCTGGTGTAGAGCTGCCACTGGCGATTTCCTTTGCAGTGACATGTGCTTTGGGTTTGGGGTTTCTGTTTCATAAAGCATTTTCTAATCCTTTCTTGTAAGTGCAACCCTGCCAACCAAGCACGTGCATCATCGATGGGCCTACAATCCTGCCACACCTGGGTACCCAGCAACACTCTATGTGCTCCTTGTGTTTTTTGAAGTGTGAAACACTGGTACCAGTGGGGAGAGAGTAGCACCCCCAGTATAGGAGAGCTGACGTAATTCCCTGTATTGTTTACTAGCATGTGGGAGTGGGCTATGTGTAAAGGGCTGCACCTGGAAAGGCATTTAGTCTGAGGCCCAAGGAAAGCATTTAAGTTAACTGAGCCGAGTAGGACACATAAGTACAGCTTAGGAAATCATTAATTTAACTGCACCTAGGAGGGCACAGAAGGGCAACTTTTACCAAGTGGTCTGGGCCTAGGGTGCAAGGAACAGCAGCCATTGTCTGCTCAACCAAACTATCTTAACTGCTGCCAATCCTTTTTATGTTGATTGCGCGCATGCGCAAGAAACATATTTATTTATTTAGTTTTTGTTGACCGGGTAAGTGCACTAGACAAATCCTGCCTATTTTCAGGCACGACCCGGGGAAGGGGGATACAGATGAATGCCAACTGACCTTGAACCAGATGAAACTGTTGATGGTATTTTTAGTGAATGAGGGAAATTTGGCCAGGACACCGGGGAAATTCCCCTACACTTTTCGAAAAAGTGCCATGGGATCTTTAACATCCACCTGAACTACCACCAATCCAGGCATATGGGACCTCAGTTTAACGTCTCATCCGAAAGATGGAAATTGCGGCAGCATACTGCAGAAGCAGACTGTGGAGGCGTGGCACTGTTGTGGCCAATGCCCCCTCAGCCTTTGGAGGCTTGACCCACTTTTCCTAATGGGATGGCATGCTGCTACTGACACTAGTTCAGCCAGCATGCCACAACCTAGCAAGGTTTCAGCCGCTACAATCAGGGGCTACCTCATCATTGCAGCATAAACCATTCCGCTGCAATGAGGGAGCGACCGTCATTGCTAGCTGGAACCTTGTTACTGTGATATTGTTTGTGAACATGGTGGCAGATTGCCGCCATGTTCACAAACAGTATTAAGCACCCCCACTGCTGAGGGGCTGCCAATCCCCCTCGGCAGCATGTGTCCACCCCCACCATGTCTGTTTGCTGATGAGGGCCCCAGTCCCCGTCCCGGCTTCTGTGCTCTGGCGTTCATATTGCCGATGGGGAGCCCACTCCCAGTAGCATTATGTCCCCCTCCCAGTTTATTTCTATGGAGACACACACTCCCCGATCGGCATAATTCTCCCCCAAACACACAGTACAGTTGTGCCGGTGCCAATCCTCTCGGCTCTTGGCGCCCCTTTTGTGCTGATGGGAGTTCCCAATCCCATCGGCTAGACCTGCCTCAAAAAACACTGCTGGCATGCTGGAAGCCCACCCCAGTGTGCCAAATGGCCCTATAAAAAAAAAAAAAAAAAATGTCAAAAAGAAAACAGTCCCTCGCATTCTCCTGCCCTTCACACAGCCTGCACCCACCTCATGCGACTACCTCCCACACCCCCCCTATACTTACCTGCAGAGTCTGGGCGATGATCTTCTGGACCGGGAACACGTCTGCACTCTTCAAAGCCGACCGCAAACTGAAGAAATGCCGGTCAGCTGTATAATGGCATAAATAGGTTTTTTTTTTAACTTTGGTGCATATCTCAGGCACTTTTTAGAATTTTGGCACCAAATTTTCAACATGGATTTTCGGGACTCCTGCTCATAAATATTGTAAATTTGGTGACGATGCTCCATAAAATGACTGTGTTACGAGCGTGTGTTGCGTAGTTTG
The DNA here is from genome assembly GCA_016271365.2 of Neoceratodus forsteri. Classification (NCBI taxonomy): domain Eukaryota; kingdom Metazoa; phylum Chordata; order Ceratodontiformes; family Ceratodontidae; genus Neoceratodus; species Neoceratodus forsteri. The sequence goes on from CM028132.1 coordinate 458,878,116, forward strand.
CACGCACGCTTATAACTTCGCAAATTTATAATAATTTCACTCCAGATTTTCAACATTGTCATTTTCCCACACCTACTTATGAATAGTACAGCTGTCATTTTTTCCATCCTGGCCGAAATGTGTTTTCGCACTTACAGCGCAGAATAGCTCGATCACTGTGGGAAATCAATGTTTGGGACAGATTAAGAACATGACAGTGATACTGTTCATGAGCAGAGGTCCTAAAATACAGTACCTGTGTTGAAAATTTGGTGATGATAGCCCATCAAATGACTGTGTTACAAGTGTGTGTTGCACAGTTTCCATGCACCCTTGTAACTTCGCAGATTTGTAGTATTGTCACGCCAGATTTTCACCACTGGCATTTTTTCACACCTCCTTATGAACAGTACAGCTGTCATTTTTCACATCTTGACTGAAATGTGTTTTTGCACTTCCGGCTCAGAATAGCGCGGTCGCTGTGGGAAATCAGTGTTCCGGACAGATTAAGAAAATGACAGTGACACTGTTCATGACCAGAGGTCCTAAAATCCCTATGTTGAAAATTTGGTGATGAAACTCCATAAAATAACTGTGTTATAAGCCTGTGTTGAACTGTTTCCATGCACCCTTGTAACTGCAAATCTGTAATATTTTCACGCCACATTTTCAACACTGGCGTCTTTTCACACCTCCTTATGAACAGTGCAGCTGTCATTTTTCACATCCTGGCCTAAATGTGTTTTTGCACTCCTGCCGTAGAATAGCACAGTTGCTGTGAGAAATTAGTATTTGGGACAGATTAAGATCGAGCGAGTGAGAAGGGGGAGTGACCAAGCTCAACTGAGCTCTGTTGGGACTGCTGTGGATTTCTTTGTGGGCAGAAAAAGGCCCCAACACAGGAGCCCAGTACAAAAGGGCAGCCTGCAGCAGCGGGAGAAATGGAATGAGTGACTAAGAGAGGGGGAGTGAGTGAGCTCAACTGAGCTCTGTTGTGACTGCTGTGGATCTCTTTGTGGGCAGAAAAAGGCAGCAACACAGGCAGAAGCCCAGTACAAAAGGGCAGCCTGCAGCACTGCAGAAATGGAATGAGCAAGTGAGAGAGGGGGAGTGAGCTCAATGGAGCTCTGTCGGGACTGCTGCAGATTGCTTTGTGGGCAGAAAAAGGCACCAACAGAGGCAGGAGCCCAGTACAAAAGGGCAGCCTGCAGCACCAGGAGAAACAGAATGAGCGCGTGAGAGGGAGGCTGAGCGAGCTCAGCGGAGCTCTGTCTGGACTGCTGTAGATTTCTTTGTGGGCAGACAAAGGTGCCAATGCAGGCAGGAGTCCAGTACAAAAGCACAGCCTGCAGCGCCAAGAGAAACAGAATGAGCAAGAGACAGAGGGGGAGTGAGCAAGCTCAACGGAGCAAAGCAATCCACATTCGGCATTGACAAATGCCTGTTCTTCTTTAGGGTCTGTTGCCCTGAAATAAAGCATTTGATCTGTTTGAGATTCTTGTCTGCTACCATTTCTGTTTAGAGTTTAGATGTAAGATCAGGAGGACTGTTTTGCTAGGGATTCAGTCCACACAGGGTATAAACACAGGGAGGAGTTGGGTAAGTGATGCATCCCAGGGGATTATACTATACTTTCACCAGGTCCACTGCAATCTTTCTCTAAGTGGAGACCCCATGCTATTTCTCATTTTAATTGGATCCCAACCCCCTCATGACACAAGGAGATACAAAGGACACAGGGGTGACCATGACATCTACTATTACCCAGTGGCATAATAGGGTAGTTGTATCATGCCTTACACTAAGGCCAATGGGGGCGCGTGCACTGCCAAGGTGAGGATCCCTACTGCAAAGAAGGGAGGGTGCTGGCTGCCCAGCATTTGCCTCCCCCCCTAGCTGGCCATGCAGTAGCACTGGTATCTTCCACTGTGAAAGTAGCCACTCACCTGACCCAGCCCCCCCCAGCTGGAGGAAGGGTACGGCCATGGCAGTCCTGATTATCAGGGTGGTGGACATGGAGAACTGGTGGTTGGGAGGGGGCTGATCTGAACATGCATGATGCAAAAAGTCATAGACTTGTACTTGTTTATGGAAAAGATGGGGGTGGTGCCAGTGGAAATGCACAGATATACACACATTTTCAAAGACACAGCACTTTGTGGGAGGGGTGCATTTATTACTCAGCCTGAAGTTATGCAGCCAACCCACTACATGGGACACAGGTGTTTTTTTCAAGTGAATGTTGTCAGAAGCCCTTCTTGGACTTTGTGTACATGGTGGAGGGTACAGTTTATAATACTGTTGAGGTGAGATACTATATCACCTCAACAGTGTTAGGGTGATGCGCTGTGTCCAACAGTCATTGAGGGAATCCACAGCAGTTCATGGTACAGGTCATAAGGATCCAGCTTGGCCTGTCCAGAGACTTCTGATTATAAAGTCAATATTCATTTGGCTTGGTCTCCAGCACTGCCTCATAACTTGTGTTGGTCTTATGTGGGTGCAATGAGGGATAGAACATGAACGAGGATATGCCAATCCCAAAATAGTGCATGGGGTGAGTAACTAGTGAGGCTGCTCCTTACCTGGGCTCCATAGAATGGCACTAAGTGACGTATAAGTTTTGGTGGGCGGAAATGAACACAGGCTTAAAGTGAAGAGAAAGTGGTAGGACTTGACGGTCTTTTTGAGGTTCTTGTGTTCTAATGTAAATTGCTGTAGCAGGCTTTTAACAAATTCATGTAGTCTGTAAGAACCAGATTAACTTGTCCTTCATGCAAATCACAATGTGTTTTTTAAATCCATTTAATACAATTTAATGACAAAGGGTTTTAATCCAGACTGGTTACATTGACATATCTTCTTTCTAGAACAGAAAATCAGGCCCTGGTTATCAAACAATAAACACAATTCTCAATTCTTCAAGTTTTCTTTTTTTTTTTTATGAAGGTGTTAGCACTAACGTCATCACCTTTGTAATGAAGAGAACAAAGGCTGGTTTCTTAGCAACAAGCTGGAATTTAGGGGCTTTGATTTCAAGTGACAGTATCTTTTTACGAGTCTTCACTGAATCAAGCCGACTTCAAATAAGACATTTTATGTACCCTCTTAAAGTAAGCCTAACTCACACGACTACCTAGCTGATGGCCAGCTAAAAACAACAACAACAAAAATTAACTGCCTATTTTTGTTGCAGTCTTCCTCATAAAGCAAAAGATGTAATATTCGACAATGAAAAGGCAAGTTCATTACTCAAGCCAAGGCGTGCCATGACTGTCATTTAAATATTAATTGCAGTGATTAAAATGATATAACAGTAGGCTTTGTTCTCTATCTTCAATAGCTCACAAGTATGCATGTTTAAGTACCGTATAGGGAGAACAGAGCATTAGATATAAGATTTTGAAAAGATATTCTGGGCTACTTTTTACCATTTTCAACTGCAACAGTGATTTATAAATGAAAAGGTTCAGTTAATAAACTGTAAAACACCCTGGAGCATGATGTTGTCAGCTTTACCTCATGTCTCCCTTCGAACCACAAGTGTATTGCTACAGGATCACACAATTATGGCGCATTCTGTTGTAGGCTAATAATTCCTGGGCTAATCAGTTTTCTCTTTTTTACAATCATGAGAAGAATCTTTGTTTTTTTTTCCATAAGTGGCTGCTGTGCCTGTAGGATCAGTTTTCCACCACTAAACGTGGGAGCTCAAGTTTTATTTATTTATTTAGAGATTTGGAAAAGACCTTTGAGTGCAAGCTCTTTTACAAAGGTTCCACATCATAGACTGCAAAACAAAGAACAATAGGAGAAGGCAAAGGTACATTAAAATGAACGATACAACTTGGATTCAGAACTTACAGAATAACTCAAAACATAGGTACAAATTAAAATATCAAGAAAAACACTTTATGGGGTGGGGAAGGGGGGATTAAGCAGCCACAGAGTGCCTTGTCAGTAGTTCAGAGGGACGGGGATAGCTGGCAGTGGGGTGAAGAAAGGCGGTACGAGAGAAGGTATTTAATGCGGTGGAGGTGAAAGGTGAGGGAAGAAGGGCGATAAGGTATAGGGATAAATGGTGGGGTGAGGGGAGGCTCAGTGGAGAAGACATACTAAAGCAAATGGTGGGGTGTAAGTTAATTACAAATATCCAAGCATGCACACTCTATGAAGTGAAACCTGCAGTTCTATTTAAAGATGGGGCTCTGGTCACCGGGGACTAAAAAATCCCATGTGGCATCAGTGTAAAACAATTGAAAACATTTTAAATCAAGGTACCAACAGTACCGAGAGGTGTCAAGCTGTCCGACACAGAAGCAGTACCACACTGGAAATGAGATGTAGTCTCAGCTGTACTGTCCTGTGTAAATAAATTACTTATAAAGCACTTTGGAGTGCAGTGCATGACAGTACTATATGCAGTACATGTCAAGTAAATACTTTTTTTCGGTTTGGGCACCGCCACTAGTTAATCCAAGTACCAGTGGTACTGAGATGTGCCAAGGACCATGTCACCATGAAGACCACGCTATATGCACTCAAAAAGGTACCATTTGTCTGCCTTAAATCTACACCTTCAGTTTCAAGAAGGAGGCGAAATCTGGCAATGCTAAAAGCAGCCCCCAACTGCAGCCAACATCTGGGAGGGCAGGGTCAGACTTTTATGAAAGACCACTCCCCAGCTGCTGATAATTTTTCTTCATCACAGAGTGAATCCCATAATTAAGCAATAATACATGACAGGGTGTGTTATATCATAGGATATCATCACGCCTTAAGTATGTTGTGAGGCATAAGTCTGCAGACTGAGTGTATCATGCACCTGAGAAGTGATGATATCTCAGGATATGCCACACCGTGGAGTGTATTATTGGTATTAAGAACTGGGTCCATAGATATATTACTAAAAAAGGTAAAAAAATTATTTAAAAATGTTTAAGTACTTACTTTTTATTGTGTAGTAACACATTATAATAACGTAGTCCTAGTATTGTTTTGCTGTGGACAGCAGGTGGAGCTGTTGTAATTGTTTTGTACTGAAGCTGCTTATTTGGATTGAGGAATTGTCTCTCTCAGACAGTAGCACATCCAAGTAGCTGAAGCCATCAAGATAGGGCAGGCTGGTGCTCCCAAAGGGTTAATTTTTTTTTAACTGTATGGAAGGTAGTACAGAGCGGTATTAATGTTTAGTGTAGAAGTGAGTGGCGGTTGATATTTTTCAGTTTCAGACACTTGTAGTACTGCTTGAGCTACCACTCACTTTGTCCCACCCACAAAAAAATTATGTTTGAGTGGCTACTTGCTCCTGTCATGCAGCCAGTCCTAGGGCTGATTCACATGACAGATGCCTACTTGTTTTAAAACAATAAAAGAAGACATTTTGCATTGTTTGATAACTGCAAAATGAAATTGTTCTAAATAATCTGTATTTTATGCCTTATTATATTTGACAAAGTATTTTTATACTATATATTTTGTTGTATGCATCTTATTTACTGTCTGACTGGGTCACCTTTGAAAAGAGGCACTTGAGTGTAATGATCTTTCCCTAAGAATATAAAAAAAAAAAAAAATTGTTGGCTTAAACCACACTGTCATGAGCACAACTTCAGCTGGGCTGCCGAAATGCACAGGTGGACAGATCTGCACCAGGTAAAACAACCTGTTGGCTGGCACTTTTTCTTACCCATGAGTATGTTGTGGATTTTTAATCGTGGGTAAGAAGAGGGCTCAGCCAATCAGATTGTTGGATTTTTTCGTGACCCAGTTCATAATGCTAAACAGTTACTGTTTCTTTAACTGCCGGAGACCAGATACATCTGAACTCATCTTTTTTTTTTTTTGTTAAAGATTTTTATTGTTTTGGTTGTTAGACCTGGAGTATACAGACAACATAAAGACACTCTAGTACCCACCGCAACATTTGGTGGCCTTTGGGGAATAAAGAAGCGTTGAACATCCAAGGCTTGTACATTATCAATCAGCAACTACAATCAGAGTGTTGGGGGGGATTACTTATAATTATAGGATCTGTCTGGTGGTGTCCTTTATTAGACCCTTACTTCCCTCCGCTTTGTCATATAAACACATTGGCTAGGCCCAATGTGTTTGGAAAAAACAAGGGGGGTGGGGCCCTGGTGATCTCCCCCTGGCCAAATCCACATGAGCCTCAGATATAGACCAGGCTGTATACTCCAGGCAGGATGTAGAAGCTGTCTTGTGGTAACACTTTAGGTCCAACATAACACAACACACAACACATCAAACAACTATATACACTGGGCAATTTCTTTTCATATGTATCTTAGTGTATGGTCCACTGTGGGTAGGGGTGGGGAGGATCATGCCTCAGGGGGGATCTAGGGGGGAGGGGAGCAAAAAGGGGTACCTTGGGCTTCAGCCTGGGTCCATCTTTGGCTTCTGGCAGCATGCGGAGTCCAAAAAGGGCTGCCAGCATTTCTTGTTTTCGACTGGGCACTCTGTTGCAAAACTGGAAGGTCTCTCATAGGTAGTGACCTGGGCTAGAGAGAGGAGAAGTTCTGAGAAGGCCATGCTGTCAGAGGTGCACCACTTCTCGAGTATTAGTCTCTTGGTAGCCTTCTCTACCCCTGTAACCCACCATGCTCCTTGGTTGTTCTTAGGAAGGCCCATCCTTTCACACCCTAACAGGAGCAAGGATGGGTATGGGGGAGCTTCGGGGTGGATTGACCTGCACATGGTCCTCTCCTCCTTCCAAAAGTAACTGAGCTTTGGGCAGTCCCAAAGTATGTGATATAAGTGGGCACCCAGCTGTCCACACCTCCAGCACTTGTCATTTCCATAAGACCTAGGTGCTTGAGTTTAGCTGGGGTATAGTACCATCTCAGCAGGGTCTTGTTCATAATGAGACATGTATGCTCATCTTTGCAGGCCTTGTGTGTTCTCCCCCAGCTGTTGTCCCATTGCTAGTCAGATAGGGGAGCCTAGTTCCCCTTTCCACTGGGACCTGGCTGTATGTGTTGGGTCTGGGGTGACATCACGGATGGCCACGTAGATTTTGCTTACCCCACTTTTTGGTAGTGTAGTCCAGATTCCCAGGGGCCGGGGTGGCCCAGAGGAGGTGGGGGCGCCAGTAAAGTGAGTGATGGCATCTCTTATTTGGAGATATCTCCAGAAGTGGGCTGCGGGGAGATGGAACCTGGTTCTGAGATTATCAAAGGACTCCAGTGTGTTAGATCTCAGGATCAGTAGGTCCCGGAGTAGTGTAATGCCCTGCGCTTCGCAGAGCCTCCAATGGATGGGCATCTGTCCCACAGTTAGGGCCGGGTTTTTCCAGAGAGGCATATATTTCCAAGGGGTGGAGGTAAGCTTAAGTATGGAGTGAACTTTCCCCCAGCATTTGACTGAGACAGCTAAAGAAGAGGGAGGGAGTAGCAGCAGAAGGTTACGTTTTTTCCCATATAACAGAGTCACACGGGAGGGGGACGCTGCCAAGGAGAGGCCTCTAGGGAGATCCAAGTTTGAGAAGCATGCCCCATTGGTAAAAACCACCGAACCACTTGTGCCACAGTAAAGGCCATGTGGTACCCTTGGAACAAAGGGAGCCCCTGCCCACCTCTTCTCTGATGTTGTCTGAGCTTTAATCTACTGAACCTGGGTGGACGTCCTTCCCAGAGGAAATTCCCTATCAGTGTTTCAACCTTCTGGAACCATTTGGATGGAATTTGCACTGGCAGTTGCCCGAGTACATATAGTAGTCACGGGGTTGCTATCATCTTTATAGAGTCTATCTTCCTGGTCATGGACAATTTCAGAGCTTTCCATCTGTCCAGGTAATTCCTGAGGGATTCTAGCAGGCCCTGAAAGTTGATTTGGATCATTTTGGACACACTGGGGTGGATTGTAATGCCCAAGTACTTGATACCCCCCAGTGATCATTTAAGTCCCATAGTTGTGAAAGGGAGTTCTGAACCCATCTGGTTCAGTGGGAGTACCTCAGTCTTAGACTGATTTACCCTTAGGCCCTAGACCTTGGTGAAATCTCTCAAGATGCTTAGAACCCATTGTACCACTTGTGGTGTATATGCTGTGGTTATCAGCAGGTCATCTGCATACAGGAATGTTTTGAATGTATGCCCTCCCACTTGAATTCCTGGGATGTTGTGAGATTCTCTTATAGCTACAGTACGGCCAATGGTTCTATAGCCAGGACAAAGAGTAATGGGGAGAGGGGACAACCCTGCTGCATGCCCTTCTGAAGGCCAAACCCTGGGGACATTGTCCTGTTGGTTAGCACCGAGGCTGTGGGGGAGGCATATAGCAGTTTTACCCATGTGATAAAGCTTGAACCTATGCCCATTTGGGACAGAGTTTGAACCAGAAAAGGCCATTCTACTGAGTTGAAGGCCTTTTCGAAGTTGATTGCTAATGCCACTGAGGGAGTTCTGGAAGACCTAGTTTCATGCATAATGGTGAGAAGGGTTCTCTGGTGGTCTGACCCCAGCCATCCTTTAATAAAACTGGCTTGCATAGGGTGTATCAGGCTGGGCAGGAGCAGTCCAAGTCGACCTGCCAGCACCTTTGCCAAAATGTTGGCATCCGCATTAATAAGGGATATAGGGTGGTAGCTACCCGGGAGTAACAGATACTTATCCTTTTTGGGGAGCACAGTTATGGTCGCTTCTCTCAGAGGGAGGGAGTACGCCCTTACCTGGAGAGTCTTCAAATGCTCTTACTAGACATTTGATGAGATGTACCCCTTTCACCCTGTATAAGCACTGTAGATTGGTAGGCCATCTCTCCCTGGAGCCTTGTGGGAGTTCATGTCTCGGATGGCCTTGTCAACTTCTTCTATTGTGAGTGGTGCATCCAGCCCCTGGGCTGCCTTTTCCTTGACTCTAGGTATAGGTAGCTTGGCCAGATAGGAAGCAATTTCTAGTGGGTCTGGGGGGGGGGGAGAGGGACAAGTACAGCTTTTCATAATACTGAGTCATAATCATTTTGATCCCTTTCTGAGTATGGCACTTGTTGCCCTCCTTATCAGCTAGGGCATGCATGGTTCTGGCCGCTTGCTTAGCTTTGAGTCTATATGCCAGCAGTTTACTGGTCTTTTCCCCTCCTTCCCAAAGGTATGTCACAACCATCTCGGTTCAATTCTACCTGCGGGTCAAGTGAATATATTAACTAAATTTGTGTGCTACTTGTATGCGAGCTGATCTCGGGGGTTGGGGTTGGGCCCTGTGCCTCATATTGGGCTTCAGTGTGGCTAGATGTTATTCCAGGGCCCTCTGTTTGGCCTCTCTCTCTTATGCCTTCTAGCCATTGAGAAATCTATAATCTGACCCTGTATGGTGGCTTTAAAAGTCTCCCATAGTGTAGAGTTGGAGACCTCCCCATTATCATTAAGTCGCCAGTACTCGTCAATCTCCGGGCCCAGCCAATCTAGAAACTGTGCATCACCGAGCAGGAGCGTGTCTAACCTCTAGCTATTGGGCCGGGTCTGTTCCATACTTCTGTTAAGAACCAGCTCCGGGGGGCATGGTCGGATATAACTATGAGCTGTGACTGAGTTTTGGAGACATCCCCGTAGGACGTGCTGGACACAAACCAGAGATCTATTCTACTAGAGGAACCATGGGTTTGTGAAAAGCACGTAAAATCTCGCACCCTGGGGTTCTTAGTTCTCCATGCATCTAATAGATTATGTTCTTCCATTAGCTGACGGACTGTTTTTACCGCCTGCTTATGTGGTTCTTGGTTCTTGTTACTTCTGTCCATAGGGGAATCTAGGGAGAGGTTTAGAGCTCCCCCCAATAGTACTGGCATCTTACCAGGGTTAAAATCTACAAGCAGCTGGTTGATATCATGGAAAAACTGTGGGCAGGCTTGATTGGGAGCATATATCGTAATCAGTTTTAGTTGCCCCTCTGCGGTGATGACTTCTATCATAGTCCACCTGCCCTCTTCATCAGTGTTTTGGCGTATTACCTTCCAATCCAGATTTTGGTGGAGAAGTATAGAGACCCTTCTTTTATGGGATGGAGCAGAGCTATGGATCTCTTCACCCACCCAATCCTTTCTTGGCTTCCACGTGGAGAGTTTAGTTTCTTGGAGGAAGGCTATCTGGAGGCTCAGTGTCTTTAAGTTCAACAGGACTTTTTTTCTTTTAATAGGAGAATTTAGCCCTCTAACATTCCATGAAATCAGCTTAGTCTCCATCGGGGGGTTAGCTCTCTGAAAGCTGCGGTAGATGAGGGTAGGCCTTTCCAACCTACTACCCTCCATGTTTAAGGGCGGGAGCCTCATCCCACATCCCCCCCATCGCCCAGCTCCTTACAACGAACATGTGGATTGCCCTTAAGTACTAAAACACCATGCTTAATAACAACTAATAACTGTAACCATGTTTTAAGTCCTAACAGAGGATGCATTGATACTGTCCATTGAGTTAATCCGAGCCCTTTCCATGCCCTGTACTGAGGTGCCTCTTCCCTTAGTTAGACCATGTCCAGAAAACCTTGGCCTCAGAAAGGGAAGGAACCCCCAGCATATGAAGCAGTAAATACATCAACAATAGAGCGCATATGATTCCCTTCCTTCTCCCTCCCATCCTTCCCTGGTTGGTTCCCCTTTGTTAGACCAGCGTCCACTTCCATTATCGGTTGGCCAGTAACCCAGAAAATCACGGGGGTCACTGGGGGTGTACTTCCTGCTTAGAGTGCAAAAGATCCTGTCTTCTGTCAAAAAGAAAAACAAAACTTCTTTCAAAGCTCATAGCCTGAGGTGCCGTTGCCCATTCTGCAGCTTCTTTAATCTGAGCCCTGATGCTGCATATTAATAGTGCTTCTAGGAGTAAAGTTTGCTAGCCATCCCCCAGGTCCCTGCATCTAGGGGTCCTTTGGTCGGGTTGGACCTGCATGTGTGTGGGGGTGCTGAAAGTGGCTCCCCTCCTAGTTTGTCTTAGCCAAGACACCTGATACAAAGGTTTATCCACCTGTCCCCCTATATCCATAGGCCACCCTCCCCCCACCAAGCAGAGAAGAAAATAAAAAGACCCTCTGTCCAATCTCTGCTCTTTGGCTGGACACAGGGCACATGCACTATGGGGTACAGTTGAGCCCCTTCCTACTGAAACCCTGGTGTGGGCTTTAACCTAAGGAGCCCGAGAGCAACCCTCCAGAGAGGGAGGGATTGAGTCTACGCCGGTGGTATTAAGTCATTGGGCACTTCAGAGGCACACTAACGTGCCTCAGCACCCAGTAAACAGTTAACTGTGAGGGTCCCTAAGTCTTCAGCCTGCAACATGGGGCCCCAAATAAAATCTTGGCAATTAAGCCACAAAAACAGCAAGCCCCTTTGAGCCAAGTATTTTTATGTGAGACTGGCTGACCAAGTGAGTGCCAGCACAGGGCCCAAATTAACTGTAACCATATGGGGCCCCACCCAAGGGAGAACAAAAACGCAACATGGCTGGTAAATCTATAGGTCTGTGAACCCCATTAGCCTACTGTGAGGGTTGGTGCTTGATTAAGAGCTATCAGCTACACCTTCCGTTGGGGGGAGGAGGTGTGTGTCTTCCTTACTAGATCCAGCTTTCGGCTAGTGGGGAGTTTTTTCCCACCCACAAAACAGAACAGCATTAAACTCACAAAGTCTTGAGTAGGCACTTGCCATTCAGGTTGGTACTCAGAAGTCAAAAACCATAAGGCTGCATTGATCTCCAACTGTCGAGCAACTTCAGCCTTCTTGCGTACTGTTTGGTATGGGAAGGGGGGAGGCCCCCAGCAGGATCAGCGGCACCTCCTGGCTTTCAGCCCATACTAAGCCATGTGTTGCAGGGCCTTACAGCTCATCGGCCCAGGGTTGGCTCTGCTCTTCAAAGGCCTCTGCCCCAGCAACTGCAGACCGTCTGGGAGGCAGGGGTGGACGCTGCAGAGGACCATCTGTAGGTAGGTCCATCAAGGCTTTAAATCTGTTATTCCCCATATTCTGAGTTGGTGAGCTGACAGAGGTTTCAGACTCGAGGCTCATGCGGTGACTTCTGGATCGGAGCCGGGGTGTTTTATCGATGTGGGCCCCCTTCTCCCACTGCCATCTCCTGTTGTGGCGCTTACCTTTAGGCGAGCCTGAGAATGAGATCTGCTTGGCTGGTGTGCTACAGGCTTGAGCCGCAGGAGCCAGGGTCCCTTGTCTGTGTTGTCTTGTGGACAGCTGATAGTCCATGGGGGCTGGATGTGTGCTGGCTCCTGGCTGCAGTCCTGTGTCTCGGAGCCTCTCCCAGTCAAGCTGTGTGGCGCATGCGGCAAGGAATTGCTCAGCCACATCTAGGTTGTCGAAAAGTTTAGACACCCCATTGACCACCACCCAGAGAGTGGCTGGGTACCTTAATGAGCACTCCAGCCCAATGTCAGCACAGGCCCTCCTTGCCACTGTGTAGGCCCTTCTCCTAGCGGACACTTCCTATGAGAAGTCTGTGAAAATCTTTATTTTCTGCCCCTTCCATCTGAGGTCTTTCTGGAGTCTGGCAAGCCTAGTGATATGTTCCCGGTCTTGGAATCTTAGGAACTGGGCCAAAATAGTGTGTGGGCAGCCCACGGGGCTGGCTTTGGAGCCAGTGCCCTGTGCGCCCAGTAGTTCTCTGGTGGGTCTTCCTTGGGCCAACCCAGTAATGCTGGCAGCTCTTTCTGCAGAAATAGTGCCATGTCCCTGCCCTTGCAGCCTTCCGGAAACCCCATGAAGAGGAGGTTATTCCAGCAGTTGCGGTTCTGGAGGTCTTCAACTCGGGACCAAAGTAGGTGGATTGTGTGTTCTTGCTCCCTTAGCCTTGCATCTGCCCTGTGGTGTTGGTCCTTCAACTCGACCAGCCTGTATTCCGTGACACATGCTTTCTGTAACAGGGCGATGATATCTGTGGAGTTCTGTTTAGTTGAAATATCTATCTATCAATCAATAATTTATTTCTTGAAAACGCAATTCAAATAGTTATCAAAGTGCTTGTGCAAATATAAAATCACTAAAATACATCATTTATAAAATCACTAAATAAACAGGCAGCAGAAATTTCTAATTACAAAAAAAGCTAAATTAAATAAATAGGTCTTTAAGGTGGCTTTAAAGACTTCAGTGGTCAGGCACTTTCTAATCCGATGAGGTAGACAGTTCCACAGGGTCGGAGCTGCAAAAGTAAAGGATCTCACTCCCGAAGTTTTCAAACGGACCCTGGCAACCTCTAGCAATCCCTTGTCAGTGGAGCGGAGTGGGCAGAGAGGGCAGTAGGGAGAGGGGAGAGCTTGCAAATATTGCAGTCCCTGTCTGTGTAGGCCCTTATAGATCAGTAATCCTATCCTGAAGGTGATCCTCCACCGAACTGCCAGCCAAAGCAGGCCACGGAGCACAGGTGTGACATGGCAAGATCTTGGTACGCTAGTCAACAACCTGGCAGCTGAATTCTGCACCAGCTGGAGGTGGTGGAGGTCCATCTCTGGTAGACCTAGGTATAAGGCACTGCAGTAATCAAGGCAGGAGATCACAAAGGTGTTGACCAGCATTGGAATATCATCAGGCGGGACCAGGTGTTTTATCCGGGCAATATTCCTCAGATGGTAAAATGAGATTTCGATGCCCACGACAGGCTACCACTCCTCTCAGCTGAACAACACCCAATATAAGTTGGGGTGGGGGCTCCAGGGTGATGTTGGCCTCCCTCCCATTCCCCTCCAGGAGGGCTCCTCTGTAGGGGGCAAGCTACGGTCCTCCCTGTTCCTAGCTGTGGAAGAGGCCTGCCAAGGGAGTGTTGAGAGCCTGCATAGAGGGAGAAAAGGGGACAAGGCGCCATCCCCACAGCTGAAGAGATGAATAAAAAGAACTGACCAAAAAAAAAAAATACTGTGATGAGACCTGTCTGCTGCCTGACAGATGAGGCACTGAGAAAGTGATAAAGAAGGTCATATTGAAGGTAATTGGTAATACAGTATTTGAGAAGTAAATGATGTTGCTGTGGACTGAAGCAGGTCTGTTGCCAGGATTTTTCTGAGGGGTGAGGGTTCTTATCATGGGAGGAGCTGGTATGATGCAGACAAACAATGTTTCCATAAACGTCTGAGTCTGCAGGACGCTAGGCTCCCAGAAGTTCTGAGGATTTAGATGCTCATGGTGCATTACAGGACTTACATTGAAGATAAAGCACAGTTCTGTTAGGTCTCCCTTACCCCGACTCCAGGGAAAAAAATATTATTCTCTTGCTGGCTTCAGGTAACTAGAGTCTGCAGCTGGGACTGACTGGAAGCAGACCCATTGCCATGATTCTTCTTGGGGGAATTTGATTCTTAGCGGGGAAGCTGGGGGTCCTTCCACAGAAAAATGTGAAATTCTAGGTGTTCAAATTTGCAGTTTGCTGAATTTTGAAAGGGCAAGCTAAACTCCATTTCTACTGTATATGCAACCCCTGGTGGCATCTTGAACCACACGCAAGCCAGTCATGTGGTGGATCCCCTGGTTGCGTGGGCAGCTATGCATCAGGGCAAGCCGAGGGGACGGATGGATGGATGGCGGCATGCCCACACTACTTGTAATTCACAAAGGTGCATAGTGCTGCACACAGTAGGGAATAGGAGGGCACTGGATATGACAGGGGGGACCCTGCCATAACTGCAGTATGCGCTGCGCTACACCCCTAGGAAACCACCAGCCGGGTCCAGGCTGCTGGTCTCAAACCCCCCCCTCGACAGAACCCCAGCTTCCATCCCATATGCCAGTAAACCCTGCCCCCCCCCACACACACACACATACTGGTGCCCTGTTCCCATTGCAGTAAATGTAACCCCAACTCACTGGTTGCCAAGTTCCACTTGCAATAAATGTAACCCCCCCAACACACAGGTGCGCCATCCCTGGTGAAGTACATGACAACCCCCCCACAAACATGGGTGCCCCATTCCCTGACTGCATGTGTGTGACACACCCTCCAACCCCTGATCCCAGAACCCCTGTCCCTTCATTGGTGGCCAGTGGCCACTCCCCATAGCACTTACTACACCTCCCAGTGTCCCCCGTACCTGCAATGTGGTGCTGCCATGTGGGATGGCCAGAAGCACATCCGGCTGCACAGATCCTCTGCTGCCAGCTGTCTGACTGATGCTGGGTGCGCGACTCCTACTAACAGGGATGCGCGCTTCCAGAATCAGTCGGACGGATGGCAGATGAAGAGGTGTGCAGAGGGATGTACTGCTGACCATCCCACATGGCTGCACCATATTTCAGGTATGTGGGATCGGGTGGTGTAGTCTGTGCCGCGGGGTGGGGCTGGGCCACTAATGAAGGGACAGGGGTTCTGGGATTGGGGGTCGGGGTGTGTGTCACACACATGCAGACAGGGAACAGGGCACCCATATGTGTGTGTGTGTGTGTGTGTGTGTGTGTGTGTGTGTGGGAGGGGGTGTCATGTACTTCACTGGGGACAGGGCACCAGTGTGTGTGTGGGGGGTTACATTTACTGCAACAGGGACGAGGCCCAGGTGTGTGTGTGTGTGTGTGTGTGTGTGTGTGTGTGTGTGTGTGTGTGTGTGTGTGTGTGGTGTTGCACATTACTGCCATTACCGTGGTGGGTGTTCTGTTGGGGGGGTGGGAATCTGCACACTGGGTGTGGTACCATGCGATGGATAACAGGCAGGGGAGACCACTAAACAATGTGGTCCTATTGTGTGTTGCCCAGGTGCCTGCATTAGCTCTTCACGCACCTGGACCTGTGCCTTTCCATGCAGTGGATTCATTCTGGGACCCTGGACAGGCATCCGATTGCTACTCAGCCCTCATCTGCCCTCTGCAAGCCTGCACTCCGGGGGAGGCGGGGCTGCAGACAGGTGCCCTGTGGGTGCATGCGGTCATAAATATCACACATCCTATGCCTGTCCTGGGCTGTGGAGCTACACGGGCACAGTACGTTCCTCTGGTGTGTACTTTCCGCCCATTCGTGCATAGGGCTCAATAATTGAAAATATGGGGAAAGTATCCAAAATAAAGATCAAATAAAGACATCCTCAAGATCCTAGCACAACAAGACTCTCATTACTAGATACAGAAAAAAAATTACAAGAGAGAGAGAAAGCAGAAAATCAGCCTTATAAATACAGTGTACAGATATCAAAATAGATGGTACATCCATTCACAAGCCATTAACACCCCAGCTAGCACTAAATGTCAGGTACATACTGTCTGGGTTTTCCATGAATCTACCTTGCCATGCCACTGTAGGAGTCGAAGGCTGTTGTAAGCAAGATTTTCTGAGCTATAGTTATAATTTAAATCAATGCTGAATGATGCATCTGACTCCAGAAGCGCCATGCGGGTCTCATTTGAGCGTGCGGCAGGCCTCAATGGGTATATCAACCCATTTAATGTGTAGATAACACTGCTGCTGTGAATGTAACAGCAGTGACTAGAGATTATTATATTTACTTTATTGCTTCCACAGGGGGTGTTGATGTCTAAAATAACACAGCAACACTGGGACAGGACATTGCTGTGTATTATTTTCAGCATCAGCATCCCCGTGGAAGCAATAAAAATGTACAACTCCAGCATCCAGAACTTCCAATTCAGCTTTATAATGGATAAAATTTAGATGGGGATGAGATATATAATTTCCAACAGAACAGTCCTCTCACCTACGTCTTTACACTTTCAAGAGTAAAAGGAAAAAAAAAACACAACAATCCCATTAAACACCATAATAAAACATCAACATGCTGTGCAATTATTGCTTGAGGAAGACATAGAGGCTATTTAAAACAAGCATTTGTCAATGCCGAATGTTGATTGCTTATATGTGCTGCTTAGGTATTGCCCCAAAAGACATCCACTGTGTCTTTCTGTTTAGTATTCACAGAAGAGGGGAAGGGGCAAGGACCACAGCAGTTGGAAAGGTGTGAAGAGGTGGACAATAGTCCATTCAGAGGCAGAAGAATCCTGCAGAAGGTGAGTAAATTGAAGGTGGACAAAGCGATGGGAGCAGATGGCATACACCCAAGGATATTAAAAGAACTGTGAAGGGAAATAGCAACACCTGTGGCAGCCATGTTCACTGAGTCATTCAACACAGTGGTGGTACCAGAGAGTTGGAGGAGGGCACATGTGGTCCCTCTATACAAATTGAGCAGTAGGAAGGAGGTGGGGAACTATAGACTGGTCAGCCTCACTTCAGTAATGGGGAAGATCATGGCGACATTGGTTAAATAAAGGATAGTGGGGCATGTAGAAGCCATCGGAGCCCAGTACCATAGGTAACATCGATTCACAGTGGGGAGGTCATGTCAGACAAAACTGGTTGATCTCTTTGACTGGGTGACAAGGGAAGTAAATCAGGGTGGGGCAGTGGACAACGCTTACCTTGATGTAAGCAAAGCGTTTGACACTGTTCCGCATAGGAGGCTGATAAAGTAGCTGAGTAGGTGGGCATGGGGAAAGAGAGGAAACTGCTAGAAACTGGTAGAGACAGGAGGCAGAGAGGTGGTAAATGGGTGCAGTCTGGGGAGAGGGGTGACCAGTGGGTGCCGCAGGGATTGGTCCTGGGTCCAGTCCTGTTCAATGTCTTCATTAGTGACATTGCAGAAGGGGTGAAGGGAAAGGTCTGCCTGTTTGCAGATGACACCAAGATCTTTAACACAGTGAATACCCCAGAGGGGGTGGAGAAAATGAGGAGGGACCTGGGGAAGCTAGAGAAATGGTCTGAGGACTGGCAACTGAACTTTAATTCAAACAAGTGAATAATTATGCACCTGGGACACAGAAACCATGGGGAAAGGTACAGGATGGTGGGTGGGGGGGTGTGGAGGGAGTTGCTGACAGTCACAAAGAAGGAAAGGAACCTGGAGGTTCTTATTTCAGATGACCTGAAAATGTCAAAGTGGTAAGGCAGTTGGGAGGGCTAGAGACATGCTGGGGTGCATAGGCAAGGGTATCACCAGCATAAGGAGGGAGGTAGTGATGCCATTATATAAAACCATGGTCAGGCTTCACATGGAGTCTGTGTGCAGTTCTGCAGGTTGCATCCTTCGTAAGGATATTAGAAGGCTGGAGATGGTCCAGAGAAGGGGAAATGAGATCGTACAGAGCTTGCAACACAAGACTTATGAGGAGAAATTGAGGAACCTCAATATGTAGTCAGTGGAAGAGAGGAGGGAAAGAGGGGATATGATAGAAACATTCAAGTATGTCAAGGGTATAAATATAACTATTGAGAAGCAGGAGACAGCTGCTGTAGGCATATAGATACATAGATACATAGTCAGTGTCGGCAGATAAGGGCCTATGGCCCACCCAGTCTGCCCATTTGAGCTTGTAAGTTCAGTTTGTTTTCCTAGAAGTCTGTTGCCCCTTACCCCTGACCTCCAGAATTCCTTTATGTCTATCCCATGCATTCTTAAATCCCGTGATTGTTTCAGCCCCCACCACTTCCTCTGGCAGGGTGTTCCACTTGTCCACCACCCGTTCTGTGAAGAAATTCTTTCTCATGTTTCCTCTGAATCGTCCTCCTCCAACTTCATCCCATGCCCTCTAGTCCTGGAACATCTTTTCGCTTAAAATAGTGTTTTCCTGCACCCTGTTCCTCCCTGTAAGATACTTGTATGTCTCTATCATATCCTCTCTCCTCCTCTCCTCCAGGGAGTACATGTTCAGTTCCTTCAACCTGTCTTCATAGGGCTTGTGATGCAATCCATGCACCATCTTTGTTGCCTCCTCTGAACCTTCTCTACCCTGTCTATGTCCTTACGTAGGTATGGTCTCCAGAACTGTACACTGTACCCAGTGGGCCTCACTAGTGTCTTGTATAGCGGAATTATGACCTCCTTTTCCTGCTGGTGATGCCCCTGCCTATACATCCCAGCATCCTATTTGCTTTACCTGCTGCCTTGTCACTCTGTTTCCCACCTTGAGGTCATCAGAGATGATAACCCCAAGATCCCTTTCCTGCTTGGTGCATGCTGTATCCTCACCCCCCCAACTGATATATTGTGCCAGGGTTTTTGTGCCCCATATGCATTATCTTGCACTTCTTTGCATTGAATTTCAACTGCCGAACCCCTGACCATTCTTCAAGTTTCTGCAGGTCGCTTCTCATTCTGTCTACACCCTCTGGTGTGTCTACTCTGTTACAGAGCTTTGTGTCATCAGCGAACAGTGAAATTCTGCCTTCTAGGTCCTGCGCCATGTCACTAATGAAGATATTGAATGGAACCGGTCCCAGCACTGATCCCTGTGGTACCCCACTGGTCACTCTTCCCTCTGTGGAGTGACAGCCATTTACCACCACCCTCTGTGTCCTGCCACCCAGCCAGTTACTCACCCACCACACTACTGTCCTGCCCACACCCATATTCCCAGTTTGTGTAATAGTCTTCTATGTGGCACAGTGTCAAAGGCCTTGCTGAAGTCCAGATAGCCATGTCAACTGCCCTCCCCTGATCCACCTACCTAGTCACCCAGTCAAAAATTCAACGAGGTTGGTCTGACATGACCTCCCTGGTGAAACCATGCTGCCTTGGGTCCTGTAGTCCATTGACAACCAGATGTTCCACCAATTTCTCCTTCAGTAGTGCTTCCATGATCTTCCCACTACTGAGGTGAGGCTGGCTGGTCTTGAGTTCCCGCTTCCTCTTTGTTCCCACTTTGTATAAGGGGACTACATCTGCTGTCCTCCAGTCTTTGGGTACCTCCCTGTTTCCAGTGATCGGCCAAACAGGATAGCCAGAGGTTCAGCCACCACCTCTTTAGTTCTTTAAGGACCCTGAGGTGCACCCCATCTGGCCCCATTGCTTTATCAACTCTTATTACTTCCAGTTCCTTCAGGACCCTTTTCGTGTAAAGGGACTTGTGTCCATTTCTGCACCATTCTCACCCTTGTACTCCCTTCAGACCCATTACCTCCTCTTCCTCAGTAAAGACTGAGCAGAAATACCTGTTCAATATGTCAGCTTTACTGTTGTCATCTTCCACGCCCCCCATCCTCCCCTTCAGTCTCACTATCCCTCCCTTTGTCTTTCTTTTTTCACTTATGTACCTGTAAAAGGTTTTGTCCCTCTACCCACTGATTTTGCAATGTGCTCTTCTGTCTGAGCTTTGGCTTCCCTTACTGACCTCCTGCCCTCTTTGCTTCTCCTGGTACTTCTCCCTATCCCTTCTGCCTGTGTCTTTTTGTATTGCCTGAATGCAATCTTTTGGCTTTCACTTTCTTTGCTACCTCTTTGAAAACCATAATGGTCTCCTCTTCCTTTTCCTCTTGCTAACCTGCTTAATGCATCATTCTGTTGTTCTTGTAATCCCCATTTTAAATACTGCCCACTGTTCCTCAACCCCTGATTCCTGTCCCATTCCCCTTAATGCCTCTTTCTAAGTATCTCCCATTTTCCCAAAGTCTGCCCCCCTAAAATCCAGGATACGTGTTTTTGTGTGGTTTGGTTCTGCTCTTTCTGTGATTTCAAACCACAATGACTGGTGGTCACTGTTTCCCAGGTGCTCCCCCACTGTTACCCCCATCACACTGTCCCTGTTTGTGAGCACAAGGTCCAGTATTGCCTTCTGCCGAGTTGGTTCCATTACCAGTTGCTTGAGGAAGGCACCCTGAAGGGAGTCCAGGATAAATCTGCTCCTAGTTGATGCTGCTGCTGGGATGCTCCAGTCCACGTCTGGAATATTGAAGTCTCCAACCAGTACTACCTCACCCTTGTCTGCCATCCTTTGGATGGCTAGCATCAACTCCATATCTGTTTCTTCCTCCTGGGCTGGTGGTCTATAGACCACACCTGTGCGGATGGCTGTCCCCATTTTCCTTTCCAGCTTAACCCACAGTATCTCTCCCCATTTTGTTCCTCCTGGATCTCTGTGGCCCTTATGTCATTTTCACATACAGTGCCACCTCCTCCCTTCCTGCCTGCTCTGTCTCTTCTGAATATGTTGTAGCCAGGTATGGCCATCTCCAGTCGTGGTTATCATTACACCAGGTTTCAGTGATCGCCACAATGTCCAGGTCTGACTGCACCATGACAGCCTCCAGATCTTCCATCTTGTTGCTAAGGCCCCTGGCATTTGCACATGGCTTTCCATGATTTGACCTCCTAGACTGTTTCACTGTTCTACTCCAGCCCCTTCCTTGGTTGTCATTTATCCCTGGTTCTCCTTGCTGTCTGCCCTTCTGCTGAATTTTGCCCCTTTCTGCTTATCCACCTCTTGAGCACTAATCTACATCTTTTGCACACTGCTTTGCAGAGATAGCCACTCCTCTGGTTCACTGGTTCCACTGCTGCTAGCTGTGGGGGTGAGCAAATGGGGTACCTCCTTGCTGGCCTGCCACCTTTGCTAGTTTAAATGCTTGTCAATGTAGCATTTAAACTTATCATTGAGTGCTTGGATTCCCCTCCAGGATGGGTGCAGGCCATCAGGCTTGAACAAACCTCCATCCCTCCAGGTGGGTCCCCAGTCACCAATGAATCCAAACCCTTCCTCACAGCACCAGTTCTTCAACCATGAGTTAAAGTTCCTGGTGCATGCACTCCTATGCTCTCCCTTGCCTCTCACAGGTAGTACTTCTGAGAAAGTGACAGAAGTAGCTACTTGCTTGAGACCCCTCCCCAGTTTCCTAAACTAATATGTGCCAGCTTCTGTGTGATATTCTTTTGTTCTTATAAATCTATAATCAACAGTATTTCAGTAACCACATGACCACATTGCCTTCTTTAGGCAATTTTATGCTGGTTGATGCCTGGTGTCTGATGGCAGTCAGAGGGCTCACCAGATTGTGTTGCCATTTGAAAAACTTTATAGAGTATTCTTTTACTGGTAAGCATTTTGGAAAGCTGGTGAAGGTCTCACACTTTTTATTATGATTTTATCTCCTTATGTCTGTCCCCTTTGGTACCCCCATCCCCACAGCCCAACAGTCATCAGTGACCACAGCTTCAACCTTCTTCTTGCTAAGATGGTGGGTGAGAAACATAGAAACATAGAATTTGACGGCAGATAAGGTCCGCTTGGCCCACCTAGTCTGCCCATTTCCCTACCTGATGGATAAGCTGCAGATTCTAGTTAATCAACAGCTTACTTCCTCCTACCCCCCAGTAGAGTTGCCTAATGTCTGTCCGTGAGCAGCTGCCTTCACAGTCTGTGAAGTCTGATGTCTTTCAGTGCCGCTTATTGGTCATCTTCCAACACAGGTGAGGCGCTGACAGTCCAAAAGTAACTCAGAACAAGCAGGTTTCAAAGTGGGGAAGAAATGGAGTGAGCAAGAATCAAGTACTCATTCAGATGTTGTGTCGATTTTAAGATCAGCATACTGGTGTGGACACTGCAAATAGAACCCCAGCTCTTTAAGCAGCCTTATGAAGAGTAAAGGCTTCTCAAAGCACTGGGGTTCTGTGTATTGTGCTGTAAGTGGGCTGCATCAAATTCAGTAATTTACTGTACCTTGCATCTGGATGTATGGTAGGCCCAACTTTAAATATACACTGCACCTGAATTAACACAAGATGCGATAAAAACATAGAATTTGTCAGCAGAAAAGGACCGCTCAGCCCACCCAGTCTGGTCAAGTGTTCTCTACCTACTTGTAACTTCTGCCTGTATATGTTACTGCATGTCTTATTCTGCCTGTGTCCATCAGGACCTCCTTGTGAATGAGCTTGCTTAATGGATTTTTCCTGCAATTAACTTGAACCTACTCCACTTCCATGGCCCTATTGATCTCCGTTGACCCCCTCCTTCCCCTTTCACTCGCTCATTCTGTTTCTCCCGGCGCTGCAGTCTGCCCTTTTGTACTGGGCTCCTGCCTGCATTGGCGCCTTTTTCTTCCCACAAAGAAGTTCACAGCTGTCCCGACAGAGCTCTGTTGAGGTCGTTCACTCCCCCTCTCTCAATTGCTCATTGTGTTTCTCCCAGCACTGCAGGCTGCCCTTTTGTACTGGGCTGCTGCCTGCGTGGCACATTTTTATGCCCACAAAGAAATCTGCAGCAGTCCCAATAGAGCTCTGTTGAGCTTGCTCACTCCCCCTCTCTCACTTGCTCGATCCTAATCTGCCCCAAACACTGATTTCCCAAAGCGACTGCGCAATTCTGCGCCGGAAGCATGAAAACACATTTTGGCCAGCATGTGAAAAGGACAGCTGCACTGTTCATAAGGAGGTGTGAAAAAATGCCAGTGTTGAAAATCTAGCGTGAAAATATTACTAATTTGGGAAGTTACAAGGGTGCACGGAAACTGCACAATGCACCCTCGTAACACAGTCATTTTATGGACTTTCATCACAAAATTTTCAACATAGGCATTTTAGGACCTCTGCTCATGAACATTGTCACTGTGGCTTTCTTAATGTGTCCTGAACACTGATTTCCCACAGCGATCACGCTATTCTGCGCCAGAAGTGCGAAAACGCATTTCGGCCAGGATGTGAAAATGACAGCAGTACTGTTCATAAGGAGGTGTGGAAAAATGCCAATGTTGAAAATCTGACATGAAAATATTGCAAATTCGCGAAGTTAAGAGCGTGCGTAGCAGCTGCACAATGCATGCTTGTAAAACAGTCATTTTCTGGATATTTTCTACCACATTTATTACTCAGCTCAGTTAGAGAAATAAACAGAATAAATATGTATTATTACAGCAATCATAACAGTACAGGTCAGTACTTAGCTTAGTTAGAGAAATAAACAGAACAACTTAAATGTGTATTATTACAGCTATCCTAAAAGTACCCAGTCATTGCTTTGTCTCCACTCCAGAGACCCTGCTGTAATATAGGACCACAGAGGACCCTGGGTGGGGGTGGGCAACTCTAAAGTTCCAGCACAGCTACATTGAGCTCGCTCACTCCCTCCCTCTCTCACTCACTCGTTTTATTTCTCCCAATGCTGCAGGCTGCCTTTTTGTACTGGGCTTCTGCTTGCGTTGGCACCTCTTTCTGCCCACAAAGAAATCCACAACAGTCCCGACAAAGCTCCGTTGAGCTCGCTCACACCCCTTTTCACGCGCTCATTCTGTTTCTCCCAGCGCTGCAGGCTGCCCTTTTGTACTGGGCTCCTGCCCGTGTTGACACCTATTTCTGCCCACAAAGAAGTTCACAGCTGTCCTGACAGAGCTCCGTTGAGGTTGCTCACTCCCCCTCTCTCACTCACTCATTCTATTTCTCCTGATGCTGCAGGCTGCTCTATTGTACTGGGCTCCTGCCTCCACTGGCACCTTTTTCTGGCCACAAAGAAATCTGCTGCAGTCCCAACAGAGCTCTGTTGAGCTTGCTCACTCCCCCTCTCTCACTCGCTCATTCCGTTTCTCCCCGCGCTGCAGGCTGCCCTTTTGTACTGGGCTTCTGCCTGCATTGGCGCCTTTTTCTGCCCACAAAGAAATGTGCAGCAGTCCTAATAGAGCTCTGTTGAGCTCGCTCAGTCCCCCTCTCTCACTTGCTCGTATTGTTTCTCCCATTGCTGGAGGCTGCCCTTTTGTACTGGACCCCAGCCCGCACTTGACGCCTTTTTCTGCCCACAAATAAATCTGCAACAGTCCCGACACAGCTCCATTGAGTTCGCCCACTCCCCCTCCCTCACTTGATCTGTCATTCTGTTTCTCCCAGCGCTGCAGGCTGCCCTTTTCTACTGGGCTCCTGCCTGCGTTGGGCCCTTTTTCTACCCACAAAGAAATCCACAGCAGTCCCGACAGAGCTCAGTTGAGCTCAGTCACTCCCCCCTCTCACTCACTCGATCTTAATCTGTCCCAAACACTGATCTCCCACTGTGACTGTGCTATTCTGCGGCAGAAGTGCAAAAAACATATTTTGGCCAGGATGTGAAAAATGACAGCTGTACAGTTCATATAGAGGTGTGAAAAAATGCCAGTGTTGAAAATGTAGTGTGAAAATATTACAAATTTGAGAAGTTACAAGGGTGCGTGGAAACAGTTCAACGCACGCTTTATGGAGTCTCATCACCAAATTTTCAACATAGAGATTTTAGGACCTCTGCTCATGAACAGCGTCACTGTCATTTTCTTAATCTGTCCCGAACAGTGATTTCCCACAGTGACTGTGCTATTCTGTGCTGGAAGTGCGAAAACACATGTCGGCCAGGATGAGAAAAATGACAGCTATACTGTTCATAAGGAGGTGTGACAAAATGCCAATGTGGAAAATCTGGCGTCAAAATATTGCTAATTCGCGAAGTTACGAGTGTGCGTAGCAACTGCACAACGCATGCGCTTAAAACAGTAATTTTTTTGGATTTTTTCCACCAAATTTGCAACATAGGCTTTTTGAGAGCCCACCTCATGAACACTGGCACTGACATTTCATTAATCGATCCCAAAAGGTGATTCCGCGCAGTGACCACAAAATCACCTTTTGGGACCGAATAACGCCATGACAGTGCCTGAATTCATGAGGATGGGTCCTAAAAACCCCATATTGGAAATTTGGTGAAAAAATTCCCAAAAATGGCTGCGATATGCATCAAAGTTGAAAAAAACCTATTCATCCCATTATACAGCTTACCAGCGTTTCTTCAGTTAGCTGTTGGTTTGAAGAGTGCAGAGCGTGTTCCGGTCCACGAAGATGTCGTGCCAGCCTCCGGAGGTAAGTATGAGGTGAGAGGGTGTGGGGAGGTGGGTATGCAGTGGGTGAGCATGGGTGTGGGAGGGGCAGGGAGACTACGAGGACTGTTTTCTTTTACAGGTAAAAGACGCCATGGAACTTTTTACAGGCACATTTTGTGCGCGGGGTAGGCTCCCAGCGTGCCAACTGACTGTTTGTTGGGGCCAAATTGTACGACATAGTGGATTGGGCAATTCTATTGGTGCAAAAGCAGGGTGCGTAAGAGCCGAGGGGATTGCACACTCGCACAACTGTCCCGCTATTCCTTCTGGGGGGGAACTAATGCCAATGGGGAGTGGGCTCCCCTGTCGGCAACTCAAACTGGTAGGGGGGACATAATGCTGACAGGGAGTGGGCTCCCCTGTCGGCAACTGAACTAGCACTGTGGACTGAAGTCGACAGGGATTGGGGCCCCCGTCAGCAAAAACACGCTGTTTTGGGGGGGCACATGCTGCCGTGGGGGACTGGGCATGCCGTTGGCACTGGGGCCAGATTAATACTGTTTGTGAACATGGCGGCAAGCTGCCGCTGGTTCGCAAACAATATTACAGTAGCAACATTCTACCCAGCAATGACGGGTCACTCCCTCATTGCAGTGAATCGCTGACGCTGCAATGACGAGGCGGCCCCTGATTGCTGCAGCAAAAATGTTACAAGTTGGTGGCATACTGGCTGAACTAGTGTCAGCAGCTGCGTGCCACCCCATTGGGGAACAGGGGCCAAGCCACAAAAGGCAGTGGGGGCATTGGCCACAACAGTGCCGCGCCTCCACAACCCGCGTCTGCAGCAAGCTGCCGCAACGTGTGTCTTGCGCATGTGTGCAATCAACATAAAAAAAAGCCTAAAAACAAAGACATATAATACAGGAATCCCTGGGATTCCAGCAACAACAGCTATACAATAGGACATTTACTGGATCTCGCCAGAATGAGGTAGCTGTGCTGCAGTCAGAGATAAAAGATGCATTTGAGTAGGAATTTGCCTTGTGCTAGTGGTTAATGAAAACAACACTCTCCATATCCAACCCTGCTGGTCCTGTATATTTACCCAGCAATACTGTGGTGTTTCTTAGAGTATGTATTTATTCTGTTTATTATACTGGCTATAAAAGTCTATAAAGTAAATGTGGATTGCACAAATCAAGTGCATTAGAGTACAAGTCATTACCTCTGCATTTAATTGGAAGTTCATGACCACAGATTTGGGCTGCCAGTAACCACCCACTAACAGGACAGGTCAGGCCTGGGATTTTTGTTGTCATGACATCAGACAGACATGTCACTATAAGCATTCTTTTTTGCTTTATTTTTATTAAGTTTTCTGTAAAAAGGTATAACATTCACATATAAAAACAACAACAACAATACAAGTAACCAAGGCCGCTGGTAGATGGAAGGGGAAAATCAGGGCAGCCATTGGCTCGTTAGAAAAGAAATTATGCCATTCAATTACAATAGTGGGGGTTTATGAAAATATATGATAAATTCTTATAAGTATAAGGCCATTCGTCCATTGGTGTTCAAAGGAGAATCTTCAAGTGTATAGTAATATTCTATTAGAGTCCTTGTTTGAATAAAATTAATATAAGGAATAAATGATGCATCCTTTACTCTACATAAACTAAAACTTGAAGATATTATGCCTTTGCTATGCACAATACAAAGAAGGCCTGATGGGATCATCCTCTCCTTCCCCGCCATGGTAGACAGATCCTCCGCATGTCTACTCAAGGTATGAAATCTGTTCTCTGTTTCATGATGTAAACACCCACTTTCTCCAGAGAATTTAGAAGCACTCAACACAGTGGTTAGCTTGTGCTGTTAACTTCTCCATTCTACATATTCCGGAGACCAGATCCTGCCACGAGGTTAGTGTAGGAACCTTGACTGAGAGCCAGTTTTTAGTATTGGCTTTCTTCATCGCTAACAGGCAAATACTTAGAATTTTCCTTACTGAAGATGAACGCCATGGGGCCTCGTAACAAGAAAAGAGGAAAGAGTTTGTTAATTGCATTGGCGTGGTGAAAATGTCAGATAGTGCTCCCTAGAGGGAAATAAAACAAGGCACTAACATAGAACATTCCCCCAAAATGTGTCCATGAGAGGTTGGTGAGTATCCACAGCCCCTCCAATGGGCAGCTCCTCTGCTTGGGGTATATTTATATTGTACTGCTGGCACTATAAACAAGCATTTGTCATTGCCGAATGTTGCTTGCTTCTATGTGCTGTTTAGGTATTTGGAAGTCATTGGAGTGCAAATATTGAAAATTTGCGAACTTACGTAGGAACTGTGCAACGCACGCTCGTAAAACAGTCATTGTTGGGAAGTTTTTCACAAAATTTTCAACATAGCCATTTTAAGATCTCTGCTCGTGAACAGTGACACTGTGATTTTCTTAATGTGTCCCATACACTGAGTTCGCACACCGACTGCGCCATTGTGCGCTACATGGGCAGAAACATGTTTTGGGCATGATGTGAAAAATGACAGCTGTACTGCTCATGAGGAGGTGTGGTAAAATGGCAATGTTGAAAATCTGGAGTGAAAATATTGAAAATTTGTGAACTTACGAGCCTGCGTAGGAACTGCGCAACGCACACTCGTAAAACAGTCATTTTTAGGAATTTTTTCACCAAATTTTCAACATAGCCATTTTAAGACCTCTGCTCATGAACGGTGTCACTGTATTTTTCTTAATTTGTCCCGTACATTGATTTCAAGATAATCAATGCTCCATTCTGCGCTACAAGGGCGGAACACATTTTGGGTGGATGTGAAAAATGACAGCTATACTACTCATAAGAAGGTGTGGTAAAATGGCAATGTTGAAAATCTGGAGTGAAAATATTGAAATTTCGCGAACTTACGAGCCAGCGTAGGAACTGCGCAACGCACGCTCGTAAAACAGTCATTTTTTGGAATTTTGGACCAAATTTTCAACATGGGGTTTTTGGGACCCCTTCTCATGAATGATGTCACTGTCATGGTGGTATTCAGGCCCAAAGGGTGATTTTGCAGTCACTGCGCGAAATCACCCTTCGGGCCCGAATAACGCCATGACAGTGACATCATTCATGAGAAGGGGTCCTAAAAACTCCATGTTGAAAATTTGGCAAAATTCCAAAATGCCTGAGATATGCAATAAAGTTGAACCCCTCCATCTAGCCCATTATACAGCTTACCGCATTTCCTCAGTTGCGGTCGGCTTTGAAGAGTGCTGATGTGTTCCTGGTCCACGAAGATCGTCGCGCCAGAGTCTGGAGTAAGTATGGGGTGAGGGGTGTGGGAGGCTGGGTGCGCAGTGGGTGGATGCGGGTTGTGGGAGGGAGTCGGAGATGTGCAGCGGGACTGTTTTTGTTTTATAGGTTTAAAAAAAAAAAAAGACATCGTGGGGCGTTTGCCATGCTGGGGTGGGCTCCAGCTGCCACAAGGACGGGGGCCGTTCAGCTGATGGGGATTAGGCACCCTGCCGGCACAGGACTGATTGCCAGCTGTGGGTGGGCTCCCAGCGTGGCACCAACACTACTGGGGGAACGGCGCGGCTCAACCCGTAAGGGATTGGGCACCTCGTCGGCTACACAGTACATCTTGAAGCGCGTCACTGAGTGATGGGAACTACGCTTCTTATCGCTGCTCACTGAGCGTAGCTCCCCTTTCAACTGTATGCCACTGCATTTTGGAAGCGTGTCATAAACGGCTCCAAATACATTAACTTTCCCAAGAAACTTGTATACCAGCTCACTGACTGAATTGGAGGAGGTGACACACTTCCGAAATCTCCGATGATGGCACTATGTTTCTTGCACATGCGTACAAGCAACATAAAAATCTGTTATTTTCCAGGAAAACTCTTTCCAGCTGTATGATATCGTGGGTGAATGCATGTATTTAAGGTGCCTATTCCAGTTCAGATCTTCTATGAAGATATCTGTGTCCCTTTCCCAGGCCCTTTTTTTTTTTTATTATTATTTTTTTCTCCTCCGAGCTGCCAGCTGCCTGTTGTATTTCAGCCCGGTCACAGGCTCACAGACTTCCACTCCCCGATTAGCCTTGAGCCCCGATACCCGGTGGGCTTGCCCCCCGCGGGCAGCAGCCTCTCACCATGCCGCCAGACATTCAGGCTAGAGTCAGGGGCTGGCCCGGGAGCCAATGGACAGCTTGGCGAAGCCATTAGCAGCGCCAGTAGCTCTTTTTCCCTGCTTTTGGGGAGGCGGGTCGCAATGACGCGCCTGCCTCGCCTCCTAGGTATGTGAGCCAGTAGCGGTGCATGACTCTGGCCTCCACCAGGGTTGCCAATGCTCCGGTGCTTCCCACCCTCCCTCAGAGAAGGAGAGCAGTCTCTAGGATGCTCCATCCTTCTCTCCCCGGCCGGCCCTCCAGCGACCCTGGTCCGTTCCCGAGCCGGGGTCACCGGCGTTGCATGCGGAAATCCAACCGCTGTGCTGACGGGCCAGCTTCCCAGGCTCTTTTAAGGGCATGAGTGGATTCTAAGTTCAACTGAGGAAGGGCACTGTAGATGTAGGACAGCATATGAGGGAAAGGGGCAGTGTTCTCCACAGCTTGAAATATTATATAAAAGCTATCGCCTGAAGGTAATGAAACCTATCCCCTTCTCTCAAGGAGTATCATTGCTGTAACTCTTCATAAGATAAAATTTTGTTGTTACATATAAAATGTAATATAAGGTGTAGACCGAGTCGCTCCCAATTTCTAAAACCTGGTCTAGGTGAGCTGGAGGGAAGGATGCTAAATATGTGAGTGAATACAGAAAAAAAAACAGATTTGCTGCATATGGTGAGATTTTAAAAGGAATCGCCAATGTTTCAGCGTGTTAATTGTGAAGGGATTATCAGTTATATCTTTTAAGGGTAATGGGGGGGGGTATGAAAATATTTTATTAAGGAGATGTATGTGTGTATGTCCTCTTCCCTCATCTCTAGATCTTTCCAGTGTGCCTGGTATGTTTTATTAAGCCATTGAAAAATAATTCTTAATTGAGCAACTCTATGGTATTTTATCAAATTTGGTAGTGCCAAACTGCCTTGATGCTTTGGTAGCTGCACTGAAGAGAATCAAATACATAGGCATTGCATTCCTCATATGAAATGGGAGATCCTTTTATTAAGTTCCTGAAAAAAGGTTGCCATTGTAAGCAGCCTATCTACAGTACATGAATAGATGACATCATGGCCCCAATATCGAAACATGGGCAAACGCGGAACACAAAGGTTTGCGCTGTACTTGCCCTTGTGCCCAACCCTGAGGATGCTATATTCAGTCAGACAGCACATTGGTGCTAGCTGACTGAATGTATGGCCATGTCGGTACAGCACTAAGTTGAGTAGCACTGCCCTGACATGGATCTTTGCTGTAGGTAGCCTATAGGAAAGTGCAGAGAACTGTGCCCCCCAGATCTGATAGCGCTGGGAACCATGGCACAATATTCAGTCAGCAACATGCAAATGAGCTCATTGGGTATGCAAGGCACCAAGGGCCATATACATGCCCATTAAGAGGTCATTTGCATGGGAAGCAGCGGCAGATTTGTGCCCTGCCTGTGGCTGCCTGCTATGTCAGGCATTTCGGCGAGCAGCCTTCCACACCCTGAATGCCCGTTTCCGCAAATTAATATGTCCTCTCTGGTGTCCAGTGGCACCTTCCACCCTCCGAGCACCCATCCCCATAAAATACACATAGTCTCTGTTGTCTAGCGGCACCCCTCACCTTCAGATCTCTGGTCACTGTATTAGTAAAGCTGTCCCTGGTGTCTAGTGGCACTCTCCACAGTCCAGTCACTGGTCACCGTACACGTCATGTTTTCCCTGGTGTCCAGTGGTACCACCCCACCTACCCAGCACCTGTGTTGGTGTCATTCAGCACCCTGGTGTCTAGTGGTCTCCTGCACTGCCCACACTGAGCACAGCACCCTTCCACCTGCCCATACCTCTTTGTCTGGTGCTGCACGGGGGACCCGATATGTTGACTGGCACAGTCCTCCTCTCACCACTTTGGTTGGCTGCTGTATGGAATGACAGGGAGTGCATGTACTGTGTACTGCATAGGCAGCATGTGTACTTTTTACAGTAGTAATTAAGCAGGATTTAGTAGAGTACCTAGAGAAGTATGGTCTTCAAGAAGGCAAACAGCATGGGTCTGTAACAGGCAGGTCATGCCTAATGGACCTAATTACATTGGGCTTGCAGTATAGCCTAGAGGCTAGAGTAATGAGCTGTGAATGAGCTTGTTACATCCAGCAGACCAGACCTTGGTTTGATTCTCACAACCTCCACTTGCATACTGTGTGACTCTGAGCAAGTCACTTAACCGCCCAGTGCTCCCAGGTCATCCCTGAAAACAGGCACTTGTGCCTAGTGGGTCTTACTTGGTTACCAAAGACTAAAATAAAAAATAAAACATTCTTTGACTGGGTGACTAAGAAATTGGATAAGGGCCATCCAGTGGACCTCCTATACTTTGACTTCAGCAAGGCCTTGGATTCTGTGCCGCACAGGTGCCTTTTGAAAAAGTTGGAGGATCTAGGCATGGCCCACAGTATAGTTAGTTGGGAAGGTAATTGGGTAAAGGGCAGGAAACAGAGAGTGATAGTTAATGGGGTGAGGTCAGGAGAGGGAAAGGTCACTAGTGGTGTACTCCAGGGCTCGGTCTTATGCCCGGTCCTATTTAATATATTCATCAGCAACATTGGTGAAGGCATCCAGGTTAAGCTCGCCCTCTTCGCAGATGACAGTAAGCTTGGCGGTAGAATGGACAGTGAAGAGGTGGTTAGGGACCTTCAAAAAGACCCGTAGAGGCTCAAAAGATGGTCCAAGATCTGGCAGCTGAAGTTCAATGCAAAGAAGTGCAAAGTGATGCACCTGGGTAAGGGTAACCTGATGACAGAATACTGGCTTAATGGAGTCCAGTTCTGTACCTCATACAAAGAAAGGGACCTAGGAGTCATCATCTCAGACACCCTTAAGCAATCCAGGCAATGCAACAGAGCTTATAGCAAAGCCAACAAAATGTTGGGATGTATAGGGAGAGGCTTTGACAGTAGGAACAGGGAGGTGATCCTCCCACTCTATAGATCCCTGGTAAGGCCCCATCTGGAATGCTGTGTCCAGTCTTGGAGTTCTTACCCAAAGAAGGACAGGGATAAACAGGAGGCCATACAGAGAAGGGCAACTAAGATGATACATGGGTTCCATGAGCTCTCGTGTGGGGATCGATTGAAGGCACTAGACATGTACTCACTGGAAACTAGGAGGAAGAGGGGGGGGATATGATTGAAATGCTCAAATTCACAAGGTACCCTACTTGGAACTCTTCAACAGTATATCAGACTCAAACACAAGGGGACACAAATGGAAACTGAGACAAGGTCACTTCAAGAGGGAGTTAAGGAAAGACTACTTTTCAGAAATGGTGGTGGAACCATGGAACATGGTGCCGGCTGAGTTGGTAGGAGCTAGGTCCATGGTGGCATTCAAACATGGGTGGGACAGAGCAAGGGCTATCTTAGACTCCACAGGAGCTAGAAAGAGTATAAAACTCAGCGGGGGTGGGGGCTAGGACCTGTGACAGCTAGAGGTCTCAGAACTCATTGGGCAGACTTGATGGTCCCTTGGTCTCCTTCTGCTGTCTTTTTCTACGTTCTATGTTTCTGTGTTTTTAGACAGTACATGCACTCTCTTTACAGGGTACAGTAAGTGCATTCCCTGTCATTCCAAATGGCGGCTGGTTGAGGTGATGAGAGGAGGGCTGTGCCGGTTGCTGTATCGGATCCCCCTGTGTGACACAGGACAAAGAGGTATGGGGGGGTGGAAGGGTGGTGTGCTCAGTGCAGGTGGTGCATGAGGGGGCTGCTAGCCACCGGGGCACTGGGTGACACAGGAATGAGTGCTCAGTGAGTGTGGGGTACCACAGGACACCAGGGAAAATATGCCATGTATAGCAATGGACAATCAGAGGGTTGGGGGTGCCACTAGACACCAGAGACATATTTACTAACATGGCATAGGGCGATCGGAGGGTGGAGGTGCTACTAGACACCAGTTGCTATGTGGCTATGACTCCCACCTTGGGGTAGCATCTTTCTCCGGCCCTGACCTCCCACACCGCCCAGCCCTGGGAAATTCCCCATGGGTTACCCCCCCCCCGTGACAGGGTCAGGGCAAGGAGTGCTGGCTTTCTCCCCTCCCTGGATTGCCAACATCCAGACCCCAGAGCTCAGCGCAGGTGCAGTGGGGGCCATCATGGAACCTGCCAGCTCCATTTTTGAGTTTATGCCCGCCCCCGTCTGGCGTTGAATGTCGGTGACATGCCATCTGACCGTATCCTCCTCCAGCCATCACTAGAGGCGATCGGTGGCGGGATGACAATCCCTCCCTCCCTCCCCGAAAGAGGAGAGCAGTCCTCTGGATGCTCAATCCTCTCTCACCCCATCGACCCCTGGCAACACTGGCTCATTCCTGAACCCAGGTCACTGGCATGGCGTGAGGTGTGATGTCCAGCACCTCAACCCTCAGTCCCACGGGGCTGGCTAGAGATAGCTGTTCTAACATGGTGGCGGGTGATCTGAGGGTGGTGGGTGCCATTAGACACCAGGGCATCCCATGTCTACATGGGCTGGGGTTCAGGGGGATGGCTGGCTGCAGTACTGCTGCCCATCACCAGGGCCTTGCACCCCATTAAGTCGGGGTTTGCAGAGGCACTAACATGCTCCCATTTGGGTGGCATTTAGCACTTGCGCCAACCTCTGAATTTGCAGTGACACACAATTTTGGAATGTGGCGGTGACATACAATTTTAGAATGTGGCGGTGATGCACAGTTTTAGAATGTGGCAGTGACACATATTTTTGGAATGTGGCAAGACACACAATTTGGGAACCTGGCAGTGACTTTTTTGGAATGTGACATTGAAACACAATTTGGTGGGGATGCGCCATTTCAGAATGTGGCAGGGATGTGCAATTTGGGAATGGGGAAGGGATGTACAATTTCGGAATGTAGCAGGGATGCATAATTTTAGAATGTGGCTGGAATGCATAATGTTTGAATGTGGTGGGGATGTGATGCACAATTTTGAAATATGGTGGGTGCATACAGTTCTGGAATGTTTATTTATTTTTATTTAAAAACATTTCATCAGGAGGGCACTCTGAGCTGGGGCTCATTTTCAGGTGTGACCTGGGGGAAGGGAGAAGAATATAGCAGAGACAAGCTGTTTCAGAATAAATGGTGTGTCCTGTCACATTTCGACAGCATGCATCCCTACGATATTCCAAAATTGTAATTCCCTCCAAATTCCTCGATGTGTGTCCCTGTCGCATTCTGAGACAGTTTGTCCCACCACATTTTGAAATGGCACATCCCTGTCACATTCTGAGATTGCGTGTCCCTTCCAACATTTTAAAATTATGCACCACCTTGACATTCTGTGCCTTGGTTCAGTGCTGCATTCTAAAACCACCTTCTAACAAGTTCTAAAGTATAGTGCCATGCATCTGAACATTCTGGAAACACAGGCATTGCAGCCAACCCTATGTCAAATATTTTTTTAATGGATTACTACAGCCACAGTTTATTAAACTTTGGAGAAGCAGGTCCTATAAGGTTGCTGACAGGGAGGACTACAGTGTGAGCTCAGGAGATGATATCATCAGTGGTTCTTCACTGAAACTGGCTTTTTTGAATAGGTAGTGAAATCAGGGTTACAGAATAGCTTATAGCTTTAAAATGAAGTAACGTAGAAACCTAATTTTTGGTATGAGATTTATTGGGGGTATCCTCATTCTAATTCTTCAATGTAGCATTTTGGCAGGAGTCCCTCTTTAACCCTGAGAAAACTGAAGTACTGGTAATAAAGCTGGGATGGGGGGGGGGGCAGCTACCAAGAGTGGGACGAGGGTTTGGCTTGGTTCCTCTGGGCTCTTGTCTGCCACAAGGTTGAAAAATCTAGGAGTCATTCTGGATGAGGGGCTGCTATTTAAGATTCAGGTGTCAGCGGTAGTCCAGAATGGCTTTTTTCCTCTGTGGAACACCAGCCAGATTAAATCCCTTATCCCCTTGGCAATCTGGCAACACTGGTGCATGTGTTTATGACTTCGAGGCTTGACTACTGCAACACTATCTACTTTGAGGTCAGTGGAGGTACACTGTGACACCTGCAGTTTGTGCAGAACACAATTACTGGCTTGCTGCCCAGCCTTCTAAGGACACGTTAGGGCTCCCTGGTGCTGCGTGATCTGTACTGGCTGCTGGTTAAGCAGTCTCTTTTAAAGTTGGTCTTCTAACTTATAAAGCTCTGCACTGGCTGGGCTTGGGCTATCTGTTGGATCTCTTGCACCCTCATGTACCCTCACACCCTGTCCACTAAGGGGGGGGGAGGCTCCTAGTAGTTCCCAGGGTGAGATTAAAAACCTCGGGTGACTGGGTCTTTGAGGTGGCAGGCCCAGTCCTCTGGAATTCCTTTCCGAGAGCTCTGAGGGAAACCTCATTGCAGGAAGCCTTTAAGCAAGGTTTAAAATCTTTCCCATTTACTCAGATATTTGGGGACTAATTCTCCCCACAGCTGCTACTATATCAGTGTTAATGTATTTAATGATTTATGATTTCATTTAGGAGTGCATTTATGATATTTACAGCAGTTAATTTCTGGGTATATATTTTGTAATTACTGTGATTGATTTCATTTAATTTGTTTCTACTGCACCTTGTCGTAATGGTACCCTGAGCCTCCAGGGAAGGGTGACAGATAAAATAAAGACTACGACTACTACATTTTGCGACATACATGGAGACCACATGAAAGTGAAGAATGTGATACATGATTTATACGAGTGAAACAGGTCACTGATGACATTCCATGCATGGTGCAACCATCATTCATTGATGATGATGATGTTCTATATGTAAAATATTTTGTTCCGTACAAGTAAATATATGTATTGAATTATAATAAAAGTTTGATAGGTTCACATGCACAGAAAATAACATCTGTATTGCATAGCTCTTATACTATGGCCTATAACCCTCAAATAACTGGTGAAGTGTAGTATTATTAGAAGTCTTTAATCAGAAGAGATCCTTGGTCTATTAAGCATAAAGGATGAATAATTCTCTTGCCCTGGAATATCACCATCATAATGCATCTACAGTACAAATCCAGCATTTACATTCAAAAGGTACCCTTAATTAAATAGATTTTTAATTATTGCAAGTGGTTGTCATCTTTAATTTCTTGATACATTAATTACACAACTAGTTATAATGCTATCTGAGGAAGCTGAAAAGATACTGATTATGAATCTAAGGATTTCAGATATACATGGAGCGAGGAGCATCATAGTTGATTGGCTGGGTGTCTTCCTGCTTATCTTCCTATCTGACCTAGTAATGCTATGTATTGCATGACAAAAGGAATTAACTCCCTTTGAAACTGCATTGTTTGCTGCAATAATTTCTGCTGCAGAATCGGGTTTCATTCTGGCGAGCTTCACGGTACCTGCCTCTCCTCACCTAACTCGATTTCTACTCCTTTCTCCTGTTACCTTATAGATTAGGTCTCACGACTAGTAATGTGATCATTTGTACACCCTGTATGTCTCATCCATTCTTTCACAAATATTTGCCATTGTCTTTTGGCATTTTGTACCCCAGTGTCTGTACTCTGTATGTATTTCTGCTTATAACTAATTCTAGGTTGCCCGTGAAAGTGGTTCTTCTTGTTCTAGTGGGCTGACCCAGCTACCAAAAACAAATAAATAAATAAATAAGTTTAGAAAAATGTCACTGGGAAGAGTAAAAGTTCATAAAGATGCAAATATATGTATAATAAATGATACAGAAACATAGAAACATTCATGATCACTGCAGAAAAGGGCCATTAGTCCATCCAGTCTGACCATAACACTCTATCATATCAGAGTCCTTTCATGTATACAGGGCTTTAGGCCACACTATACACTTCCATGATCCCCATTTTACTGCTTCCGCCCTGAGTAACCACCAAGCCCTTCACTCTGTTCCAGCCATGCTTGAAACTATTAATGGTTTTGGTGCAACCCACATCTGCTGGTGAACTATTCCTTGGCTCAGTCAACCTCTCTGTAAAATAAAACTTTTTCTTACATCCCTCCTGAACCTCTCCCCTGCTCGTTTCTACTTATACTCCTGTGTTCTTCATTTGCTAGTCCTGCTGAATAGTTCTTCCAGTTCACCTTTTTCATTTCTTTCGGGAACTTGAGGGTCTCTATCATATCGCCCCTCTCCCACCTGGCCTCCAGTGAGTATATGTTCAGTGCCTTAAACAGATCCTTGTAAGATCTGCCCCACTCGTCCTGAATAATTTTGGTTAATCTACATTGCACCATCTCTAGTCTGTCTTTATGTTTCCTCAGGTGAGTACACCAGAACTTGGCACCATACTCCAGGTGTGTGTCATAGAGGCATAGGTTAGGAAGTATAGGCAAACCAGGTGAAGTTATAACATTTGCAATTAGCATTATATTATTATTAATAATAATAAAATGAAAAATCAGAATTGTGTAGAATATCTCTTAATAAAGGCAGTTCAAATATTTATTTTATTTATTTATTAATCTTTTGTTAACTGGGTAAGTGCACTAGCCATAAAATGACTATTTTCAGGTACGACCTGGGAGAGTACAGACATGCAGAAACTTAACAGGATAACAAATTATAAGTGCTTTACATACAATGAGTTAAAGAGGATACAATATATCAGAACATACAAAGCAAAGCGCTTTACATACAATGAGTTAAAGTGGATACAATATATCAGAGACATACAGAGTAGACCATTCATAAGTTCATAGGTGCCTACCTATGCAATGAATAGAGAGGACCTTGGACAATAAATTATCAGGTGACGTATACAGATATACAGAACTCCTTCATCTGAGAACCTCTTTAAAATCTCCAGCTCTCTCTATCTCTAAACAAAACATTGTTTTCTTTTTGTAAGATATTTTTCCCTGGCAATTAAATTCTGCATTCCATTCTTGTAACTTACACCACCTGCGTTCCAAAAAATGTATTAAGGCTTTGTCAGTTTCTTTCCTGTGATCAGCCTGAAGAGAACATTAGTCTTCTAAACAGACCAGCCCTGTCACAGTGTAGCCTCACCAGTGATCCATAGAGAGGTCAGTACAATTCCTGATGCACCCCAGCATCCTGTTTGTCTTACTACGGGTCTTGTTACATTGGCTAGATTGTTTAAGAGAGTCACTTATGATGACTCCTAGATCGCTTTCCTCAGAAATAGTGCCCAGCTTAACCCCACTCATCCAGTATTCTTTCCTGGAGTTCTTGTTCCCTTTGTGCATCAACTTACACTTTTTAGTATTGAATTTCAACTACCAAACCTTGGACCATCTCTTTAGCATTTGCAGGTCCCTCTGCATCTCCCTAATCCACGCCTCAGTCTGCCCTACCACAGAGCTTAGTATCATCTGCGAAGAGACGCATCTTGCCCTGAAATACTTCTCCTATGTTGCTGATGAACATATTGAAAAGGACCGGACCAAGGACTGATCTTGGTGGCATCCCACTGGTGACCTCTCTCCTCTGATTTTTTTTTTTCATTTTCACTGTACGCTCCTTCTGCTTTCAATAGCCCCTTCCCCCATGAACCCCAGCTCCATCACCCACCATCCCTGGGACACCTCACTATTTACTACCTCATTGGGTGAGTCTTGGTAGGAAGTGCAGAGCCTGCAAGGTTGATGGGATCATACAGCCATCAGAGGTTTTTTTTTCCTTCATTTTCTCCCTATTTCCCTTGCTCGGGGCAGCATGTGTGCAGTAACGCAAACACACAGAGTGATGACGCTGTATGCCTGCCTGTGTCCTGGCTGATGAACATGAGCAGCTGCCTGCTGTTGCCACCTAGCCTTTGCTGTGTGACTGCCAAGCCACGGCCTGCATAGTCCCCCCTCCCCAAAGTGGGAGAGCAGTCTCTGGATGCTTGATACGCCTTTCCCTGGCTGGCCCCCAAGTGACCTTGGTCCGTTTCTGAGCCTGGGTTGATGGTGTGATGGGGGGTGTGGTGCTACAGCACCTCAGTCCTTCACACCATCATGCTGGCTCCTCTCTTCAGATTTGACTTCATTTACAACAACCCTCTGCTGTTTCCATCCAACCAAACTCCCAACTGTCTAACTGGTCCTGTGCTGCACCTAGATCCTCTAGCTTCTTTAGCAACCTTCTGTGAGGCAATGAGTTGGAAGCCTTGCTGAATCTGAAGTAGAGTAAATCCATAGCATGACCCTTATCCTCTGTCATCATTACCCAGTCAAAGAATGCTATCTGGTTTGTATGACAAGAACTCGCTGCCACGAATACATGCTGTTTAGTACCCTGAAGTCTGTCTCTACAGGTAGTCCACTTGTTCATCTTTGTCTAGTTTCTCCATCAGCTTACCCACAATGGAGTTAAGACTGACAGGTCTGTAGTTACCTGGTTGCTCTTTGTCCCCTCTCTGTGGAGCAGAACTATGTTTGCTACCCTCCAGTCTTTTGGAACTACCCCTGTATGAATTGAACTACTACCAGGGGTTCAGCTAATTCTGATGCCAGTTCCTTGAGCACCATCAGATGCAACCTATTTGGCCCTTGAGCCTTATCTATTTTTAAGGATGCTAACCCTTTTTGGACTCTTTCACAGGTAAATACCTGCTGCCTCATCCCCAGAATCCCATAACAGTGGCCTTATGATGCTCTCTAGCAGAGGCCTACTGACCTCCCTTGTGAATACAGAACAGAAGTAGTTAATAAAAGCTTCTTTTTGCTCATCCTCCTCTATTACCCTGCCTCCCTCTAATAGCCTAACAATTACACCTCCCATTTTTCTTTTTTACCTAATATATCTAAAGAACTATTTTTCCCCACCTTTGACCCACTCCCAAATATGCAGCTCTGTGTCTGATTTTGCATCCCTGACTGCTCTCTTGGCTTCCATAATTCTCACATGGTACTCTCCCAGTTCTTCCTCCCCTTGTTTATCCTTGTGCCTTGTGAAGGCCTTCTTTTTGGCCCTTGCTGGCTCCATGACCATTTCAGAGAATCTTATTGATCTCCTGTACCTGTTTCTTTTGGTTGCCATTCTCATGCTACGTAAGGCGAGGCAAATGTATCTATATGGTGCTCAATCCACATGGCTCTGGGCACCTTACAAACAGCAAAATAATCATGAACATTCACATAACTGCCCCACTAAAACAAGTGTGGTGTATGAGAAAATATACCTATTGAGGGAACTAATGAAGGCCATGAGCCCAAAGAACAAGTGTATTTTGGGCTCATTAGCTCTCAAGATGGGTATATTTCCACATACAAGACTTATCAATTATTTATTATATACATTACATGAGGTTGGGCACTTTTTGTGCATTTGTAATTGAATTTGCATTTTGTGGTGTTTGAGTAGGTAGTTTTGTGTTTTTCCAAAGCATAGGATTTTTCCATAGTGAGGGGTATATATGTAATGTGTTTTTCCATAGTGTGGTCAGATGTTTTCCATTGCAGAGTGGCATTTTGGTTGTTGGTAGTGTTTTGCACTTGTATTGTTTCCATGATGAAGGGGCCTTCTGTAAAAGGAGACATGGCTCTGGCGGTGATTCCTTTAGTGTTCTCAGGATGTGAAGTGGTGTGGCATGTGGTCTGGAGTATTATGCACTGTGGTCAGCAGCTGCAGTCCCATGCAGCATGTATATGCAATTGTGTGAGGCAGTCACAAGTGGCATGCAGTGTGTGATTGGTCTGGAGCACCATGGAGTTAGGCTTGTCAAGCATGAGTGGTTGGAAGTCAGCACCAGGAGCAGCACAGAGGGCTTGGCAGGTGAAGTGAGTGCTAGAGCATCAAGAGACTTGCTGTTTGGGTAGGTATGTGTCACTTAGTTAATTGGGGAGGTACATGGAATTTAGTTGGGTAGGTATATGAGGAATAAACAGTGTCTTCTTCTATGGGGATGAGAGCCCAAGCATGTCATATATATATATACATAAATATATATTTGCAAAAAACTGCATTAATGCAACAGTTAGGTTTTTTTACGGCGACAAAAGCGAGGAAATTCGCCATTAGGGTTACCACCCCTTGCACCCCATGACCACCCTGCCCCCACCAATAGGCATCGGGGTGTGTGTTGGGGTTGTTGGCCCTAACTCTCACCCCATTCCATGTGTAAATAAGCTGAGGTGGTGCAGTACAGGAGAATGGGGCGAGTTAGGACTGATGACCTCAACGCACACCCCGATGCTCATTGGTATGGGTGGTCGTGGGGTGCAAGGTGGTAACCTAATGGTAAATTTCCTACTTTTGTTACAAAACCCTAACTGTTGCATTAATGCAGTTTTTGCAATGAATTTCATTTTTTGAGAAAGCATAGTAAAGTATTAATGTCACGTAAGTTGTCCGTGTTCCCGCCAACTTGCAAATTTCTGCCTAAAATAACAGTACAAGTACTGAATATCATATGTATTGGTGGAAGTGTGTATTAGTGGGAGCGTGGGGGCTCTTTGGGTCCCCACGCTCCCACCAACTTGAAACAAACCAAATTTTCATTCGATGGAGTGGCATAATTCCACACCTGTTTACATTTTACACACCTAACCACTGAAAATTACCTCAGTGGCAGTAAGGCTAGCTATCCCATAAATGTCAAGCCACTTCCACAATGCAGCACGCTATCCGCAAAACGTAAACTGCGTCACACAATATCTCCACAGTAAATTAATTTTCTGACACCTAAACACCATAATTCATACCTACAGGACATCCCCTCAACACCCTTCAAATTTCAAGTTAAAAGACCAAACCATTTCCGAGATATTTAATTTTAAAGTTTTAGCACCTTTAATAATTCTTTGATTACGAGAATTGGCCGCGACCTCGTGATCAAAGATCATCTGTGATCAGGTGAGGACATCTGGTCATGAAACTTGGGCTATCTGGTCCCTCCCAGAGACATCTGGTCTATCAAAAATTTGGCCCTCTCACCCCGCCCTCACAAACAAAGCTCGCGATCAAAGAAATCTCGCGACCAAAGAATATGCAGGCTCGCAATCAAAGAATTAAAAAACGTTAAAACTCCATTTTTTGACACAACTACATTAAACCACAGGCATGGCTCAATCGAGGGAAGCCCCCTGAGCAAAACCCATCATAGTTTTACTTTACAAGTCACCCCTGGGCTGAGATATTTGT
This sequence comes from Neoceratodus forsteri, assembly GCA_016271365.2. Classification (NCBI taxonomy): domain Eukaryota; kingdom Metazoa; phylum Chordata; order Ceratodontiformes; family Ceratodontidae; genus Neoceratodus; species Neoceratodus forsteri. The sequence goes on from CM028132.1 coordinate 458,920,927, forward strand.
TTTTTCCAACCCAAAAATCTGGACATCTCATTCCTCCCTCGCAAATGAAGATGATGATCAAGGAATCTCATGATCAAAGAATTTTCAGGCTCGTGATCAAAGATCGTTAGCGAGCCATGATCAAAGAATTTAAAAGTTTAAAACTCCATTTTTTGATACAACTGCATTAAACCACAGGCATGGCTCAAGACAGGGAACCCCCCTATGCAAAACCTATCTAAGTTTTACTTCAGAAGTCACCCCTGGGCTGAGATATTTGTTTTTTCCAACCCAAACTGAAAACAAGATGGTGGCCATCGCGATCGATAAATTTCTCACGATCAAAGAATCTTTGATTACAAGCCTGCAAATTCTTTGATCATGAAGAGTGATCAGATAGCCAAAACCCCATTCTTATTTCGCAAAACAATCATATAAAGTTTTTCATAGACTTATAATGCGAGCTAAAAAGTTTAATAACTTGTGAATGGATTAATATTTTTAACCAAACAAAAAGTGGCATATTCCTTGATGCAAGTTCTTTCTATGTGCCAGGTTTCAGACTGGCACGCCACATGGCGGCTGCGCAACGCCACAAACATAATCCAAAAAACTGCCCTCAAAACTGGCAAAAAGTGCATCTTTCAGTGATTCACTGCACCAAAACTATATGTCCGACCAATTTAGCAGATCAAGAGATCTACAATGCCCCACCTTGCATACCAAATTTCATGCAAATCCATTGAATGGGTCCAAAGTTATTAACGTGCAAAATTTCAAGTTTAACATTAAAGTGCCTTCATAACCCTAACTATAGAGGAGTGACTTATATATATATATATATATATATATATATATAATATATATATATATATATATATATATATATATATATATATATATATATATATATATATATATATATATATATATATATATATATATATATATATATATATATATATATATATATATATATATATATATATATATATATATATATATATGCTCATGACAGCTTTCAAAAACTATGTGCTGCACAATGATTTTCACAAAACATTTACACAGAAATAATTCATGAAGGTTATAAAAAATCTATGTGCTATGTGATGATTTTCAAAATCTATGTGTATTGCAAAAAAGTACTAAGTACTTTCATGATGGTTTCTAAAACCTATGTGCTTTGCAAAGGTTTTTAGTTTGTGTTAAAGTTCCACATAAACAAAAACTGTATGTCAGATAACTTACTCAATATTTAAATGTTAAGGATGATACTTTACTGTGTGAGGGAGGGTATAAACACACCATATATATATATATATATATATATATATATATATATATATATATATATATATATATATATATATATATATATATATATATATATATATATATATATATATATATATATATATATATATATATATATATATATATATATATATATATATATATATATATATATATATATATATATATATATATATAATTAGATATTAGATATTGTAAATTAAACACAAAGCATTTGTAAAGAAATCCTTCATGAAGGTTTTGAAAATCTACATCTTGCATGAAGATTTTGAATAGAGCCGTCATGAGAATTTTCTAAGTCGCATACTAACCAAATTTGTAAAACACAGAAACAAGAAAACAGTTGAGAATATGAGTGACCACAAAAATCCCCAGAAACATTGTGTGTATTTAGTACTACAATTAACGTCACATATGAACAAAATAGTAAGAAAGTTATGTCTCATGTCTTGCTTTGTGCAGGGCCCACAGGGCCATGTGCAGTGAAAGAGAGAACTTATGCTTAGGGGCCCAAAGGGCCTTGCACATCCTGTACAAAGTTAGTTAGAAGTCACCTCCTGCTTTGTACAGGGCCTCAGAGGCCCAGGGCAAAGCAAGTTACCACTTTTCTTTATCAAAAACTAAAAGTAAATTCATGGTTAAAAAAAAAAAAAAACTATGTTACTGCAGATTAGGGGTTGTACTACCACATAAATCTCAAATTTCACATAGTGTAGAAATGTGCCGTTAGGGTTTTCAACCCAATGCCCACAAAGTTTGAAATGTGATATTTGGATTGTCGAGCCTAATTTTCATCACCTCCCCACCCCTACCTAAGGCCAAACTACATGTATGGGGCCATGTATAAATGGTCTGGTATCTCATATATGCCACAAATTAAACCCTGATGTTTTGTTTAAATTACAGAATGGTAGTATTCATATCCTGGTCTCAAAATCACTATATTGCTGACACAATCATTGTGCTATAAGATCTTGTACTAAAAGTACCATTAAATATTTCTGTCAAGGACAGTTGGATTTTTAGGTAGTGTAACCCCTATCCCATAAGATATATGGTGCAGCATTTGAAAGTATTGTATTGCTTTACCTTTTAGCCTTAAGACAGAGGGCTGGGATCCTATATGGTCTTTGTATTCTTTTTACTTCTGGTACAAAATGTCTGCATTTAAGGGGTGCTTTCCTGTATGTGGAGCACAAGGATGCTATCCTCTAGAAAAACACAAGCAGCAAGATAGTCACAGGGTAGCTAGGAGCAACTGATGTCTACGGTGGCATTTGAGTCAAGCATGCAGTAATGTATTTGGTGACTCAATGTTCCAGACCATCTCCCACTACAAGGGGCTACATTTATTCCCAGGCAATGCACGCTCCACAGTAATTGGGGAAACAGGAGGACCTGGCAAATACTGCACAGTAAGGAGTGCTCGTAGGAGGCTGGTGCCAACCTCCAAACTGGCTAACTAAAAACAAAAGAGGACAACACACTTGGACCTAGCATGCAATTCATTTCTACCCACAAAAACACATTTATCACTTGGCTGTCTTTCCTTCATTCCCTCCAAATGCCAGACACTTTCAATGGAAACCCAGCCCATGTCAATAGGCACTACAGTTAGAGCAGCAGAGCCCTGTGTGATCAGGGCTCATATGGCTGCATCTCTGGAACCCTTTTCTGCTTCAGCTTCAGCTTGTCCCACAGCTGATGTTCACACCCGACTGAGGTACCTGGATAGTGGCCACTACCTCTTACCCGTCCCCCTGATCTCTGTTTGGAATCTCTCAAACAGGAAAAGTGGGCACCACTGGATTTACTAGGAGCCCTGCAGCTCTGCACACAGCTCCTTGACTTAAGAAACATATGAGGAGGGATTAGAAGACCTGAATATGTCCTCTCTGGGAGACAGGTGGGAATTTATATAACAATAAAAAAAGTGACCAATGATAGCGTTTTACTGGTTTCCCACTAGGCATACAGTAGTACTTTTTTTTTTTTTTGACCGGGTAAGTGCACTAGACAAATTCTGCCTATTTTCAGGCACAACCCGGGGGGAGGGGGATACAGATGAAACCAACTGACCTTGAACCCAATTCGGCTGTTGGTGGTATTTTTTTTTTGTGTGAATTACTTGTTGAGAAATAATGAGGTAGACTCCTGGCCACTAGGAACTGTGATAACATTTTGATAAAGCCTTGTCAGCCTGCCCTACACAAGGACTTGTATGATCTCCCCATGAAGCTTTTATTTTTTTTTTTCATTTTTAACAATTTATTTACTCAGGATAGCCCAGCTGAGATGTAGTTTGTTTCCAGTAGAGTCCTGTGTCTACTCATTTCTGCAGCTGGGTGGACTGGGAGGTTAAATTATTTGCATAAAGTCACACGGAGTGTTTGAACCTGCAAAGTCATAGTTCCCAAGCTAGTGTATTAACAATTAGACCAAAGTACCTCTTTGTAGCTTTATAGTGTCTTGTATGTGTGTGGATGGGAGCAAGAGACTCTGAAACCATCAACCATATTTTATTTGTTAGGTGGCCAGAGCAGACAGTTGACCCCAGGCCTCAAGAACTTAAAAGCTAGTGCCAGAACCACAGGGTCACCCAACTTGCCCTCAAAAAAGGGAATTCTAATGCCTGTCCTGTGGTTTGGCAACATCATCACTAATTAGCATCCCTTTTGGCCAATGCCTAAGTGGAACTTTACATCAGTTTTTTTTTTTTGCATAATCTTTTTATTAAAGTTTCAAATAGGTATATGACAATATCCAACACAAGTGACAACACAAACACACACTTACTCAAAAGACAAATTCATCTTAACTATATACACATGGGTGCACTTCATTACTACAAGTCAGCATGGTCATAAAGATGAAATAAAAATAAAAATATGCATGCATTATAACTTCATGTTGGAAGCACCATATTGTACCAATTCTGCAACACACAACGGTCCCTTCTGCCAGTAGGCCAAAAAGTCAATTCCACTAAAATGCAGCTCATCAGTAGCCCAGAGGGTATTCTCAACCATGGAGATATGCCCTCCCCTAAGTATTGGGTCTCAACCAGAGACAAGGATGACAGAAAGGGGTCCCAGGCAACAAAGAATTTTTCCTTCTGTCCGGCCACCCTATAAGGCAGGTACTCTAAGGTGAGTTTCTGAATTGCTAAATTACGGCATTGTTGTACCATGGGGGTAGCACCAGAGGCCCAGGTGTTTACTATACAGTGACGAGCCAGGATCAATGACAACCTGGCCCACCGTGACATCAAGTCCCATTGTTCTGCCCCCAATTCCTCTACTCTGAACAGGAGCAAAGGGTTTTCATTGGGAGTTGTCTCCCCATCAGAGTATCTACTTCCTGCACTATATGTGCCCAGAAGGTCTGTAAAACTGAGCAAGACCAAAAATAATGATAGTTCGAGCTGAAGTCTGTCCCACACCACCCAAAAATCGGAGACGCAGCAGGCTTGAACTTGTGAACAATCAGGGGTGGGCAGTAGAGCCTGTGGACAAACTTATAAGGAGATTCTTTATATTTATTGCATATAAAGATACCTCTATGTAGGGTTAAAATATTGGCCCAGATACCCTCCTGAATAGAGGTTGCTAGGTCCCTCACCCACGAAAGTTTCTCTTTTATGAATAGGGTCAGGAAGAAATTGTCTCCCACAGTATACGGCCTTTCAGATTAAGCCCTTTGGGTCCTTCTGGGCCCCTAATATGAGATGTTCAACCTGTTCCAAGGATGAAGGAGCATCTTGACCTCTCCCCAAGCTCTTAACAAAGGCCCTAATTTGTAAAACGCAGAAGAGATGTGAATGTGGAATGCCGGTACACCCCTGCAATTGTTCAAAAGAGCATATTCCCTCTTTAGTGTGTAGATCCCATAAACATTTAAGACCCCTCCTCTTCCACTCGCGAAACCCTGGATCCTCTAGACCTGGGTGAAAGAAGGGGTTCCCATGCACCAGAGAGCAGCAGGGTCTCATCCTCAGATGCACCCACCATATGGCGCAACTGTCTCTAGCATTTCAGAACCGACTTGACCAAAGGGTTAGGATCCCCGATCTCCACCCCTGAGTATTTTCAATCCCCATGATTTGTGACTGGCCCTTCGTCCCTTTAATTAAGTTAATTAAACTAGCAAGGCACCTGGCTTGTTGCCCCATTCAAAACATTTATTTTTGATAAATAACCAAGCCTTGTGGGCCTTCCCTAATAATAACCCATTCAATGCCTCTCGGGCTACATTCAGCTGCTTGAGAAGGTCCTCTGTCTCACCAGTGGCCATTCTCCACTTGAGGTCCTTAAGAGTACGCTCAAGTTCCGCCCTCTGGGCCTTTTTGTATTTGGTTATGAAACTAATAATGGAACCTCTCATAAAGGCCTTGCTGGCATCCCAAAAGGTTTTGGAGGAGGAGGCTATAGCCTTGTTATTTTCCTGACAGAGCTTCCACTGGTCTTTGAGGAATTCCTGAAATTCCTCATTACCCAGGAGGTAAATTGGAAACTTCCAGGGTGGAGGGCCCTCCCACTCCACAGCCAGTCCCAGAGATAAGATCACCATAGCATGGTCTGAGATTTGTATGGGGCTATGCTTAGCAGATATTAACTTAGAATACCACCCATGGAAAATAAAAATATAATCTATTCTCTATCATATCTTGTGAGGGTGGGATTAAAAAATGTAATTCCCTCTCCCTAGGATTGGCTGTCCTTCAACTATCCACTAGGTCTAAATCATTGAGCCTCAGCTGCCGTTTTTTCAGGGGATCCCCACCCCTGCCCCACCTCTCCGAATGGTCCATATCGAGGTCCATAGCATAGTTAAAGTCCCCCCCCCCCCATCACCAGCCCCAGGAACTGCTCCTTAACAACGATATCCAATATACCCCAATAGAAACCCGGGTCACAGGTGGCTGGGGCATATATGCTAGCAAAGGTTACTTGTTCCCCAAACAGTTCACCTTCCACAAAAAACATATATACCCTCCTTGGGATCTGCCACAACTCTTCTTATGTAGAAGGGAAGGTGCTTATGGATTAATGCCACCACCTCCTGTTTATGGGACGTATAGGGCACTGCGTGGCACACCTCAGCCCAATTCCTGATCAACTTTTGCTGGTCCAAAGACATCAGGTGCATCTCTTGAATTATCTCTGGCTGTGCATGGTGGCATTTTAGTGCTGTAAGTACACTGGTGTGTTTAATCGTGGAAGAAAAGCGCCGGATGTTCCATGAAATGACTGTGATATCCCTAGTTGTACCCATCATTAAAAAGTATGCTCATTCTTAGAATGGGCAGAGGTCCTGTCATTGCCTCCCTACAAAACATAGACGAAAACCATCGTGCCTCCTCCAAAAACCTAATGCATTTGGACCCAGAAAGTGGAAAAAAACACCAACAATACATTGCAATGAACAACAAAGCTGGGAGTGTTGCGGAGCAAAAAGACAGAACATCTGGCCCTTCTTTACTCTCTGGTAGCTGCCAAAGGCAGAGGTTGAGGTATTGATGATAGTTTTCTTGGTAATTGAAGAGTTCCTTGAACTCCTCAAGCTCCTTCTCCAGTGTCGAGATTCTCCCAGGTAGCGGATTCATCGTAACTTCTAGCCAGGAGATCCTTTCCTCCGTCTATGTAATTCTGGTGGCTTGGACTGACGTTTGTTCTATAATGGTTTGTAGGCAGCTGTCCAGTTCAGTTTCTAACTTCTCCAGGTGCAGCTCCAATGCTGCCAGCACATGTGCTGTAACTTCACAGCCCAGGGACGCCATCTCTGTGTCAGACAGTGAAATTGGGCCCAGTGCTTCGGCCTGTAACATGGCGCCCTGCTTCTTCGAGTTTTTTCTTTGTTTAATCTTTATTAAATGCAGGCAAATATATATTACTGCATATGCAATTCAGAGACAGTAACCCCCAGAAGGATAGATGTACATATGTTACACTAATACTGTCTCGTGATTTCAATAGTGTTTTACATTTTCATCAGCTTCTTAGAATGCTGGCTCCGCCAGGCCTCAGTTCATACAGATTCCAAGCATGGAAACATTCATATAGGTATGGAAACCTTCATGTAGGCATCCATCCCTCTTGTACCCACTTTGTTTCCAGTCTGAGGGCCACCACCGCCCACCAGACTCTCAGAGGAGGAAAACACCTGATTCCATTGCCCACACAAGTGGAGACCAAATCTTTTCAAAGGTGCCCCACTTACCATTAGCAGTTAGTTGAATTTTCTTCAGCACCATACATTGTTTCATGTTCCCTACCCAATTAGTAATGGAAGGGGCTGCTGCCGACATCCACGTCTGCGCTATTGTCTTTTTTGCATTCACCGTGGCTAACTCTCGCAGTGGGGCAGAGGTCTTGTTCTGGGGGTGATTTGGATCTGCTCCCAGCATAAGCTCCAATGGGGATTTTGATGGACTGTATCCCTACACCCCACTCATTATTCTGTGTATTTCATGCCAAAGTGGTGCCACCTTGGGGAATGTCAATGCCAGGTGAAGGAACTCTGCTCCCTCAGCCCAGCACTTTGGGTGGGCACTAGGGTTCTTCAAACTGAAGGCATGTAACCTCTCTGGTGTAAGACACGTTCTGCACATAAACTTTAAGTGGACCTGTCTGAGTTTGTTACTGTGGGAGCAGATGCCCATGTGCTTGGCAGCCAGTCTCCAGACAGTGGGGTCAACTTTTATAGAGAGATCTTACGACCTCTTGGCAATTACCGAGTTTGCGATGTCAGTCCCCACACCCATCAGGGTCTGATAGTATGTGGATAGTGGTTTGCTGCTTGGTTGGGGTCTATACAGTTCTTTCTCAAAAGGAGAAGGTGGGGCCCACCCCTGTGATCTGTCCAGGGTTTCTCCCATTCTGCGTCTAACTTTGTGGTCCACAAAATAGTCACCTGGGTCCATTTGCTTAGTGCAAACTAATGTGGCAAAATCCTCAATTCCTCCCCCCCGAGTACAGCTGATGCGCAGAGTGGATCCCCAGGTGTTGCCATCTTAACAGATGTTGATGTTTGTGTGTTGTATAGGGCCCTTTACTTCTCATTGCATTTACAAGATCTGTGTATGGAGACTGCACCGGCACATGCCCAACGTATTTATGAGCCTCTAGCCATAACCCCAGAGTGTTCCTAGAGAAGGGATCTGTCATCTCTAGGGTCCAATGGGACCACATAGCCGCAGACAGTAAGCCAGAACACAGGGGCCCCCCCAAATCTTCCTCCTCCATTACCACACAAGTGGGCACATCCCCCCCCCCCAACTGGAATAAGACAACTGAGCTGCCCTATAATATTGCTGGAAGTCCGGGAGGTCCATTCCATCCCCCCAACTGCGTCAACAGATGGAGTATGCTTCGCTTTATCTGGGCTGTTCTCCCTCTTCACAAGAATTTGTGCAGAATGGTATTTATAAGCCTAAAGTGTGCCAGAGAGGCATGGATGGGCAATGGCTGGTATAGATACAAGCATCTGGGGAGAATCATCATCTTCACCATGTTTACTCTTCCCAGTAAGGACAGGGGCAGGGTCTGCTACCTCTTACATTCCTCCGCTAGTGTAAGGGTCAGTGGCTTGAAGTTGTGGGCATACAGAGATCCCATTTTAGTGGAGAGATGTATGCCCAGACATTTGAGGCAATCTACCAGTACTAGCCAATGCAGACTCATGACCAGTCCCACCCTATCTACTCTACCTACAGGTAAAAAGCTCACTTTCAGTACAATTAACTCTATGTCTGGAGAGTAAACCATATTCCTGGAGCAGAGTATGGACTTGAGGTAAGTCCTGGGCCAGGTTGCTAAAATACAACAGCAAATTATCAGCATAGAGTTCCACCTTATGCTCCTTCCCTCCCCCTTGATAACCCGAATGGTTCCCTGGTTCCTGATGACCGCAGCTAGGGGCTTCAGGGAGAGGACATAAAGAAGCGGGGAAAGAGGGCAACCCTGTCGGGCCCCCCTCCCCAATGAGAAGGGGGGTGTCAACTCCCCATTAACTGTAATCTGCACTGTTGGAGAGGTATACCATGTCCTAATCCAGCTCCATATTTGTGTAACAAAACAGTAAAAAGGTGCACAAAAACAAAACCAGTACTCACAAATAAAGCTCAAGTGGTTTTAATGTGCCAAACTCCACAGAATAAGTGCAGCAAAAGCCTCTAGTGCCTTGAACCCCTGCAGGTTCTTTAAAGGAGGAGTGAACAAGAAAGCAGCATCAATGCTTTTAAAGCCATGTCTTAAAGTGACATCATCATAAAGTGCAAAGTGATATACTGTACGTAAAAATAGCAAAAACATTTTTCTCAAAGTACAACAATTTCCAGACACCAAAGTATGAAAAATTACACATAATATATGTCCCTTATATAATAACATAAATTTAAATATAATGTTTTATAGCTAATTAATTCCTTTCATTTCATTTAGAATAGAAAGGAATTATAACCAATGGATGACAAAATCAGTGACTTCTGAATGTATTTAAACCGAGAAAAAAAGAAAGAAAAATTAGTAATACATAACAAACAGTACACAATAATAATCCAAGGCCAAATACTACCCCAGATGGCAGTATAATCACAGAGAATTTTCCGCAAACCTACAGCTGGAAATTCACTCTTGAGAAATGACAGTTGCCATCCACCCCATTTATTGAGATGGATTTCAAAGGGGCAGTTACTGAGGTTGACAATTGTTCAAACATGGAAAATTTTGAGAAACGTGCTAATGATTTAACCCTTAGGTTCCAGGATAGAGGCTATAATCTGGATTTGTTGGAAACTGCTTACAGACATGCTAAATCCCAAGAATGTCAGGATCTGTTGAAACTACAGGCCAAACCTCCTGATGTGCCCAATGTTGTTAACTTTATCGCAGAGTATAACAATATTACTCCTAAAATTGCGGGGGCATTGAGAAGATTTTGGCACGTGCTTGACATAGATCCTGACTTTAAGAACAAGCTGGGTGAGCAACCAAGAGTAGTATATAGACAAACATTTCTCAATGCTGGAGTTCGTCATTGGGATTGCTGTTGGTACACACCGATTGGCAGGACTACAGTTCCCAGCAGCAAGAACAAGTTATGCCACCAAGTTCACATTCCTGTTGAAATACAGTGAAGTGCATACTGTACCTGTTTCCTCAATTCGTGATCTGGCTTCGAAGAGTGACGTTGTGTCTGCGGTTCAGAGAAGATGAGGGCACTGAAGCCCCACCATGGGTGTGGGGGGGGGCGTTATGGTTAGAAACCCTAACGTCCCAGGCGTTTGTTGGTATTTGTACTACATATTTTCAACATGGCCCTTTGTGATCCCCACCTCATGAAAGCATTTGAGACTTCTGCTCATGAACAGTGGCACTGTGATTTTGTTAATGTGTCCCGAACGTTGATTTCTCACAGCGACTGTGCCATTCTGCACCAGATGTGCAAAAACACAGTTCAGGCAGGATGTGAAAAATTACAGCTATACCATTCATAGGGTAGGTGTAAAGAGAAAGCAGTGTTGAACATCTGGACTGAAAATATTAAAAATGATCGAACATACGAGTGAGAGTGGAAACAGCGCAATGCATGCTCATAGAATAGTCATTTTATGAACATTTGTCACCAAATTTACAACATAGGTATTTTGGGACCTCCACTCATGAGCAGTATCACTGTGATTATCTTAATCTGTCCCGAACACCGATTTCCCACAGCAACCGCTCTATTCTGCGCCGGAAGTGCGAAAACACATTCATCCAGGATGTGAAAAATGACAGCTGTGCTGTTCATAAGGAGGTGTAAAAAAATGCCAATGCTAAAAATCTGGAGTGAAAATATAACAAATTCATGAAGTTGCATGTGTGCGTGGAAACTGCGCAACGCATGCTCATAACACTTTCATTATATGGACTTTTGTCACCAAATTTTCAATATAGGTATTTTGAGACCTCTGATCATGAACAGTGTCACTGTGACTTTTATAATCTGTCCCGAACACTGATTTCCCACACCGACCGTGCTATTCTGCACCGGAAGTGCGAAAACACATTTTGGCCAGGATGTTGAAAATGACAGCTGTACCGTTCATGAGGAGGTGTAAAAAAAAAAATACCAATGTTGAAAATCTGGAGTAAAAATAGTACATATTCGCAACATTACAAGTGTGCGTTGAAACTGCATAATGCACGTTCGTAACACAGTCATTTTTATGTTGGCTCGAGCTTGCGTGCCAGCCAACATATTGCATTAGTAGCAGATTTGGAGGCACGGTCACTGTTGGGCGAATGCAGGGCACGCATCAGTAGGTGCGTCCCTCATTTCCCAATAAGGCAGCATGCAGGTGCCATACCAGCAACACATAATGTTTCAAGCACATCTAAAGAAAGGTCCACTGCAATGAGAGCCAAGCTTGTCATGCAGCAGCACCTTCCGATGTGCCTTTGTTGGTGAAGCAAACATGGTGGCAGGCGGTGGCGGAAGTCACTGCCACAATGCCAACATTCGGGGGGTGCCCAATCCCTCTGTTGGCATGCCCTAACCCATTTCATGTGTCAACGGGGGAGCCCACTCCCCAATGGCATAATGCCCCCCCATTTGTTGTGTGCTGAGTAGGTGCCCAATCCCCCTCGGCATTTGCCCCCCCTTTGGTATGTGCTGGTGGGGTGCCCAATCCCCTGTTGGCTAGCCCCCAAACAGTCAGGTGGGAAGCTAGGAGCCCACCCCAGCGTGCCAAATGCCCTGTTAAAAAAAAAAAAGTCCCACCATGTTTTTTTTTTTTTTTTTTTAAACCTGTAAAAGAAGAAAACGTCCCTCAGATCCATCCTGCCTCCCTTCCCAGCCTGCACCCACTCTCTGTGCACCCTGCCTCCCACTCCCCTGCTTCACCCCACACTTACCTCCGAGTCCGGCGCGACTATCTTCGGTGGACTGGGAACACATCTGCACTCTTCAAAGCCGACCGCGAACTGAAAAAATGCTGGTAAGCTGTATAATGGCATAAATAGGGTTTTTTCAACTTTGGTGCATATCTCAGGCATTTTTAGGAATTGTGGCACCAAATTTTCAACATGGGGTTATTGGAGCCCCTCCTCATGAATTCAGTCACTGTCATGGCATTTTTCAGTCCGGAAAGGTGATTTTGCGGTCACTGCATGGAATCACCTTTCGGGACTGATTAATGAAATGACAGTGCCACTGTTCATGAGGTGGGCTCTCAAAAAGCCTTTGTTTATTTATTTTATTTATTTATTTAAATTTTGGTGACCGGGTAGGCCCACTGAGACCGCGATGGTGTCTTTTTCAGGGGCGACTCGGGGTTAATTACAGTCAACAGTACAATAAGAAGTAGGAACAATTCAAGGGAAAGTATGCGGATACAGACATTAGAATTAGGACATATAGTACAATCACAGGCAGGTTAGGTAACGTTGAGAATAACATGGGGGTAAACACTAGTTTCACAAAAGTGGCAGTTACATAAGGTGCTTTCATCAGGTCAGTTTACAGGTTATAATTTCAAGTGTTTCAAAAGTGATAAGATTCAACTGAAATAGGATACCAACATGTTAGGCGGCAGGGTTTTAGTATCAGAGGTGGAGTGCTATTATTGGTCCTCAGCGGTGGCATGCACAGAGGCTTATCTCTAGAAGGTGCATCTTTAGGAATTTATTAAAGCCCCCAAAGGAGATGCAGTCTTGAAGATTGCTAGGTAGGCCATTCCATAGGGACGGTATGTAATTTTCGAACGACCGAAGACCTTGGCATGTTCGGACTTTTGAGACGTGGAGAAGTCAACGACACTAAGATCTAAGTGTTCTTTTAGGCTGCTTGAGTACTAAGGTACGACTCGGACTCAGGGGAAGCATTTGTTTGTAGAAGCTTGAAAGCCAAGCATAGGGAAGTGTAAGCCAGTCTGCCCTCCAGGGAGGGCCAATTCAGTGAGTGGAGTATATTACAATGGTGTTCTAGGGGCTGGGCTCCCAGGGCAAAGTGTCTGACTCTGTGGTACAATTTTCCTAGCTTTCACATCTCTGCGTTTTGCATTGAATGTAGCACTGGGACACCATAAAATATGATGGGCAGGAGCATGCCCGTGGGTATCTTTAGCCTGGATGCCTGAGTGAGAAAAGGGGTTAGACGGTACATGAGTCCAAGCTTTTGATTTAGCGCCTTGGTTAATTGTTCAACATGAACCTTGAAAGAGCAGTCTTGATAGATATATACTCCCAGGTATTTGATGCAATCCACCACCTCAATAGGATGGCCACTGGATAGATAAGGGGATAGTAAACATGTTCTGTTGGGGCCCAATTTACTGGGTCCAAATAGGATGGCTTTGTTTTTTTTCTCATTTAAGACTAGCCTATTTGTCAGGAACCAGGTTTCCAGTAGGGAGAGATCGTGGTTCAGGAGCTGGTTTAGCTGCGCAGCATTTGAAGCAGATCTTTATAGTACTGCATCATCAGCATAGAGGGTCACTTTGGCTCTGCTGCAGTGCTTTGGTAGGTTGTTGATAAACAGGGAGAATAGAAGGGCCCCCAGTATTGAACCCTGTGGGACACCCTGAGCAATGGAGCGCTTGCCTGACTCCACCCCTTGCCATCTGATTATCTGAGATCTCTCTTGCAAGTAATCTTTAAACCACCGTGTTGAGTGGTTGTCCAGTCCGAGAGCTAAGCTGCTGGATGAGTAATTTATGGTCTACTAGATCAAAGGCCTTGGTAAGGTCTATGAAGACCACACCAGTAAGTTGGCCTTTGTCTTGGGCAGCAAGGATGTCGGATGTTAGACTCACCAAGGCAGTATCAGTACCATGTTGTTTTCTGAATCCGTGTTGCTGTGGAGTGAGGAGGCTATGTTGTTCAGCATATGCCTGGACTTGTTGATATACAATTCTCTCAAGCATTTTATTTAGTGTGCAGAGAATAAAAATCGGTCTATAGTTTTCTACTAGCTCACTGGGTCCTCCCTTAGGGATCGGGGTAACCAAAGCTGTTTTCCAAGCTGAGGGGACTTTGCCTTCCATCAGCAACCTATTGAACAACCACATGACTGGCACAGCAATTTCTTGGTCAGCCAGTCTGAGTAACCTGGGTTCAACCTTGTCGTAGCCTGGAGAACCATTTGTCTTAATGCTCCTAATGAGTTTTAGGACCTCAGGTTTTGATGTTAACCTAAGATGAAAATTAGGTGATGAGGAGAGATTCAAAGAGTCATCTGAAGATGGCTGTTTTGGTACGCAGTGATGAACCCTGTACTTGCCAAGGTCAGTGAGGAATTCATTAAAGGCATTTGCAGCATCTTGTGGGTTTGTGTGGTGAACATCTCCCACAACAATGTCACAGGCATTTAGCGTGTGGTGGCCTTTCAGGAGCACGTTTATTTGGGACCAGAATTTCTTGGGGTTAGAGAGATTTTTTGTTTGTAGGTTCTTGAGGTACTGTCGCTTGGCCTGTTTTAAATCTTTTTTTACAAGAGTTTCTGAGCATTCAGTAACGGACCCAGTCATTGGTTAAATTAGTGGATTTGTACCTGCCCCAGGCCCTGTCCCTTTCCCTCATGAGTTTTTTAGATCACGTGTCAGCCACCTAGACTGTTGTCCTTTGACTCTCATTTGTTTTAGAGGGGCGTGTTTGTTGGTGGCCGAGAGGAAATTCTTGGTGAAAAAGGCCAGGGCAGAGTCCAGGCTGGGGGCAAGATTAATTTGAGCCCAGTCAATTCCCAACAGGGTATCCCGGAAGGACGTAACATCGAAATTGGAGTAGTCGCGTGCCAGAAAGCTACGGGGAGGTGGAGTTGGATAGTAATTTTTCCATATACCAAAGATGGGGGCGTGGTCGCTTAGGGAGTCGGCAAATGTACCGGCTAGCTTGAATCTATTGGGGTTAGACACCAGTAGCCAATCGAGGGTGGTATGGTTTCCGGATTTCGAATTCAGTCTTGTTGGTTCATGGATCAGTTGGGTAAGCTTGGCCTCTTGCAAGCTGGACTTAATGTCAGTCTTATTTGAGGGGCCCCAGTGGAGATTAAAGTCACCCATGACTATTTTCTCATGTGGAGGCAGGTCAGGGATAAGCTCAGTAAGGGCCTTTAGCGCTTCTGTCGCAATCTTAGGAGTGTGGTAAACACATCCTATTAGTAGTGGCTTTGTACCCCCCAGTAGTACTTTAATAAATAGTGTTTCGCAGCCCTCATCCGTCTTTGCTGGGATCTCTGCTAAAGACACCGTTAATGATTCCTTAGTATATATGATAACCCCTCCACCCTTTTTTCCTATTCTGTCCTGTCGGAAGGTTTTGAATCCAGGGATCGTAATCTCGTGTGCTAAGATCATGGGTTTGAGCCATGTTTCAGAGATGGCTAATACGTCAGGGGAGTGTAGGTCTGCCCAGACTTCAAGCTCTTGCAGTTTAGGTCTCAGACTATTTATAGTGATATGCACCAGTTTCAGCCCTTTAGTGTTGGTCCAGCAGGGCAGAGAGGGAGTTACATTTGGGATATTTGTGCAGGGTGGACCTGAGTTTGTTTCAATATCCCTTGCTAGCAGGAGTTTTAGGAGAAACCATACCTTCTGGAATGCCTTGAATGGGTGTTTGTTTAATCTGAGGAGTGTTGCGCAGGCGTAGTAATGACCATTATTCCTGATACTGTTCAGAATAAGAAGGCTAGGGTAGTGGCTTAACTGAGGATAGACACAGGGATAATGAGTTAGTATGAGGCCAGGTGGCAGACTATAATTCACCTCGGAGTTTAACATTAGGTGGTCTGTATATAGTGTAAGAAAGATATAGCCACTCCCCAGAAGTATGCCCAGCAGCATGCTTGGTATTGTAAATTAATTTCTGACTACCTAGTTTATGATACAACTGGCAGTTTTGTGGGTAGTAGGCGATTTGGTAGGGAGAGACAGAGATACTTCCCGAGTTGCACAGTGATTTGCCGGTGGTGCAAAAAGGCTGAGATTAGAGAAAGCAGGTGTAGTGAAAGCTAAACGCCACTAGAGGGGGTATTGGAGTTTTGTATTGGGCACAGTAGCCAAAAGCTTCTTTTGTTATAGCAGCCACTAGTGGACAGCTGTGATAACCTGCAAATGGAAAAGTCACCTGAAAGGTTAATTTCAGTCAGCTGCTTTATCCTATAAAAAGGAATGACGACCAAGGGTGGTGGAGGGGGCGGCGGGGCAACTGATGCGTAGCACTGGCGGGGTCCACGCTCTGCCGTTTACGCTCCTCGTCCTGGCCTTCTTTACCTGTGCAGTTTATTTTGTTTGAATTCATTTGAATTCCACGCCTTTTGCAGGGAGGCGATCAACTTGGGGCTTGGGAAGAGTCCGGCGCCTGTGAGGGAGGGCTGTTCGGTTGCCCTCACGACCCAGAAGGCTCCCAGAGAGCCGGTTTGTCTCTGCAGAGAAAGAGGAAAAGGTCAGGCTTTTATAGAGATCCTACACAAAGCAGCAGACTAAAGGAGCATTGGGGGTGGGGATCGCGTATCCAAAGCAGTTAGTTATTTTAGCCCAGCCCTGGTTAAGCTCATCATAGGACTTTTTAAACAAAGAGGGCTCAGGTAGAGAAAAATAATTTTTTGCAGGCACTGGGGTTTGTAAGGTTAAAAGGTACAATGGCAGTAGAAGTTTAGCAATTTGGGTACTCTGATAAAATATTTTCTATGGTACTACAAGTTTAACTGATTCGGTTTATAAGATAAAGGTCTTGGTCAAAGAGCGAGCTTTGCAAATTTGGTGAAGAAAAATCCCCAAAATGATTGTTTTATGAGCGTGCATTGCGCAGTTTCCAGGAACGCTCGTAACTTCGTGAATTTGTAACATTTTCATTCCAAATTTTCAACACTGGCATTTTTCCACACCTCCTTATCAACAGTACAGCTGTCATTTTACATATCCTGGATGAAATGTGTATAGCGCGGTCACTGTACGAAATCAGTTTTTGGGACAGTTTGACAGAATGACAGTGACACTCTTCATGAACGGAGGCCCTAAAATGCATATGTTGAAAATTTGGTGATGGAAGTCCATAAAATTACTGTGTTACAAGCATGCGTTGCCAGTTTCCATGCGCCCTTGTAACTTCGTAAATGTGTAATATTTTCAAGCCAGATTTTCAACACTGGCATTTTTTCACACCTCCTTATGAACAGCACAGCTGTCATTTTTCACATCCTGCCCAAAATGTGTTTGTGCACCTGTGGTGCAGAATGGCTAGTCGCTGTGGGAAATCAACTTTTGGGACAGACTAACAAAACCACAGTGCCACTGTTCATGAGAGGAGGTCCCAAAATGCCTATGTTGAAAATGCATCTCTTCAGGGTGGGGGTGAGGTTGACATCAGTTCAATACTTCACTGCCATTACTATTATGGATCTCTAACTCCTGCACTACCAATGCCAATGCCAGCGAGATAACATTTGGCATTGACAAATGTTGGTTTGGAATTTTGTCACCAAATTTTCAACATAGGCTTTTTGGGAGCCCACCTCATAAACAGTGACACTGTCATTTCGTTAATCGATCCCGAAAGGTGATTCCGCACAGTGACCGCAAAATCATCTTTCTGGACTGAATAACCACATGACAGTGACTGAATTCATGAGGTGGGGTCACACGAACCCCATGTTGAAAATTTGGAGCCAAAATTCGCAAAAATGGCCAAGATATGCACCAAAGTTGAAAAAATAAAAACATTTATGCCATTATACAGCTTACCGGCATTTCTTCAGTTCACGGTCATCTGTGAAGAGTGACGACATGTTCACGGTCCACCGAAGATCATCGCGCCGTGCTCCGGAGGTAAGTATGGGGCGAGGATGTATGTGGGGAGGTGGGGTGTGTGTTGGGGAAGGGGGCAAGAGACTCAATGAGGAACCGTTTTGTAGTTTACAGGCTTAAAAAAATGTAAACACATAGCAGGAAGGTTCTCTTACTTACAGGTTCTTTTGTCATGCTGGGGTGGGCTCCCAGTGTGCCAACTGAGTGTTTTTTTGGGGGGGCTATAGCTGATGGGGATTGGGCACCCCGTCGCACATTCCAGTGGGGGCAGAGCCAGGGGACTGGGCACCCCGGCACATAACAAATTAGAACATTATGCCGACAGGGAGTGGGCTCCCCGTCAGCAAATGAACTGGGAGGGGGCATGTTGACAGGGGGATTGGGTACCCCCGTAGGTTTAGTTCTATTAAACTTTGGTACAGCTGCACAGAACAAATTGTGGGGGGAGGGGCATTATGCCGATGGGGAGTGGGCTCCCCTGTCAGCAAATGAACTGGGAGGGGGCATGCTGACAGGGGGACTGGGTACCTCCATTTTTTTTAAACTGCGAGGGGGCATGCGGAAGGCCTGGGCTCAGTGTGTTCACACTGCTGTAAACTACAGCAGTGTGAAAGCGTAATCAGGAATGCAATGCAGGAATGCTACTTTAAAGTACCAAGCTGCGCCACTATTGGTGCAGCTCCGTCCTTTGAAAAGGTTGTCCAACTTAGCCCAAACAGCTGAAAGTGAGTCATCGCCAGCCTGCCAACTGATTTGCCTGCCACTGATCTGCCCCTAGAAATGGAGCTCTCCATTGGGCACACCCCTGTAAAGCACCTCTAACAACAATGAGTTAATCTGTACCTGCGTGCCATGACGAACTCAAAAAGGTATGAGTATTAAAAATAAGGTAGCAAAAAGTAATTTTGCTGCAACCGTCTCTAATCCAATGGGCTTGCAGATTAGACCTGGATGCAACAGATGTGGGGCCTATAACATCTGTAAATTTATGATTACAGGCCAGGTTTTTCTGAGCCCTACTACTGGTTACACTAATCATATTCAATGTTTTTTTGACTTGTAAAACAACTTTTGTTATTTATGCGCTTTGGTGTGATTGTCCATTTCTATATGTAGGAATGACCACCCGTAGCCTCAAGGAAAGAATCCAGGAACATGTTCGTTCTATCAATAATAGATGGTGTGACACTCCAGTAGGAAGCCATTGGGGTTTCCACCATGATTTTGATTTAAAATGTTTTCACTTTATGGGTATTGACCATGTTAAGGCATTACCAAGAGGCGGTGACAGAGGCCAAATATTGAGACAAAAAGAAAGCAGATTTATCTTCCTGTTAAATGTCTCCCACCAAGCAGGAATTAATGATGGATGGGATCTACAGCCTTTTCTCTAATTCTGCATTATCCCTCTTGTATCTTTTGTGCCCTGCCATTAGTGTCCTAATTGTACCTTTAATGTATTCAACTGTTTTTTCTAAATGATGTAGACCTTAGGTAATCTTGCATTTGACTGTTTTCTTTTACTTTTCCTTCCCCTCCCCCTTTTTTGTCTCCCTTTTTTCCCCTCTCCACCCCTATTTTTATGTTTGCTTGCACGCATGTGCAAGAAACATAGTGCCATCATTGGAGTTTTCGGAGGTGTGTCAGCCCTCTTGCAATTCAGTCAGTGTGTTTGCAGGTACAGCCGCAGTTCTCCAATGCCTGCTGGAGCTGTCTATGACAGCTCCAAAATGCAGTGGCGGACAGTTGAAAGGGGGAGCTACGCTTCAGTGAGCAGCGATCAGATATCGCCTGCTCATGCGTGCTCCCCTACACACACACACACACACACACACACACACACCGCATGTGTACTGCCCCCACGCACACACTGTATAGCCGAGCGGGGTGCCCAATCCCCACGTCGGCTGTGCTGTGCCCCGGAACAGTTTCATATGCCACGCTGGGTACCTACCCCAGCGTGGCTACATCGTATAGTCGACGGGGTGCCCAATCCCCGCCGGCTC
Source organism: Neoceratodus forsteri (assembly GCA_016271365.2). Taxonomy (NCBI): domain Eukaryota; kingdom Metazoa; phylum Chordata; order Ceratodontiformes; family Ceratodontidae; genus Neoceratodus; species Neoceratodus forsteri. The sequence goes on from CM028132.1 coordinate 458,941,009, forward strand.
CACTGTGTCCCCCGAGTACAGGGTGCCACGCTGACAGCCCACCCCAGCGTGGCAACAGATGCCATGGCCAATGGGGGTGCCCAATCCCCATCGGCTCCATGCCCCCAGCCGTCCCTTCTGCCACACTGGGAGCCCACTCCAACATGGCAAATGTCCGCGTCGTCGTAATAAAAAAAAACAAAAACCTGAAAATCGAAAACAGTCCCTCGGTGTGTCTGCCCCCACCCGCGCCCACCCACTGTGCACCCTGCCTCCACACCCCTCACCCCATACTTACCTCAGAGCTTGGTAGCGGCAGTCTTCGGCGGACTGGGAACACGTCTGCACTCTTCAAAGCCGACTGCGAACTGAGGAAATGCGGTAAGCTGTATAATGGGATAGATAGGTTTTTTCCACTTTATTGCATATCTCAGGCATTTTTGGAATTTTTGCAAATTTTCAACATGGGGTTTTGGGACCCCTTCTCATGAATGCTGTCACTGTCATGACGTTACTCGGCGAAGGTGATTTCGCACTGCATGAAATCACCTTTCTGGATGATTAGCGAGCGACACTACCAGTGTTCATAAGGTGGGCCTCTCAAAAGCCTATTTCTTGAAAAGTGGTGGCGCTCTAAAAAGCATGTTTGTTTTTGACGTCGCGTATGCAGTTCCTCACGCACGCCTGTAAGTTTGCGAATTTTCAATATTTTCACTCCAGATTTTCAACACTGCCATTTTACCACATCTTCTTATGAGCAGTACAGCTGTCATTTTTCACATCTCACCCAAAATGTGTTTCTGCCCATAGAAACATAGAAACATAGAATTTGACGGCAGATAAGGACCGCTTGGCCCACCCAGTCTGCTCATTTCCCTACCTGATGGATAAGCTGCAGATCCTAGTTAACCAGCAGCCTACTTCTTCCTACCCCAACCCCCTAGAATTGCCTTATGACTGTCCCAAGCATGCTTGAATTCCACCACTGTTTTTGATTCCACCATGTCGCGCACAATGGCGCAGTCAGTGTGCGAAATCAATGTACGGGACACATTAAGAAAATCACAGTGACACGGTTCATGAGCAGAGGTCTTAAATGGCTATGTTGAAAATTTGGTGAAAAAATTCCTACAAATGACTGTTTCTGACGTCGTTACCCAGAGTTCCCTCTTGCCTTTCGTAAGTTCGCAGATTTTCAATATTTTCACTCCAGATTTTCAACATTGCCATTTTACCACACCTCCTTATGAGCAGTACAGTTGTCATTTTTCACATCTCACACACAACATGTTTCTGCCCATGTAGCGCACAATGGCGCAGTCGGTGTACAAAATCAGTGTATGGGACATGTTAAGAAAATCACAGTGACACTGGTCATGAGCAGAGGTGTTAAAATGGCTATGTTTAAAATTTGGTGAAAAAATTCCCCAAAATGACTGTTTTAGGGTAGCACGTGCGCCCGGATTCCCTCATACGCTGGCAAGTTTACCATTGTAATGTTGCACACACCAGATTTTCAACAGTGCCATTTACCACACTTCCTTATGAGCAGTACAGCTACCATTTTTCTCATCTCACCCAAAATGTGTTTCCGCACATGTAGCGCACAATGGTACAGTCGGTGTGCGAAAACAATGTTTGGGACAGATTAAGAAAATCACAGTGACACTGATCCTGAGGTCTTAAAATGGCTATGTTGAAAATTTGGTGACAAAACTCCATAAAATGACTGTGTTACAAGTGAGCATTGCGCAGTTTCCAAGCACCCTCGTAAGTTCATGAATTTGTAATATTTTCAGTCCAGATTTTCACCAGTGGCATTTTTCCACACCTCCTTTTGAACAGTACAGCTGTCATTTTCCACAACATGGCCGAAATGTGTTTTCACACTTTTCAGCACAGAAATGCGTGGTCGCTGTGGGAAATCATTGTTCGGGACAGATAAAGAAAAACACGTTGACACTGTTCATGAGGTCCCAAAATGCCTGTGTTAACAATCTGCTGTAAAAAAAATCCCTAAACTGGTTACATTACGGGTAAAGCAGCAGTTCTACGCACTGTGACTTCACCAGTTTTTTAAGATTTCACAGCAGATTTTCAACATTGCCATTTTACACCTCCCATGAACAGTACCGCTGTCATTTTTCACATCCTGTTCGAATGTGTTTTGCACCTGTGGTGCAAATGCCATAGTCACTGTGCAAAAGCAGTTTTCGCTACCAAACTGATATTGCCACTGTTCATCAAGTGGGGTCACAAAAAAAACATGTTGAAAATTTAGATAAAAATACCTTGAATGCCTGAGCGTTAGGGTTTCCGACCATAACACCCCACCCTGTAGAGGAAGACGGGCATCAGGGGTGTGACTTAGGATTCTTGCCTGTCATGCTCATACCATTCCACCCCCCACACCCTGCAGCTAGTGAGAGGCATCAAGGTGTGCCTCGGACTCTTCGGGCCCAAACTTCACCCCATTCTCCTATACCGCACCCATCTCACCATATTTCCTGATGAAATGGTGTGCGCATAAGGGCCAAAGACCCCAAGGCACACCGTGACACTTGTCAGTGTGTGTAGGGTAGGGTGTGGTGAAATGGCATGGTCGTTATGCCTGATGACCCAAAGGCGCACCCCAATGCCTGTCACTCTCTGCAGGGTGGTGGTGGGGTTGGCTTCAGTTCAATACTTCACTGCCATTCCTATTATGCAGCTCTGTAACTGCTACACTACCAATGCCAATGCCAGCAAGCAAACATTCGGCATTGACAAATGCTTGTTTATCATTGGCCTTGGATTATTATTGTGTACTGTTTGTTATGCATTACTAATTTTTATTGTTTCTAGGTTTAAACACATTCAGAAGTCACCGATTTTTTCATCCATTGGTTCTAAATGAAATAAAAGGAAATAATTTGATATAAAACTTTATTTATATTTAAATGTATATTATTATATAAAGAACATGTATCATGTGTAATTTTTCATACTCTGGTATCTAGAAATTTTTGTACGTTGAGAAAAAATGTTTTTACTATTTTTTTGCATATCACTTTGTACTTTGTGGTATTGTCATGGCTTTAAAAGCATTGGTGCTGCTTTCTTGTTCACTCCCCCTTTGAAGAACCCACAGGGGTTCGAGGTGCTTGGGGTCTTTGCTGCACTTGTTCTGTGGAGTTTGGCACATTGAAACCACTTGAGCTTTATTTGTGAGTACCGTTCTTGTTTTTACGCACCTTTTTGCTGTTTTGTTCCATGTTGTTTTGGGTGCAGCATTTTTTCATGATATGAGTGCTTGAAATATTGCTTTGTCCATATTTGTGTACCCTGCTCCATATGCCTCTAGGTCTTAAACATGTACCCCCACTCCACACGGTCAAACACCTTTTCGATATCCAAGGTCAAGATGGCAGCACCATGTCTCTCTGCGATCCTGTGTCACACATGTAGAATATTCAGTGTCCTTCAGATGTTGTGCTTCCCCTGCCAGCCTGCACAACTATGGCCTGGCTGGGATGGACTAACTCAGGCAGTAAAGATTCCAAGTGGGATGCCACCACCTTGGCCAGAATTTTATAGTTGGCTATTAGAAGTGAAATTGGGTGGTATGATGCACATTTGTGTGGGTCCTTCCCCTGTTTTGGTAGTACAGTTATTGTGGCTGACCGTGTGGAAGGAGGTAGTTCCCCTCGTTCCAGGGCCTCTGTGAGCATGTCATGGAGGGGTTCCATCAGCATCAGGGCAAAGGCTTTAAAAAAGTCAATGGGTAAGCCATCCAGTCCAGCAGCCTTCCCCCCTTTCATCGTTTTAATTGCCTTTAGCAGTTCACCCGTTGTCAGTGGGGTTTTCAAACTGTTGCCCTCAGTCGATGTTAGGGCAGGGACTGGAGCTTTTGCAAAGAATTCCTCCATTTGTTGGCCCAAAGGGGATACCTCTGAGGTGTATAGTGTTTTATAAAAGGCCCAAATATGGCCCCTATCTGGGCCATAACAGAGGTGACTTGGCCTGTTCCAGTGTGTAACTGGGCTATGGTCCGATCCCCCTCCCGCTTGCGCAGCTGCCAAGCCAAATATTTCCCACCTTTGTCCCCATCAACGTATGCCCTGGATTGGGAGAGCAAGATCGAGTGCTCAATCTGAGCTGTACTCAGGAGGTTGAATCACCACTTCAGTTTTTCCACTTCCCTATATAGGCTCGGGCCAGGCTGTTGCATGAGAGCAGCTTCACAGGCAACTATCTTTTCTCTAAGTACCTCAAATCTCTCTCTCTCTCTCTCGGGTGCTCTCTTCTTGTACGCTGAGTAAGCAATCACATGACCCCTAATATAGGCCTTAAGAGCTTTCCATCTTGTACCGTGAGTGGCGTCACCTCTTTTATTGTGATGCAGAAATTCTTCAACCCATGTGGACACAGCCTCCCTAAAGGATGGGTCTTCAAGCAGAAGTGGGTCTCGGCGCCAAGGTCTGCACTTTGTGGAGGTGTCCAGGTTGGACAGAACCACCGTGAGAAGAGAGTGATCCGATATCAGTATTGGAGAGTAGCCTGAAGATTATATATTGGGAAGAGTGGAGGGGCTGATTAGCATCCAATCCAGCCTGGTATATGACTGATGTGCACGAGAAAAGAAACTGTACTCATGACTGGTCGAGTGCTGGTGCGGCCAAACATCAATCAGGTCATAGGTCTTCTCTAATTCACCCAGGGCTTTAGCATTCTTGGAGGTGGGAATGGGAGCTGGATTAGATCTGTCAGCCACTGCGTCACTAACACAGTTGAAGTCTCCCTCCAGTATCCTTGGTCCTGGTAGGGAGGCCAAGTCCACTGGAACATGCTGAAAGAAACCTGGATCTTTCATGTTTGGGGCGTACACCATGCCCACAGATAGTGCTCCAATCCCCTCCAATGTAACATTGGCCAAGGTATACCTCCCCCCAGAGTCCATCACAGACTGGTTAATCTGGACTCTAGAACAGCAAGGGAACCAAATGGCCACCCCCCAAGCCTTGGTAGAGAAACATGACGTGATCCACTCATCCCCAGGCTCTCAGCTGTTTTCGCAGCTTCAGCACTAGACATGTGTGTCTCCGGCATGAGCACCACTTAGAGTTTATGCCTTTTAACCTCAGCCACAATACATTTATGTTTCACAATGGATTTAAGGTTATTAACATTTCATGTGGCCAGCTTGATCATGTCAACCATTATCCCTTTGAAAACCTGGCATTGCTACGGCTGGGGCCCAACCCCAGACGCATCCCAATTACTCATTGAAAAGCATCAACTTTACTGTACTATTACTATTTTGCCTGCATGCATATTCCCCCCTTTAACAATCACCCCCATGCCCCCTACCCTGAAACTAACTTGCAAACCACCCCATGAACTTTGAACAACCACATTGATTAATGCAATTAACACAACTGAGTAACTGTTAGTTCCCTTTGAAACTCCCCCACCCCCCGGACTGGGCACAGCCTTACTCAGCCAGTCTTCCCATACAAATTAATGGCAGATTTACTCTCCTATCATCTTGGGCACCATTCCAAGATCGTGTACCAAGAACATCACTTACCTAAGGTTATGTATATACATCGGACTTACCACAGGGTGTTGGAGTCAGCACTCAGGGCAGGCAGGACAAGGGCTCAGTCAGGTCAGGGCAATGGGGTAACCACAGCAATAACCACAATCAGACTTGTCCCTCTCATCCCACTGTATACCAACACTGAGATTTCAGGGGCCCCCCCAGCTGGTAGTGAGACCCCCCTGCTAACATGAGAAGATTCCTCCTTACCACATCTCCCTCTGATCAAGCCCTCACCACTCCCCCCTGTCAGTCCTGTTGAGATTGGGTAACCATTATGAATTTAGCAATCATATACAACCTATTTACAAATGCTATCTTCTTAAGCAGTCAAGGTGGGCCTTCTCATGCCTTAAGCACCAGGGCGCAGGTCCCACACCGCTGCGCCAGCTGCAGTGACTGGCTTATCTGCATCTGCTGTGACTGTAGCACTCTGGTTAGGCCCACCGATACCCATGTCCACAGACATGGTCGGGCTTATTGATGTTTAACAAGGGGCTCTGAATTTCAGCCTTCGATCAGGCTTGTGGCAGGCCTCCCCGCCGAATTCACTGTGGTATGACCCTTACAGTCCAGGCCTCTAAAAAAGTGTCCAGTGACTCCCAGTAGCATGATGGCATACACAGGCAACTCGCTGTCTGGTTAAGTCCCCTGCAGTGTGCATTGTAAAGAATGGGCCAACGGGCCAACATCAAGTCCCAGAGCTCCTTCAGGCCAAGGAACAAACTGGAGCAGCTAAGATGAATGTGAGCACCACTCCATCTGCAGTCCCCCCCCCCACTGTAGGGCGAGTCTGGTGACAAAGTTGGACCATCGGGGAAAATTAACTGTATTAAGCTGGTGGACCACAGATCCCCCCCCACGCCATCTCCTGTGGACCCCAGGGTTCCAAACAAACCATGGAAAATAAATAGAGAATCAGGTACTCATCTGTGCACCTTCTTCACTGAATGTCCCGAGGATCTCCCCTCCAGAGTCACCTCCTCTTCGGTTATCCATTTCTCGGCCTCCTGATGCTGTACAAAGAATTTCAGAGCCTTCCCAGGTCGATCCTAGTAGAGTTTAGCTGGGTATAAGAAGGCAAATTTCCACCCCAAGGAGAACAACCTGGCCTTAACTCTGTTGAACTTCTGGCATTTTTGTTGCAGTTCTTGGCTATAGTTCTAAAGCACGGACACCTGAGAGTTGTCAACTTGAAGGGGCCCTTGTGAGTTTGTGTTTTTTATTACCAGCTCTTTGTCATTGCATCTTAAGTATTTTATTAAACAGTGGCATGGACGGTCTCCGGGTTTGGTGGCGGACCCACGTGGTGGGCCCTCTCGATTTCAAAGGCCTTGGCTTCAGCAGGTAATTTCAGGTGTTCGGCGATCTATTTATGTATTCCTTTTGTCAGGTCTCTCCCCTCTGCTCCTTCTGGAAGGCCCACAATTCTTAAGTTTGATCTGCGAGACCTATTTTCTTGCTCATCAATTTGAGTGTGTAAGTCTTCCATGGCCTCTTTCCAGTTCCACCAGTTGTTAGATGCAGCAGCCAGCACGTCTTCCAACTCTCTTACACTGTTTTTGAGTTCTCTGATATGGGTGGTGTGATTGGTGGAGGTTTCAGACAGCCTGGTGATCACAGATTGAAGGTGGATTTGTGCAGTAATATTGTTGAACCCCACCTTCATCTCTGCCTGCATATTGGTTAAGGTTACGGGAATCCCTGCTAGTGACCTTTCAAGTGGAGTCATTCCGCTGTCCTCCATGGATGGGTATCCTGTGACTATAGTGACTACAAAATCACGACTCACAAAATAGCGACTAAATAATAGCTACAGTGAAATAGGCGACACTGCAAAATAGCGATTGTACTTTAATAGCAAAAACACCTGCCACGGATTGCCCAACATTAGCGACTTCACAAAATAGCGACTATGCGCTCAAAAACAGATGTTTTCAGTTTTGCACAGCAATCTAGTCTCAACCCGTAGCAGTATCAAGGGACACAACAATAAAATCACTAGTCTCACTGCACTCTGCACTCGAACTGGAGCTCAATCGCCTACACAACAGCAGTCTACTCACCAACAAATTCACCATTGCAATCTAATCAGAGCAGTACCTTACATGTATTGTTGGGAACTTTTGTATTTTTCACCATAGTGACTGTGCAAAATGAAAAAAACATCCACGTACTTCTGTTTCTGGAAATACAGTTTGAAATGCACGCCAGGAGGACTTCTCAAAGTCCATCATAGCAGTCTCTGGCTTTAAGCAGGGGCACAATTCATCTATTTTTGTGAATACCCTAGTATATGCTGCTGCTGTTTGGCTACACATCAATACATATACAGCTGTTACAACTTGGCCTGCCTTGATGCAATGTAGTGTGTAGAGTTAGTCAAATAATAATGGACAAGACTTAAATGTTCCATCGATAAACCAGTCTGTACTGTCTTCCAACATTTTTAAATTTGAAGCAGTAGCAAATATGAGCATTCTATCCCTCTCATGTCCACTATCAAACAAGAGGAAAGGCTCCCCAGCTAAGGTTTCCATGAAATCAGGAGGTATCTGTAGATCCTCAACTGAAGCAGGGGTGGCAGGGCACCCACGTTCCACCTGCCTGATTCGTTGTATGGTATGTTTCATAAGTGGAACAGCTGGCAGGCAGCCGGACACAGCATCAGGGGCAGTAGTAGTACATTGTACCAGAACCTGTGTTGTGGTCTCAACACTACATCTGGCCCTCTCTCGCACATCAGCCATTATCCTCCTCACCCCCACATCGCCCGCATTAGGGACATGCGTGTGATCCTTTATCAATGCCAACACTTTATTTCCCGAAGTATTTAACCTTGCAAGGCAGCTATACTTATGTGCGTCTATACAATGCCAATAAACTTTCTCAGCCTTCTCCTTATCCTTTCTGAAAGTATAGCCCCATAAACAGCCAAGGGCTTGCCTTTCTGGCTGGTGACTAACTCGAACTCCATGCTGCAATGTGAAACAGTAAATGCCAAATGGAAACTGATACAACAGATGTACCTTTAAGGTAATCAAGGTCTGGTCAGGTGGGAGTTGACAACTGCATTGTGGGTACAAGGAAATACGTTTTGGAAACAAGTGTAAAAGGATGATCGTGGGTCGAAGGCTGATCGCGGGTGTGTAAGTATTCCAAATCATGAGCTATTTTGACCATAGCGCTATATTTTATGCGCTAATATGCTTCGGCGCTATTATTATACTCGTGATTCTAACAGCGCTATTATTGCAGTCGCTGTTTAAGAGTCGCGATTTTCACATGGAACCCCATGGATGTGGTTTGTGCTAGCACCCGCGTTCGAGCTTCAGGGCCTGAGCACTGTTCTTTAGTCGTCTCTTTTGGCTCAAAGTTTAGCTCTTGTTGTTTGTTTTTTTTTGCATTTTCCAATGCTGCAAAGTATTAGCAGCAAAAAGATCCTGAAATCAAGTGCCTTAATCAATAGAAACCTTGGTTGTGATTTTAGTTCAAAGTCATGCCCATAGAGCTAGTCTAAAACACTGCCACCATTTCCAGTGCTAGCCATACCCCCTTATTCATATTTTTAGAGGTAGAGTGTGGTGCTTCACCAGAATTATTAGTTAAATATTCATCCGTATTAGTTGCTAAAGCTTGTGCAATCAATATTTTAACGTTTGCTGGTGGGATGCTTAGGATATTAATTAGATTAAATTGTTAAGAGGTGGGAGCTGCAGGTAAACGCATCCTCACTCCTTGCGGCTCATTAGTGCCCCCTCATATCAGTTTTAGTACAGACTGATTGCACACAGATTATAAATCATGAAATTACTCTTAGCTAATCAGGATTGTTTATTTCTAAACATTCCAACCATAAGAGGAGTTCTCTTGCACATAGTGCTAAAATTCTGAAGTTCTAAGTTTAGTTGGCATAGTCCATTTTCTACAGAGGGGATTGTCTAATATTCTGCAAAGTGAAGCACTTTAATTTTAAATTCAAATTTCATTTTTTGAAGAAAGGTCCTAATGTTTGATTAATATGTTTATATGTACAGTTCTTGTGTCTCTTATGGTTATAAGATTTCTTCTTTCAAGTCCTTTGTGTACCAGAAGTGGACAGCTTAGTTTCACAGTTCTCTTATCCAAAGAACTTGGGAATACATTGTTATAACCATAAGAGGCATGGCTACTGAACGTATAAACATATACAAGAGCCTAGGCCAGCAATGCATCAGCAGCATTGTCCAGTGAATGGAGATTAGACTTATGAACCAGGAGATTCAGGTTCAAATTAAGCTGTCTTCTCCCTGACTCACTGTGGGGTGCTGAGCAAGTCACTTGACTTGTATGTCATACATCCCACCACTTCCTCCTGCTGTTAACCAGGGTAGAAGCAGGTCCCCAATGAAAATAAGATGTTGCATTTCAGCTGGGTTTATTTGTTTATTTGAAAATTTGTGACCAGGAAAGGCACACTGAGCCGAGGCTCATTTCCTGGTATGACCTGAGGGAGGGGAGCAAAAGATAAACAAACAGTACTTAGCTAAGACAAGTACAGTGTTACAGACAAATCCAATGTCATAGCACACAAAGACCATTAAAGTGCAAAATGATCAAACAAATAAAAACTAGCAGTGAAGCATTACACCAGGCATAAGGGGAAGGGAAAAAAGGAGCAAATTGGAAAAGGAAGAAGTCTCATTTGATGTCTGAAGCCAAGGGAGACAGGGAAGTAGTAAGATGGAGGGAAGAAGAAAGATGGTTCCAAAGTGAGGGGAGATGCTAGGCGAATACTGACTGGCTAGCTGAGGTATGGGGATGTGGCAAAGCAAAGGTACGATGATCCCTGGAGCAGAGGGAGCATGAGGTAGAGGGAACAATTGAGAGTAGTGATAAGGCATAGGAGGGAAGGGACCAAACCAGTATTTAGAAATAAAAGGTTTATTTATTTTTATTTATTTATTTTACAATTCGGATTACTACCTTTGAGCACAAATGGCTCTTTTACGAAGGCTCCAAGTCAATGTAGTACACAATACAAATCAGTGAATAACACACAATAACAGAATATTATAAGGACAAAACAGCAATCCAACCAATACAAGCAATAAACCCAAATGGGCAAAACAGAAAAAAATAGTTATAGAAGTGCATGATGTAAAAGCAACATCCTACTCGTCATCTGATATGGATTTTCAATTTAAGTGCAATCTGTGGACAATATGAAGGTAGCCAGTTTAAAGGCGTCATCAGGATATGGGTGAGGGGAATAGGATAGTGCAATAGGACAGTGAGAATAAATAGGAAGGGGGAGTAGGAGGGGGGAGCAAATGGCAGCAGAAAATTGATCGAGATGACATGAGAGAAGGGGGGACAGGCTAGGGTCTAATGTGGGGTCTGTAATTAGATGGCAGCCAAGACTGACCTTGTCAGTGGTAGTGGAAAGAGTTGGAGGGAGAGAAAAAAAGGGGAGTGAGGTGGGGCAGGTGTGTGGTGGAGGGAAGAATAAGTTGATGAAGGGAGCACACAAGGGGGAGGAGAGGGATGAATAAAGGGGTGCAGCAGTGCTAACGGGGGTTGTATATGGTGGAGCTTTGGCTAGGAAGGGCAGTTACATAGTTTCTCTTGTGCCAGTAGGAGACTAAGATCTTTTTTGAATTGGCTGATTTCCCATTCTCAATCAGAGAGACAGGAAGGTCATGGAACCACTGAGGTCCCCTAACTGAAAGAGCATGTTGGGCAAAGGTAGTACGCCTAAAAGGTACATGGAGTACACCCTTTGTTGAACTCCTGGTCAACCTGGTGGACTTATAGCACTAAAAAATGTTTGCCGTCGATATTAGTGTCAGACCAAGCAAGGATTTTTTCCCAAGAAAACAGGCCTGGTACTTGATCCTTTGCTGTAGGGGGAGCCAGCTAGTCTACCGATAGAGATGACCGGTACTGTAAGTGTATTGGTCTGCCCCCAGAACAAGTCTGTAGGCTTTGTTAATCAGAGTCTTAATTCTTTTTAGTGCCGAGTCCATTGCTGCACTGTAAATGAACTTAAACAACTGAAGAGTTGTTTGGGGCAGTGGAATAAAAGAAGGTACCCAGTCATATTAGCGCTACAGGAATAGCACCAGGCAATAGAGCACTAGTCCGTATAGCGCTACCACGGACTGTGAGCTGGGATGTAGAGCGCTTGCGTTATGCGCACCGCTGGTCACTGTCTGTGGTGCTGCCACAGGACAAGGGCAGCAAAATAACAGGGGCTGGCTGAGCTGCTCCTGTGGCATGGAGGGCCTGGGCACGGAGCAGCTCATCCACAAGGCAGTGGAAACCAGGATTCTAATCCTGGTCCCTAACCATTTTGCAGGAATCAAGACTTCTTTTTTTTTTTTTTACAAGGGGCCATGGAAACAGTATTCCACAGCCCCACAAATTTTAACTTTCCCTGTGATCTGCTCCCCTCTGGAGTAGGAATCTTTCAGTATGGGATGTGTGGGGGGCACAGCCCCCCGCAGAAATAAAAACGATGGCATTTTTGCCACACTGTTGTTGCAGATGGCATTCTTGTTGACTATATTCAGACCCAGTGCCAAAGGAGAGACATGGGGGGGAAAATCAGAATAGAAAGGAAAACATGGTGCTCCAATTTTTGCTCAGCCAGATGCGAGTTCAGACACTATGTGTGGGAAGTGCAGGCTGTTCAGGCTTAGTCATAGCTTTTGGGGTCTGAAAACCAAGCTAATGTACAGTACATAACAGGATACGGTCACAGAAACAGTATACACCCCACTGTGTAAAGAAAGATGTTATTAGGAGCACATGCTATAAAAAGAAAACAAATGAGCAGAAATCATTGTAAAAAGTGAGCTGACTAGTTTACAGTGTAGCAAAGAATAGAAGTAGAGCTTGGCCTGATTCTGTCAATAACGGGAGAGGAGCAAAGCTGCATACCAGGATATTATATGATATGGGGCATGTTTACATTAAAACAGCAGCTTCAGTGAAAGCACTGTGTGTTGGTGGGGGCTGGGAGGAAAGGGCTTGCATTTGTTAGAGTTTTTAAATAAAACATCAGCTCCCATTCATGGCCCTCAGTGACGACTGTATGTAGTGTACGTACTGTGTTGATGTGATTGGCAGTTTCTTCATCTGCCAACCTCAGGATTAACTGCTTGAGGTTACATTGAACTGTGGTGTACTAGCTAGAGCAGAGGACTTGAATGGGTCACTGTGTGATGTTAAGCAAGGTGTCTTTGGCTGTGTATGTTGGGTATTTGCAGTAAACAGTGTGTCACACCTCAGTCAGAAGAGGATATCCTGAGTAAATAAACTACAAATAGTCAAGTACTGTCTAGGCAGACATTGCCATACCAAAATCTTGAAGTACCTCGCCTCCTGTCCAATACCTACACTGGAAAAGCAGCGCTGCAAAAAAATGGGTCAGAAAGTGCACTAAATGCTCATGATTATGACTTGTCTATGTAGAGGGTCGGCTGTTTGCATCTTGGGTTCTCTGATTAACTAATGGCTGACAGCTGAAGATTAGCCATAAACTGGAATTTGTATGTAATGATGTAGGACCCCATAGGGTGCACACTACACAACAAATTGCCACAGTTATATCGGGAGGGTATTTTCTAAAGAGTTATGTCCTGTGATTTATGGTGTTATTTTGTATTTGTTATTCAGTATCACAAATAAGTGATATAACCTTCCTTAATTGTGGATTATTATAGCTGTAAACCTGCAAACTGACTTAATTTGCAATCTCATTTGGTAAACATACTCATTACAGCTGCATACTTTCTGTACTGACCATATACAGTAATATATAGATCCAAAGCACTTTTTTTAAACTTTTGGTTTTTGAATTTTATAGTTTTTCATAAGTATACAGTGTATGTCTAATGCTAATCAATGAGAAAACAAAAATATTATCCAGCTAAGTTCAAAACTTAAAGCATTTAACATAAGGATAAGACAACCTTTGGGAAGGTTGGAGCTCCAAATACAACATTATACAGACATGGTAGCACCTGCATATTAGAGTTGAGTAAGCACTTTAATGTTGAATGCCAAGATTTGCACCTTAATAACGTTGCCCTCGTTCAACTGATTTACATGAAATTTTGAAATCGCAGAGATGGTGCAAGGATATCTGGATCCTGGATATTTCATGGCAATTGGTGCACTGTGGACAGAGTTAAAGAAGCCCAACCCCCCCCTCCCTCAAAATCACCAAAATTAAGACCTTTTTTTGTTCAACTGTAACTAAACAAGCATTTGTCGAAGCTGGATTTTTGCCACTGGTATAGAAGCCCTGGGGAACTAGATGCTTTGTGTGACTGTGCAGTGTTAATGGTGGTAAAGGACGTGCTGGTAGAGGGTTAAAATAAGGCATCTCATGTTAGAAAGAATGTAAGCTGCCCTTTTTTAGATATCTGTAAAGGAAGCTGTGGACTGGAGAGAGAGAGAGAGAGAGAGAGATCTGTGTTGTTGTAGTGTAGCGCAACTCAGTGGTGTTAATGGTAATAAAGAACATGTTATCAGAGGTTTAAAATCAGTCATCCTCTGTTAAAAAGTATATAAACTTCTATTTTTACGTTAAGATTAGTTAGATATCTGTAACAGAAGACACCGACTGTCGTCCAGCGCTTCTGTAGCCGTGGATGCACATGCACACTTGCACACCACCTGGGAACTGGGGCAAAAAAATTCCCATAGGACCACATTGTAAATTGTAAGTAAGGAATAACATATGACAGGGACGTGCGGCAATGCTAAATTACCGCATGCCCCAGGTGGGCTGTGAGGTATGAGGTGCAGCTGAGTGGCTTCAACCACCTGGGAAGTGTGGTATATGATTCCCATAGGATCACATTGTAAATTATAAGTAAGCAATAACACACATCAGTGTGTGCAGTAATGCTAAATTACTGCATGTCACAGGTGGGTTATGAGGTGAGTTGTGAGGCTCGAGGCACAGCTGAGTGCCATCAACCACCTGGGAAGTGCAGATGTCTTCACTCATGTGCCAAAGGCACCTATGCTGCCATGGAAGTGCATGCTAAGGACGTGAGAGAGTCAGCATGTGGCTGCCCTGAGGAGCACCAGGCCCCTGGCTTCTTCACCTGAAAACAGAGGTAACATTCCAACTTAAATGGCACACAGCTGGATGACACACAATGAAACCAAAAACAGGGAAATGACAGCAGAGCGAGATGTAGCTCTGGGGTGTATAGAAAAGGCAGTTTTCATGTGCACTGACTACATGCAAGGAAGAAAAGGAAGGGTGGCTGTGTGAGAAATGCCGCATGCCCTAGATCAAGTTGTCTGATAACGTACAGTGGGAATACAAGAATCTGTCGTTCACACTGTCATGGAGAGGCAGCATTGACAGAGCAGGGGAAAATAGAAATGGAAGCATTAAGTGTACAACAGTTTTGCACCCCCTTCCCCCCATTTGGAAGGTGGGAGGTGGGAGCTATCTGAAAAGCAAATTGCAATTTGGTTAATTGGAGGAGAGGAATCCTCAGGCTGTTTTGCTGCAGCCCCATTCCCAACTTTGTGTCATAATTCTGCTGATTTTTTTTGGGGGGGGTGGGGCTGCAGTGCTCCATGACTGCTTGGCTCATACCCAGAAGTTACGAGCTGGGTTTTACGAGTAAAATATTTTTAAAACCACTGAACAGAAAATGTTAAATTACAGCTGGAAAAGCTCCTAGGGCAGGCAACTACAGAGTATGAGTTGTCTGCCTGGGGCACAACATTGTGTCAGCAGCTCTTTAACCTCCCTAGGAAGTTCCTTGCTGTACTTCCTGTAACAATACGTAATGCAGTTGGCCAACCATTTAGACAGACACTGCTTAGAAACAGAGGTGCCCTCTTTCCCGGGGCGAAAGAGACAAAACAATGGTTTGGACTTCCTGCAGTCCTTGGTGCGGTGTGTATAGTACTGCAAGACTCTATGTGCTCCCAGGTCGCTCCTGTAAAAACGCTTTCAGCTTAGTGTGCTATACCTGGTTAAATAACTAAATTAAAAAAAAAAAAAAGTGTGGATGTAGGCCTCCCCTGGATTGGCATGCTCTGGAAAATAAACAGGCAGGTGGATGGATCGATTCAGGGTAAACTCAGACATCTTTGAATTTCTCTGTGTACTTCAACTTTTTTTCCTGAACTGGGGAGTGTTTCTAGTAACTGGTATCAGCAAGCAGTAGAAAGAAATTAAACACTCGACTCAATAAATATGTATGATGTTGACAGTTTACTTCAATTTAAGTTTTTATCACAATTAAATATAGCAAGGGGAACAAACCTGCAATGTCCTTGTTTTTATCTCATTAATTATTTAATATTATTATTCCTTCAGTGTTCAAACGTGGCTCATACAGTTTGCCTCTCTCTCTAAAAGTGCAATCAGGAATGCAGGAGGTTTGAAAGGGGAGGGTGGAGCAGAAACAATTGGAAAAAAAAGAGGGTTATCTTTTGATGTACCTTTAATTAATATTTATAATTCACCAAATCTTTTTGAATTTAAATTAGTACAAACTCTGTACCTTATTTCCTAAGAGTGTGTATCGCTGGTACATAGCCTAATCTATCATAGTGTCCTTCAAATCTATGCCTGTGAATTAAAAAAACCTTTTCAATTCATTTCATTAGTTTTGCCCTCTAGTACTAATATTTTGCTGTGCATTTTAATTTTAATCTTAAAAGTAAATCCTACCCCTTGTATTTGTAGTTCATCTTTGTCTTTCTACCTTTACAATTAATGGGATAAAAACAAGGACATTGCAGGTCTGTTTCCCATGCTATATTTAATATTTAGATTTGGTTACCAATAAGAATGTATACCAGTTAAATATGAACTAGAAATAATTAAAGGTATGTTATTTTGTTTTTATTTTAACAGCTCTAAGTTTTCTGAAGGAGAAACAGGATTGTTTCAAAATGTCATACAAGAGAAATATAAATGAGGGAGCTTGGTTATGAATTATCAAAAGGATTGTGATAAAACCTTGTATTGAAGAAAATGATCAACATCATACATATTTACTGGGTTGGCCATACGGCCATTTAGTCACGGTATAATTTGCCGTGGACACTATGTTGTGGTCAATTCGGTGAAATTACTGTTCGTCGCATGCTGAATTGGTCGCGGGCAGAAAGGAGCGACCATGGTGATTTAGTGACATTTTATTTCCCCATTCTACCTTATATGCTCCTACCCTCTCCCATACCCAATGGCCGATCTTCATGACTAGGGAGGAGTGAGGGTGCCACACCTGCCTGGTGGGGGAGTGTAGAACATAATTCTCCCTTTCAAAAAACCCAAAAGACTGCCACTCACTGACAAGTCTAAAATTACACCATCTCTACTCATCTCCACTTCAAGATGGCAGGACTCAGCTTGCAGTTTGCAATGCAGAATACCACAGAACAGAAAGACTCACTAGATAAAAACCAAGCAACGGAACCGAACAAAATCTTGCAGAGGTATCTTTTAAAACAAATACCATTTAAAGACAGCAGTCACTATCTGCTTGCTACTAGAAGTACATATTGGTAAGCCTGCATAAGTATGTCTTTCAAATGTAGGATCGGCTCTTTTTTTACCCCAAAATTAAGAAAAAGCATTCTGCTTATCTACCTTTATGTGAGGCTCATACAGTATCAGCAGACATTATTTTAGCACAGGGTGTTAATTCTGTAGAAGGATGGTCTACCGGACTACAGTGGCATTGTTCCTTCTGGGCAACTCTCTCCACTCTCTCCCTTACAGAAGCTGCAACCATTTGACCAGTGACACTAGTGCTCAACAGCATTTGCGGTAACTATATTTTGTCCCTGCAACCTAATGTCTGCAACTTATTGTCTGCGACATTGTGTCCGGGGACAACATGTCCGTACACAACTGGGTTGAGTGTTTCTTTCTTTCTACTATAAACTCAGACACCACCTTGGGAAGAAACGTAGGACTGGTACACAAAGACTGTCTTTGTGGAAAATCGGTAAGGGGGCTCACACATGAGTGCTTGGAGTTTGGGAATCTTTCGAACAGAAGTAATGGCAACTAAAAATAACACTTTCCATGACAGAAAGCGTAACTCACAAGTCATGGCAGGCTCAAAAGGAGCCAAAGTAAGTTTTTCCAACTCAAAATTTAAGTCCCACAGAGGGACTGGATTGCAGATAGGAGGCTTCAAGTGAAGGATGCCTCTCAAAAGATGTGTGATTCATCCAGTTGTGCCACTGTATGGAAATCAAGGCAGAGATGGCAGGCATGCACTTTAAGAGAGGAGTACCCCAGGCCTGAGTCCAAGAGGGACAGCAGGTACTCCAAGATCTGATTCACAGGACAGGTGAAGGGGGTCCAGCTGGTGCGAAGCAGCCCATGAGAAATGCTTCCACTTCATGGAGTAAGTGGCTCTGGTGGATAGTTTTCTGGCTGCCACAAGAACATCAGCCACCTTAGGAGACACCCCAAAGTGGACCATGGCTATGTTCTCAGGAGCCAGGCATGGAAGTGCATGGATTTAGGTCCAGATGGACCAGGATACCCCAGTTCTGAGAGAGCAAGCCAGTGAACAGAGGAAGAGGGACTGGAGGTTCCACTGCCAGCTGCTGGAGTAACGGAACCATATCTGTTGAGGCCAAAAGGGGGCTATGAGGATCATCATGGCTCTTCCTTCTTTAGCTTGATTAGTACCCTCTGAGGCAGAGGGAAATGGTGGGAAGACATACAGAAACCTCCCTTTCCAAGCGAGGGACAACACGTCTCGCCAGAAAACTTCAGGTCCTGGATCTAGCAAGCAAAAATGCAGCAGTTTTGAATTGAATGGGGACACAAAAAAGTCCAACTTTGGATGACCCCATCTGCTGAAGAGGTCTTCGATGACCGAGGTCAGAAGCTCCCACTCATATGTCTTTGACCAGCTTAAGTTGCCCATGAGGATATTTTGGACTTCAGGGACATGGACAGCTGTCAGTTCTAGGCCGTGTTCAAGAGCCCAGTACCAGACTCTCGTTGCTTTCCTGCAGAAAGGGTATGAGTGAGTACACCCCCCGCTTGTTTGTGTAGTGGACAACAGTTATATTGTCCATCTGTACCAGCAGAAGGCCCAGGGACAGCTGGATTTGAAAGGCCTGGAGGGTGCACAACACCACCCGCATTTCCAGGACATTGATGTGCAGAGAGGACTCCAGACGGGACCACATCCCCTGTGTTTGGTGTGGGTCTAAATGTGCTCCACAGACCATCCCTGAGGCATCTGTGGTCAGAATCTGCTGAAGAGAGGGAATAGTGAAGGGAACCCCCTTAAGAAGGTTGGTAGGCTCCATCCACCAAAGCAGAAATGGCCATTGCCATCATACCCAGGAGGCAGAGAAAAACTCTGGCAGAGACATAGCAACTGTGGAATACCAGCCTTACTTAGGCTATGAGATGGTCCACCCTGTCCTGGGGAAGGAAAGCCATGGGAGGACTGGAGGAGACACCGGGGAGGTTGTAGGGCCCATGACCATATAAGAGGTCACCTGCACTGAAATGGATGGCAGATGGGCAGCCTGAGTCGATCTGGAGCTTACTGAACCTATGCCAGCCTGAGAAGTGCCAGTGGAGCCTCCTGACTGCAGACCTGCCACTAGAAGGGGCCTGAACAGCAGGGACTGTTTGGACTGGGAGGAACCAGCTCCTGAAGTATCACCACCCAACAGGGAGAGGTTGGTGGGCAGTGCTGCCAACTGTAGTCCTTTGGAAGATAGGGTGTGCAAGGCAGAGGAGGCTGCCCCAGAGGAGGTGGCCGAACCAGCCATGGCCTTAGACTTGTGTGGGGACTGCGAGCAGTATGTGGACTGGAGTTTTTCATGGTCTTTTCTCGGTGTTTGTGTTTGCCACCGGATTCTCCCCCCCACCCTGGATGAGGATGGTTGTGACCCTGAAGACAGGACTGGAGAGGAAGAGGAACATCTGGCCTGCAGCTCCCATTCCATGCTAGTGACCTGCTGCAAGAGGAATTCTTCAAGGGCTCATAGGTGCCATCAAGTGGCCTGGTTGAAGCCTTTACAGATGGTGCAGGCCTGGGTGTTGTGGGTAGGCCCGAGGCAGTGGACAGAGGCAGATTGTCCATCTTTATTCAGGAGCTGCTTCCCACAAGTGCACTTCATCCTGAAGGTCTGATCGGAGGAAGAGGATGGGTTTGATATACAAAAAGAATCAACTAAAAGTGGTAAACTAGGGTGAGAAACAAAAGAAAATCCGAGAAAAAAACTTGAGGAAAATGGCGACCAACTGACACTTGCGGTATTCTCTGGAGGTCTGATGTGCGTTGGTTGATGGTGGGAAAAGAACTGAGGAGGGAGCGAGTCTGCCCTCTTTTACAGTGTTGACCAATGTCAGAAGGTGACATTGGAGTGGGCCGTCCCCAGTTAGACTTCTAGCTAGAAAAGTTTCTGGTTGGTCCTAGTGCCAGACAGCTGTAGTTCCATAGGTGTGGACTGCTGCAAGAGATATCCCCTAAGTCATATCCCCTTCTCAATCAGAACAGAACTTATGCCCCTCAACCTGGTTTGTGGCCACCCAGGCAGGGATAGTAGTCTGCTGGTACACATGCATTTGTGATAGAAACTAAAACTTGAACTTGAAATGACTTTAAGATGTTAAACTGAGATTTACATTTTTCCCACAAGATATATCACAGCACAAAAGGGTCTGAGGAATCAAAACGGTATTAATAATAGAATTGAAAACTCCCGGATTAGGTATCCATTTCAGATAGCCCTTTTTTTCCTTTTAGAGTTACAAAAACTCAAATGGGGACAGATCACCTACAACTGAAGTGTCTTCTTTTTCAACTGATGAAGCATGTCTAGCTGAGGTGTCCATTTGCAGTTGATTTGATTCCACTTCAGAATCCGAGTTACTGACCAGGTATGAGTATCTGGATATATCAGAGCTGACCTAGGCAGCCTTAGCTACTTATTGTACTTGCACTTGAAAAAATGTGGTTAACTGGTCAATGTCAAAGAAGAGTCTGTTCAAACCATTGATAACCATATGCCCCTTACACAGGTATAAGACTGAAAAAGTACTGTTTAACACCTGAATCTCCTGCCAAAACTGCAGGAAGCATCTCCTTCTTTGTTGAAGCTGCAATGTGACATCAGGGTATATGAATATGTTGTTTCTTTTAAAAGTTAGAGGCACATTTCAAACGTGCTGATTTAAGGAACATTTCTCTTTTGGATGGTGAGAAGAATGTCACCACAACAGTTTGGATGAGCGTACCTGAATCCCAGCATCCAATTCTTTTAGACAGGAATCTTATATACTCTGACCAAGTGCGGCAAATAAGATTCAGTGTAACTGAACTCTGACAATAGGAACTCTTTCACAAGGTCCCAAGTGTTATGTGTGAGTGTCTCAGCTACAGATAACCCAATAAACCTTCATTTTGCAAGCTGTTGACTTCTCCAGGTTTTCTAATGTTCTGTTGATAGACACCGAGTCTGCATCAGGTCAGCAGACAGAGTAGTTGCCCTTTCTAGCATCTGCTTAAGCTGCTAGTTTTCCTGTAGAAGCACTTCCATTTGCTTTTGATTTGAAATTAAGTGTTCAACTTTTTTTGACCTTTTTTTTCCAAGTTTATCATGCTTTCCATCTAACTGGTGTTCTAATTTTTGCAGCATCCTTATTAGGATGTGAAAGGACTTCGTAACCTCTTCAAAGGTTTGAAGTTGCTTTAACTCAAGGGTTGGTTCTGTATTTGAGTTTAATTTCTGGGAGGGTGAATGCGAGTTGATGCCATGTTGATTCCGAGTTTTGGATTTGTTTGTTACTGACTGTAAGTTTATATCCAATGTTGTAAATGGTATAGTAATGTTAATGTGGTGGGGGGCCAGCGGCACCAGTTGCTGCAGCCTCTGCACCCCCACTGCTTCACAACAGTGAAGCTGTTTGGTATCATTACATAGGCCCCAGCCTGTCCCATTTATCAGGGCTCTGAACTTCAGAAGGAGAAAAGCTTAAGTTCTTCCACTTCTTATCCTTGTTTTCCTTCTCATGCTCCCCTTTTCTCTCCTTCTTTCAGAGGTTAGTATCCAGAAGTATTTCAGATATTGCTTCAACCTGGAATTGGTGAGAAAGCTATTGCTGAAGGCTGAAAAAACATGGATATTCAGGGTGACTTTTTTTTAATACTGTTTTTTTATTTCAGATTTGTTGGTGCCACAGAGCCATGTTACAGGAAGTGATTAAGAAGAACAACATATTGTACAATAAAAAAATACACAGGTATGGAAAAGGAGCTAGCCATTCAGTTAAATAAATATAATTTCTCACTCAGATTACTAGTCTGGAGGTTCATGGAGCATGTTTTAGATCCTGTGCATATAACCTTTGTAATAGTTCTATATCTGTCTCAAATGAGTGTGAGAACAGGTCTATGAGGGCTCGGGGGACTGCACTTGTTAGCCCATGTATATATTTGTAGAAAATTAAGTACCTCCTGGGTTGGGGAAACCACCCGGAGGGGGCGTACTACTGGCCAGTCGCCGCTGACCCGCCGACTCGGTAGAGAATAAAGCACGCCTTTGAAAGGGCCATCCCTATGGTGGCTGATCTGGTCTGGTTTGTGAGATAGTAAAGAACCAAATATTCCAACGGGTCATTAATTCTGGAACTTTATTTTGCAGTCTGGCTGTCATATGTTTCAATTTGTAGATGTCATGTACTGTGTCTTCCCAGGCTGAGATGGTAGAGAGCTCAGGACGAAGCCAGAGCCTTGTGATACATTTTTTGGCCATGCCCAGCAAGATACTGAGCAAATAAATTTGGTGTGGGTCCCTAAAATGATGTGGATAATGGAGAAGTATCCCCAGAGCTGGAGACAGACCACCAAGAGTGGGGAAGAGGTCCAGCACCGTATTCTCTATCGAGGACCAATAAAATGTCAGTACTGAGCAAAACCAGAAAATATGTGCATGCGTGGCCACCTCGCAACTGCAGTGTCTCCAACAGGAGGAGTCCCCCCCCCAGTCAGGATCTTGGCAGTGATCTAGGGGGTGCAGAAGAACCTGGACACCACCTGCCAGGAGAATTCTTTCCAAGAGCTTGTGGTTTTATGTTGTCTCCGCCAAATCCGGTTCCAGTCCTACTGTGTCAATTCCACCTGGAACTCAGCCTCCCAATGAACCCATACCATGTCCACAGCAGGGGAGGGTGCTCCCTGCAGGGCTTTATAGAATTGAGAGACCAAATGGCCTCTATCACCGCCCCCCACTAACTGAAGCAATAAAGGACAAATGGGGGGAGGATAACCTGTGTGGAGACGTCTAGGCTAATTTTGGTATCTAAAAAATGTCGGATCTGTAAGAACCGAAATAAATCACCTCTATTTAAAGTGAATTCCTGTTTAATTTGATCAAATGATTTAAAGATATCTGTATCATAAAACTGGTATGAATGTTTTAAACCTTTATTTGCCCAGTTCTGAAAAGTAACATCAAATCGTGTGTGTATCCAAGATGGATCTTCCACCAGAATGCCCATCCATGTTGACAAAAATCTGTTAAATGGTCGAGAGAGAAATTTCATCCAACTATTAAGTAACCCTCTCATAAATCTGGAACCTTGGCATAGCTGAGTTATATTATTGGGCTGAAATACCCGGGAGTAATTTAGGGGGCAGTCTGCCATTGATCGCTGTACTGTGAGCCATTGCGCCACTTGATTCTGTGGTAGAAACCAAAGTGTTATATGTGTGAGTAGGGTGGCTAGCCAGTAGTTTGAGATACAGGGAAGGGACAGTCCACCCTTCTCCTTAGGACGCTGAAGTTTACTAAGTGCTACTCTGGGATGGTGATTTGTCCATAGGAACCTACTGACAGATCTGTCCCAGTCCTGAACATCCCTTGCTGTAAGAGGGAGTGGGATTTTTGTATTAGGTATAGCATCTTCGGGAAGGAGTTCATCTGAATAGACTGAACCCTAGCCATCAGAGAGAGGGGAAGAGGAGTCCATCTAACCAAGTCCAGCTTTACCTCTGAGAAGGTTGTGGTATAATTCAGGGAGTAAAGATTAAAAAAGTTTTGAAGGATTTTTATACCCAAATATAGATAGGATTTGTCCCGTTTATAAGGATATTTCGAAAGGAGATCCTGAGGTAAAGAAGACTGTATCAGTAAGGCCTCAGATTTATTTGGATTAATAGTATAGCCCATTAGGTTCTCTATTTCCTTCAGGAGTGTAGACAGGATGTGTAGCAATTCTTCAGGACAGATTCAGGGTGACTTTATTAGAACAATACACACAGATGCTGCTATTCCCCAGCAGCCATTTTGGAACTCCCTCCACCAGCACTTTAAGGGTTAGTTATGGAGAGGTGACAGAGTGCTGCAGAAACCTTAAAACATTAGACTTCATTTAGCGGACATACACAAAGCATAATATCATAAGCTAGTACAAATGTCAAGGCCAGTACTTTTCAAATAATCTGAGACATTAGTAAGGGAAATAAAGGTAAAATCAATCTGTTCACAGATGATACCAAGTTGGAAGGGATAGCTGACAGCGAGGTGGGTTCCAGGACATAAGAAAGACCAGGAGAGATTAGAGAGGTGGGCTGGGGGTCTGACAGTTCAGTTTATCTCTTGGAAAGCTAAGGCCATGTATGTTGGTTAAAAAAAAAAAAAAAATCCCAGGGCAGAATATTGGTTGGGGGGTAGGGTGGAGTTAGGCTCACAACATCATCAGTGGAAATGGATTGGGTGTAATCATTGAAGACAATTTAAGGTAGAGGCACAATGCACCAAATCATATGGAAAGCAAACAGAATGCTAGGCTGTATCAGAAGGAGTTTCTCTAGCAGGAATGATAGAGTGATCCTGCCTTGTACAGGTCCCTGGTGTGACTGCACCTTGAATACTGTGCTCAGTTCTTGAGTCATTACCTCAAGGCGAGGAAGGATAAATTGGAAGCTGCGCAGCAACGAGCAATCAAAATGACTGCAGGACGACAGGGGAAGACAAATGAGGAGAGACTGCATAGCCTGAACGTGTATTCACTTAAGAACAGGAGGAAGGTGAGGATATCATTGAAACCTTTAAGTTCATGAAGGGAATTAACAAAGTGGCAGTCAGCATCTATCTGTTCAAACACAATGTAGGTCCTCCGCCAGAGGTCATGAATATAAACTCATGTAGGGAAATTTCAGAAGGGATGTAAGGAAGAATTTCTTCACAGAGGATGCGGGGGATGGAACAGTTTGCCAAGAGAGATGGTTGAGTTAAAAGCTGAATGGGCTTCAAGAAAAGGTGGGGCAAATATAATTGACTGATCAAAACAAACATGATCGGAGGCAGCACTACCAGGACTTTTGCATGGTCTTTTTCGGTGTACTGCACAGAACACTCATGAAGAGAGTAACACAACATGGAGTCCACACAGTGTACAGGAGGTGGGCAGCATAAAGGATAGTGCATGGCTTAATGTTAACAACAAGGCAATTCTTACATGAGTGGTTACTATGATGATTGTTGACCTCGAGAGTGCAGCTTGAGAGGTCACACAGACATCATAGTAACCACGAGTGTCAGAATTTGCCTAGCTGTTAACATTAAACCGTACACTTTTCTATATAGTGTATGTTTCAGCCAATTACGATACCCAGAGGAAAAAAAAACCCAAAAAACCCATCAGGTCCCTGTGGAAACATAAAAAATGGAGAGAAAGAAAAGGCAAAGAAAGTTTTAGGTAACTTATTGAAAAATGCAGCGTCCTCAATACATTTCAGTAATAGCAACTGTAGGGTGGTGCCGCTGAAAACCGATGCTCCATGCACTCTCACTAGCTACTCTCAGAGCAACTCCCCCCAACCACCACACGCACACTTCAGCTTTCACCTCTCACCCCTCACCTCCATTACAGACTCTTGCTCACATTGGCTGTGAAGGTTTTTTTTTACTGCTGTTTTAGCAGTTGGGAGCTATGGCGTGAATGGTAACCAAGGCAACTGAGGTGCTCATGGGAGAACACAGTATGATGTCCCTACTAAAGCAGAATGAAAAGTTGTTTTGCTGCAGAACGGACGTCACTACTCCAGCAGAACCACATTTTCACAGACACAGAAATCCAGTAAGAACAATGTTCTAACGTACACTATAAATTGACAGGAAGCAGTTCATAGTGGTGGCATGTGCAGGGTGGTGTACCCCAGGGATCAGTGCTGGGTTCATTGCTTTGCAAGAGCGGGTCAGTGGCAGGCTGCTAAAGTTTGCTGATTACATTAATTGGCAAGAAGAGTGAGCCAATCCAAGGAGGGGATGCACTACTGGGGGGACATGCACACATTAAGAGCAAGGGCTGAGAAATGGGTACTTAGATTTAATGTGGGGAAGTGCAAGGTACATACTACAACTTGGGATGAGTAATCCTGGTCACAAATACACCCTGTGTAGAGGAACAGTGGACAATACAATTGAGGAAAAGGATCTAGGGTATCTGTGGATTGTAAACTAAAGAAAGGCAACCTTATGCTGCCACAGTTAAGGCAGCAACCCTAATGCTGGGATTGAGATGTATTAGGAGGTGGTAAGAAAGAGGTCATGGGAGGTTATTCTCTCACTGTACAAGGCCTTGATTAGAACACCCCTGGAGTGCTGTGTCCAGTTTTTGCCAAAGCACTACAGAAATGGTATTGAAGTGGTCAAGTGGGTCCAGCACATGGCCACCAAGCTGACAAATGGCTTAGCAGGCAAGAGCTTTGAATAGAGATTGGAAATATATTAAACCTAGGCAGGAGAAGAGCAGAACTGGAGAGAAGCACACACACACTGAGGGTGGTGGCCAGATAAGGCTAAAACATTATAAAGCATTTCTTCATACAGAAGGTGGTTGACTTGGAAGAGCATACTCATACTATCTATATATATATATGTGTATGTGTATGTGTATGTGTATGTGTGTATGTGTATGTGTATGTGTATGTGTATGTGTATGTGTATGTGTATGTGTATGTGTATGTGTATGTGTATATATATATACTCATTGCAAAAAGCTTTGTAAATGCATCAGTTAACATTTTTAATAAAGTGACAAAAGTAGGGAAATATGGCATTAGGGTTTCCAGCCCTAACGCCCCACCCCCATACTGCAGACACCGACAGTCATGGGGGGTGTCTTGGGTTCATCAGCCCTAACGCTCACCCCATTCTCCTATATTGTACCCACCTCAGCTTATTTACTTATGGAATGGGGTGAGCGTTAGGGCTGAAGACCCCAATACACCCCCCCGATGACTGTCAGTGTCTGTAGGGTGGGGGTGGGGTGTTAGGGTTGGGAGCCCAAATGCCATATTTCCCTACTTTTGTAAAAAACCCTAACTGATGCATTAACAAAGTTTTTTTGCAATGAATATCCTTACTTTTTTAGAGGGCCCTGCGCTCACACGCTCCATAACTTGGGGTTACACTATAGTGGGGGGGGGGCACAGGCAGTATCTAATCAGCTCCCACTACTCCATTATCATAATTGTTCATTAGGTGGGGTCCCCAAAACACCACGTCAAACATTTGGGGTCAAAATATCCAAAAACTGCAGAGTTATACATAAAAAAGTTAAAACTCCCATTGTAATACATTGAACACTTGCCTTAAAAAACAAAAACATAAAAGTATCCTTTTTCATCACAAAAAGTCCTATTCCACCAATCCTATGCTATACTGGTGAAAAAGATTACCTCTGATGAAAATGTATCATTTTCCCAACCAAATCACTCTACTTAATGCATCTAAATACTTTTTTCTGACTGCATAGCCGAAAATGAAATCCTTATTCAGTCGCCAGATTCCTTGTTCATGTGTCCTTATTTGCCACTGGCCAACAAGGAAATTGGCTTATGAGCAGGGATTCCCTTTTCCATGATCAGATAGCCAAAAATAGCATCCTTGTTCACCAGAAAACTCCTTGTTCATGGGTCCTTGTTCATCACTGGTGAACAAGGAAATTGACTCATGAGCAAGGATTCCTGTTTTCACGACCTAATGGCCCAAACTAGCATCCTTGTTCATGAGAAACCTCCTTGTTCACAAGTCCTTGTTCATCACAGGCAAACAAGGAAATTGACTCACAAGCAAGGATTCCCTTTTTCACGACCAGATGGTCAAAACTATCATCCTTGTTTGTGAGAAAGTTCTTTGCTCATGAGTCCTTGTTCGTCATTGGCAAACAAGGAAATCAGCTCATGAGCAAGGATTCCCTTTTTCATGACCAGATGGACAAAACTAACATCCTTGTTTGCGAGAAAATTCCTTGTTTGTCACCGGCAAACAAGGAAATCAGCTTACGAGTAACGATTTCCTTTTTCATGACCAGATGGACAAAACTAGCATCCTTGTTTGTGAGAAAATTCCTTGTTCACAAGTCCTTGTTTATCATACTGAACAAGGAAATTGGCTCACGAGCGGATTGAACTGACCATCTGATCATCAAAAGTCACTGTTTGTGAGCAGATTTCCTTGTTTGCCATGATGAACAAGGACTCATAAATAAGGAAATTAGTGAGTGGCAAACAAGGATTTAAAATGCTAAAAACATGAAAAATAGGAGCAAAAACGTGGCAGACTGTGACAGGACTGAATAAGGCCCTACCTTATTTGTTATGCAGAAAGAGTTTAAGCACAAGGGTCTGTTCTATCCTCTCCTTTTCTGTCTCTTCTCTGTCTGGTTGTGCAACCGAATTTTCTTGTTTATTTATTATTTATTTAATAAATTGGAAAGACCTTTGAGCCAAGGGCTCTTTTACAGAGGTTCCATGTCAAGTCACAAGAATAGCAGATTACAATGGTTTCAGTAAGTAGTACAACATGAGTAAAGTAATTACATAAACAAAAGAACAATATGACAAGATAAGTATTGTGTCAAGTGCAGCCAGTGGCCTTGTATGAAGAGGGGTGAAAGGGCTTACAAGGAGAGAAAGTACAGGGGGTGATGAGGGGTGGAAGGAGCAAAAAAAGAGCAAGGAGTGAGATTCCACAATGAAGCTTGAGCAGAAAAGACCCACGGGGTGGGGGTAGAGGGAGAGAACAAGGTAAAGAAACAGAGGAGAAAGGGGGAAAGTGGGAATGGAAGGGTAAAGGAAGGGGGATGAGGTAGGATGAAAAGAGGGCAGGAATGGGAAAGGAATAAGGGAGGAAGTGCTGGAAGTGGAATAGCGCAGCAGCAGCATAGGGCTATACAGGGGCAAATGGTAAAAGAGGGAGGTCCCAGAGTGCATTTAGCTGTCAGCAGAGATTAGGTATAGCAGTCGCAAGATGCTCTGGAGCATGAGACCTTGTGAGACTAGGAAATGATCGCACCGTTGGTTTTGCAGTTCTGTGCCTCTTACTATCGCTCTGCCTTCCCTTGCTATTTCTGTCTTTTCTTCCCCCTTGGATATCTGCGGTTATAAAATATATGTAAATCATTATGTGGAAATGTAACTGATACTGGAACCCCTTTGTTTGACACTGTATGTAGTTATACCATTGAAATGATTGCAAAAAAGCTATTTGGAACTTAAGGAGTTAACCTGAGATGCAGTTTTTAAGCATTTTGCAGAGCTGTAAACAAGAGGTCAGTTCTGGGTCATTATGTTCTTTTTGCTGCACTTACAAGAACATTGGAAACTGACAGGAACATTCTGTAAAAAAAAAAAAAAAACACTGTCTCCTTAGCGAGCTCCCTGCAAAGACAGATTATAAAAAGAGCAGTAATGTTTTGCGAGAGAGAGAGAGACTGAGATTTGAAACTGAGAAGAAACACTCAGAAGGAGAACTGTTTTCTCTGTACTGCCTTTGTAAATAGTTATACTGGGAGTTTTTTGCATTGGTACTAGATCTAGTACCAGGGAAGCATAGCAGAAAGGTATGGATTCTCCATCAGCAAGCCCAAGAGTCATTACCTACTGCCTTCTCACATTGCATGCTAACGTTAAGGTCATCTGATATGATTACCCCCAGGTCCCTTTCAATTTTTGTTGTTGTTACTACCTCCCCCCCGTTGTGTAATCTTCCCCTGGGTTTTTGTTACCCAGGTGCATTATTTTGCACGTCTTTGCATTGAATCCAAGCTACCATACTTCTGACTATTCCTCCAACCTTGCAAAGTCCCTTCTCATCCTTTCCACACCTCCTTGTGTATCAACCCTGTAGCATATCTTTGTAACATCTGCAAAGAGGCATACTTTTCCTTCCAGTCTCCCTGCAATGTCACTTATAAAAACATTAAAAAGGACTGGATACAGTACTGAACCCTACGGTACCCCACTAGTAACCCCTCTTTCTTCAGAGTGGACTCCATTTACAATTACCTTCTGTGTCATGTTGTCCAGCCAATGTTTTACCCAGGCTACCACCCTGGGACCCACTCCCAGGCTGGTTAATTTGACTATTAATCTTTTGTGTGGGACTGTGTCAAACGCCTTGCTAAAGTCTAGGTGGGCCATGTCCACAGCCCCTCCCTGGTCTACTACTTTTGTCACCCAGTCAAAGAAATCAATTAGATTCGTTTGACATGACCTTCCCACTGTGAACCCATGCTGCCTTGGGTCCTGTGCCCCACTGGCCTCTAGGTACTCAACAATTCTTTCCTTCAGAAGTGATTCCATCACTTTCCTTACTACAGAGGTCAAACTGACAGGTCTGTAGTTTCCTGCCTCTGTCCTGCTCCCACTTTTGTGAAGGGGAATTACATCTGCCTTCCTCCAGCCCTCAGGCACCACATCATCCTCCCATGATTTGTTAAAAAGGGTAGTCAGTGACTTCACTAGTTCTCCCCTTAATTCTTTTAGAATTATGGGGTGAATTCCATCAGGCCCCATTGCTTTGTTCACCTTCAGTTTTAGGAGTTCTGCACCTCCCACTCCTCCTCTTTTGTGAATACTGAGCAGAAGTATTCATTCACTATCCCTGCCTTTTCACTGTCCCTCTCTGCCCACCCACTGTCCATTCTATTCAGCCTCACTATCCCTCCCTTTGTCTTTCTATGCTCCCTGATGTACCTATAAAAGGTTTTATCCCCCTTCTTAGCTGAGTTGGCTATCTTTTCCTCAGTTTGGGCCTTTGTTATTCTGACTTCCCTCCCTGCTTCCTTCTGCCTTAACTGGTACAGCTCTCTGTCCTGCTCCTTCTGTGTTTTCTTATACTTCCTGAATGCTAACTTTTTCTCCCTGACCTTCTCTGCCACCTCTTTTGAGAATCATAGTGACTTTTCCTTTCGTTTTGATTTATTTGCTTCACGCAAAGGCTTGTTGCCTCTCTGATGGCAGTTTTGATGTTTCCCCATTGTTGCTCCACCCCTCCTTCTAGCCTATTTGCTAGTGCTTTTCTAAGGCACTCTCCCATCTTGCTAAAGTCATCCCTCCTGAAGTCGAGTACCTTCACTTTTGTATGGCTTGACTCTGTAGCTGAGTTTATCGTGAACCACACTGTTTGGTCGTCACTTGTTCCCAAATGGCTACCTACTTCTAGATCTGAGATCCTCTCACTGTCCCCATTTGAGAGTACGAGGTCTAAGATTGCTCCCTCATGAGTGGGTTCCAAAACTAGCTGTCTGAGGCATGCCACTTGTAGGGCATCAAGAATGGCCCTGCTCTTGGATGTGACTGCAGCAAATGTGCTCCAGTTAACATCTGGCATATTCAGGTCTCCCATCAACAGTATCTCTCCTTTCTCTGCTATCCTAAGAATGCCTTCTATCATATTCTTGTCCATTCCCTCCCCTTGACATGGGGGTCTGTATACAACCTCTGTGCTGATTGTGGTGCCATTTCCGGTCTCTAAGGTGATCCACAGTGCCTCCTGTCCTCCCTGTTTACTCTTTTTTTCAGTCGCTTTTATCCCTTCCCTTACATATAGAGATATTCCTCCCCTTCTTCTCCCCTCTCAGTCTCTCCTGTAGGTTGTATACCCTGGTATGTTAACATCCCAGTCATGGTTCTCTGTGTACCATGTTTCTGTGACTGCTATGATATCCAGACATCCCTCTTCCATCAAGGCCACCAGTTCAGGGAGCTTGCTGCCCAGACTATGGGCATTGGTACTCATTACCCTCCATTTCCTGATGGCCTTACCCCTTTTTGCCCCATCCCTGTCCTTATTGCCTTTGTCACTTTGTCCATTTACCCCTGCCCTTCTCCCTATCGACATCTCTAACTTGGTGTTTACCTCATCACTTACTACCCTGACTTTTTTGGGAGGGCTAGGATTTCCCTGCTCCTTTCCAGTGCCTCCCCCCTTGGCTAGTTTAAATGCTTGCTAATTAAGCATTTAAACCTATCACCTAGGTTCCTGGTTCCCCTCCTGGACAGATGCAGACCATCACTCCAGTATAGGCCTGCATCACTCCAGGTGGATGCCCAGTCCCCAATGAAGCCAAATCCCTGAGCTCTGCACTAGTTTTTCAACCACTGATTGAATACCATGGTGTGGAGTACCCTAGCCTCACCTATGTCATAGACAGGCAGCACCTCTGAGAAGGTTACTGTGCGTGCTACTTGTCTAAGGCCTCTCCCCAACTCCTCAAACTCTTCCTGCATTGCTCTGATCCCTTTCTTAGCCAGGTCATTTGTCCCTAGGTGGACAATGACATCCAGCTCCCTCCCCTGTGCAGCTGCTCTGACGATACCGAGGATTCGCTCCCTGTCCCTCCAAGACATGGCACCAGGAAGGCAGGCACCTTACCTCCCTCTCCCCTTCCTCCCCCAGTTCTACCTTCCTAACAATGGAGTTCCCCACCAGGAGTTGTTTCCTTCCCCTGTGGGGTCCCATGCCACCCTCCTGTGGGTCTCCTTTGTGGAGGTTCCCAACATCCTCCCTGGTCTCCACTGTGGGTGCCTCCATAGAGGAACCACACTTTGCTAGAGTGGCATATGAATTGTGGAGAGGTACAACTGGAGGGATGCACTTCTGTTCCACCACCCTCACCCTCCCTGAGCCCACTATGATCCAACCACTCCTCTTTCTTGGCAAACTCTGAGGCAATGACAGTGGTCCTGGTGGTTCTTGGATGGGAGTGGAGGTCCCACAAATCCTGGCCAACCTAGCCTGGAGATGAGCAACCTCCTCCCTCAGCCCAGAGAGGTGCCTGCAGATGGGACAACAACACAACCTCAAGAACGTCTCCTGGAAGACTGCTGCTCCACAGCCACTGCACTGTACCACTCCCATCAAGTCTTATTTCTGGCCCCTTCACTGTTGTTTGGAATACTTACTCTTTCCTCTATATTTTTTTTCTCTCTCCCTACTTAGTTACTGCCTCTGTGCCCTTTAAGCACCTGATCTTCCTGTTCTGAGCCAAGAAGATCCTATATTTCTCAGTAGTCCCCTTACTTGCTCAGAGGTGGACCTCCAGCAGCTGGGGTGGGGGGGTGGATGGAGAGCTACTCTTGTCCTTCTAGGATGGTGAGTCTTTGGTGTCTCTGTGATCACTCACTTCCTGTTCCCAAACAGGAAGTTCCTGTTGTCAGTCAAATCCTGTGCCTATAAAAGTAGAACTGGCTTTGGGTGGGGGGTGGAGGGGAGGGAAGGATGGCAATATAGTCCCAGTAGAGAAGTCCAGTCACAACAGCAGCTCCTTGTCCTGGTGTTCTCTGACAATTCTCTGACAAGGTTTTTAAAAATATTCAGTAATACAAGATTTTGAAGTTTGAGGGGGTAGCTTGTGCTTTATTCCAAGCAGCTGGAAGGGCACTGGATATAGCCAGTTGGCTGAAGAGGGAGCGGGAGTGTGGAACATTCAGCAAAATGAATGAGCTGTTCTGTAGCAGATAGTGGCAGGTAGATCGCTGAAAAAGGCTGGATATGTAGGAGGAGAGTTTTAGCAGGAGGGCTTTGTAAAGCCATGTGAGTGGATGAGCTGTCTTGTGTACAGGGAAGTCCAGCCCAGGGAGGTGTATAAATCACAGTGATGTGTGCGACAGTGGGCATTAGTGATGAATCGTATATACCTATGGTAGAGTACATTGAGCTGTTGAAGCAGGGAGTCTGGCCAATGTCCATGAGTACATCAGCATAATCAAAGAATGGGATGAATGTGGTCTGTACAAATCTCAGCCTAACTTCTGTTGAAAAAAGGGATTTATTCCTAAAAAAGAAACCAAGTGTTTGCCTTAGTGTTTTTACGAGTGAAGTGATATGGGCTGAGAACATTAGGTGGTGGTCTAAATGTGTTGACAGCTTCAAGATTGTCACCAAGGAGGGTTCTGATGGGTGGCAAAGAGGAGAGAGCTTTTGGAACTGTGGTCAGATGGTTGGAGTGGAAGTACATGATCTTAGTTTTCTTAGCGTTTTGTAAAAGTTTAGACCGTAAAAGATTTTGTTGGAGGAGGTCAAATTCAGCCTGAAGCTCAGCGCATACTTTGCTCACTGAGAATTTGGAGATATAGAGGACTGTGCCATCTGCGAATAGATGTAACTTAGCTTTGCTGACATTGGCCCTGATAGAGTTTATGTAAATCATGAACAGAAGAGGTCCAAGGAGTGAGCCTTGCGGTACTCCCCTTGTAAGACAGAGGAGTGGGGAGACTATACATTCTGCCTTGATCTGCTGCTGTCTTCCTGACAGATAGCTGGTGAGTCAACTCAGCATGGGTCCAGTAATGTCATGACAATTTAGTGAGTCAAGAAGTAAATCATGATCAACTGTCTCGAAAGCTTTACTAAGATCAAGGAATATAGCCCCTGTGATTTTAATGCGCAAGCACTGAGGCAAGGGTTACTCCAAAGGGCATTGGCCGGGAAGCCAAGTTTCAAAGAAATACAAAATCACACATACCCCATAATGCAAAGCATCATGGGCTGTATATGTAAATCACCACAAAATATTATGCTGGTTCCACTTTAAGCAGAAATGCATGGTGCCCAAAGACCTCTCACACAGTCTGCAAAGGATGCCAACAGAACACACAGACACGTGTTTTGTCCTACCAGGACTCATCAGTGTGCCTCGTCTGTATGACATCCCAGTGGAATGAACCAGCTACCCTAAGTTGGTCTATCTGGGTTGGGTTGTGGTGAGCCCAATAAAAACAAAAACAAGCTAATTCAGCCTGTTTTTGTTTTATTGAGCTCCTAACAACAATACCAACTTTGCATAGTTGGTTCATTCCACTGGGGTGTCATACAGACAAGGCACACTGATGAGTCCTGGTAGGACGAAACACGTGTCTGTGTGTTCTGTTGGTATCCTTTGCAGACTGTGTGAGAGACTGAGACTTAAAACTGAAAAGAAACACTCAGAAGGAGAACTGTTTTCTTTGTACTGCCTATGTAAATAGTTGTACTGAACAATTTTTATTTTTTATTTTGCTGCTATTAAGAAAAATAAAATACTGTTAGTGAATGTTGAAACTGCTCCTGGTTTTCCCATGCTTCCTGACCTGTGCCTCGACGACACAGACCACAAAGAAATGCTCATCAACTTCCAATGAGCAAAAAACATGTCTAGGTGGAGTTATGACACTTTTTTCAGAACAAAATGAAAAAACAAGATGGTGGCTCTTGAACAAGGAATTTTTTATGGCAAACAAAGACTGACCCCTGGCGAAGAAGGAATGCCCCCTCACGAACAAAGATACTTGTTCGTACCATGCAGCTATCCTGAAAAATTAAAATCCTTTTGAAAATAATGGGAAATTAAAATGATGTAACTTTGGAACAGATTCATATTTTATCACCAAATAAACACCAGCCTATTCTGTGACCCAAGCTGTTGCTACCATAAACATTTCAGACCAAAATTCAACATTGTCTGTGCGCAGCACGATGAGAACAAAACTGCAAAATGTGGCCAATTTTCAGTTTTTTTCACTGTCCGGATCACAAAATCCACAGATGTGAGCAGAATAAAACTTAGCAAGTCAGGAGACTGACTCCAGGAGACCGCACAGGCAAAATTTTGTGCAAATCTGTTAAACAGTTGCAAAATGATTAAAGTGCAAAATTTGAAGTTTAACATAGAAACCCCTGCTCAACCCTAACTATAATGATGCTACTGCGCCACTATAATATATAGTGTATGTATATATATATATATATATATATATATATATATATATATATATATATATATATATATATATATATATATATATATATATATATATATATATATATATATATATATATATATATATATGTATATATATCCAAATCAACCTTCTGATTATAAAACACATCACATGAGTGTACGTATATCAGGCGCGACCACACACCTGCACTTTTAACCCCCAAAAACAATTTTCCCATTTTATAAGATGAGATAACCCACTCTATGGTGTGCGGTCACGCTCTGATATCGCACACCAGGCGTTGATACACACCAAAGCGTGCATATATCAAACTTGACCGCACACCATAGAGTGGGTTATCTAATATATATATATATATATATATATATATATATATATATATATATATATATATATATATATATATGTGTATATATATATATGTATATATATATATGTATATATATATATGTATATATATATATATGTGTATGTATATATATATGTATATATATATATATATATATATATATATATATATATATATATATATATATATATATATATGTATATATATATATATGTATATATATATATATATATATATATATATATATATATATATGTATATATATATATGTATATATATATATATATATATGTATATATATATATATATATATATATATATATATATATATATATATATATATGTATGTATATATATGTATATATATGTATATATATGTATATATATATATATATATGTATATATATATATATATATATATATATATATATATATATGTATATATATGTATATATATATGCTGTATACACACACTATAGGTCAGTCAACCTCACCTCAGTAGTGGGCAAGATTATGGAGGTGCTGCTTAAGGAAAGGATTGTGGAATACTTGGAATCCAGCGGCGCACAGTATTCAAGGCAGCATGGATTCACAGCAGGAAGGTCATGTCATACAAATCTGATAGACCTTTTGGACTGGGTGATAAAGGAGATGGGTCAGGGGGAAGAGGTGGATATCACCTACCTTAATTTCAGCAAGGCCTTCAACACCGTTCCACATAGAAGACTGGATAACAAGTTAGATAGCCTGGGGGTGGGCCACAAAACAAAGAAATGGGTTAGAAATTGGTTGGGGTACAGAAAGCAGAGAGAGGTGGTGGTTAATGGGATCCAGTCTGAGGAAAGGGGGGTGACCAGTGGGGTACCTCAAGGATCAGTCCTGGAGCCAGTCTTTGTTGTTACCTACATTAGTGACATTGCTGAAGGGCTAGAGGGGAAGGTTTGCCTATTTACAGATGACACCAAGATCTGCAACAGTGTAGACATGCTGGCGGGGGGGGGGTGGAGGGGGTGAGAAAATGAGGAGGGACCTAGGAAAGCTGGAAAATTAGTCCAATATATGGCAATTAAAATTTAATGCAAAGAATTGAAAAATCATGCACCTGGGGAAAAGAAGTCCTGTGGCGAGTTACAGGATGAGGGGGGGGAGTTGCTGATGGTTGCCAGAGAAGATAGGGATTTAAGTATAATCATCTCAGATGACCTAAAGGTGTCCATAAAGTGTACCAAGGCTGTGAGGAGGGCCAGTAGCATGTTGGGGTGCATAGGAAGGTGTATCACTAGCAGAAGAGAGGTGGTGATGCCTCTGTAGAAACTGCTGGTGAGGCCTCATCTGGCGTACGGTGTACAGTTCTGGAGACCGCATCTTCATAATAACATAGACAGGGTGGAGGCAGTTCAGAGTAGGGCAACAAAGATGGTGCAGGTCTTGCACTGGGAGACATACGAGAAGACACTATAAGACCTCAATATGTATACACTGGAAGAGAGGCAGGAACAGGGAGATATAATAGAAATCTTCAAGTATCTTAATGGCATAAATAAAGTGTAAGTGGGTGACATCTTTCAGTATAGGAGGTGTACAAGGATGAAGGGTATGATATGAAATTGGAGGGAGGCAGGATAAAGGGGAATGTGTGGAAGTTTTTCTTCACAGAAAGGGTGGTAGATGCATAGAATAGCCTACCCCAGGAAGTAGTTGGAGTTAGCACAGCAGGGGGATTCAAACATGCATGGGATAGGCACAAGGGAACCCTAGAGGTGGGTAGGAAAGGCTAATGCCAATGACCAAGTAGAGTCAGCAACCAATGATGCAGGCAGGGAATACGGGCAGACTGTCTGGGCCTAGCGGTCCTTATCTGCTATTAAATACTATGTTACTCAGTAAGGTTGTGGAAGATGACACAGTTCAGGCTGTTCAAAGTAGAATTAGATAGATTTACTGAGGGAATATGGCATTTAGGGTTATGCAGCATGGGCTGGATTTTCAGACCTGCTGCAAGCGCAGGTCCCAGTTTTGGTGTGTTCCCATGGCATGGTAAATATGTAAAAACATTTAGATGCAGTTTTAAAATGTTTTGCCACATTTACTGAAACTGACACTGCTTTACAGAACAAACTCTGGTCAGAGCCAATATGGCTGTGGAGAGCTTTTAGGAGCGGCAGAAGTGGTGAACAGAATATGTTGTGCTGTCGCTGCATAGGAGTCAGCCGTAATACTGCAGTGATTACAGTACTGTGCATGCGTGATACTCGCACATGTGCAGTTTGCCCCGGAGTCAGCCTTGCACAACATGGCAGTGCTGACATAACTACATGTAACGACTCAGTACCCTCGGGTTACTAGAATCCTATTGGTACTAGTCTTAGGCAGGTAGGAAAAGGCAGCTGGTGGGGAGCTCATTAGGGGCTTTCTACATAATGACATCATTGTTTACTCAGCTAATCTGAGAGAAGAATGATTATGTCATTTAGAACTCTCACAGCAGCATAACCATTTTAGAGTCAGCTGCTCTTGGGGAGCTTAGAATGTTCATCAGTAAGTTCAAGTGTGGCAGTCAGAGTGGCAGAAGGTCTGCCATTGGGGCTATGTCAAAGGGAGCCCTGTTATTTCTCACCCTAGTTTGGTAAAATCTTCAGTTTACCTGCAGGACTCTAGTTTCACTCCAGGGGGAGTGAGAGGGAATGCCGTTCTTCTGGATCCAAGGGGAAATCCCCTGAAGTTCACAGCTGCCTTAAGGAAGAACAATGAGTGGAATTTGACAGCTACCAGAAAAAGAAAGGTGCCTTTTGTTCTTTCCATGACTGGGAGGAAGGAACAACTAATCTGTGAGTACAGAATTTGAGACTGTTCTCAGAGGGAGTTGTCTGAGGTGTGTGTGTCCTAGATCAGGCTAGATCACACCAGTCAGGACCCCTGTCACCTCAACTGTGCTGAATTTAAAGCTAAAGTTGGGAGTATTTAGCAATTCATTTGGGATTGGAGACTCCTTTGGTGTAACCCTGAAGGAATGGCAGAGGCTGTCTGGGGCAAAGGGTGGGGGGAATGCCATCTGGAGTTTCAGGCAAGGCTAAGTGGTTCATGGATGGGCACCAGTGTTCCCTGGGCAAAGACCATGCACCAGGAAGATTTTAAAGTGTATGGCACATCCCACAGATATGAACTTTGGAAGAGAGATAGAGATTTTTTTGTGGAAAACAGTACTTACTTCCTACTTCAAGTCATAATGCTCTGTTGTGACATTACATAGGTGATTTCAAGCTAGGTAGACTTTCGTCCATAATGCTTGCCTTATTATTTATAACCCTTTATCTATTCTTATCCAAAAGGAAGTTATCGAGCTTGTTTTAAAGGAGTCCATATTTGTACTAGACACCACTTCCCTAGGCAGAGAATTCCATCCTACCACAACTCTGTTGCTGAACCAATATTTTCATGATAAAGTCTGCCATTTTTGTGTTTCAAGCTAGAAGGGGTGCCCCCTGGGTTCGTATCTTGATTTCCTCCAGACTAGTCCAAGTTCTGACAAGAGTGCAGGATCATTTGTACATCTGTATAGTAGACAATAGTCCCCCCTAGTTCTTCTTTACTCCAGGGTAAACAAATTCAGCTCCCTTAATCTCTCAGGGTAAGTCTTCTTTTCCAACCCTTCAACTGATTTAGTCGCTCTTTTCTGTATTTGTTCAATATTATGTATATCTGCTTTTTTATAAGGTGCCCAGACCTGAGCACAGTACTCAGGTTTGGTCTAACCAGAGCACCATAAAGAGGGATTAACACCTTCCTATCCCTACTTGAGTTGTGTCTCAGAATACAATTCAAAATTTGATTTCCCTTTCTTATTACTTTGTTACAATGTGTACTAAATTTTAAGTCTGAACTAATTGTTACCCCAAATCCCTTTCCTCTTCTATTTTATTGAGTACAGTATTATCCAATTTGCAGGGGAGAGGGTTGTTGTTTTTTACTTTACCCAAATGCATAGTTATACATTTGTTTTTATTTAATTCAAGTTTACTCTTTACAGTCCAATGATGTATGTAATTTAGTGCTTCTTGTAGATCCTGCTGTTTTTTTACTGTATTGGTTATTGCACCAATTCTGCAATTGTCCGCAAATTTTGTCAGCCAAATATCTTTATTTTCCAGTTTCAAGGAGGTTATGTAGATATTAAAAAGGCAGGGTCCAAGTACCGATCCCTGGGGGACCCTACTAGTCATAGTCTTCCAGTTTGATTTTTCTCCTTGTATCACCACTCTTTGCCTTCTTTCACATAGCCAAGCATCTATCCAGTTTATTATATTGGTGTCTAGTGCATACTGTTTAAGGAAAAGTATTAATTCTTGGTGTGGGAGTTTGTCAAAAGCTTTAGAAAAATCCAAAAAAATAACGTCAACACAATTTCCCGCATCTAATGCCTTCCCAACCTTTTTATAAAAAGTCAAGAGATGTGTCTGACAGGAACGTTTTTTTCGGAATCCATG
Organism: Neoceratodus forsteri; assembly: GCA_016271365.2. NCBI lineage: Eukaryota > Metazoa > Chordata > Ceratodontiformes > Ceratodontidae > Neoceratodus > Neoceratodus forsteri. The sequence goes on from CM028132.1 coordinate 458,981,437, forward strand.
TTGTAGTGGGTCCTGCAGTTTGTTAACCTCAAGGTACTCAACTATATAATTCTTTAGAATGGATTCCATCATCTTACCCATGACCGATGTCAAACTAATCAGTCGATAGTTTTTTAACTCAGATTTCAATCCGCTTTTGTATATAGGAACTACCATCGCTTCTCGCCAATTTTGTGGTACTTGTCCTGTATCTAGGGATCTTTGGAATATGTGGGTTAGAGGTGGTGCAAGTTGTTCTGCCAATTCATACAGTACCTTAGGATGAATTTCGTCAGGTCCTTGTGATTTGTTTATATGTACTGTTTTTAATTTATCTAGAACATCTTGTAGTTTAATCTGTATCCTCCCTGGTCTGGAAGTAGTATTGGGAGTAGTATTTAGTAAAGTAACTGGATTAAAGACAGAGCAGAAATATTTATTTTGTAGCTCTGCACAGTCTCTATTACTAAGTATTTCTCCTGCATTATTTTTAAAAGGTCCAATAATAGTACTCTTTTGTTGTTTATTATTTATATAAGAATAACAGGTCTTATAGTTGTCCTTAACAAGTGATGCAAGTTTTAATTCGTAGTCTTTTTTTGCTTTTTTTATCTCCCATTTGACTTTTTTAACAAACTCTCTATACTGTACAGTAAGTGGGGTTGTTTATTTATTTCATGTTCAATTTTTTTGAACCATCTGTTTTTTTTATTTATCAATGTTTTAATTCTTGGAGTTAGCCATTTAGGGACATCACACTCTATTGCCATGAGAGTTACTGTGATGTCACATGCAGTGCATTATGACCTCAGGTAGGGAGACAGCAACAGAAATAGATGAATTCTTCAGGAACAAAAATCCTGTTTTCATGCAAATGACCTCAGCAATAAATAATGAGGAGGAGGAATAAAGAAGAAATGTGAAATGCAAGCTGAATTTTATCTAAATATTATGTTTCATTAAAGTTCTCCTGAAGGTATCAGCTGCTCTTTAAGCTTATTTTTCCTTGTATTTTTAATCATGGTCATTTACTAATGCTAGCACAAACACACATACACACAGTTTTAAAATGAAGCTTCAGTTGGTTAGAGCTTTTCTTAGGGAGTTACCTTTCATGTCAGTGAAATTTGACCTTGCGATAGTTTTCTTTTGATGGAACTTAAGCTGTTTTGTTTAGAATTTCACTTAACTGGTGTAGTAATTTGCAAAGCTGAGGCTGTTTAGAAGTGCAATAGAAGTTATGCCAAACATATGTAAATATCTCTGAAAGTATACATGTTACACATAACCCATCAGTATGAAAGTTGTTCAGGACAAAAACACCTTTCCAATGAGCCTATTCATTAAGCTGCACTAATTGTATGTTTTAAACTATGGCCATCTGATTACCTGAATTTTCAGTTTTCTTCACAATTTTTACCTTTCGGATGGCTATATTTAAAAAAATCTAATGAATTCAGATTAGCGACTACCCTCATTTGAAAGGTAGTTTTGTCCTGAACAACTTTCATGTTGGTTGTATATTGACAACTTGTATACTTTCCAAGATATTTATATTTGCTTGGCATGACTCCTACTGTGTTCACTCAGAGAGAAAAAAAATGAGGTTGTTTGGAAGACCATATTTTACAAAATATAAAGAATTTAGATTAGTGACTACCCTCATGTGAAAGGTGTTTTTGTCCTGAACAACTTTCACAGGGGTTGTTTTTGTGCACCTTGAATAGTTTTAAAGATATTTAGATTTGTTTGGAAGGTGTGCACAGTTGCTCTCAGAGAAAAGCAGCTAAGAAAGAAGGGAGTATTTTTAACAGCGATAGGGATTTGCAGTTATGGAAAAATACACTGAAAGGTACTAAAAAATGTGTTCCATGGAAAGCCCTTTTTTCCAGCTAAAGCAGGATGGCTGTAGGCTCCACCCATGGCCATAAAAATAATGATGCACGTTACATTGATGCATGCATCAGTATAGGGCTCCTGATGCTATGTAAGTCACAGTAGAGAGGCACTGAAGTTAGACCATCTTTTAGGTTTTTTAACTTATGACTGCAAAACAATGAAGGTGGGCACATCTAAGGATGTTGCTGCACTGGCTGAGTCACACACTAAACACACAGAGAGTGCCTTGTACAAGCCCCTGAGCTTTTCTGCTTGCAACAACCACAAAATAATCCTAATGGAGTCAATTCCTTCCAATACAAAATCGGTTTATTTACTGCAAATAAACAGCAGGTAAAGGTGCAAAGTGCTACGTGCAAAAGTGCAGGAACTCAGTGAATGGTTAACTTGCACATTTTGAGCCAGTCCCTGGCTCTTTCTCAAAGGCAGTTTGAATGCTATTTTAAAGTATTTTGCCTCATTTGTGGACGCTGACACTGCTTCATGGCAAAATAATGAGGCTTGCATAATATACTGATGCATGCATCATTATAGGGCTCCTGATGCCCCATAAGCTATGGTAGAAGGCACATACGTTTGACCACCTTTGAGGTACCCTAACATGTGAATACAAGAATGAGAGATGTGACATGAGCATGCTGCAAGTCCCCGAAAGGCAACTGGGAATCCAGCTACATGAGTAGGGTTAACATTCCAGCTGTTAAGCCTGGATGCATGTCCACTCTTAAACTGCATATAGTCACTGCCATGTGATAAGAGGGTTGAACAAGATGGACCCTAAGTGCATTTATAACATGGGTTAGGTAAAGTAGCTGAGCTGATTGGCAAAGAGCTGTCAGCTGTCTGTGGATTACATTTCCTATTTAATCCGTGGTTTGTGAGCCTGATCCTGTTGGTCTCAATGGAGTAGACTTGATCACACCATGGAGGGATCTACAGATTGGACTCTGCTCATATTTTCCAGCAGCCATTGTTGTTTATTATGTTAGTGAGCAGCGTACACTGTAGTCACCACGGTGTAATGGAGCTCAATTTCTCCTTGTTTGGCAGCCTCAGTGTTAATGAATGGCTGGATGACAGGTTTCCCGATGGAGAAGCCATGGTCCGAGATGTTAAAAACATAAAAATCTTGGACATGGCTCCCATCACAGAAGTGGCAGCAATCAGTGATCCCTTTTTGGCAGTAACACACAGAGCCACAAATAATGTTATTTGGGACAAAAGACTGTGGCGATCAGCAGCAGCAGCTGGACCCCCAGGAGCACAGCAACAGTGGACATCAACAGCAAGAGACAGTGGCGATGGAAAAGTTCCACAGTGTAGAATGCAAAAGCTGTGTTCCTTGGCAGTCGAGTGTAGAAACACTGATTCCTGTTGTTCACTTGCACAGGGCCAGAGCAAAACTGTTAGTGAGCACAGTACAGTAGTAACATCGATACCCATTGGACAAAATCCACGTTGGTAGTGAAACATGTAATCCATCATGTTTGTAAAGGAATTTGATAAAGCACATGTCTTATAGTATCTTCCTTGCTTTAGAACAGTAACTGTGCATTAAACACTGACTGTAAGAGACGGTGGGAGGAGGTGCGGGGCCTCCATTTGCAAATTAGCTCGGAAATGTGCAGTGGAGGGTAAATGACAGACGTGATCAGGCACCCAAGTGGAACAGCACCACATGAAATTCTCCTGCAGCAGCAAAGCATATGCAAGCAGTGATCGTCTGTGGTACTGCAGAGTACTGATTAACGTAGTCGGTACACTGGGTCGAACTGCTGTCAGCACAACATGTGTGAGAAGGTCTTCTTAGAAACCATGCAATGTGACAGACAGCTCCACTGCGGAGTCAGTGTTCACCTGTCAGTGCTACACAGACGGCACAGTTAAGGAACATGTGTCTTTCTGACTCCTTGCTGGTATGCAAAGTGTCAACATGGCACAGTCACAGAGAGCTGTCAACCAGGGAAAAAAAGCAGCACAGCATGGTCACAGTCTCACTTCCACATTTGAGGTGGCCGTTGCCCCCCCCTCCAGTCCCACATCAGAGGCATTCACCTTAGTAGGGTGCGACAGAGAAACTGTGACATCTCGTTGGTGTGCAAAGTGATAGCGGTGTTGAGTGACATGCAGTTGTGACTCAGGGAAAGAGAGTCGCATAGCATTCTTAGAGTTCCACTTCTATCGTCACGGTGGCTGTTCTCCTGGGCCCCACCCAGTCCCGCAACACAGGCAGTCACCTTACTAGGATGTGACAAAGAGACATCAAAGTTATTCCACCCGCCCAGAACTCGTCTCACAGTGTTGTTCCTTCAGTATATCACTGGCTGTAGAGAGAGAGAGAGAGAGAGAGAGAGAGCTGCAGAGAAATGCACGGACAGGCAGCACTAGTGATCCTGGAGAAGATTAACCCACAGGAACATCGCTTCCAGAAGCAATAGAAACATAGAATTTGATGGCAGATAAGGACCGCTTGGCCCACCTAGTCTGCCCCTTTCCCTACCTAATGGATAAACTGTAGATCCTAGTTAAACAGCCTACTTCCTCCTACACCTCCACTAGAATTGCCTTATGTCTGTCCCATGCATTCTTGAATTCTTCCACTGTTTTTGACTCCACGACCTCCTCAGGAAGGCTGTTCCATGCATCCACAACCCTCTCCATGAAAAAATACTTCCTCACATTACCTCTGAGCCGTCCCCCCTCTATCTTCAAATTGTCCCTCCTTGTTTTTGCACATTTCATTTTCTGTAAGATGCTACCCTCTTGGACTTTGTTGATTCCCTTGAGGTACTTGAAAGTTTCTATCATGTCCCCCCCTCTCCCTCCTTTCCTTGAGGGCATACATATTAAGCTCTTTTAGTCTTTCTTCATATGGCTTCTGGTGCAGACCCTGCACCATTTTGGTTGCCCTCCTCTGGATAGCCTCCACCCTGTCTGTCTTTACTGAGATGGGACCACCAGAACTGCACACAGTACTCCAGATGGGGTCTTACCAACTGTATGTACAGAGGGATAACAACTTCCTGTTTTCTACTAGTGATGCCTCTTTCCCTATGCATCCCAGTATCCCCCAGCCCTCCTTACTGCCTTCTCACATTGCTTGTCCACCTTTAGGTCATCTGATATAACTACCCCTAGGTTTATTTCCATTTTTGTTATTGTCAGTATCTCACCCCCCATTGTGTACTCTTCCCCTGGGTTTTTGTTTCCCAGGTGCATTACTTTTCACTTCTTGCCATCAAATTCTATGTTTCTTTAGACTTTCTATAGATACATTAGTGAAAGGTGAAAGTCCAGAGGGGTATTGCTAAGATCAAAGGGAATAAGGGGGAGTGTGAGGAGGAGGACCAAGGAAAAGCATCTATCAAAAATAGATACTTCTGCTCAGTATTTACTGAGGAAAAGGTAGGGCAGGGCCCATAGCTCAGCACCATGGACACGGGGGGTGCACTAGTCCCTTCAGAAAGGGTCCTACAAGAGCTCACTAAGCACAAGGTGGACAAGGCAATGGGACCTGATGGTATACATCCCAGGGTACTAAAAGAGCTAAGGGTGGAACTAGCAGAGCTATTATCAGAATTGTTTAGTGAGTCTCTGAGCACAGGAGAGGTTCCAGAGGACTGGAGAAGGGCTCATTTGATCCCGCTCCACAAGAGTGGTAGCAGGGAGGAGGCAGGGAACTACAGACCAGTCAGTCTTACCTCAGTAGTGGGCAAGATTATGGAGGCACTCCTTAAGGAAAGGATAGTGCAACACCTGGAATCCACAGGAGCACAGGATCCAAGACAGCATGGGTCTACAACAGGAAGGTCCTGTCAAACTAATCTCATAGATTTCTTTGACTGGGTAACCAGAGTGGTGGACCAAGGAGGAGCAGCTGATGTCACCTACCTTGACTTCAGCAAAGCTTTCGATACTGTTCCACAGAGAAGATTGATTAATAAGCTTGATAGGCTCTGGCTGGGTTAGAAGTTGGTCAACTGGGTGGCAAACTGGTTGATGGGCAGAAAACAGAGAGTGGTGGTAAACGGTATACAGTCAGAAGAGATGCAAGTCACAAGTGGGGTACTTCAGGGATCAGTCCTGGGGCCCGTTCTCTTCAATATCTTCATCAGTGACATTGCAGATGGACTGGAGGGTAAGGTTAGTTGGTTTGCAGATGACACCAAGATCTGCAACAGAGTAGATGATCCAGATGGGGTGGGCAGAATGAGAAGAGATCTGGATAAACTGGCAAAATGGTCAGAAGAGTGGCAACTGGGGTTTAACGTAAAAAAAGTGCAAGATCATGCACATGGGGAAGAGAAACCCTGAAGTCACCTATAGATTGGGAGGGGAGTTGCTGGCAATCACAAGGGAAGAAAGAGACTTAGGCATCATCATCACAGACGACCTGAAATCATCCAAGCAGACCACTAAAGCAGTAGGTAAGGCTAGAAGGACGTTGGGGTGTATTAGTAGGGGTATCACAAGTCGTAAGAGGAGGGAGGTAATAATCCCTCTTTACAAAATACTGGTTTGGCCCCATCTGGAGTACTGCGTGTAGTACTGGAGGCTGCACCTGCACAAGAACATTAACAAAATGGAGGAAGTCCAGAGAAGGGCTACCAAAATGGTGCAGGGACTGCATCAGAAAACATATGAGGACAGATTAACGGAGCTCAATATGTACACCCTAGAGCAAAGGAGGGAGAGAGGTGATATGATTGAAACAGTCAAACATCTTAAGGGCATTAACAAGGTGAAAGGGTCTAACGTTTCAATATAAGACAAGCATTTGCCAATGCCGAATGTTTGCTTGCTGGTATTAGCATTGAAAATGCAGGAGTTAGACAGATGCAGAGTAGGAATGGCAATGAAGTATTGAACTGCACGTCAACCCATCTCCACCCTGCAGAGACGAACAGGCACTGGGGCATGCGTTTGGGTTGTCACCCGTAACGTTCATGCTATTTCACCTCACCCTATCCTGCAGACACTGACAAGTGTTGCGGTGTGCCTTGGGGTGTTTGGCTTTACAGTCACCCCATTCCATAAGGACATATGCTGAAATGGGTGCAATATAGAAGGGGGTGAACTGTGTGGCCGAAGTGTCCAAGGCACAGCTTAATGCCTGTCAGTGGCTGCAGGTTAGGGGGTGGGGTTGGAATGGCATGAGTATTACAGTCGGCAATCCAAAGGCACACCCCTGATGCCTGTCAGTCTGTACAGGGTGGGACGTTATGGTTAGAAACCGTAATGCCCCGGGCATGTGTTGGTATTTGCAGTACAAATTTTCAGCATGGGCATTTTATGGCCCCCACCTCATGAAAGCATTTGGGACCTCTTCTCATGAACAGTGGCACTCTAATTTTGTCAATATGTCCCGAAATTTGAGTTTCCACAGCGACCGTGCCATAGTGTGCCAGATGTACGGAAACAGAGATCGGGCAGGATGCGAAGAATGACAGCTGTGCCATTCATAGGTAGGTGTGAAGAGATGGCAATGTTGAAAATCTGTAGTGAAAGTTTTAAAAATGCTCAAACTTCCGAGCGTACGTGGAAACTGCGCAATGCATGCAGGTAACACAGTCATTTAGTGGAATTATTTCACCAAATGTTCAACATAGGCATTTTGTGACCTCTGCACATGAACACTGTCACTAAGATTTTCTTAATCTGTCCCAAACATTGATTTCCCACAGCAACCGCGATATTCTGCGCCAGATGTATAAACGCATATTTCGGGCAGGATGTGAAAAATTACAGCAGTACTGTTCATAAGAAGGTCTAAAAAAATGGCAATGTTGAAAATCTGGAGTGAAAATACTACAAATTTGCGGAGTTACGAGGGTGCGTGGAAACTGTGTCACGCACGCTTGTAACACAGTCATGCTATGGATATTTGTCAGCAAATTTTCAACATAGGCATTTTAGGACCTCTACTCATGAACAGACTCACTGTGATTTTACATATGAACTACAAATCTGTCAGCAGAACACACCAATCGGTCTATGTAAGTCTACCCAAGTGTGCAGCTAGCACCCTAGATTGCAGCTGCTCCAGCCTCCTCCCTCTCAGTTCCTCTCCTGCTTGTCCGAGCCCCTGCCCCGACTCTTCCTCTTGCTTTATCCCACTCCTCCTTAAAGCTATTGATTGTCCTACATGTTACCACACCCTCTGGCAGCGCATTCCAACTAGACACCACCCTCTCAGAGAAGTAGTGCCTCCTCATTTCCCTCTTGAAACACCCCCCTTTCAACCTTAGTCTATACCCGCTTGTCTCTCTTCCACTCCTCCATTTAAACACCCCCTCAGTGCTAGGTTTAGTTACCCCCTCAGGTATTTAAATGCTTCAATCATATCCCCCCTATTCCTCCTCTCCTCTCCTCCAGTGTGTACATGTTCAGGTCCGTCAGCCTAACTTCATATTTCTTTCCTTCCATCCCCTTTAACATTTTTGTTGCCCTCCTTTGCATCCCCTCCAATAACTTTATATCTCTCCTCAGGTATGGTCTCCAGTATTGCACATAGTACTCTAGATGCGGTCTGACCAATGATCTGTAGAGAGGTACGATCACATCCCTGTGTCTGGATGAGAACCCCCTTGCGATACACCCCAGCATCCTGTTTGCCTTCACTGCTGCTCTTGTGCAGTGGGCTGAGTTGTTCATGCTCCCAGTTACCAAGACCCCTAGGTCCTTCTCCTCCTCTCTGATCCCCAACCAATAGTCCCTCTTCTGGTTCTTAGCTCAGAAGTGCATCACCTTATACTTCTTTGCATTGAATCCTAGCTGCCACTCCACCGACCATGTCTCTAGTTTGGTTAGGTCGCCCTGCAGTTTTTCCCATCTGTTCTCTTTGTCCATCACTGCACCCAAGTTGGTATAATTTGCGAACAGACTAACCCTGCTCCCCACTCCATGTGCTATATCAGAGATAAAGGCCCAAATAGCACCGGGCCCAGCACTGACCCCTGCGGCACCCCGCTTGTCACTGCTCTGAGTGCCGAGAGCTCCCCCACCACCACCACCCTCTGCACCTTCCCCTGTAATCAGTTCTCTATCCATTTAGTCAGCTTTTTCCCCACCCCCACTGCTCTCCCCTCCAAGTCTCACATGAGGCACTGTATCAAAGGCCTTACTGAAGTCCGAGTACAGGACATGTACCACATGGCCCCTTTCCAACTCCCTTGTCACCCAGTCACAATACTCTGTTAGGTTGGTTTGACAAGACCTCCCTTAGATGAACCCATGTTGCCACCCATCTTGGAGGCCATTACTGTCTAGGAATACCACCAGCCTCTCCTTCAGTATCGTCTCCATAAGCTTACCCACATAGACGTGAGACTTACCGGCTGATAATTTCCTGGCTCCTCCCTAGGCCCACTCTTGTGTATGGGCACCACATGGGCCACCCTCCAGTCCTGGGGCACACACCCCATTTCCAGGGAGGTGTTGAACAGATCTACCAGTGGCTCAAACAGCTCCACCTTCTCCCTCAACACCCTGGGGTGGATGGCATTGGGACTTGGTGCCTTGTCCACCCTTACTGCCCTCAGCCCCTCTAGCACCCTACTTCCTGTGATCACTTTGTCTGTCACCACCGCCCCCCTTTCCCCATGCCCCAGCCCATTCTAGTAGTGGGCCATCCTTCTCCTTGGTGAAAATGGAGCAGAAGTACTCATTTAGAATTTCCACTTGCTCCTCCCCCTTTTCCAGCCAATCCCTTCCCCACTTTATTTTCACAATATGTTCCTTGCAGTTCCTCTTTTTCCTGACATACCTAAAAAAGTCCTTTTCCCTCTCCTTTTATGCCCTGTGCAGAACCTAATTGCCTGGAGACCTTAGCTTTTTTCACCCTCCTGGCAACCTTCCTTGACCAACTCTCAAAAGCCCCCTTATCCTCTCCCTTCCCTGTTCTCCTGTACTTCTGGTATGTAGTCCTCTTTGCCCTCACCCCTTGCAGCAATTCCTTGTTCAGCCAGCATGGTTTCTTGGCTCTGCTCTTCTTACTCCTGGTCCTGGTGCAGGCTACTGTGGCCTCTGTTAGCCCAGTCTTTATGACTCCCCACTTTTGTTCTGCATCCATCCCCGGCCTTATATCCTGAAGTCTTCCTTGCAGGATTGCTCCCATTCCCCCAAAGTCCACCCTAATAAATTCCACCACCTTAGTGCCCGTGCCCCCATCTCCCTGCACTGCGTGACAACAAGCCACACTGTTTGGTGGTCGCTACCTGCTAGTGGATCCTCCACCCTTACCTCCCTCACCACCTCCCCATTTGCCAGTACTAGGTCCAGAGTGCTACCAAGCCTTGTAGGCCCAATTACCAAATGCGTAAGAAGGCCACCCTGGAATACATCAAGCAGCACCTGCTTCTTGGTACTGCTAATGACGGGGTGCTCCAGTCAACCCGTGGTAGGTTAAAATCCCCCACTATCACCACAATCCCAGTTCTAAACACCCTCCTTATCTGCTCTGCCAACTCTCCATCCAGTTCCTCGGATTGGGCTGGTGGTCTGTACACCACTCCCAGCCTCAATTTTCTGTCCTTGGAGTGCAGGAGCTGCACCCAAAGCGCCTCTGTCCTCTTCTTCTCCCTCATCCCTTATGCATTTAATCCCTTCTCTCACATAGAGTGCAACCCCTCTCTTCCAACCCCCTGGTCCCTCCTGTATATCCTGTATTCCGGGATTGCCAAGCCCCAGTCATGGTACTCTGTGGCCCAAGTCTCTGTCACTGCAGCAGTGTCCACCTTCCCCTCTGAGAGGAGCGCCTGAAGCTCTGCAGTTTTGTTCCCCAGGCTTCTTACATTGAGAGACACCACTTTCCACCCTTACCCCTTCTTCTCCTCCTTGGCCTGTGTCCCACTTCCAGGTAGTCCGCACCCTTTCTCCTCCTTATTCTTACCGGGTGGTGGTGCCTTCTGTATTACACTCAGACCACTCTGCCCGCCCCCTTCCAGGGCTACTACACCTCCACCTTTACCTATATGTAGAAGGGGTGAGCTCATTAGGCTCCCCTGTCCAGACCTTTCTACTAACCTCAGTCTTTTGGCCACCCCCCTCATTAGTTTAAATCCACCTTAGTAGAGATATAACCCTCTAATCCTGCCTTTAATACTCCCCTCCCCTTTCTGCTCAAGTGTGCCCTTTCCCCCCGCATATAAGTCACTATTTCCACAGACCCTACCCCAGTTAGTCACTAACCCATAATTTCTGGTGTGGCACCAATCCCTCTGCCCCTTGTTGAACTCCTCAATCCTACCCTTCCTCCCCATGCTTGCACATGGTACGGGGAGTAACTCTGAGAATGCCACCAACTCCCCCACCCCCTCACACTGCTTGCCCAACTACTTGAACCTCCTCCTCACTACTTCCACAGTCTCCCCTGCCAAGTCGTTTGTACCCACATGCAACAGTAAATGAGGTTTCTTCCTCACCCTCGCTGCACACTTGAGCAGTGCCTGCTCTACCCCTCCTGCAGCCAACCTGGGGATAGCTTCAACCCAAATACGACTGTGCCTTGCCCCTTTCTGTCCCATCTCACCCCTTTCGGTATACAATCCCCCAGGACGAGTACCTTCCCCCATCCCTTAGCCCCTTTCCCTTCTAATGCCCCTTCCACCACCCCAGTATTCGATCTTCCCTGCCCCTTACCCCCGCCAGCTGCACCCTCTGTGACTTCTGTATCTGTACCCCCTACTTCCGCCTCACCTTTTTTCTCTGCTTTATTCTTCTCATCCCCCTTGAACCCCTTTCCAGCCTGACTACTGGGCTTCCCATGTCGATGCCCCCTCCTCCCCAGCTGATTTCCAACCCCTCTCCTATCCCCGCTGTTGTCGATTTAGAGCCCCTATTCTCTTCTACCCCGATAGTGATGCCCCTCCCATCCTTCCCCTTCCCATAGCCTTCTCTTCTCAAGTCACCCCCTCCTTCCTTACTAGCCCGCCTTCTACCCTTTCATCCTCACTATCTCCTCCCCTAGCTGTTGCCATCCCTCTCATGCCCCGCTTGTCCTCTCCCCCTTCAGTATGTTCATGCTCCCCCTCTCTCTCTCTCTCTCTCTCTCTCATAGCAGAGGCTCGAATCTATTCCTAGTTGATACCCCTCCTACATCTCTTCCCTATTGGTCCCCCACTTGTTCCCTCCGTGCCACCCCAGTCCTCCTTACCCACAGCCATCTGCTCTCTCCCTGGTACACCTCGTGGTCTCTTCCTCCCCCAACAGGAGGCCCCGTCTTCTACCCTTTCGTCCTTGCTATCTCTTCCCCTAGCTGTTGCCATTCCTCTCATGCCCTGCTTGTCCTCCCCCTTCAGTATGTTCCTGCTACCCCCTCTCTCTCCCACCCATAGCAGAGGCTCGAATCTATTCCTAGTTGATACCCTTCCCACATTGCTTCCCTATAGGTTCCCCCTCCTACTTGTTTCTCCATGCCACCTCTGGTCCCACCCTGCTCCCTCCCTACCCGAGCCATCTGCTCTCCCGCTACTCGTGGTCTCTTCCTCCCCCAACAGGAGGCCCCCCTTGCCTCAGGTTCCCCTTCCCTTGTCCTCTCTTTTCTGCTAATGCCTGTGATACTGGGGTTGATTTCAGTCCCCAGTTGTTCTTCCTCTATCTCTCCTTGCCATCCCCTATCCCCCCAGCCAGGATGCCTACCATACTCATCTGCCTTGCCACGTAGACTCCCCACTACCCTCCATAGTTCCTCTCTCAAACTAGCCAGTCATCTACAGGCCATACACCCCCCATCCTCCAAGCCCAGTCCAGGATCATGGTGGACCCACACCCTGTACACCCTACCACCCTTCCAAATATGCCCGCCCTACTGACATGTGGCACCTGCCCCATTTTGGCCCCCATCTTATATTACAGGCTCTTACTCCCAGGTTCTGTACCCTACTACAACTGTTAGGCCCCTATTTACTCAAATTCCTGTCCCCACCCCCCACAGTAGTCCCCCTACTGGCCCCTTGCCGACCGGGGTAATTCAGTCTTAAATCTCATCCGTTAGATACTATATTACTGTAGCAATCCTAAAACCTCCTTGTCCGTTTTTCACCCCTCAGCTACAAAACTTTTTGTTCACAGCTCTCATATAATTTCACTAAGCCCAGTTAGAAATCCTATTGGACTCCAAGTATTACTCAGCTCAGTCAGAGAAATAAACAGAACAAATAAATATGTATTATTACAGCAATCATAACAGTATAGCTCAGTACTTAGCTCAGTTACAGAAATAAATAGAACTAAATCTGTATTATTACAGCACTCCTCACAGTATCCAATCATTGCTTTGTCTCCACCTAGTAGACCCTGCTGTAATATAGGACCACAGAGGACCTTGGTGGAGGGTGGCAACTCTAAAGTCCCAGCAGAGCTCCGTTGAGCTTGCTCACTCCCTGTCTCTCACTCGCTCATTCTGTTTCTCCCGGCACTGCAGGCTGCCCTTTTGTACTGGGCTCCTGCCTGTGTTGGCACCTTTTTCTGCCCACAAAGAAATCTGCAGCAGTCCCGACAGAGCTCCGTTGAGATGGCTCACTCCCCCTCTCTCACTCGCTCATTCCGTTTCTGCCGGCACTGCAGGCTGCCCTTTTCTATTGGCTCCTGCCTGCGTTGGCACCTTTTTCTGCCCACAAAGAAATCTGCAGCAGTCCCGACAGAGCTCAGTTGAGCTCGTACTCACCCCTCTCACTCGCCGATCTTAATCTGTCCCAAACACTGGTTTCCCACAGCGACCACGCTATTCTGCACCAGAAGTGCAAAAACATATTTCGGCCAGGATGTGAAAAATGACAGCTGTACTGTTCATAGGGAGCTCTGAAAAAATGGCAGTGTTGAAAATCTGGCGTGAAAATATTACAAATTTGCGAAGTTACAAGGGTGCGTGGAAACAGTGCAACACACACTTGTAACACAGTCATTTTATGGACTTTCGTCACCATATTTTCAACATAGGCATTTTAGGACCTCTGCTCATGAACAGCATCACTGTTATTTTCTTAATCTGTCCCGAGCACTGATTTCCCACAGCGACCGTGTATTCTGCACTGGAAGTGCAAAAACACATTTCGGCCAGGATGTGAAAAATAACAGCTGTACTCTTCATAAGGAGGTGTGAAAAAATGCCAGTGTTGAAAATCTGTCTTGAAAATATTACAAATCTGTGAAGTTACAAGGGTGCGTGGAAACTGTTCAACGCACACTTGTAACACAGTCATTATATGGACTTTCATCACCAAATTTCAACAAAGGCATTTTAGAACCTCTGCTCAGGAACAGTGTCACTGTCATTTTCTTAATTTGTCCCGAACACTGATTTCCCACAGCAACCACGCTATTCTGCTCCGGAAGTGTGAAAACATATTTCGGTCAGGATGTGAAAAATGACAGCTGTACTGTTCATAAGGAGGTGTGAAAAAATGCCAGTGTTGAAAATCTGGCATGAAAATATTACAAATTAGCGAGTTACGAAGTCTTGAGAAACTGCGCAGCGACCTCGTGAAAGTCATTTTTGGATTTTTCACAAATTTGCAACATAGGCCTTTTGAGAGCCCACCTCATGAACAATGGCACTGTCAGTGAGTATCGTCCCAAAGGTGTTTCCGCACAGTGACCGCGAAATCACCTTTTGGGACCGAATAATGCAATGACATTGACTGAATTCATGAGGAGGGTCCCAAGAACCCCATGTTGAAAATGTGGTGCCAAAATACCCAGAAATGCCTGAGATATGCACCAAAGTTGAAAAAAACCCTATTTATGCCATTATACAGCTTACCGGCATTTCTTCAGTTCGTGGTCGGATTTGAAGAGTGCAGACGTGTTCCCAGTCCACGAAGATTGGGCGCTGGCTGGAGGTAAATATGGGGTGAGGAGGAGTGGGGAGGTGGGGTGCAGAGGTGGGCGCTTGTTGAGGAGGCTGCCGAACTCTACGAGGACCATTTTCTTATTTACAGGTGTTGAGAAAAAAAACGCAGGACTGTTTTTTTTTGGTCAGGGACTTTGGCACACTGGGGTGGGCTCCCAGCATGCCACCTGAGTGTTTTGGGGGTGCTGTAGCCAACGGGGGATTGGGCACCCCCATCGGCACATACCAGTTTGGGGAGGAGAGCCGAGGGAGATTGAGCACCCCCTCGGCACACAGCAAACCGGGGTGGGTGACATTATGCCAATGAGCAGTGGGCTCCCTCATTGGCAAATTGAACTGGGGCAACTGAACCCGAAGGGGATTGGGGTCCTCAAAGGCAAAGAAAGACTGCTGTAGTATACTGCCGAGGATTGGGGCACCGGCACACAACAAATGGGGGAGGGGGGTTTACAGTGTGCCAATGGTGAGTGGGCTCCCTGTCGGCAAATGTACTGGGTCGGGACGGCACAGGGATGGCAAGGTACCACCCTGCAATGACAGGGTGCTCCCTCATTGCAGTGAAATGGCTGACGCTGCAATGAGCAGGCGGCCCCTGATTGTAGCGGCAAAAACATTTTAACTTGGTGGCACTTCTGCAGAACCAGTGTCTTTTAATTTTTATTTATTTCAGATTAGGATTAATACCTTTGAGTCCAGGACTCATTTTCAAAGGTTCCAGGTCATTGTTGAACAAACATTTAAAATATAACAGTGTTTACAGAGAACAGAAAACAGTTACACAGACATTCAAATACCAAAGAAATCATATATATCCAATTAAAGGTTGAAGAGGATAGGGTAAATAGGGTTCAGCCTTGTAGTTCACTATTTAGTTGGTCAGTCTAGCCTAAGGGGGTAGGGGGTCAGCCAGGGATGGCGTCGTGGTGGTGGAAGTGGTTTGTCAGCCGAGTGGGCCTCGTTCGGGGATGGGGGGTTGATGAGATAAAAAGGGGGGGGGTGAAAGGGAGAAGGTTAAGTGACTGAAATTCTGCCATATTAGTGCAGGCAAGCACAATTCTTTTTTGTGTCAAGAAGGGATCTGAGCCCAGATTTGAAGGTACTAATCCTGGGTGATTCTGTAAGGTTAGCAGGTAACTCATTGTACCAGTTTGGTCCTTGGTACAGTATGGAGTTCTGTGCAAGTTTTGTCTTTTTGAAGGGAATCATCAACCTGTCTGTAACTGTGCTTCTTGTTGATTTGGTGGGAACTGCCGGCGTAAAGAGGCAGCCCAGTACAGGGAGGGGGGGAAGCCCAAGAAGCACTTTTTTCAGAAGTAGGAAGGTTTGGTATTGTGCTTTAACATGGAGTGGGAGCCACCCAGTTTTGATGTAGAGCGTGCAGGTGTGGGTGTCCTGGGCAGCCCCTATGGCTAGTCGACAGGCCTTATTTAGTAGTGTGCTGACCCTGTTTAGGGCAGTTTTAGTGCCTGCTCCATAGATAGGCAGCCCATAATCTATGGAGGACATCACTGAGCTACTGATGGCAAGTTTCAGAGCATCTGGTGTCATAGAGTGCCTATGGCGGTAGAGGACCCCAAGTTTTGTATTCACTGACTTGACGACTGAGTCTATATGGCTAGAGAAGGTTGGTGTATCATCAAAGATGAGGCCCAAGTGTTTGAACTTTGTTTCTTGTTCCAGTGTTTCACCATTATGGTTCTGGATGAGCAAAGGCTGGTATTTCTTTTTGCTTTGGGAGGTAGAGAAGAGTAGACTTTTAATTTTTTGATGGTTTAGTAGTAGTTTGTTTTGTGTGAACCAGGATTCAAACTTGAGGAAGCTGTCTTGGAGTTCGGTTGTGATGTAGTTGTGATCTTTCCTAGCGACCAATATCCCTGCATCGTCAGCATAGAGAATAATGCGTACTGAACATGCAGATGTTGCAGAGTTGATGAAGAGGCTGAAAAGCAGTGGGCCAAGAATAGATCCCTGTGGGATCCCAAGGGACACTTCCCTAGCGGATGATAGGGTGTTTCCAATTTTGACTCGTTATGACCTGTTTGTGAGGTAGCTTCTGAACCACAGTACCGTGTCCAGGGATAGACCTGTTGAATGGAGGCAGTTTAGGAGTAGTTTATGGTTAACACAGTCAAAGGCCTTCATAAGGTTGATGAAGACTGAGCCAACTGCCTCCCTATTATCTAAGGCATCATAAAGCTGAGACAAGTAATCAACAAGGGCCGTAAGTGTAGAGTGTTTTTTCCGGGAACCCATGTGCTGCTGTGGGCAAAGTAGGTTATATTTATCAAGATGCTCTGTAAGCTGCTCCGAGACCATTCTTTCAAGTGCTTTAGAGAGGGGTGGTAGAATGGATATTGGTCTGTAGTTGGACATTAGAGTTTTGTCCCCAGCTTTAAAGACAGACGTGACATTGGCTAACTTCCATAGTTTTGGAAACACCCCCATTCTTAGAGATGCATTAAACACCATCGAGAGGGGATCGGCCAATTCATTTAGGAGAAGACCCACGAGTTTCATATCCACTAGATCAGCCCTCATCATGGTCTTGCCAAGAACCCTCTTGATGTGCTTAGTGGTTTCGGACTGGGTGACCTGCTTAAAGTAGAGTGGCATTGCATCCTTTGGGGGGTTAAGAGGGGTAGTGGGGTGTTGTTGCCCTGAACTGATCTTTAAAGTAGTCAGCAGGGAGTACTCCAGATAGGTCTGTTAAAGCATGGTTGAGTTCATTTGCGATTTCAAAGGTTTCTATATTGGACCCTCCCTTATTACTAGTAGATTGGGTGGGGCCCTATGGGTCTTTCTTCTTAGGGATTTGATGCAGTTCCAGAATTCCCTACCGGAACCCCAGCTCTTGCTTAAGCGGTCCTTATAGTAGGAAGCTTTTGCCTGCTGAATGAGCTTGGTGCAGGCGTTTCTAGCTGCCCTGTAGGCAATGAGTGATGCAGGAGTTCCAGACGATTTTGCAATATGCCAGAGATTGTCTCTATTCTTCATTAAACTGATCGGGGGGTTAGTGAGCAATGGGTTGGAGGTACCACTGACTTTCTTTGTTTTGTATGGATCAAAGTCAAAGTTTATTGTTGATCAGTTATTTCAGCCATTACAATATGAAACAATTAAAAAATATAAAATGTACAGTACATTCTTACAAAAATGTTAACATTTCACATTCATGTCATATTCATAATCCTGATAAGTTAATTTCTTTGGTAAAACCAACATACTATAGTTACCACAAAATATTATTACTATAACTGCCTATTTTTCAATAACTATCATTCTTAGCCAGTGCAGTTTAAGCTTCAGAGAGGTTAAAAGTTAAATACCATACTGTTCTCTCTATTTTCACTAGAACCGACATATAGCTGCCTAATAAATGTTGGATTTGATCATCAATTCATGACCCAAATCAGGCTTATTGCCAGTTTGCAATGGTACTATAGCTTGGATAGTGATAACAGTAAGTGAATCACTGGACCTGAACTGAAACAACCTGAATTGCCAGTAACACCCACACTTTTTGACAAACTTCAGAGGCAGCCTGCAACACCTACTAGCTCGGAGCCTCTAGTTGTCTCCAATATGGCAGGAATTATAAACCAGCAACAATTGAAAACCACATCTGGGTCATTGTATGCTTTCCTGTGTGCACACATTTTGCTTCATTTTCAGACACCTTTGCCCTCTAATGTGCCCTACTGTGGGCATCTGAAGGACGCAGCCACTTAACTTTGGGTCTCCTTTCAGACCAGGTATCAACTCACAAAGGTACTACTACATGTCATATACATAAATTACATACGTTTAGTCAATAGTCCCAATAGGAATTACCTTGATGCCAGTTATACCTGACCTTTTAGTGAACATTCAGAAGTTTCCTGCTACATATATTGCTCCTTACCTCTAATTATCGTCTAGTATGGTGGGAATTATATACTGACAACAGATGGTGTTCACAACAGGTCACTGTGAACAGCACCCTGCCCTCAAACAACCATACATTTCACGCCACTATCTGGCTCACTTGCCCTCCATTGGACCAAAGTATGACTCCCAATCCGATCCTCACAGAGGCCATTCATCAGGCTGATATAAATTATAATGATCTATAAGCCAATTAGGCTATCAAATCATGCCCCAGGCCCCACAAGCTGCTTTAGCAGGAGTTCATTTTCTCAGAAGTTTATGTTTTAATTTTATGTTTTGATTTTTACTATCACATGTACGTTTCCATTTTAGGACCTTAAATTAGCACTTGAATTAAGATTAACTAAGGTGCCTAGGTTCATACTGTGTGATCCTGAGCAAGTCACTTAACTTCTTTGTGCTCCCAGGTCTCATCTGGAAATGAGCTTCAGCTTAGTGTGCTACTCCTTGTTAAACAATGCCCCCTTTCCCTTTCCCTAAATGGCAAACCATAATAGAATCCAAATCAGAAAAAGTCATAAATCTGAAGAATTCAGCCTTTAAAACACATTAAAAACTTACGATTTATAAAAATAAAATGCAGTGGCACAGTAATATAACACGAGGACTGCAGATTTAACTTATTACTTATGTTCACAGTCCTTTAGGCGTCTTTCCTTATTTAAAGCCTTAAGATGTTTAAATTACTCCTTTATCTTGCCATTCTCGAGGCTCAAAGCCAGTGACTGCATTAATTCTCTGCTAGGGAGCTTCCTAATATTAAATCAACTAAAGTTATTCGATGGCCCCATGTTTCCAACTCTTGAAGGGGCTTCGACAACACCATAAATTATTCTGTCAAAAGTGTCAAAAAGTGGCAGAAAGTTGCAGGTTGCCACGGTTAACCAAATATTTCAAAAATACACAGTATATCTAAATGCTGCTGCTTTCCACCTTAAATGAAGCTTTCTGAGACCCCAAATCTATCCTGATCCATAGAGGTCTCAGACATAGCGTCACTGAGAAAGAGAGTTAGAGTAAAAAAAACAATACCTCTTGGGGAAATATCACCATTAGTCAGCCTGTAAGTATCACTGCAGCAGTGCCTTTTCCCCCTTTTCTCTGGTTAGCAGTCTGGGAAACTAATAGATCAATCTGGATCCTGTGCATAACCAGTATCAGCCACCAATACTCCTCTACTTGATCCATTTTATTCTCTTCTCTTGGTTGCAGCCGCACTATAAAACCAAAAATGAGAGACACACTCATCTAAGTGCAATAAGTTCTAGCTTTTTTTGACAAATATACTGAAAACCCTGGCCCTCAGGCAATAATAGTGTAAGCACCCCTTGCAGGATGGGATTATTGCTCCCATTTAGGAACCCCTTTTCCCTCTTCTGCCCCCCCCCCGAGCTAGGGGATTTATTAATGCTCTGAGAATTGATACCTGCTAGACACCACAAGGTGGCAGCAGAGGGCAGGTTTAGGGAGGTATATAAAGGTGGAGCAGGAGGTTTCAGGCCTTTTCCAGCCCGGGCATTAGGTCTGGTGCTGGAGGGGGGTGGCTGGAGGAGCAGAGAAGACAGACAAAAGGGAGCTCGGTGGTCCGGGTGGGCCGGTGGAGGACCCCCCCCAAAGTGCAGTGGCAGAGTCCCCACGGGGGGGAGGTCAGTGCAGTGGCTCTTCCCCATACTCGGCGTGGCAGTACTGCCTGAGCGTAGAGGGAGCCAGGGGGCCCTTCACCCATTTGTAGGGTCTGTGTGAAGGGGCAGGTCCTGGGGCACCGGCAAACAAGGGCCAGGCAGGTTGCAGGTCTTAAAACAGGCTTTGGAGGTGCCTCTGGTGGGAGCTTACCACAAGCCCAGGATGTGTGGACAGAGATGTTGGACAAAGAGCTGTGTACCCCTTCCAAATGGTCACCTGGGAGCATTGAGAGGAGTCGTGGGTGCTATCTGTGGAGGAATGGGTTGCTTGGAGGGTCTGGGTGATGGCAGGTCCTGGGTCTCTCCCATGGCAAGGTAGCCCATTTGAGGTAGCTCAAGTGCTGGAGCAGGGCCAGGTTTTGGGGTTGCTGCACCAGTGCACCAATGAAGAGAGAGAGAGAGAGAGCTGAGCTGTGGATATAGGGATTGGTGCCATGACTTTGGGAGCACCAAGCAGGTTCAGGTTCCACATGAAGCAAGGGAGGTTAGGTTACAGGGCCTAGGTCAGAGAGAAAAAAATCCTGGCGCCTCTTGAAGATTTGGACCAAGATTCAGGGGCCAAGTGGGGGAAGTAGCTTGCTTTCCCGTGCCAGAGATAGGGCAGCCGACAAGTGCCAGACCAGTTAAGGAAGGTTGAGAGTGGGTAGCCAACTGGACAGAAGGACGTGCTTTTTTGAATCGGCGGCTGGGCTTAAAAGCTCAGCACCCAGCCACGCTCCACTGGACTTGTTGGACTTGGAGTTGCAATTGCTCACCAGGATTTTTTGGTGGCAGCTATGGAGGGACTCGCTCGACAGCATCGGCGGCATGGAGGGGAAGGAGGCTTCTAATCCGGAAGCCAGGAGGAGCTGTATTGTTGGCCGCATCGGTGGCAGCTGCAGTGTAATAGTAGTAGTAAGTAGTAATATATTTTATTCAGGACAATGCCATGAAATGGATAAAACACCATTGAGCAAACTCATTTTCAAGGTGATCCAATTGTACATTCATACTGTTACATTTCACACATTCAGTGTACATAAATAGTAATTACACAAAGTACAAAATTGGGGCATTAGGACGAAATCAGTGTCGTGGAGAAAGAGAAGGAGGCTCCAAATTGGGAGCCAACTGGACAGAAGGGCGTGCTTTTTTGAATTGGTGGTTGGGCTTAAAAGCTCAGCACCCAGTCGTGCTCCACTAGACTTGTTGGACATGGAGCTGTAATTGCTCGCCAGGATTTTTTTCCCTCCCACCCTTCCCACACTGCCTCCATTATTAAATAGACTGTTTTGTGACCACCTGTTGGAGGAGCTGCCCATCAGAGGGTGACGTGGGGCGGAGCATCTACGGACAAGGGGAAATGGCTTCCCTAGATTGACTCTACACAGTTGGGGGCCGTCAAAATTCAAGGACTCTAATTAAGGACTCTATTGTGGTAACATTATAGGAGTAAAAGTTTAAGAACTCTAGCTTAAGGTCCCTATTGTTGTGTATACTTTATAAGCTCTATATACTTGTATCTGTGGGGTAACATTGTAGGGGGAAAAGTTTAAGGACTCTAGCTTGAGGTCTCTATTGTTGTGTATACTTATAGGCTCTGTATACTTGTATCTGTGGGGCATTTTGTCAGGGAAGGTGTGAGGGGACCTAGAGTAGAAACTAAAATTTCCTGTTTGACATTTAATAGGATAGGGATGGGGGTTAAGCAGGGCCACAAATCACTAGGGCCGGCATCTTTCGTATGGTGTATGGGGTGTGATTTGGCCATGGTTCTGACCTTGGCTTGGAGGGGGGGCGGCTGTTTGATACGTCACCAGTTGGCACAATTAAGGGAGGCGATAAGGTGGATAAAGTGGAACCAAGATAGGAAGGGGGGGGACAGAAGACAGACTGTCCTGGTAGGAGGAGTGGGGATGGGGGTTGGGGGAAATATGAGGTGGGCTTTATGGGCACAGCTGCTGCACCAGGGATCAAAGATACAAGCCAAATAGGGAGTGTAGGAGATGGAGCATGGGGGTGTGACGGGGCAAAATTTAACAAGGGCCGCAAAGGATGGCAGTATGTAGGGTGCAGAGGGTTGGGCGGCCCAGACAGGAGCAAGCTGGGGGGACAAAAGGGGAGAAATGGTAGTTGGCTTGGACCTTAAAAACAGATTCAAGCCTCTACTTCTGATGAAGGATGGGGAAGATGCTGTAAATGGAGCAGTGGTGGAAAAGGGGGGTCAAGGGTGGTCTGGGCATGGGGGATCACCAGAACAACAGGATAAGCAGGGGTGGGAAGTTGCATAAGCCCGCTCTGGGGGCTGGAGTTGTGGTCAACCTGGCAGAGGTGGAAAAGGGGGCAAGGGGGTGGGCACAGTAAATAGCCTAGTAAACAGGGAAAGCAGGGAGGAGTGTTTGCATAGGAACATGCATGGATCAGGAGGAGCTGACAGTCTGGCTGTCGGAAAGCGTGGGGGTGTAAATGTGCAGTGGGACACAGTGGGGGCAGGGGGCCCTCATAGTAATGGGAGGTGTGAAATTGTGGCAGGCAGTGAAGGGGGCGGGGGCCCAGATCAGGACTCCGTAAAAATGCACAGATAGGTGCAGCTAGGGTGGGACCTGTGAGAACTGAGCAGGAACAACCCAGGCGGGGAACTGCAAAAACTGTGCGGGAACAACCCAGGCAGGGAGAAAGGACGCGGGGGATGGGGAATTCTGCGGGAAGGGCTGGAGACTGGGGGCCTGGACCTGAAATGAAGCTGTGGTTAAATGGGATGGAGGGGAAATCCCTGGGGGTGTCCAAATGGAGCAGGACACAGGGGTAGGTAGCAGCACAGAGGAGCCAAAGAACCAGACACTGGCTCAGGGAGATGAACAGGAGGAGGAGGAAGATGAGGAGGGGAGGTCTCAAGAAAGTTCAGGAGGGAAAAATAGCAAGGGTAAGGATAAGGATAACTTGGGAGAGGGTGGGAGAAATGCACTAGTGAGAGGTGCCCAGGAGGAGGAAGGGGACAGGGTTTTAATAGTCTGTTACTCTATTGTAAAAGTTGTTACATGGGGGAGAAGGTGAGGTAGAGGGGGAATAATATGGGTGGAATGCCTGCCAGGAATGACGGCGGCTGAAGTCATACATTGGATCCCCTCAAGGGGGAAGGCACTGGATTAGAGAACACATCTGATCTTCCACTTAGGGACAAATGACCTTGCAAGGAGTAGTGTGATGGAGGTGCAGGTACGGTTTATGGGACTGGCTAGCTTCTGCAGCAGCTTGGATTTTAAATCCATGACATTCTCCCAGGTGCTGCCAGTACCAAGGGCCAGCATAGAGGTGAAACAAAAAATAGAGGAATTCAACAGTTGGCAAGCAGGATGGTGTGCTCAGAGGGGATATGGAATGGTAGGAGATTGGGTAACAACGTGGAACGACAGTAGCCTCTATGCCCCAGATAGGCTGCATTTAAAGGAGAGGGGAAAGCAGTACTCAAATGCAAGCTGGAAGATTATGTTGAAAAGCACTATCATTTAAACTAAACTTGGGGAAGGGCAAGGAAGAACTCCACCTGTAGGACAAATGGCGGTGGGAGCAGCGAGCTCTACCCCAACAGACAAGAGGCACGAGGGTAGGAAATATAGCGTGTGTAGCAAGTGGGGAACAGGGAAGAGGGGGTTGGAGGGTCATGTGTGCAAACACCAGAAGTCTGGGTAGATCCCAGATCTAGCCGCGACAATGGTTGAGGAGAGCCTCGACATTGTGGGGGTAACAAAAACATGGTGCTAACCAGAACAAGGATGGGACATGGAGATACCAGGGTATACGCTGTTCAGGAGGGACAGGGAGGAAAAGAGAGGGGGGCTTGCACTCTACGTAAAGGAGGGTATGAGGGCATCAGAATTGCAGGGCAAGTGGGGGGAGGCCGAAGGACTATGGGTCTTCTTGGTGACGGGGAAGGGGGAGGTGGTGTGTACTTGGGTGGTTTACAGGTCCCCAGCACAGCAGGAATCTGTGGATAGATGCATGGCTGATGAATTTGTGAGAATGGTGGCTAAGAGGGAGGTGGTGCTGATTGGAGACCTGAACCACCCATATGTGGACTGGGACACCCTACTGGCATCATCCACCAGCAGCAGGCAAATATTGGACTCCCTGCAAATGACCCTCCTGTGGCAACTGGTCAGGGAGCCAACCAGGGCAGGAGCTATTCTTGATCTGGTCCTGACAAATGGGGATAAGGTAGGAGAGGTATTGGTGGGTGAACACCTTGGTATGAGTGACCACAACACAGTTTGGTTCAAAATAAGGAACACTGTGGAGGTTCACCGGTCTTGAAGGTACTTGATTTTAAGAGAGCAGATTTCAGGAGAATGGGGTAAGTAGTGGAGAGGGCTCTGGAGGGATTGGAGGAGTTAACAGATGTGGAGGGCATGTGGGAGAGGGTAAAAGAAGCTATTGTGGAGGCCACGGGCCTATGCACCAAGAGATCATGCAAAAGTAAGAGGAGGAGGAAACCCCTGTGGTTTAATAAGGTTATAGCAGAAAAGGTCAGGGCAAAGAGTAAGGCCTTTAAGAAGTTCGAGGTAGCACAAGCTGAAGAGGACTGGGAAAGGTACCAGGTGAGCCAGAGAGAAGCAGGGGTAGAAGTAAGGAGGGCGAAGGCACGGACAAAGGAGAGCATAGCTAGTGAGGTCAAAAAAGGGGATAACACTTTTTTTTAGGTATGTCAGTGAAAGGAGGAAGACTAGGCAGGGAATACTCCAGCTAAAAACAAATGAGGGTGAGCTGATACAAAGGGACAGAGAGAAGGTAGAACTACTAAACAACTATTTTTGCTCAGTGTTCACTAGGGAGGAAGAAGGGGTAGGCAGCAGAGCAGGTGAAGCCAAGGGGGGGAGTGGATATGAATCAATTTCAGGTGGAGGAGACTCTGTGAGAACTAGACTGCATGAAGGTGGACAAGGCGATGGGGCCAGATGGGGTGCACCCAAGGGTGTTGAAGGAACTTAAAGATATTTATTTATTTGCTTTTGTTAACCAGGTTAGCACACTAGACAACATGTGCCTATTTTCAGGTGCGATCCGGGAGGTTACAGAGTACATAAGAAACACAGTACAGAGTCAGGGTACATATGGGCCCACGAACAAGTGGGTGGAACAGCAACATGGTACAACTGTCTTTTCATAGTAAGGTAGGCAGTAAGTCAACAGGATACATAACAGCAATTGAGAGGTAGGTTAGCAACAGGTAACATCGTGACAGAGAATACATCACAATTACATGAGAGTACATGGGCGCCTAACATTAGAGAGAATGCGCTTCAAACATTGTGCAGCTAGATGCGGGAACTGCTATGACAAGATCGCCTCCCCACCAGGAGGGCTAAAAATGCCTTATGCTGGTTAACAGCAGAGATTAAACAGAGGTCAGTGTATCATCCCACAGTCTCCCATAGTGTATCCAGGAGGAGGGAGAGACTATTCCGGAACTATAAAGCACAAAGACAGGCAGAGGCGGTTTTGAGGAAGTTCCAGAGGGATGTTTTGAAGCAGGGATGGTAGGGAGATGCACGAACAAGGGCGGGAAGGGAGTTCTACAGCCTAGGTGCATAGATGGAGAAGGCCCGATCACCTATGAGGGTGCAGGTCTTAGGAACCAGGCGGATCTGAGTAGCACTAGATCTTAGCTGGTAGGCAGGGGTATCATATTTGAGGGGAAGGGAAAGTGCAGAAGGAGTGGCCATTCTAACTATGTTATCAACGAAGTTGCCAAGGACAAATGCGCTGTGTTTTTCAGGGGGGAGCCACTCCAGCCGGGAGTAGAGCTCAGAGCAATGCTTAAGGTGAGGTGCGGAGAGTGCGAAGTGGCAGATGTTGTAAGCAGTATCCCACTTTGCTAGGCTAGAATTTGGAACTGGGGCAAAGGCTATGAGCCCGTAGCAAAGTGTGGGAAGGAGTATCCCCCTGGCTATGGCGAGGCGAGCAGCCATGGTGAGGCAATATTTTGCCCTGTAGGCAAGTCCAAGCTTCTCGTTAGTGGCTTTACAGACATTCCGAAGGTGCGTGGTAAGATCCAGTTGTGGATAGAGGGTAACTCCTAGGTACTTGACGGCGTTGGTGACTGGCAGGAGGGAGCCATTAGCTCCATATATCATTGGAGGAGTAGGGCGGGAAGTGGTTTTGGCCACAGAACCAAAGAGCATGGCCTGGATCTTATCCAGGTTGATGGTGAGCTTGTATCCCTCCAGCCAGTTCTGGATAAGATTGAAGTCTGAATTAAGTCGAGAGTTGATGCTAGAAATGTCCTGAGAACTGTACAGTACAACGAGGTCATCCGCGTATAGAGTTGGGTGCCCATAGGTAGCAACAGAGGGCAGCTCATTTATGAAAAGGGAAAACAGAATGGGTCCAAGGGCGGATCCCTGGGGGACCCCACAGTTAACGGGGGAGAAGGCAGAGAGGGTGCGGTTGAAGCAGGTGTATTGCTGCCTTCCCCTAAGGTAGTTGGAGAACCAGGCTAGAGATCGGTGGGAGAATCCGAGGGAATGAAGAGAGGTATGGAGGAGGGAATGGTCAACCCGATTGAAGGCCTTAGAGAGGTCGATGAAGATGGTTCCGGTCAGTTTGCCTTGGTCGGTGGCTGACCGGATCTCAGAGGTAACCACGGCAAGCGCAGTCGATGTGCTTTGCCCCTTTCTGAAACCATGCTGGGCTGGGGAGAGAACTGCATAACCCTGAAGGTAGTGGGAGAGTTGAGAGGCAACTGCCTTTTCCAGGAGCTTACAGGTTGCCGAGAGTATGGTGATGGGGCGATAGTTTTTCATATTCTTGGGGTCGCCTTGTTTGTAAACAGGGACAACCTTGGCTACTTTCCAAACATCAGGTATGATCCCTTAGATAAGTGAAGAGTTAAATATCTGAGCGACCGGCCTGGCGAGGAGGGGAGCCCCCAAGCTCAGCAGCTTTGGTTCGAGGCTGTCGTGACCTGCTCCTGTGTGATGGGAGAGCCTGGCTAGGAGTTCCTGGGTCTCCCCAACTGAGATCCGTTTGAGGTAGAATGGCAGCTGGGGGTGTGTCCATCATGCCGTATAGGGGCAGAGAGTTGGGAAGAAGGAGGAGCGGGCAGGTCAGTGAACATGCAGTTAAATGCAGTGGCAACAGTATGGGGGTTATTGCAGTTGGACCCCCCCGATATTCATGTCAGCGATCGTTTCCTTGGCAGACCCTCCGACCAGGTTTTTGACATTTTGCCAAAAGCACCGGGGGTTGTAGGCCGAGGCTAGCAGGGCAGATTTGCAGTACTCGCTCTTTGCAGTGCATATGGCTCTCTTGCAGGAGTTTCTGAGCTGCCGGTATTCAAGGAGGTCATAATTGTTGTGGGAGATCTTGTGTTTCACCCAGCATTTGTCTCTGCTTCATGAGGGAGAATAGTCCACCATGGAGCCACTTCGTGACCGTGCCCCTCACCCTCCTTTTAGTGAGGTGTGCATGCCTATTTTGCAAGGGGGCAAATACGGATAGGAACTGATCAAGGGCTGCAACAGGGTAATTTGTAGCAGTGACCCTAGACCAGTCGGCACATCGTAGATCATCGAGGTACTCGTTTAGGATGAGCTTGGAATAGTTCCTCATTTGGATCACTCGGCTGGGGACTTTGGGTGAGAGGGTGCCCCATATGCAGTAGGTTGGAGAGTGATCTGAGATGACATCAGGGAGAGTACCCGAGTGTACAATTCTGTCCAATCTATTGCTGAGAACTCAGTTAATAAGTGACCCTTTGTCCCCCTGAGAGGAGATCCTAGTGGGCCCCGTGATGATCTGGCTGAGAGCAAGGCCAGAAAGAAGAGACTCAAATAGCTTGGTATTAGGCCCTAGCCAGTTGAGGTTGAGGTCCCCCAGGATAAGCAGCTCATTTGAGTCAACCTTTTCTTTAAGGTGATCAAGTAGAGAGGAGAG
The DNA here is from genome assembly GCA_016271365.2 of Neoceratodus forsteri. NCBI lineage: Eukaryota > Metazoa > Chordata > Ceratodontiformes > Ceratodontidae > Neoceratodus > Neoceratodus forsteri. The sequence continues at coordinate 459,009,685 of CM028132.1, forward strand.
TCCTTGAACACCACCCTTCGGAGAGTTGTAGGCACAGACTAGGTGCACCTTTTTAGTGTTCCCAAGTAGGAGGAGGGAGTGGAGGAACTCACAGGCTGGGGGTTCAAGAGATGAGTGAGACACTGTAGACATGTTAAGGTGCACCCTAAAATATAGGAGTACGCCTCCTCCACGCTTACTGCCTGCCCTGTCACGCCGGATGAGGCGTGATGAGAGCACACACGGAGTCGAGGATGCGAGGCTTCAGCCAAGTTTCCGTGAAACCCATAATGTCCGGCTTGTAGTGGGCCGCTCAGGCCGTGAGTTCTGCTAGGTTTTGGAGGATGCTATGGATTTTGAGGTGCGCTATTTTTAGGCCTTTTGCAGATATCCAGGCTGAGGGGGGCTTGAAGGAGTACGGAGTAGGCGGAGAACCTTGACAGCTGGTTAAGTTGCCAGCCTGTGCAAGTGGATCCATGGCCCCTGCCGTATTGGGCTACTGGTGACACCTTTGACTGCACTCTTCAGCAGGACCCTGGAGTGGTACTGGAGAACTGGAGGCAGGCAAATGTTGTCCCCGCTACATAAGGGGGAGGAGGGAGGGAGAAGGTGGGAAATTACAGGCCCATGAGCTTGTCATCGGTGGTGGGCAAGCTCGCATGAATGCCAGTCAGGATCACCAATTACCTAGAGGTAAGCGGCCTGATGAATCCAAGGCAACATGGCTTTACCAGGGGTAGACCCTGTCAAACAAACTTGACAGAGTTTTTTGACACAGTCACCAAGGAACTGGATCAGGGGAGGGCCATAGATGTTGCTTATCTGGATTTCAAGAAGGCATTTGACTCCATACCACACAGGAGACTGCTGTATAAGCTGTCATGTCTGGGGCTGGGGCAGAAGGTGGTTCAGTGGATGGGAAACTGGTTGGGAGACAGGAGACGGGAGACAGAGGGTCATTATAAAGGGGGTGGTATCTGGAGAGGGCAGGGTCACAAGTGGGGTCCCTCAGGAGTCGGTGTTAGGGGCCCCTACTGTTCAATCTATTCTAAGGGGACATTGTGGAGGGCCTTGAGGGGGATGTGAGTCTGTTTTCAGAAGGTATTAAAGTTTGCAATAAGATGGTCACTCCGGAAGGGGTAGAAAGAATGTGGAGACATCTGGGGAGACTCGAGGCATGGTCAGGGAGGTGGCAGCTTTCATTCAACATGGACAAGTGTAAGATCATGCATCTTGGATACAGGAACCAGAGGGCAGGGTACTGTATGGGATGCCAAGACCTGGAAGTAATGGAACAGGAAAGGGACTTAGGCATCACTATATCAAGGGACCTGAAGGTGAAAAGGCACTGCGAGGGTGCAGTGGCTAGGGGCAGCAGAATGCTGGGCTGTATTGGAAGGGGGATTACCAATAGAAGAAGGGAGGTCATAGTACCCTTGTACACCCATCTAGTCAGACCGCATCTGGAGTATGGGGTCCAGTTCTGGAGGCCATACCTTAAAAAGGATGTGGGGAGGCTGGAGCAAGTTCAGAGGAGGGCAATGAAGATGGTTCAATGGCCTATGCAGCCAGTATAGTGTTATGCTTGTGCAACTGTGTTAGTTTGGTTTTGGCCGTTCGCACTCTCTATCCCAGAGGAATTACCACCCTGTAGAGGTACCAAAGGCAAGGAACCCTCAATGAGGATTCCACCCCTAGAGATGCCACAGGACAATTCCTGTGGATAAAGGTACCTTAAGAAGGATCCCAAGAAGAGGTGCTGCCACTGGAGGAGGAGGAGGGGAGGATGGTGGGGCAAAGAAAAAGTGCTTTAGAAGGAAGCTGAGAGGAACTGCTTATATAGCTCAGGAAGTGGGAGTGGCTGGCTGCTTGTCCATTGAACTACAGGCCCAGCCTTCCAATTCAATGGCCTACGCAGCCAGTATAGTGTTATGCTTGTGCAACTGTGTTAGTTTAGTTTTGGCCATTCACACTCTCTATTCCAGAGGAATTACCACCCTGTAGGGGTACCAAAGGCAAGGAACCCTCGAACAGGGTTCCACCCCTAGAGGGGCCACGGGACTATTCCAGTTTCTAAAGGTACCTTAGGAAGGATCCCCAAAAAGAAATGTAGTATGAAGCATATAAGCAAGCAGGATCTATGATGTAGTAGTAGTAGTAGTAGTAGAATAAAGCATCAGGCAGCTTGATAATGTAATGAGATGCTCAGGGTTGCATAGCATGATTCAATGTTTGCGTTGAGAATGAAGGGACCTTCTAAGGAGAGAGGGAATGGCAGGGACACCATCCACCTTCATCCAACAGTGGACACTACCTAAAGAAACTAGGGAACACTACTATGCTAACTAACAGTTATGACCTGAGGCAAGGAGGAGAGAAAAAAACCCTATGAGGAGGAAATCTCTGGGGATCCAAGGCCTAGGACACCGTTCCTCCAGGCTTGGGATATTTTATTTAGTGATGGCTCTGCTGCTGCAATTTGGAAACCAAATTAGAGGGAGGTGGAAAACATTCCAATTTGGAGGAAAGCTCTCACTCAATCCCTCTAACGGGAATGTCGTGGAAGGTTGCGAGAGTGCTCTGCAACATTGGGGGCAACCAAGGTGGGAGGAGGACAGCAATGACTGCTGGGGCACTCCCCTGGCCTACTCACCCTAAACATAAACCAGGTGAACCAGAGGCAGTCATAGGGAGAATGCGGGGAAGGTGCTTTTCTAGGGAAATCACTAAAGCCAATGGATAATCGTTATAGTGGAACCACTAGAGCCACAGGAGATCGGAGTAACCACCCTTCACAGCTAGTCTTAAATGCTACACCAGGAGCTGCTATTGCAGCAGTGAACAGCTAAAGCCAAGCCTGGATTGAGGACATTCCCAGCTATGGGCCAGGTGAGAAGGACCCCGCCCCAAGTCGGGCACGCTCAAGCTGCGGACTTAGAATGCAGAGTGAGATTGTCAGCTGCAGGGAACCCTGAACCAGAATGGCATGCCTGGCACGCTCCAGAAACTGATAAGGAGCTGAAAAACTGGTGAACAGCTGAATGAGCACTGGTGTGCTGAGACCTTATAAGCGTTAAGTGCTGAGACATTGCAAAGGTCGGATGCAGTAGTGAGCACAGCAGTCATCCCAGAGGCTGAAGCAGAGGGGATGGTGGTAGGTATGAAGCAATGATTGTGTAAGCAAGAGTGGACCTGCACGTAGGTCAGTAAGTAGTAGTAATAATCGGACCTGCATATAGGTCTGCAAAATATAGTAGCAAAGGAGCAGCACTGTGAATAGTGGGGCAAGCCAGTCAGGCATTCAAAAAGCCAATAAAGGTGACAAATACTCTGAGGATTTTTTGGTGGTGGATTTAGAACAGAAATAATTAGCCACACAGGGCCACGACTCCCCAAACACCTTCAAGTCCCCGCTGTAGAAAAAACAAGAAAGTGATGGAAGGTCTGAGACCCATATGCAGGTACTGAAACTAATTTACAGCATCAGCAGTAGCTTTAGCTGACCTCAGAGTATAACAGGGTGTACAAACATAGAAGCAGCATCTGTATTGAGTAGACCGAGTTGTAAACTTCAAGAAACATAGAAAGAAAGGACACACCATGCTCTGAAGCAGCTATCATCTAGCAGTGCAATGAAACTGCAGCAATGAGGAAGTAGAATGAGTTGAGAGAGCATAAATGAGCTGCTTAACTAGAGTTCACAGTGAGCCTGAATCAGGTGAAAACAATTAAGTGCAACATGGAGAGCAGATATGGCTGAGCTGAAACACACAGATCGTGGTTGCAGTTGCATTGCAAGTAATTTGAGTTGTGAGTAACTGAGAGCAAGTAATATGAGCACTGGAGCAGCAATATGCTAGGAGCTTAGAACAAAAGCCCCAAAAGACAAAACCAAAACACACAAACATGGAAAACAAAAACAAAGACACACAAAAAAAAAAACAGAAAGCAAGAGCAGAAAGAAACACACAACCGGCTGCAAAATATAAACCAGAAGCAGGAAAACAAACACTGAAGTCCAGCAGAGACAAACAGCAAGGCGGGGGGGGGGGCAAGGCCCCAGGGTAGGCCTCAGCCAGCTCAGAGAACAGAGCCTCTGGCTGGCAAAGAAAAAATGCTTCAGAAGGAGGCTGAGAGGAACTGCTTATATAGCTCAGGTAGTGGGAGTGGCTGGCTGCTTGTCCATTGAACTACAGGCCCAGCCTTCAAATTAAGGGGCTCAGCTACCTGTCCTATGAGGAAAGGTTGGGAGAATTGAATATGTATTCCCTGGAATAGAGGAGGAAGGGGGGGCATGATTGAGACCTTCAAGTACCTTAAGGGTATAAACCAGGTGCCAGCGGGAAGCATCTTCCAGATGAAAGGGAATCAGAGGATGAGGGGGCATGGGTTACAGATTGAGGGGGGACAGTTCAAGAGTAACATTAGGAAGTACTACTTCACAGAGAGGGTGGTGAATAAGTGGAATAGGCTCCTGGAGGAGTTGGTTGGGGAAGCAACAGTGGAAGACTTCAAAAGGACATGGGACAGATACAGGGGATTGTTGAGGGGGGGGCATGTCCTAGCGGACAGCTAGATAAACAGGCAGACTGGGTGGGCCTGTCGGTCCTTTTCCGCTGTCACACTTCTATGATTCGATGATTCTATGAAAGAGAGAGAAAGAGTTTAGCTTACCAGTGCCAGTGAGCCAGGAGCCTGTGGATTCTTCTAGTTAAGTGGGTCCTTGGGTAAATCATCCGAGGGTTTGGAGAGATGAAATCCTGCTTATACTGCCTGTAATCCATTTGTGCTGCTCACAATGTCCAGCTTGGGTAAACTGTACAAAGTTCAGATAGCCCCATGGAGCTGCTTTGCTTATTTGGTGGAAGATGAGACCCCTGCATTCCTGGAATCATGTGGGGTTCAGGAGGTAATATAAAGAAGCTAGTTTGGGAAGAAAACGGTAGTGATGTTTTCCGTGTTTAAGCTAGAAGGGGTACAAATGAAATAGACCCCCCTCCTTATGTCTAATTTATTTCATAAGTTTTAATTCCAGAAGGGGTTCCATCATGCTGCATCGGGACTGAGGGGTTCTGGGGCTCAGCAGAGATAGGAGGTAGCAGCATGGAGATTCCTGGTCTGGTGGTAAGTGTTTGGGGGAACTCCAGATTTCGGTGGTGAGATTGAGAGTGCACTTGGAAATGAAGTTGTCGAGAGGTAGGACAGTTACTTTTTCTATCTTGCTTGTGGGTGCACTGGCTCAGGTGGCACTTGTTGTGGTCCCCTCCCATACCCCCGGAACACCTGCGAAGATAAATTATGCCCATAGATGAGGGGGTTGAGGGGGGAGGGTTACAATAAAATACCTCTTAAAGGCTTGAATGAGCTTATCGGCACACAAAGTGCCACCATGCTTTTGGCAGCCATTCCTCCATATGACAGTGTCTGAATTATCTGAGAAGAAGGGTAAACTTTACTATCTCTCTTTTCTCCCTGCAGGTCAGCGGGTGTCCAAACATTATAGATGAAGCCAAGAATGCTGCAAATGTCAAAAAGCAATGGCAACCGGCTAATCCACTCAGCAACAAAAGATCCTTCAAAAAAAGGCCTCAAACTGCAGGACAAGCGGCTTAGACTCGCAGCCTGCTCCGGCAAAAGTTATCTGTTAGGAAAACACCCCAGGAGCTGAAAGCAAAACAGCAATGATAAAGCAAACACAGGCAAAATTAAAGTGAACTCTCATTCATCAGTTTACTATAAAATAAAATACCAGCATTTTATGTGGAAAGGGAACTTTCAGATGCTACAACAAATGGAGCTGCAGGGAGCGGAGCAGCATTGCAGCCATCTTGCACCGTTTGTAAATCAGAAACACTCATTAGGATAACCAAAAAGCTGTATGAATGTAACAATTACAGAATTTAAACCAGTATTTAAAGATCAACTTCTACTGGGAAAACTAATGTACAGGTTCAGTACAGTTCTCCTTTATGAAGAAACAATGAGTCACATACTGTAAAATTGATTGATATTAGTGGTGTGAGAATAATCAATAGCATTTCTGGAACAATTAATACAGTATTCATTTCTCAGGAAGAAAAATGAATAACTGGCACTATTTGTGGCTGTTCACAGTTTTGCTGTTTGGAGGAGGTCAACATCTCCCGAGACGTCTTGTCTAATCAGAGGCTACTTTGGAAGCTCACTGGAAGCTTACTGAAGGCAGGTCATATGATCCAGCAATCATAGAAGCTTCAGAAAGGAGCAACAGACAAGCTGAGCTGCTGCAGAGAAAAATCTACTTCCATCCACTTGTTAAAAGTAGACAAAAATCAGAAATCTTGATATGTTATGTTCCTTCTCTGAATCCCAAGCCAGAGAGGGTCAATTTTTTACACTGCAGGGTGGTAATTAGACTTTTAAGACAGGTGACAGGTAAACTAGAAGGGCTGTTTAGTGTTTGCTGAGAGAGAGACACAAGCAGGTAGGCAGGCCAAAACAACACACACACACACACACACACACACACACACACACACACACACACACACACACACACACACACACACACACACACACACAAAGAAACACACACACTCACAGTGTGTGCGTGTGCTGTATGTACTGAACAAACGAGATTTAAACCTGCAGTGTAGTGTAGTTTAACAGCTTAAGGGAGTAGGGAAGGTTTGTAGGGGGATTATTTTGTTTAAAGATTTAAGGATTTTTTGTAACTAAGTTGTTCTGTGAAACAAAGAACAAGGTAAGTAGTTTAACTGAAATGCAGTTAGCTTAGGGACGTTTTTTCTATGTTGGTGGTGGCTTGGCTTCATGCTCAAGAAGAATTTTTTTTTCTGAGAAATTAGGCTTGACTATTAGTTGACAGTGAGACTTGTCAGCTCATCACTGCTGCAGAGACTTGATTTCATAATAAATATAACTTAAATATCAGAAATCCTCCTGTGAGGAACCCAAGCTTGGGTCCTTTGTGGCCAGCTGCTGCTAGGGTGGGACTAGTTAGCTGACTCCCACCGCTTCAGTTAGCTGCTTTTCTGTTCTGTGTGTGTGTGTGTGTGTGTGTGTGTGTGCACAACTGTGCACTCAAGACAATTTTTAAGTCTGTGGCTGTGTGCTGAAGAAGAAATAAAATGTTTTTTTTTTTTTTTTTTCTGAGAATTTACTTAGTTCTGGCCTGGAACACTTCCACTATTGGCACTGACAGTGGATTGGGGATGTTTCACGCTTGCCCGATGGTGTGCAAATGCAGAGGACTGGTGCCAGGCGGGAGTGCTCAGGGCACATAGAGGACTCTTTGGTGCTGAAGGAGGTGGAGTGGTAGCAGCAGCATTTTTTTCAGAGAATGAACATTCTGTGGCACTGACAGTGCCACCAGCACCACTGCCTGCATCATCACTATGAGATGGGTCTGAAGGAACCAGAGGCGCAGACCACGATGCTTTAAAAACCCGAGGATGTTTTACCTTTAGGTAAATCATTAAGGAGGTGGTTGTTAAATTTGCCAGAGATTTTCCCCTGCTGATAGTGGTACTACACAGTGTGCACACTGCCTTTACATTATCTTCTTTTAATAAAGTGCAATGCAACCATACCATGCTGTTACTGCTCCTGACACGACTCATGCAGCTAAAGGGAGGCAGTATAGCACAGTGGTTTAAGGCTGTAAGCTGCGAACCTGGAGAACTGGGTTTGAAACCCATAGCCCCCACTTGCATACTCTGTGACCCTGAGCAAGTCACTTAACTTCCCTGTGCTCCCAGGTTGCACCTGTAAACAAGCTTTCAGCTTAGTGTGTCTCACCTGGTAAAAAAAAGTAAGTAATGTCACCAGTACCACCACCACTGCTCTTTTTAGCCCCCACTTGCCTTTCTTGTTAGGACTTGCATCTGTGGGTTTTCCCCTGGCACTGCCTGCTCTACTTGGCTGTATAGGCTGGGATGGAGCCTGCTAAACAATGTGCCGAAGGGTAGCTTGCCAGGTTTTTTTAGTTTATGGAGCCATAACCTTCTTTATTCTGCCACTGTGGCCTCAAGAGGTTAAGGTTTGTTGGCCACCTGACTTTCTTGCGTTTTGGCTCTAACAGTAACCTCCATACTCTGCCTCATTGTCCAAGCTGCTTAAGTTAGCCCCCTCAGATACTGTGTCAGTGACAGTGGGCAAATCTCCTGGTGGAAAGTACTCAGACCCAGATGAGTGCACCTCCTCCTTATCTGCACTGACAAGTTCTGCAGCAGAGGAGACAGGTCGAGAAACAAGAGATGTCACAGTAAAGGTGAACACAGCCCTGCAAATAGTTGTGCAACTGTCTGTGAACACAATGGTAGCAGTGGCCAGTGTTACCATAGCAATACTGGTGATCACCATGGTTATAGTGGCAGGTGTGGTCTGGGTCACTAAGTCAGTCAGGAAGCCCGCACTCGTAAAATCAAAACACTCAACTTCACAAAAAAAATCAGTTAATGCTTTAATGCAAGTCGAGTGAAGCAAGTGAAACAGGCTTGCTGCACCCACTATTGCCCCCGTGCTTCCAGTGTAAAACTCTTCTTTAGGGTGCTGGTGCCATAGAGGGTTCAGCATGTCTGTTTCACTCACTTTGCTTGACTAGCATTAAAGCAGTAACTTTGATCTTTCTGTGAAGCTGAGTGTTTTGATTTTACGAGTGTGGGCTTCCTGATTGCTTGCTGCTCTACACCTGCTGCAGCTTTGCTGGGGCTGCTGGACCAACTACACTTCCTGGTACTATGTCCTCTGTGTGCCATGGTTGTACTCCTCATAGGAAGATTAATTAAATTTAAATTATATTATGAAACATAGTCACTCAAGTCACTGCAGCAATGCAGAGTTGACAAGTCTCACTAACTGATAGTTGAGCCTGACTAAATTCTCAGAAAAAAATATATATTGTTTTTAAATGTTTTCTTGGGCACACAGCCATAAACTTTGAAAAACGTCTTGAAGTGCACAGCTGTGTATATATATACACACACACACACACACACACACACACACACACACACACACACACACCACACCCACCAGAAAAGCAGCTCACTGAAGCAGTGAGAGTCAGCTGACTAGTCCTACCCTACTGCTACCGGCTATAGTGCACTTGCTTAAGTGGCTGTGGAGGGACCCAAGCCTGGGCTCTTCAAAAGACAATTTCTGATAGTGAATTTAAATTATATTCGTCATGAAAGCAAGTCACTCACGTGAGTGCGGCAATGATGAGCTGATAAGTCTCACAATCTGACTAATTTCTCAGAACATTTTTTTTTTTTTTTTTCTTCTTTCGCACACAGCCACAAACTTGGAAAAATGCATTGAGTGCACAACTGTGTATACACACAGAACAGAAAAGCAGCTGACGGAAGCAGTGGGAATCAGCTGACTAGTCCCACCCGACCAGCTACGATGCACTGCACTTGCTGAAGTATTAGTGGAGGGACCCTGTAATCAGACAGGGAATTGGATATATGCTGTTCAGGCTCTTTGAGTCGTCATTGAGACAACAGGGTGTTTTTTTCAGTCATGGGCCATTATACCATATATCACCCACCCAGCCTGCTCATCCTAAACCCGGCCCATTGGAGTGGCCACACAACCAAAACATTTTGAAAATACTTTGTTGGTCTGCCAGTGGACTGGGGATCCCTGCAAGGAGACCAAAATGGCACTTTATAAAAATGTTCTGTGAGGCCTTGCTCTTGGGCCCTCCTTGAAAATGAAAAGATATTTAAAAAAAAAAACAGCCCTAAAAGCAGGCAGCCTTTTTTATTTGTGTGATAAATAAATTGCTACAGGTAAGAAAGGGATAGCAAAATGATGAGAAAAGTAAAAATGCTCCCCTAAAAAACCCTATCGGCAAAACACGGGGGTTATTATGTGAGTTGTTAATGGAAAAAATTTAGCGACTTGATATTGGAAATGTTCTGTAGTTTTTGGCTCTGTGCAGATTGCAACTGCTGACTGAGTGAATGGCCTCTCTCAAGCCTTATCAGCCAGGCAGTGGCTGTTTGCTTTTGCTTGCAGAGCAGAAACAGGCCTAGTATTTAGGGGGAAAAAACACTACTATCAGTTCTCCCAAGAAACACAGTGTGACAAAAATTACACTCTCTAGCTTGGGATTTAGAAGGGAACAAAAAAATGCAGTGATTTCTAATTTTTGTCTAGTTTTAATGTAACCCCTCTCTTTCCGCCCCATCTAGGGGCATACTTAAAACATCGCAGGTGGTCCGGGCAGAAAGAAAAGAGCCACTCCAAAGAACTAACATTCGAGGCATTGCAATACTGGACCATGGCAAAATGATGGTCCTTACCTGCTGGTGTCTTCAAGAATTCTGGATTACCTCCTATCTTCAGGAACAGGTTCACTCCCCGAGCTGGCCACCAGACCTGAACCTCTCGATTCTTAATTGGAGATCCTGTGGAGCCCTTGCAGCCCCCAGAGGTTGGATTCTTCCCCCTGGAATACAACTCATGGTGAATTAACTCATTCAGGCCTGGATATGCCTGTAGGTGGCATCTGAAAGCATTGCCACTCAGGCCAGTAACGACTGTAGACATACTCGGCTGACTTTCACTCAGGCTTGAAAACGTCTGAGGAAGTCAGCAGTTTTTACTTAAATATTACACAAACCAAATTGCTTAGAATTGATTCCACAACACCATTAGAAAGGTAACTCTGCTGCTGATACTTTGTGTCTATCACGTATACTTCAGGAGTTATTCACATTTGTTTAAGGTATGGTGTGCATGGCTGACATTTGTCTTTCAAGCCTCACCTAAGCACCTTGAATAAATCCGACCCCCCCCCCACAGTTTTTTGGTATTTCAGCTAGTATGAAATAAAAACCAAATTGATTACAATTGATTGCATAGTACCATTAGAAAGGTAATTTTGTGCTGAACAACTCTGCCACTGATACTTTGTGTCTATCACCTATACTTTCGGAATTATTCGCATTTGTTTATGGTATGGTGTGCACGGCTGACAATTGTCTCTCAAGCCTCACCTAAGCACCTTGAATAAATCTGAAAAAAAACCCCACAGTTGTTTGGTATTTCAGCTAGTATAAAGTAAAAACCGAATTGATTACAATTGACTGCATAGCACCATTGGAAAGGAAATTTTGTGATGAACAGCTCTGTCACCCGTACTTTGTGTGTAGCATGTATGGTTCAAAAGGTATTTGCTTTTGTTTGTGGCATGCTGATTATGGATTGATTTTGCATAGAAAGGTCCAGGATGCAGTGTTAAGAGTATACAGGAAACCAGTGGTAGAACTCTCAAAGAGCTCTTGTGGTGTGAATGAGTTAATCAGACTACAAAATGGTGAGGGGGACAAGCATTTCATTTCATTTAAACTCCCCTCTCACAGTCAAATAAGGCACAAACCACTGTTTTTCCCCTAACTGTTTTTTTTATTTTCACTTGCATAACAAATTATTCCAGCAATACAGGGGTCACCATTCCTTTATCAAAAATATAAAACTTCAGCTCCATGGGGCTACAAACTTTTTACACTTTGCCTGGACTTAATATTTACAGCAGGACAACCCATTTGGCAGACACCAAAGGGATTCCTATTTCCTATCCAGTACATCTCGGGTGATCTACCCCAGAACCTGGAACCCAGATCCTTGCAGTCTCCTGGCAATTAAGGATCCGGTAAGCCAAACCTTCCTCTGTTTTCTCTATGGGTCCCCTTCTCTCTCTCTCTCTCTCTCTCTCTCTCTCTCTCTCTCTCTCTCTGTGGCACTGGTCATCCCCCCTTTTCTCTGGCATGGGAAAGTGAGCAGCCTTCCCCATCTGGACTCCTGGGCATTAGCCCAGCCCAAAAAGGTATCCAGGAATTTTTTTGATGACCCAGGCTCGACCCCTTTTATCTGACTGGCAACTGGTGCTCCCACTGAGCCCCCTACTGCCTCCATACATCCCAGCTACTGCCTCAGCACCCCATGACCCCCCTTCATTATGTGGGTTCTGCTGGCATCCACCTCCTATGGGGACTCTCTGCCAGGCCCACATCCCTTGCAAATGATTCCTGGCTTTGTATTAAACCCCAGCACGGGAACCACCCTCCAAGGCCTACACATTTCTGTGGTCCATGAACCTGCCCAGCCTTCATCTAGATCAGTGCCCCATAACCTGTCCCTCCAAACAGGCCCTACTTTGGGTAAAAGGCTCCCCGGCTTCCTTGACCCCCCAGGCTGCAGTGCCACACGTGGTATGAGGGGAACCTCTGCCACTGGTTCCCCTCCTGAGAGGGCCCTGCCACAGCCCTCTCAGCCCTGAGGATCTGGGAAAACACCAAACAGGCTTCCTAAGGGCTCCTACATCTATTGGATGTCTTGATAAGGCTTTCCTAATGCTCTAGCCCCCTCGACGCAGAACCTGGCTAACTGTATGCCCATGGAGCTCCACACTCCCACTCCTCATTGGCCATGGCGCAAAACTGTCCTGACTGCACTTTACTTTGGGGGTGTCCCCCCACTGGCCCTCCTAGACTGCCGAGCTCCCTCATGTTGCCCACCTATCCTAGTCCTGGCTCTACTCTCCAGCCTCCCCCCCCTCCAGCCCAGGCCTAATGCCCAGGCTGGAAAGGCCACGATACTTCCTGTCAGCTCCCTTATATACCCTATTTCTGCTTTCTGCTGCCACCTTGAGGCAACCAGAGCAATAACCCCCAGAGCTCTAAATCTATTTCCTAGCTCGGGGGGGGGGAAAAGGATGCCTAAAATGTTGGAATATAAGACCCACTTCTGCAGGGGGCTTACATTAAAAAGCAGATGGAAGATTCTTTCTCTGCAGCAGCTCATGTTATCTGTCTCTCCTGCCTGAAGCTTCTGCTAGTGCTGGATCGCATGACTTGCCTTTAATGAGCCTCTAAAGTGGCCTATGATTGGATAGGAAGTCTCAGGAGATCCTGTAGTCCCACAGCCAGTTCCAGCGGACAAATAATGAATAACGAAGTACAAATAACACATAATTGTTACCCTGCAAATAGGAATGCCCAGTGAATATTCAAAATAAAAGTATTTGCACACCCCTAGTTGATATTGTCCTTTTAAAGCAGTACTGGTTCAAAAGTTTGAAATCCTTTATATTGAAGTTAGCACAAAAATAAATGCTAATGTATCCATTTTCTTTCTGTTTTACTTTCTTCTTCAGGTAAGATTTTTATGTTGATTGCGCACAGCGTAAGAAACATAATGGCACAGCTTGCTGAGAAACAGGCTGTGGAGGCACGGCACTGTTGAGGCCAATGCCCCCACAGCCTGCAAAGGCTTGTCCTGCTTCCCCCAATGCCGTTGCAGGCTGCTGGTGACACAAGTTTGGAACGTTCGCACCAACTTGTGACAAATCAGCTGCTGCAATCAGGGGCCCCCCGTCATTGCAGCGTAAGCCATCCGCTGCAATGAGGGAGTGACCCGTCATTGCAGGGCGGATCTAGCAAGCCTGATATTGCTTGTGAACATGGCAGTGAGTTGCTGCCCTGTTCACAAACTATATAACCCCCCCCACAATGTTTATCTGCTGACGGGGGGAGCCCACTCCCTGTCGGCATAATGTGCCCCCCCCTCGTTTCAGTGTCTGGCGATGGGGTGCCCAGTCCCTGTCGGCAGAAAGGATCTCCCCCTTTGTTATTTGCCAACGGGGTGCCCAATCCCTGTCAGCAGAAAGGAATCCCCCCTTTTGTTGTTTGCCGATGGGGGTGCCCAATCCCCTGTTGGCTACAGCACCCCCCTCAAAAGCGAGACTAGTGGCACACTGGGAGCCCACCCAGTGTGCCAACTTCTGTGAAGGTAAAACCATCCCGCCTTGTCTGTTTTTTTTTTTTTTTTACCTGTAAAGAAAAACAGTCCCCTCGTGGTCTCCCCAGACACCCTCTCCCACAACCCGCACTCCACCCACTGCACACCCTGCCTCCCACACCCCCCCTCACCCCATACTTACAAATGTTCCCCTCTGGCAAGCCCACAATACAAAGATTTGATCTGTGTGAGCGATTCTCTTGATCGTCTACCCTTTCCCTGAGCTCCTTTGTGATGTCTGTGTAATTGGTTTTGTCCCAAGATAGAGTATGCAGAGAGTCCTCAAGATCGCTAACCCTTTATTGCAAGTCCCCTATGTGGGTGGAATGGGTCGCACTGGTTTGTATTAGCCCAGTTACCACTGTCTGCAGGTGTGCAATCTAGGCCATGATGTTTGTGAAGCCAGCCTGCATTTCATGCTGCATAGTCTCAAGCATGTTGGACACACCCGTCAGTGAGCACTCCGGGGCAGACATATTTGACTCCTCCTCCACTGCGGCCAGGGCCTGATTTCCACATGTGAGTGTCTAGACCCCCGTTGTTCCTTCTGATGATCTGAGGCCCCAAACAAAAGTTTCTGCTGATTATTTTTAGCTTTTGGTGCAGCCATATGTCTCCACCACTGATCCTTAGTTCAATTACCAAGTGTCACCACTCAAAGTTTGGTCCAATTTCGTTTTTAAGTTAGATGCGCAGGTAGCTCGATTATTGTGTGACCGCCATCATGCCTGTGCAAGCCACACCCCCAGTGTTATGTTGTTAATCACCAGAAACATGTGCTAGCATTACTCTGATGTCCACTCTATGAATACAATGTGCACAGCTCATGAGTGACTCCGTGATGGAGATTGTTAAAAACTGTTGGGAACCACCCTATTTAATGGAACACCATCAATGCTTTTGGCCTCAAATTCTTTCTAGATAAAAAAAAAAAAAAAAAAAACAAGGAGACAATGCATCACACTTACTCAAAAGCATTCATTTATTTGTTTCAAAAGTTTCACCTGGAAGGGCATACTGAGCTGGTATCGGCTTGTTTCCAGATGCCTCCTGAGGAAGGGGAAGTAGGTAATCACAGTACATAAGTAAGGAATAAGACATGATGAGGTGTGGTTCATGGGCTGATAAGAGCATGCTTCAGGTGTGTAATGAGGCACGAGACACTTGTACTGAGTGCCTTTAACACCTGAGAAGTGTTCTTATCAGCCTATAAACCACAACCCGAAGTGTCTTATTCCACTTATGAAATGGATAGAACATTTTCAAAATACAGTATGGGCAAGTTAGTGCAGTTTCTAAAGTAGTAACAATAATAATAATATGCTTTATTTATTAAACTCAATTCTAGAAATCAAAGCGCTGTACATAATTAAAAGCATCATAAAACAGGACAACACAGCTTAAAATTATTTACAGAATAATTTAAATAAATTAGTTAAAATTCTCACAAAATACTATATGCTAAATGCTTGCTTAAACAAATTGGTTTTTAGGCCTGCTTTAAAGCTCTCCACGGTCCCGGACTCTCTAATCTGATGAGTTAGAGAGTTCCACAGGAGCGGCACACCAAACGTAAAAGCCCAGTCCCCAGATGTTTCCAGCCACACCCTGGGAACCTCTAATAACCCCTCGTCAGTTCAGCAGACAGGACAGCCTGGGTTGTAGGGAGTTAGGAGCTCTTGCAGATAGCTCAGATCCAGTCCGTGCAGGGCTTTGTAGGTCAGAAGTCTGACCTTGAAGGTGATCCGCCACTGTACAGGCAGCCAGTACAGTTCACACAGCATGGGAGTAATATGACTTGAACGAGAAGTCCCAGTCAACAACCATGCCGCAGCATTCTGCACCAGTTGCAAGCAATGGATATCAACCCCCGGAAGCCCCAGATAGAGGGAGTTGCAGTAGTCCAGGTGCGAAGTCACAAAGGTGTGGATCAAAGTAGGTAGGTCACCGGACAGAACAAGGTGCCTAATTCTGGCGATGTTCCTAAGCTGATAACAGGAAGACTTGATAACTGCCAACACCTGCGAATGCAGTGTCAGCCCATCATCAAGAACCACCCCCAAATCATGCACCCATTCAGAGGAAGACAGCTGTGCACCCTCCAGCCAAAGACCAGAGGGTGAACCCACTACCGACCTCTCTATCCGGAGACCAGGATCCACCAACAACACCTCAGTCTTCCTGAAATTCAATTTCAGCCAGCTGGATTTCATCCAGTCATGGATTTTTGCTAGACAGTTGTTAAACATTGAGACTGCGCTAACCTGGTTGGGCGCAAAAGACAGACAGAGCTGTGTTTCATCAGCATAGCAGTGAAACATCAGCATATATTGTCTTACAATGTCTCTGAGGGGCAGCATGTACACTGCGAACAACAGTAAAAAGTAATTTATTTATCCTTTTCTTTCACTTTTTTTAGATTTCAGGAAATAGTCCCCTTTAATACAGAAAGCAACAGAACTGATAGAAGGTATCCTTAGAATGTCAGAAAAAGGGGAGATATTGTTGATGGGGGACCTGAATATATCAGATGTTAATGGGAGCACCTTTGCTGCAACCACATCAAAGAGCATAATCATTCTCGATGCCCCACAGAGATATGCCTCAGACAACTAGTTTTGGAACCCACTCGGAAGGGGGCAATCTTAGCCCTGGTACTCTCAAACGGGGACAGAGAGAGGACCTCAGATTTAGAAGTAGGTAGCCATCTGGGAACAAGCGACCACCAAACAGGATGGTTCATGATAAACACAGCCATAGAGTAAAGCCATACAGAAGCAAAGGTATTGGACTTTAGAAGGGCTGAGTTTGGAAAAATGGGAGCGTGCCCCAGAAAAGCACTAGCAAATGGTCAAGAAGGAGGGGTGGAGGAACAATGGGGAAAAATCAAAACTGCCATCACAGAGGCAACAAGCCTGTGTGTAAAGCAAATTAAGCAAAATGAAGGGAAAAACCACTATGATTCTCAAAAGAGGTGGCTGGGAAGGTAAGGGAGAAAAAGATAGCATTCAGGAAGTATAAGCAAACACAGAAGGAGCAGGACAGAGAACTGTACCAGTTAAAGCAGAAGAAAGCGGGGAAAGCAGTCAAAATAGAAAAGGCCCAAACTGAGGAAAGGATAGCCAACTCAGTTAAGAAGGGGGATAAAACCTTTTACAGGTACATTGGGGAGTGAAGAAAGACTAAGGGAGGGATAGTGAGGCTTAATAAAGCGGAGGGGGTGGGCAGAGGGTGACAGTGAAAAAGCAGGGATACTGAATGAATACTTCTGCTCAGTTTTCACAAAAGAAGAGAATGGGTATACCCCCTGTACAGTGACACCAACACAGCGACCTACATCACTGTTGACAAAATCAACAGCTCGCCGACAGGTCGCTGTGTTGGTGTGCCTGAGACAGGGGCACACTATCTCCCGGTTCTGCACCCCCTCCCCAAATCAACTCCTTCTCAAGTTAATTATAAAAAGTATGGGGGGTGTGGGGGCAGAGCCCCCAGTGATGGGGATTTAGGTGTGGCCCCGATAGAAACATCAAGGACAGGGAGACATTCGGATTTACGCTGAAGTCAGAACTCATGCTCGACATACAACCTGTCGAGGTGATGCTGGTTGACAAAAGTGTTGTTGAACCGACATTGTAGAGCCACAAGGAGGTATTTAAACCAAACAATAGAAGCACTCTGGATAGGGGGGTCAGTACCAGTCCATTCACAGAAGAAAGGGTCCGGAAAGAACTCCTAAAACTGAAGGTGGACAAAGCAATGGGGCCTGATGGGATTCACCCCAAAATTCTAAAATAACTAAAGGGAGAACTATCGAGACCACTGACTACCCTTTTTAACAAATTAAGGGAGTATGGTGTGGTACCTAAGGACTGCAGGAGGGCAGATGTGATTCCTCTTCACAAAAGTGGGAGCAAGGCAGAGGCAGGAAACTTTTGAAAGAAAGAATTGTTGAGTACCTAGATGGCAGCGGGGCACAGGACCCAAGGCAGCATGGATTCACAGCAGGAAGGTCATGTAAGATGAATCTAATAGATTTCCTTGACTGGGTGACCAAAGTAGTAGACCAGGGAGGTGATGTGGATATGGCCTACCTAGACTTTAGTGAGGCATTTGACACAGTCCCACACAAAAGAGTAATAAACAGGTTAGCCAGCCTGGGAGTGGGTCCCAGGGTGGTAGCCTGGCTAAAAAATTGGCTGGACAACAGGACACAGAGGGTAACAGTAAATGGAGCCCACTCCGAAGAAAGGGGAGTTACTATTGGGACACTGCAACATTCAGTACTGGGACTGGTCCTCTTTAATGTATTTATAGGTAACATTGTGGAGGGACTGGAAAGAAAAGTATACCTCTCTGCAGATGACACAAATATCTGCAATCAGGTTGATTCACAAGGGGGGTGGAAAGGATGAGAAGGGACTTGGCCTGACAACCTAAAGGCAGGCAATGTGAGAAGGCAGTAAGCAGGACTGGGGGATACTGGGAAGCATAGGGAGAGGCATCACCAGTAGAAAACAGGAAGTTGTTATCCCTCTGTACAGACAGTTGGTGAGATCCCATCTGGAGTACTGTGTACAGTTCTGGAGACCCCATCTCCGCGAGGCCATAGACTTTATGGAGGCAGTCCAGAGGAGGGTAACTAATGTAACCCCCCAGCAAATGGGGGTTTCCAAAAGACTTTCAGGAGCTTGCTTGAATGCTCCAAGCCTGAATGGTGTTTGGCGTTTAAGCCATTTATCTGTGAGTGTTTTTAGAGCCTCTGGTACTGTCCCTTTAAGAGCTGTCTGCTTGCAGACATAATTAGTTTGTATGGGGGGACTGTGTGTTTCTCCGCTTGACTACCACTCGAGCTGCTGCCAATTCACTCTGTTTTTGCAGTCACTAGGAGTGCAAAGGGAACCTATCTGAAAGGTGCAACTGTTTGCCAGAAATCATTTAGAGTAATAATGAAAATACAGTTTGTCTAACCTGCTTTTCTTTGCAGTCAGAACTGTGTTTGCCTAGTTACCCATTCTAGTTTTGAACTGCTGAACTGGACCAATCAGTGTGGGTTAAGGTAGCTCTAAAATGGTGCCTTGGACGAATCAGAACTTGGACTCGTAATCTGAGCCAGCCACAGAGGATTGTATGGGCAG
This sequence comes from Neoceratodus forsteri, assembly GCA_016271365.2. Lineage (NCBI taxonomy): Eukaryota > Metazoa > Chordata > Ceratodontiformes > Ceratodontidae > Neoceratodus > Neoceratodus forsteri. The sequence continues at coordinate 459,028,614 of CM028132.1, forward strand.
TGACTCTGGGAGATGTAGTTTGGACTTGGTGCCTTTTTGGACCAACAGGGCAGTCTATTGTGAGTGACAGCCAATCCAGCCAAGAACTGGGAGGAACTCAAAGGAAGTGCCCGGTTTTGTCTGCTGGAGTTTCAGTTGAGCTCTGGCAGTGAAGAGGGAAGGAGCCCTGTGCTTTTCAGTGTGCAGTTTTAGTTGGGAAACGTGTAAGGCCCCGAGTTCCGGTCTGCAGCTTGTGTAACTGCTTGTTAGGACTGAATCCGTCCTGTGAAGAGAATCAAAGGATATCTGAAGAGTAGAAACCAGGCTCACCCTGTAGGAGACTGGAGAAATTGCTGAATTGCTCTCGGTCTGTCAGGAACTAAATCCTGCTGCCATTAAAGGACTTTTGCCTGTTACTGTTTACCATATAAATGTGTGAGGAGGCTTGTGTAGCTCAAGTGAATCCTGCTGCCATTAAAGGACTTTTGCCTGTTACTGTTTACCATAAAAATGTGTGAGGAGGCTTGTGTAGCTCAAGTGAATCCTGCTGCCATTAAAGGACTTTTGCCTGTTACTGTTTACCATATAAATGTGTGAGGAGGCTTGTGTAGCTCAAGTGAATCCTGCTGCCATTAAAGGACTTTTGCCTGTTGCAGTTTGTCATATAAATGTGTGAGGAGTCTCGCGGAGCTCAAGAGTAGCCCTGCTGACGTTGAAGGACCCTATCTTGTTTGGAGGTCGTGAGTACTAATTCAGGGTCGCTCCCTGTTGAATTGCCACATTGAATCCAATTGGAATTACTGTACTGCTGACTGTTTAACTAATTTTTCTTTTCTCTGTGTGAAAGGGCCCCTACCAGCTGCCACGGTTTGGACTAGCCACTAGGGCTTGGGTACCCAGGGACAGTAACTGGTAGGGATAGGCCTGTCACAGAGCCATAGGTGAGATGAGTAAAGTGATAAGCTAATTAACCTGATTTCCGTCCTTATTATATCCCCCAAATAAATCAGAGCTGCTTGTTTCAGCAACGTTATACTGCCTGAGGTATTTGTCTATGTTAAAGTATTGTACTGTGATTGTTGCACTGTATCTTCTTATTTTACAGGGGTCCCAGTGCCTGAACCAGTCCTGGGGGTAAGTGTATACTGTGAAGGTAATTCTGATATACTGTGTGGGCCACTAGTGGGAAGAAAGGGAGGTTGCAGTGTCCCAGAGGGCTGTGACCAAGTTAGTTTAACTATTGAAACCCTGACCTCTGGGTGGAGGCACCCGCCATCAGATCCAGGCCCCTCAACCTGTTAGTGGCAAATCAGGCAGGGGTAGTAGCCCCTGGGATAGCGCCATCTAGGGGTTACACTAAAATGATGCAGGGCCAAAGGGTTCAGTTAATTTATTTTTTGGGAAAGTCAGATACTTATGAATCAAAATCTAGAAGTCATTCCAATTTTTTGGAGGTCAAAATACTTCCCAGATCTCACAATTTGAAAGCCAGTATTCTTGGAATTATCAATATATGGATGTTAATCCAAATATTAGTGGTAAAATACAATTTCTTTTAGAAAAAAATCCACAATTTCTTAGCTTCTGTGCCTTCAGTTTTGGAAGTCATCCAATTTAGTTTTTTGCATTTGGAAGTCAATGACTTCCTTCCTCTTTATTTTGGAAGTTTTTGCCTTATATTTTGAGTCAAATACTCCAAAAATGGAATTAACTGAAGCCCTGGCAGGGTCTGCACCAGAAGCCATATGAAGAGAGACTAAAGGAGCTTAATATGTACAGTATACTCTTGAGGAAAGGAGGGAGAGGGGGGACATAATAGAAATGTTCAAGTACGACAGAAAAAGAGATGTGCAAGAACAAGGGGCACAATTTGAAAATAGAGGGGGAATGGCTCAGGGGCAATATGAGGAAGTATTTTTTCACTGAGAGGGTGGTGGGTGCATGGAATGGCCTTCCTGAGGAGGTCGTGGGGTCAAAAACAGTGGGGGAATTCAAGAATGCATGGGACAGACATAAGACAATTCTAGTGGGGGGTAGGAGGAAGTAGGCTGTTGGTTAACTAGGATCTGCAGTTTATCCATTAGGTAGGGAAATGGGCAGACTGGATGGGCCAAGCAGTCCTTATCTGCCGTCAGAGTCTATATTTCTGTGTAACTGCATAATGTTTTTCACATGTCAGGGAGCTGATGTATATCTGTGTCTGTTTTCCCCAACGACACAGACTGACACACACACACACACACACACCTCCACACCCTTTTTGCGAGTTCCGTGCCGCATGTTTATGTTTCTTCCACCCCTCCACATATTCAGTACCATCCCCCCTCCTCTCCATACTTTCACTATGCTTTTTATTTTGCGCATCAATATTTTTAAAGTTGTTTTCCCCTTTGTAGCATCGATGGATCTTGTTTTCATTTAACTTGACAGCTGCCTTGACGGGGAGCAAGTGTGTCCCTCAGCGACCACCGTTGTTCATGATTTCCTACTTTGTGGCTTCCTCCTTCCTGGTTTTCAAATACCTGTGATACTGCCCTCTCTTGTTGCAAATTGCTGTTTACTGGCTAGAAGGAGGGGTGAGGATTGGAGACTGGATACTGAGGGGAGCACTGCATATCGGAGATGTTTTAAAAAATGTTTTCTGGGTGTGGCTTCAAAGCGAGAGCTGTGGAGGTGGTACTGGACAAATGGTCAGTGGCAAAAAGAAAAGAAGGGAGCTTAGATAAAATGACTGCTATTTTCTTTTTCTATTGGTGGCAGTACTCTCCCAGTGTAGATGCTGTGGTTTCATCAGATGCTAGGTGAGGAGCTGCACTGGCAGAGTCATTTCAGGCATTGATATCTCACAATGTGATGTATTTTGCTTGGCTTAAGTATCACCATTTGCCAGAAAATGCCCTGGTAAGGACACGGCAAATGGCACCTCTTAGCCAATCAAAATACAGGAAATTTTCTATCATTTTACAAGAAACATCAATGCATATGGGAACAGTAGTTACATACCCTTACAGTGAAAATACATAAGGTGCATAGTATAGAGAATAAAGTATGGGTTAGTGTGTGTAACGTGAAGTTTACACACACCCGAGGGGTTTATGTGAACATCTAACCCCGAGGGTGTGTGTAAACTTCAAGTCTAAACACACTAACCCATGTTTAATTTTACATAATTGCTGGGTTTCCCTTTTTCACCTCAGCAATTATATAAAATAAAGACCTTCTAGTGCAGCCGCGGTTCGGCGTTGTTAGACCAGTGCCGAAATAGGAGTCCGTCCGTGTCTTTTAAAATGGCTTTTTTTTTTTTCCCAACAGGATTCTGAAGTCTGTGCTATATATTGGGGGAAAAATAAAACAAAAAACTTACCGCCGAGTTCTTGTGGTGGTGCTGTTTTTGGCAACACGGAAGTGGTGAGCGGTCGAGAACAGTTGCGCTGCTCCGTGGGCATGCGCACAGCAGGCAGGACCGTAGGAAGGGTGGGGCAGGTGGGGCAGCCGCCCCGGGCACAAGCCTACTAGGGGCGCAGTTTCATCTGAAGCTCACTCTATTATTAACTTGAAAAAGTGAGCACTGCAACTTTAATTTTTTTTTTTTTTAACTTTCTTTAGGTAATTACTATTTGCTGCCAGCAGGGTGCATCCATGGACCAGCAAATCGCGGGGGGGGGGGATCACATGATATGTTGCTGCAGCAAGAACAATCACGTGGTATACCGAGCAGACAGTTTGTCTTTGGGGGCAGGCTGGCGCCTAGTGAAGTATATAAGGTAAGCAGATTCCAGAGTGTTGTTAGAGTGGCAGAGCAGTTGAGCAGAGGCAGTTAGAGGAGAGCTGGAGTAAAGGAGAGAGCAAAATAATATTGTAGAGAGAGAAAAAGAGAGCGTGGACTGTTTAAATTGGTTTTGTGTAGCAGCATTTTTCAACAAGAGAACAAAACTTCCTTCCACGACTGTGATCCATCTAATTAAATAAATGATGATGATCTGTGTGTTTGGGGGTTAAAAAAAAAAAAAGTAAAAACTACTTATTGATAGTCCCTCGTTCAAAGAAGGCAAAGGGTTAGCCTAGGTTGTATAGGATTAGATAATTGGGCTCAGGGCTGGCTGCTGTGTATATAACTTGTCCATTTTGCTTTGCTTTTGAAGTAGACCCTTGTGCTGACTGACTGGCCGGCACGGCCTTGTTCTCCCTTACCCCCTGATTCATTCATCCTCCCTCTGAGGCAGGCTGATTGATCATTTGTGAATGATGAGATCCCTTCTGGTCTGGCCCTGGGTCCCAGTCCCCTGCCCCTCTTGCCAACTCTCGAGGCAATTTTATATTTTTACAAGACAGTGCAAAACAACATCTTGTTCTTCACATCCGCGGTCCCGGACTTCACCTTGCAAAAGCTGATTCAATGATTCTTTATTCCCCGGTCCCAGGTCCCTGCCAGCCGCCCCACCCACCTGTCTTGCCGACTCCTGCTAACTCCCCGACTAAGCCTGCAGGCTGCTTGGCTTGGCTGCACCTGCCAGCTGCCCACCCCATCTGCTGCTTTCCTAATCCCGTCCGGGTGTCCCAGCAGTAGTTACTCAGTTCGTGCTGCTGGCTGCCTTTGTAACCAAGTCTGCTGGCTGGGGCCTAGGCTGGCTGCTTTTTTAAAAATAAAAGCCCAGTGCCTCACGCCTCCCGAGTCAGTCCTGAGTCCGACCCAGCCCCTACTACGAAATCATCAGGCAGCAGTATTTACAGAAACAAAAATTATTCTGTGTGTGTGTGTGGGGAGGGATTAGCAGAAAAAAAAAAAAAGACAAGAAACAGTTGAAACTCAAGTCTCCTATCTTTGTGTGTGTCAGTCTGGGGGGGTATTAGCGGTATTAAAAATAAAATAATTAATCTGCAGAGAGTGTGAAGGGGACTACGCTTAAAAAAGATAAAGGGACACAAGTGAGACACGGGGTCCTCTTACTGAAGGAGCTTTACTATACATGCTTGGGCATCCTGTGGGAATGCAGGAAGGGACCGAAACTGTGATTTCTGTGTGCTGGTGCCAGCAAACAAAATAATCTGAAGGACAAGCTGAGATTAAAGGAGGGTAAGGAGATATCCAGAATAGTGGTAGAGTGGGTGAAGATTATGGGTTTTTAAGTGACTGCCAGAGAAATGCTATCTGGGATACCCCCTGATAAAAGGGTCTCTGCCCATGAAACAACTTCAGCAGTGCTAGTGAAGCACTGGGGATGGGGACCCTATGTCAACAGGTAAAGCAGGGGCATAAGGGAGTCATTTGAGAAGGATGTGGAGAACTGTGGGGGGACAAGGTAGGAAGGAGGCAACACAGGCCGCAGCACCCGTGGTGCATTCATCTTCAGAAAAGTCCTCAGGAGGCAGCAATGTTGCCTGGTGTGCAGCAGGTTTGCAGCACTCACTGTGGAGCTGGGTGCAGTAAAGGAAGAACTTAACCTTCTTACAGTGATTCCCAGTGGACACTGGTGCAAGCAGCCACCACTCCTTTCCACTGCACACCATGCCACACCTACTGTAGGTAGGGGGGGTGGGGGAAGAAGGGTCTATATAGGCTCAGACCCTGAGGTGGCAACTGCAAACAGATTCACCCCTCATGTGCAATTTGGTTCATCTAGTCCCCCAAGTGAAAAGGTCAGACTCTGCAGGCATGCAAGAGACCAGGTCTGTGCTTAAAAGTACACCTTACATGCGATTGGAGTCCAAGAGGCAAGACAGTGCTAGAAAAGAGCTTGTGATAGGTGATTCCATCATAAAGAGGACAGAGGGACTAGTGGGTGCAGAAAAGCATGGGACAGGAAGGTTAGATGCCTTCTGGGGCTTTGGTTGGATGGGATGAAGCAGGGTAGAAAGAATTGTCAATAGAGTGGAAAGCAGTCCTACTAGCACCGATAACCTGGTTTGCAGACTCCTAGAGGAGGTTAAGAATAGCTTTAGAAATTTTGTGGGGGACATCCAAGCTGGCAGCTGCCTCACTGACTTCTGATTTTTTTCTGCCAGTTTGAGCAGAAGGGAGAACTAGAAGAGGGTTCATCCAATTGCTCACTTCAACTCATGGCTGATGGAGTGGTACAGGCAGGGGGATGGGGTGCCTGGGATATTGGAGTCACTCTTGGATGGATTGAAAGCTATTCAAGCTGGATGGCCCTCAACACTCTGAGGAGGGCATCAGAATACAATGGAGCAAGTTTAAAGAATTATTTAAAAAATTAGGCAGCTTTAAACCAGCAGAGGGAGATGCTATGCAGATGCAGACAACAAATGCACCTACTAAACTGAAAGAAGCCTAAATGGCTTCTCACCACTGCTAAAAAACATGGAAGGAACAATATGGCAGAACAAATGTGGAGAAAGAGGGAGTCTGGAACAAGCTGGAGGAGAGGGGTTGCAATACTGGATCTGGGTATCTAGGAAGGAGGAGATAGGCAGGGTCAAGGCTTGAGAAGAGAATTTGATTTTAGTTTTTCCTTTGTTTACACACTTCTTAAATATTGTCTCTGTCTGCTCATGCTCAAAGATTGTATTTTTAGATTTTACTTTTCTGTATTAAAAGTATGTTTTCTTTAGAAAAAGCCCCCAAACCCTACCAAGAGCATGTAAACCCCACAGAGCTTCTGGGGCCTTCTGTGACCCCTCCTGCTCTTTCTGAAGGCATAATTAGTCTCTTGCCCAGGGCACCAAAATGCCTTCCTACAGCTCTGACAGCAGGGAAACCATGCGCGTGTTTGCCGTTATAAACACTCCTTTATAATGGCAAATTATGCCACCATTTCCCTATGGGAAAAAGGGGAAGCCAGCTATTATAATCACATTACTGTGCACTGCATGTAACAATACATTGAGGACACAGTGAATAGTAATAAGACAGAGGTGGTGTATTTAGGTCACAGATACAGTACAGTTTGTATTTATCATATATTGGTATACTGAAGATGCGTTTCCCAGACCACCTAAAAATGTGCTAACGTTTTGTGGTGACTTCCACTTTATCAGACCATGGTGGCCCTTTTGCTATCATTCAGTTTTTATCCTCAATGTTTATTTCAGCATTCCATTATCATCGCTTTTTGTGGCTAGCAGGATAGCAGTGGCTAATGGCAGTGCAAGCACTTTCTCCTTCTCCTTTTAGCCCCTCCGGGTTCTTTTCTGGCACCTGTCAGTTGCTCTCTGGGCTGTGCTCTCTGTGAGTCTGTGACCGTTTGCCACAGTTATCTTGTTAGCCACTAATAATGATGAGAATGGATTGCTGTAATAAAAATTGAGGCTAAAGGATTAATAACAGGAAAAGGATCGCAAAGCTTTGAGAAAGTGGAGGTTGCTATGAAACATTAGCAGATTACGAGGTGGCCTGGAAAACAAAGCCTCCGTTCCAATACTGGATCCTAAACTTCTTTACCTCACTGCCTGTTATTGCAGCCCCCCCCCCCCCTTTGTGCTGCTAAGTCGCTCTTTTAGCTTTGCGCTGTGCCCACTTGCTGGAAACAGGAAAGAGTACTTCCCCTCCACAAAGTGGTGACACTTGTACACCTGTTTCTATTTCTCTCCTCCACTCATCGGCTAAACTCCAGGAGAGCTGTTTTACTCTCATTTCTGACATTCCTGACATTCATGATTCACTTCCTTCCTTTGTCCTTTCCAATCTGGTTTTCAGAAAGTCCATTCTACAGTCTCCTCCCTCCTACATGTCACTGACTTCATCCTGAAGGGGATGTATCGGCCACCATCTTTACTGATCTGGCTAAGTCGTTTGGTTCTGTTGCCCATCCTCTCCTTCTTGAAACTTGGGGTGTGCTAGGCTCTGCATCAGCAGTGGATTGGTTCTGTTCCTGCCTCCCTGGTCATAATCAGTCTGTCCAGGTTGAGGAATTATTGTTGGTTCCCCTCCTCATAACCTCTGGAGTTGCCCAGAGTTCAATTATGGTCCTATCCTCTTGTCTTTTTCTGCATGACCTCCCCTCAGTCCGTGTCTTAACTAATACACACAGTCCTTTATGCCTCTGGAACCTCCATCCCTAAGTTAGAACAGTCCCTACAGTGTGCCTAATGCAGATTTGGCAGAGTCCTGATCTCATTTAAGGTCAAAAAACTGTCTCCATGTTGTTAGGTTTACAATATCAGCTTAGTAGACTTGGCCAGACCCCTTTTTTCTCTACCCTTGTTGGCACTCCCCGAGTCAGTCCTCTGTTTCAAGTATCTTGGGGTGTGGCTTAATGGTCATCTTGACTTTGCAGTCCACATTGATACCATCCTCAAGGAATTATGCCCCAGCTTTATTCAACATTCTTTGTTCAAACACCATGAGATAAGATGGATATACAAGACAGAATATACTGTAAGATGATTAGTTACAATGCGAGACAGTGTTATACCCATCTGTAAGAGAGTATTGTTGTTTTTATGTTGCATGACAAGGAATATCTGTTTGTGATGTTTGATACTGCTCTTTTTGTATCATGCAAAACCTTTTTATTAAAACGTCATTTGAAAAAAAAAGAAATGATGTCACACACTAAGTCCCTTTTATAGGAACAAATCCTGCCTTCCAGTCCCAGTTCAGTGTGAAATTGTTCTTAAATGTGGATGTGTTCTGTGGGGGCTCCTCCAAATCTACTTTAGCCAGACTGGATCCTATCTTTCACTTCTTCTGTCAGTTAGCTTCTGGCTCTCTCCCCTTACTCACTACTGTTCCATGTATCAACCCCTCACGCTTCCCTCCCCTGGTGAAATCCTACCCCATCCATATCGCACAGCTCTTCTCTTTAAGTACTAGTTTGCATCCCTTCCCTCCTACCTGTCTGACCTGTTATTCCCCCCCCGCTCCCTCCTTTTACTCTCTCGTTCTTATAACACTCATTCCTTTAATGTCCCTCATTGCTCTACCTCAACTGTTCAGTCCCTTTCTCGGTATGATGGCTACTTTCTTTCTGGAACCCTCCCCCTTCCTTCATTAGGCTTGCTCCCTCTTACCTTGTCTGTAAGCCCCTGCTAAGGTCCCATTTCTCTCATGCATGCTCCTATCCTCATCCCTCAGGCACCCGATCTAGCCTCTTCCCTGCTTTCCTTGCCTCCAGTGCTTCTCCAAGATTGTTTGGTGCATTTTGTAAGTTTCATATTTATTGCACTTACCAGGTTTTGTCTTTTGCTTTATTTTTATGTTTGCTGTGTGAGCACGCACAGCGAACATTTTATTAGGAGAGTGACTCTTGAGGGGTGTGACACTGTCAGTCCAGTGCAGAGTGGTCTGCAAGTGGCTCAAAGAACATCCATCTATGTCGTTTGTTACCGCTGCCCTTTTTGGTCCCCCCTCCTGACCCTTCAACTCAGCACCCCCCAACACAAACATAATACTGACAATGGGGGTGCCCAATCCTCAGTGTCCCCACCTGAAATAGAGAAAACCATCCCTTGTAGTTATCTATCTCTATCTATCTATCTATCTATCTATCTATCTATCTATCTATCTTTCTTGTAAAAAGAAAACTGTCCATCGATGTCTGTTGCTGCCTCCACTGTTAGTCCCCCCACCTGACCCTCCCACTCAGCACCCACCCCCCCACAGACCTAACACCATCACTAAGGGTGCCCAATCCTCCAGTGTCGCCACCTGCAATAAAGAAAACTGTTCCTTGTAGGCTTTTTAACAATACAACCTGTAAAAGAAAAACATCCATCGATGTCTGTTGCTGCCACTGCAGTTAGTCCCCCCACCCAACCCTCCCACTCAGCCACCCCCCAAGCCCTTACTTACCCACCAGGAGTCCAACACAGTAATCCTCTCTGAACCATAGACACATCTTCACTCTTCAATGTTGTACTGCAAACTGAGGAAATCAGGCATGTGGTTCAATGTATTTCAATGGGGTTTGAACTTAGTGGCATCACTTGGTCATTTTTGAATATTTTTGCCCCAAATTCTCAACATGCCTTTTCTGGGACCCCACCTCCTGAACAATGGCAGTGAAATTACGCAAATCTGTCCCGAAAGGTGATTTTGTGGTCACTGCACAAAATCACCTTTTGAACAGGGGTTGAAAATATTCTCTGCCCATGTTCATAAGGTGGGGTCATAAGAAAGCTATGTTGAAAATTTGGGGATAAAAGTCAAAGTTATGAGCCTATGTTGAAATTTGCAAACATGGACTCATAACTTTGGTCATTTTCAATATTTTGACCCCTAATGTTCAACACAGCAGTTTCTTCACAGCACCTCATGAATGTGACAGCTGTCATTGTTCATATCCTGGCCAAAATGTGTTTCTGCACTTGTGGCACAAAATCACCTTTAGGGCAGAATTTGAAATTGTTCTCTGCCCTTGTTCATGAGGTGGAGTTATAAGAAGGCTATGTTAAAAATTTGTGGCAAAAATCTGAGACAATAACAAAGTTATGAGTCTGTTGCAATTTTTCAATGCATGTTTGTAACTGTGGTAATGTTCAATATTTTGACACCAACTTTCCAGCATAGCCATTTTTTCACACTACCTCATGAACGCGAAAGCTGTAATTTCTCAAATCCTACCCAAAATGTGTTTTGACACTTGTGAAGCAAAATGACATTTTAGCTGTTGTGTTATAAATGACACCAGTCATGCTCAGAAGGAGTGGTCATAAAAAGATTATGTTGAAAATTTGGGGTAAAAACGTGAAAAACCAACTATGTAATGAGGGCACAAATTTTTCCAACATTTACTCATAACTTTATCTTTTTGTAGATTTTGGCCCCTAATGTTCAACATATCCCTTGTGTTACCCCACCTCCTGAACATGGCAGGTGTCTATTTTCAAATCCCCTCCGAAACGTTTTTCCACGGTTGCACAGTGAAATCACCTTTTGGATGGGGTTTTAACAATTCCACCTGTCTTGATCATAACATGAGGTCATAAAAAAACTGCTGGACACTTCGAGTCAAAATGTGGGACGTCACTTACAAGTAGAGCTTTGCCTCTCAGCTGTCCTATCCTCGGTAATTGCAATCTAACAATGTGCCAAGCAGGACACCATTGAAAATGAGTTATTGCATCTCACCTGCTCTATCCTGGGTAAATATATGGTAAAAATGTGTACAGGGAAGACCCAGTACAACAGCAATACCAGCAGCGAACATTCAGCATTGGCAAATGATTATTATTTATTTTTTCTACTCACCCTTTTGAATTAGTACTCGTGCCCCTGTACCAAGCTATGGTAAGGCCGCACCTGCAGTATGGAGTCCAGTTCTGGAGGACTTACTTGCATAAGGACATAGACCTGATTGAAAAGGTTCAGCGAAGAACGACCAAGAGGTACAGGGGATGAAGGGCAAACCATATGAGCAGAGATGCTGTGAGCTGGGGCTATACATGCTGGAGACTAGAAGGGAGAGAGGGGACATGATAGAGACCTTCAAATATGTTAAGGGGATAAACAAAAGGGTGCTTACTCCAAATGAAGAAGGACACCACTACTAGGGGGCATGACCTGAGACTGCAGGGGGGACAGTTCAGGAGTAACATGAGGAGGCATTTCTTTACAGAGAGAGTGGTGGATACCTGGAACGGGCTTCTGGAGGAAGTGGTGGGGATGGAGACAGTGTCAGGGTTCAAGAGGGCTTGGGACTGGCATAAAGGGTTACGGGAGGGACAGGGTTCTCAAGGGGAGGCAGATAGTCTAAAAGGGGAATAAGGCAGACTGGATGGACCATGGGGTCCTTTTCTGCAGTCAGATTCTATGATTCTATGATGAATGCTCATGTTTCGTTGAAGCTTATAGTGCTGTTTGGGTTGTTGAACTACTACCATCAGCAGAAAGCTGCAGTTATTACTTTTGACTGACTGTAGTATCATGTTGTTTCCATGTTAACGACTTTATTGCTGATCTCACCTGTTCCCCAGGTCATGCCTGGACATGGCTCAGTGTGCCTTTCCCAGTCATCAATTTTAAAATGAATAATTAAATAAGACTAAAAAATTAAATAAAACGATTCAGAGGAAACGTGAGGAAGAATTTCTTCACAGAACGGGTGGTGGACAAGTGGAACACCCTGCCAGAGGAAGCGGTGGGGGCTGAAACAATCACGGAATTTAAGAATGCATGGGATAGACATAAAGGAATTCTGGAGGTCAGGGGTAAGGGGCAACAGACTTCCTGGAAAACATAAACTGAACTTACAAACGTAAATGGGCAGACTGGGTGGGCCATAGGCCCTTATCTGCCGACACTGTCTATGTATCTATGTAACTAATATACTGTTTGGTATATGATTCTGCATGAGTGTGCTGCCTTGTATCTTTGTTAATTTTAGAAGTCACACTTGAGCAGGCACCTTCCCTCTTGTGTTTGTTTTGTGATCCTCACCGGATCCCAGGTCTGCCTGGCTCCTCTCTTCTTTGGTTAAGTTGATAAAAAAAGAAATTACATTCAGTGTACTAGATTTGTTTTTCCTGTAAGCTCCAACATTGTCTCTGGGTTTAGCCTTCATAACTGCTGGGTACTATATCATTCTCTACCAGGTAGGGGGCTGACTTTCAAAGCTGTGTCATCCTCATGGAACCTTCCCTCCTCAGTGACAGTTGGGAGGCAGCTCAGTTCGCTATATTACCATGCAGTAATCTGTGTGAGTAATAAATATTAATTCTCAACTGCCACAAATAATACAGCATTTGTGACGAGGGACTGTAGAATGAATTTGTATATTTATTTTTTTAGCATATCATTCTTTTATACTCCCCACAGCCTGACCTGCCTACATCCAGCCACCACCTTCATCCCTGATCAGCCCGCAGGCTCACTCACATACTGGCTGGCAAAGCACTGCACCCACCAGGGACCCCCCTCAGTCCCCCCCCCCGAGCCAGGCTAGGCCAGGAACCAATACCACAGTGCGATTCCATGACAGGCCCCCTGGTTGCTGAAGTGCAGCCATCAAGCTGCCTCTGTCATCTGCCATTTTCTTTCTGATTTTTTTGTCTCCTGAGAAGTGCGGGTGTGCAATGACATCAAGGTCCAACGTGCCGACATCCGCCACACTTCTCCCTACAAATATCCCCGCTCCTGTAGTGCTCCCAATCTCCATCAGGGGGGCTCTGTAGCGCAGTTGGATACCCCAGACCCTCCCCAGAGAAGGAGAGCAGTCCTATGGATGCTCAAGCCTTTCTCTCCCCGGCCAACCCCCCGATGACCCGGGCTCATTTCCGAACCTGGGTCGTCGGCGTGGAGCGAGGTTTGGCATCCAGCACCTCAACCCTCAGCACCACCAGGCCGGCAATTTATTTATTTAAGAAATGATAACTGGGAAAGGCACGCTGAGCCAAGACTCATTTCCAGGTGTGACCTGGGGGAAGGAACAGGAAATACAATAAAACATACACAGTATCGGTGATCGGTACAGAGTGAAATGCAGTCAGAGAACAATTTAACATGGTATGTACAAGTGTAAATAAAATAAAAAGTAAGTGTAGCTAGGCAAAGTACCATAAGCAGATGCAATGTGCAAAAAGTAAGACCAGAGCAGATGGAATGATGGCTGCGCAAGTGTAGAATGCTTTCTACTATTCATATTATTACTCGGGGGAAATAAACTAAAATGCAACAGTGGGGTTATGCTTGTGATGACAGCGACACAGGTTCAGGAATGAGTATGGGACACTGAGGGCCAGACGGTGGGATTGGGGGGGGGGGGGATTGAGCATCCATCCCATAAGATGCTGCTCTTCTCTTCCAAGGAGGGAAGGCAGCATTCTTTGCTGCAGTACCACCAACTGGATAACCAGAGTTGGTGCAGAGGAGCTTGAGGGTGGGAGTATGCAGCCTGATTCTGGAACCCAGCCACCCCAATTTCATGCGCATCATGGAGGCCTCCCTCACCTGCTGCATCCTTGAGGGCTGGGAGTAACTAAGTGGTAAAAACCCAGAGTGCATCAGCATGGCACTGACACACAAGGGCTCCACAACTCTGATTGGGCTCTGTCCTTCACATTTGCTGACCGGAGGCGGCACTTCCTTGCCAAAAGCCCCAATTGAATCCTCTAGGTGAGGCAGAATGCCTTGTAGACCCCATGAGGGCAAGTAAGTACCAGAAATAGAAGTGGGTAGGCCTGGGTGGTTGCCAAGAAGAACTGGGCAGCTTTGGTAACCAGTGGACAGAAAAAAAATAAATTAAAAAATAAACTATGGCACTCCCCAGGGCTGATCCCTTAGCAGCCCCCTCTTTCCATCCTAGTCATTTCCTGTCTCCACCTGTTCTCCACAGCACAGTTTATGAGAACCCTCTATTATGCCAGCTCCAGCCACTTTCCCAGGAGAGGACAATGTCTTTTCAGTCATACCTCCTTCATAGCCCACCCTCTGCTGTCTAACAATGCCACTAGTTCAGTGGTGCCCCGATCCATGATTTGGGAGAGAGTAGTTGTTAAAATCCCAGCTAACTCAGTTATTACTTTCTAAATCATGCATCATAGGTGCCATAGGTTATTCAGAGCTTTATTTAGACCGAAGTCCATTGCAGCTCGCTAAATTCTCAGCAGTATCCCGAAATATTGTTTGTGATTAAGTATGCATCCAGTTGTGACTTAAAACTAGACATACTACCACTGGCCACTACTTCTATTGAGAGCTCGTTCCAGATTTTTAATACTCTAATGGAGACCCACTGCATCCTTTTGGTGGTATTGAATCTTCCAACTTCTATTTGTAGGGGTGTGATCTAGTACTATGGATTTTATCCTTAAACTCGAGACCCAAGATTGCCCTTAACTGCAGGTCTGTGAGTGCTCTGTACAACAGACACACATCCCTGCTCAAGTGCCTAAATTCCTATTGAGTACAACCCTAGGGTATTAAGTCTTGCTTGGTAGTCCAGTCCCTGTACCTCGGTGATCCTGACTGTTGCCCTTCTTTGAACTCTCTCCAGGGCTTGAATTTCCCTTCTACCACCAGGAGACCAGAACTGGGCACAGTACTCTACATGTGGTCTCACCAATGATGTACAGAAAGGTAACAGAACATCTTTGTTCCTGCACTTGATATGTTTATCTATGCAGTGTGATATACTATTCGCTTTTTTAAAAATCTGCACTAGAGTGTTACAAAAAAAATCAAACCTGTCTAGCCCCCATGCTACAGCTCCCATCTACCAGACTATCTCCTAGCACCTTCACTATCCTGGACTTCAGGGAGCACCACTCACCTACTGCATGTGAAACGCTCCTGCAGTAGGGAACAGTGGGTGGAGGGGCAGATGCCCCCATCAGGTGCACTCAGAATTCAGTGTTTGTGGGGCTTCTCATGATGAACAAGTGGGTCACACAAGACCCTAGCATATCGGTGTCATCCTGTCAAGCCAGGAGATAGTTTTCTCACTGAGAGGTAGGGAATGAAGAAATCATTGGGACCAGAGTACCAGCACTATTGATCATGCACAGCAGCATTAAATGGAACTGGAGCTCCATTTCACAATCAGGCAGAGCACCTGCAGCAGCAATGGACCCCAGACTCCAGTGTAGGCAGTGGAGCCAGGACCGAACATCATGCATGCCATTGGGCACATGACAAAGATTATCCCAGCCTCAGAGCAGGCAGCAGGGCAGGGAACAGAGAGAACTTTGCACCACATGCTATCCTGAACATCCCCCATGTTTGGCAGCCCTAGTAATGTAGCTGGATCTTTGATCAGGAACCGGGCTGTGCAACCACCAATCTAGTGCCAGTCCTGGCCCTAGGACAGTCATTGGATTTGGGACATGTTAAACTAAAGCACTCAGAGGCACAAGTGGAGCAGCAGGAGGCTACATTACACAGAAAAGGCAGTTTTAAAATGTGTAACATGAATACCTTCATGCATCCAGCAGCTCTCGGACTGCAAAGGCTGTTGACAAGGGGTCTGGGCCGCCACAGCAATCAGCAGCAAGGTATAGCCAATCGCCCAATAGCAGCAGGATCCAGACAGTCAATCAGGCATCAAGTTTCATTCCCTCTAAAGAAGACAGCGAAAGTGAAATCTTAGCTCAGTCCAGGACAGTGAGTGAGAGACTCAGAGGGACCATAGACACCCAGATATCATGGGCCTAGCAGTTTGAAAGGTGCACCTGATATTTGAATGTTGTTTAAAATAGACTGAGTGTGTCTTCTAAGAAAAACCAAATAGAAGTGCTTGTTGGAAAAAGGCAACCACTGCTTCAGAGTTATTCCCAGCTGGGGATCTTCCAACTCAGGAGGCTCAGAGACTGTGGAGCCACCACCTGACAGAAGAAATGGTTCTAGCCAGAGTTCTAAAAGTGCAGAGAAAAGGGGAGCCTTTGGCCTTACCTCTGTCCACAGTTGCTATGGTGAACTGGTACCAGTCAATACTCACAGTCAGTGGGCAGGAGCCTGAACCGTCTCAGATTCAGGTCTTACCACGCAGCAGGGTTGGGGGCTGTGGCCCATGCAGTGCAGCTGCATCCATCCTGAAAGAGGGACCAAAGCGATGAAAGTCTGGAGAAGTGAAGTGATCACAGATCAGTGAGGATCAGTCTCCCTGAATCTTGTTCCAGACTAATGATTGAAACTGAGATGCTTGCCTAGCTGAGAGGTGTTACATTCCTTCACTGCCATCATAGTGGATGTGTCTGGTGGGAAGCCATCCTTCAGAAGCCATCAGAACTATGAGTAGTCTCAGAGTTTCAGCTCTGCAACACCACTGATAGCCAAATAGCTTGGGGCTTAGATTTATTTATTTAGTTTTTGTTGACCAAGAAAGGAGGACTAGGCAATTCTGCCTATTTTCAGTCTCATCATGGGGGATTGGGGATACAGACGGAAACCAACTGATATTGAATCAAATTACTCTTGTTTGTGGTATTTTCTCTGTTTGTGATATTGTAACCCCCATGCCACTTATAGCAAGTTGGACACCCCCCATGAAATCTTGCACTAGTACCCACATATAACATACCATTTACTTTTAGCAGAAACTTCAAAGGTTGGTACTACCCTTGGCATTAGGATGTATACCAGGATCATTTCTAGAGGGAGAGGGGTAGGGGTACAAGAACAAAACACATGCACCTTTGTAAATTACAACCATGTCTAGGGTAAAGGCTGCTAGGCATATGCTAGATCTAAACTGCTGAGGGGGGCCCCAGTAATTCCACACCAGAAGCAAGAATCAGAATGTCCGGAACAGGAACTGGGATTGTGCAGTATGATTTTATTTAATAGATGGCAAATCAAAGCAAGTAGTGGACTTCCATGGGTTGGTCAAGGCAAAACAGGTACATCTTTCACAAACTCTCCTTGCGTGCAGTACAATTCGAGAAACAAAAACATCTTCCCCATTCCCAATGGTGCACATATGTGGATGTAGCCATGCACCCGAACACGTCTTCTTTCCATGAGTGTACATACGTGGATCTAGCCACACATTCCGAACCATTTCACTCTCTTGCGTGAACATTGAACATTTCCTTCACACACTTGAGTGAACATTAAACATTTCCTTCACACACTTGGGTGAACATTAAACATTTCCTTCACACACCTGGGTGAACATTAAACACTTCCTTCACACACTGGGGTGACGCACAGAATCCCTTTCACACACTTGGGTGAACTAGGGGTTTCTTTCACTCACTTGGGTGAACATTGAACACTTTCTTCTTGCACTGGGGTGAAGCACTGAATCCTTTTCACACACTGGGGTGAACTAGGCATTTCTTTCACTCACTTGGGTGAACTAAGGGGCACTGATGGGTATAATATAGCCTTCTCTAAGGGCACACACACACACCCCAGAAATGAATCCCCTAATGTTGGAGAACTTGTTTCCTAAAACAGTACTTACTGACCTATTGCTCCTTCCACTGGGCAAGGAGCAACTAAAGGACACCTTTTCCTGGGTAGCATGTCAGAAACAGTCTTTTACAAGTCCTTTCCAAAGGCAGCTGAAAACAAACAAACAAGGATCTTCAGGAATTGCCCCTTGGACCCACTGAGAAAAGCAATTCCTTCCACTTCACTTGGAGTAGAAATCAAGAAATCCTGCTGATGAAAGGTCTCCACCACTTCACTGGAAGCTGGAAATTCTAATCCACACTAGGGTGAGAAATCCTTGGCCCTCAACTCAAACCCTACTGGTAAACTTCCTGCCACTCTCACCTCCACAGTCAGCAACAACTGACAACTAACTGAACATTCTAAGGCTCCTCAGAGCAGCTGTGCACACAAAGGGGTTATGCTGCTGCAAGAGTTCCAAATGGCATTATCATTCTTCTCTCAGGCTAGCTGAGTAAACAATGATGTCATTGTGCAGGAAGCCCCCTAATGAGCTCCTTACCATCTGCCTGCTACCTGCTTAACACTAACTCTGTTAGGATTCTAATAACCTCAGGGGACTGGGTGGTTACAATATATTTTAGTGAATGGGGGAAATTTGGTCAGGACACCGGGGAAATTCCCCTACAGTTTTCAATGCCTTTGACATGCCTCTCCTTTTCAACCAATAGAAAAACATTACTGTTGTACATAGGAACCAAAAATCAAATCAAATCAACCTAAAACAAAATTTCAGCAAAGAGACTCTATTGAACTGCAAAACAAGTTTTCTCCTTTAGCAAAAAGAATAATGGGGGGTACCAAACTTGACAATGAAGGAGAGGAATCTAATGTTTCATTGGTTGCATCTTCCTTGCCATTTGGATCCTCGGACAATGAGGAACGAAATCTAGAACTTCTGTCAGAGAAGAGGGAAACATAGAAACATAGCATTTGATGGCAGATAAGGACCGCATGGCCCACCTAGTCTGCCCATTTTCCTACCTGATGGAAAAGCTGCAGATCCTAGTTAACCAACAGCCTACTTCCTCCTACTCCCCACTAGAACTGCCTTATGTCTGTCCCATGCATTCTTGAATTCTCCCACTGTTCTTGACTCCACGACCTCCTCAGGAAGGCTGTTCCATGCATCCACAACCCTCTCCGTGAAAAAATACTTCCTCACATTACCTCTGAGCCGTCCCCCCTCCATCTTCAAACTGTGCCCCCTTGATCTTGCACATCTCTTTTTCTGAAATATACTACCCTCTAGGACTCTGTTGATTTCCTTGTGGTACTTGAAAGTTTCTATCATGTCCCCCCCTCCCTTCTTTCCTCAAGGGTATATATATTAAGCTCCTTTAGGGGAGATCATGTTCAAAAAGATTCACATGGTCTAGTCAAAAGCAATCATTATAACTATGATCCTTTACAGTTTGGCTTTCCTTTCCTTCTGCACTCATAAATTTCCCCTTTACTTTGTGCTTCCTTAAACACAAATAGCATAAAGAACTCAAAAAGAAGGTTTATCACGTTTGCATTGCTTCATCTTTGCAGTTTTCCATATTCTTTTTACAGGACAGTCATTTAATAAGAACTCTTCAAGATATGTCTTATTCACAAAGACAGTGTGGGGGGATCTTTTGTTTTTGGTCTTTAGGGGAAGAGTCATGCTCCAGTTTGTTCATATGTTTCAAGGGCCTTATATTATTCAATCAATCAATCAATCAATCAATCAATCAATCAATCAATCAATCAATCAACTCAATCAATCAATCAACCAACCAACCAATCTTTATTTTACCAGGCGAAACACCATTGAGAAGAACTCATTTACAAGGCGGATCTGGATAAGGTACACATAGGTCAGCAATGAAACAACACTTTGGAGTCAGTAAACATTACAGAACAAAGTATCCAACACATAAAGTAGCAGAGAATAACAAAGCAATGTAGAGTCATCAAATAATGTAGCACATTATATACACAATATATATACAATATATACAATAGACCCTATGGAAGGTAAGAGGTTAGAGTTAAATGAGACAAGATATGTGGTAGGGTGGGTGGAAGGGAATAGAGAGAGGGAAGAGGTGAAGCAGTAGATGGGGCAACATGACTGGGAGATAGGGGTACAGAATATAAGGAAGTTGTTGTAACGAGTCAGGTATGTAGTGATAGTAAAAGAGTAAGAAGTGAATCTGGAGGGATCCTTGTAGGGAGACTAAATACAAACAGAACACCAAAAACAGCAAGCCAAGGTGGTAAGTAAGTGCAAGATAACAACCATGGGAAGGGTATCCTTATTGAGGCAGGGGAAGTTATGAATAGCAATTGCTCTCGTCCTTCAGAGTGAGTCTAATCAGAGATTTAAAGCTATACATCCCGACAGTATGTGTGAGCTTAAGTATATTTTGTACAGTGTTCCATAGGATGGGTAAGGCATGGGTTATCAATGAGGAACCATAGTGGGTTCTTATCCTAGGGATATCAAATGTAATGTATGAGAATTTTCTGAGAGAATATGCACAGGGGGTGCATTTGAATAAGTTACAGATACAGGGAGCTTCTTAGTAATGGCTCTCTGGCATGCCCTCCTTCCATACCCTAGATGGGACAATCCTTGAGAACATGTCCTCATTTGGACACCTTGGGATCTGGCTAGGCCAGCACCTCAACTTCTCTGTACGCAGTGATGCCATCCTGAAGAAACTGTGCCCCAAGCTTGGTGCCCTGTACAGGAACCGCATTTGCATCCAGCTAACTGTGAGGCGCAAACTTGTCCAGAAGATGATACTCCCCATTTTCAACTACTGCAATGTAGTCTGTGGTTCTGCTCCCAAATCTTCCCTGGCCAAACTGGACTCTCTCTTTAATTCCTTTGTCACTTTGCCCTTGATGCCCCCTCTCGTACTCACCACTGCAACCTCTATCATGCCCTAGCTTTTCCTCCACATTCCAACCAGCGGTTCTCCCACTGTGCCAAAGTGACCTCCAAATTCTGGTTTGGTGAACTCCCTCCCTACCTTCAATCTTCCCTTACTACCCTCCCCCTCACTCTCATTCTCTGAGATCACCTGACACATGTACCCTGTTGGTTCTGTGCAGCTCTATCCTCATGGGCCAGTCTGGCTTCTCTCACTGCTTCCCTGAATCCTGGAATGCTCTCCCTTCACAAATACGTCACTCCTCCTCCACCTATTCCCTTGGTACTGCTCTACATAGCTTCCTCTCTTCCAGCAGTACCTGCTTTAATCTTCCCTAACTGCCACTCTACCCTGTTCTGCTCACCAACACCTAGATCCCCTTGCTGGGTTCATACATCCTGAAGGTTTTGATGGCTTGCCTCTAGCTTTCTTAGTTTCACTGTTCTTGTCTTGCTGCCAGATCCCACCCCCCTTGCAGGGTTCTCTACATCCTGGAGGGGAACTTGGTCTCAGCAGACTTCCCTACCCCTGCCCCTTCCCTCTCCTCCTCTTCCTTCTTAAGTTACCCCCACTTCCCTTTCCAGCTCATCTTAGCTTCCTCCCTCATGTCTCTATCTTTGGCAATTTGCCCCCTCCTGCCCTTGTTTTCCCTTAGCACTTGTTTACTATCTGTGAGCACAGCACTGAAAATATAATGGCACTATGACTGTATTGCTGCATTACTATCTGACGGGTCTACTGTTTCATGTATCTGTGTCCACTCACTGACTATATTCAATTGTCTCATGCTGTAATTGCCTGTACTGCTCACAACTGTGTATTATATCAATCAAATGCTTCATGTTGTATCTGTTCCTGCCTTTATTAATTGTAATTCTCTGTTTCTAATCCTCATTGTACCCCTTCCCCCCAGCTCACACCATGAGATTAGCAAGTTGTTTGGTTTGCCTTACTGGCGAAACACTTCAATAAATAAATAAATAAAACATCCAGAGGGAGGCATTACGCCATCTCCTAGTACTGAGGGAGGGCCAACCAATCTGCAAATAAAGGGAACAATGGTGTGTATTAAATGGGGTGTTTGTGATAAATCATAATATTCTGTGGTAATGCGTGTTCAGAGTACTTAAGGCTGATTTAGGATAGTGACTGTAAAGGACGTCCGTGTAGTCAATTAAGGGGAGGATGGTCATCTGGGCCAATCTTAATTTAGCTTTATAGGTAAGCAGATGCTTAACGTGATAAAAAAGTCAGAGTCTTTGACATAGTTTTTTGGCTACTTCCTCCATGTGGGTGACAAATGAAAGTTTATAGTCAAGCCAGAAGCCTAGGTATTTAAATTTCTGTACTGGTTCGAGTGGCTCTCCCAGAATGGTCCTGATCTGGTAATTGGTACTCAATTGGCTGGGTACTGGTTCTTTAGAGTGAGAGGAAAGGAGCATAACTTTTTTTTGCATTGAGTAGCAGTTTCAAATGGAACAGATTTTGTTGGAGGTGGTTGAATTTGTGCTGTAGTTCAAGGCAGGTGAGTTTCGGAGAAGGCCTAGCAACACAGAGCACGGTGTCGTCCACAAAGAGGTAGACGCTTACAGAGCTGATGTTAAAATCAATGTCTCTGATGTATATAGCAAATAACAATGGTCCCAAGATGGATCCCTGTGGGACTCCTCTCTGTAGTGTTTTAAGGGAAGAAAAGGCACCATGGGTTTTATCTGTTGCTGTCTGCCCATGACGTAGCAGAAGAACCAATTTATAGTGGTGTCATCTAACCCAAGGTTATTTAGCATGGTTAATAATAGTTGATTGTCCACAATGTCGAATGCCTTACTCAAGTCTAAAAAAAGAGCACAGGCAGGATTTTTGGCATCAAGGGAAATTTGCCAGTAATTAGTGACTTTGGCCAGAGCAGATACTGTGATATGTTTGGGCCTGAACCCAGACTGAAGGGGGTTCAGTAAGTTTGCAATTTCCAGGTGCTCTCTAAGTTGTGTATTAACTAGTTTTTTGAGAAGTTTGGATAAGATACATAGCAAGGAGATTGGCCAGTAGTTATTAAGATTACTAGGGTCACTAATGATGAATAGTGGAATAACGTGCTATTTTCCAGTTAGAGGGTAGTGCACCTTGAGCAAGGGACAAGTTGAAAAGGTGATAGGTGGGGACAGGAAATAATTGCTTAATTTTAAGAAAAAGGGTTCAAGCTTATCAGCTCCAGCACTTTTTTGACATCCAGAGCAATTAGGAGGTCCTCGACCTGTTTGAGGTGACTGACCTGAAGCTGAATTGAGTGGGGGGTGGGCCTTAGTCAGTAAGCACAGTGGGTCACCAACAGGGGGCTGAGGGAGAAGCCATTAGCGGGAGAGGAGTCTAAAGCTAGCCCAGTGGTGGCAAAATTATTATTTTGTTGCTCTAATATATCATGGTTACTTGTAAAGGTAGTGGCCCCAGAGACTATTTTAGCTGGGAGGAATGATGGTGGCTTGTGTGGACTTGCCAGAATTTGGCAGCGTTGTTTTTAGATGAATCCAGTGCTGACTGGAAATATTTAGCCTTTTCAGCCTGAATGAATCTAGTACAGTGGTTCCTCATGGCTCTAAAAGTAGCCCAGTTGGAGTCCGATTTAGTCTTATGGGCTTTCGTCCATAACATGTCTGTACGCTGTAAAGAGGTTTTGAGTGTGTTGGTGAACCAAGGGCAAGTTCTTTTCTGTGCTCTAACGTTTACCATAGGGGCATGTCTACTGATCACTTGCAAGACAAAGTTCTGGAACTGGGTACAGGCCTCAGAGACTGTAGGGGCCAGGTAGACATCCTGCCATCTAATCATACTTACATCAGCCAGAAAATCAGGGATGTTGAATTTACGGTAACTCCTTTTCCCATTATCTCTTCTCCCACAAAACCTGACTATGTTACCTCTTTCTCACTCAAATTGACACTGCCCCCCTAGCCCCGCTGCTGACCTGCCCCCCTTCTGCAGTATTCACATCACACTCTCTCCCACATTCCCCCCTTCCCACCTCCCTGCTGATTCCTCCCCTTTCCTAAATTTATAGTACATGTCCTACTTCTATTTCTTTTCACCCTCTCCTAGGTCACAAGCTGTTTGGCCCGACTGACAGCACCTCACTCCTTTCTATGCCAACCTGCTCTCAACCTTTCTCTTGCCTGTCCTTGAACCTCCTTTCTCCTCAACCCCCTGTATTCCTCCTCCTCCTCTGAGGCCCATTGACAAGGTCAACCCCTCTGACCACTCCTTCTGAGTATAATATAACTGTAACCATGTAACTCATGCAACCTAGCTGTACTTACTATGAACTTGCTATATAATGTAACTTACGTTATTATGCTTGTACACTGTATTATTTAATATATCCTTGTTTTTTGCCCTTTATCTTGTAAAGTGTCCCTGTTGTTCCCTCCCCTGTTGATGTGGAGCCTTTGTAAATGAGCCTTTGTTTCAGAGGTGTTGAATTCAGAGACTTTAATAAATAAATAAATTATGAAGGTCGGTGAGTAGGTGGTTTTGGGTAGAAGCTTCACACAAGCTATGACCCTATGGTCGTTAATATCATTGGGAAATACCCTGGGGTATGCTGTTTTGTGGGGTTTATTAGCAAGGATCAGATAGAGGAAAGTACTGTGATCTGGTTTTTTGGTGTTGGGATGGGTGACATTACCAATTAGCTGAGTAAGACCATGTCCATCGCATAGGTTTTTTAAAGGCTCGGAACGGTGGGAGTTCCAGTCTAAGTTAAAATCCCCCATGAATAAGCATCCGAAGCTGGTGGCTCCTAATATTCTGCGGAGGTAAGGGATTATCCCAAGATCTCCTACAGGGGGCTTGTAACAAGCAGAGGTTAAGATGGTCTTATTAGAGGGTAAAGAGGTTTTTAAAGTGAGGCTTTCAAACTTCTTAGGTGTGGATGTGGAGTCAAAGACAAACTGAGAGTCTATCTGAAACATAGATTGCAACCCCCCATCCCCTGGAGGACCAGTCTGCTCTGAATATGCTATAAGAAGGGATATTGATGGCATGGTCAGTGGTAGATGCTTTCAGCCTTGTTGCTGTAATCGCTAGTACATCTGGAGAGGTATGAAGGACTGTATTATATCCAACTTTCTGAGTAAGCTGCATGCATTGATGTGCAGGAAACTGATGCCTTTAAGCTGAACTAGATCGGAAGGTGCTGCAGTAGGCAAGTAGGGTCCAGGGTTTAGTTCAATATTACCAGAACACAGTAGTGGTAAAAAGAAAAGTATCTTTAATCCATTAAATAGGAATTTGAGAAGCAGAAGACGACACTGTTTGGGGAAGGTGTTCCTAGGAGAGGAAGAAAGTGATGCTGTATATTGTCGAAAGATGGTTAACGCATACAGTGCCACATGAATAGGGATACTTGGTGGCTCATAGATATAGAGGAAGGACAAGGCAGTTTGAAAATACTCGGTGTGTTCATGATACGCAGTGCCAAGGGAACAGAACTGGTGTGATGACATATCTAACTTAGTTAGGAGTGGGGGACAGCAAGATTCGGTTGGGAGAGCCCTGTCTGAGCTGAAATCTGCATGCACCCTCAGCACTGGGTGTTCCTTAATGAGGTCAATGGAGTTTAAAAATATAAGAGAGGGAAGGAGGAAGCCTAAGGGGAAATGATGCATGTTTCAGAAGTGTTAGGGATAGCAGTGGGAAGTGGATTGCAACCTCCTTGAGTTGTTGCCCTCTAGTGGCTTTGCAGTATAATTTGCTAATGGGAAAAGTAGATACTTAAAAAACAAACAAACCAAAAAAAGGTGATAACACACAGAGCAGCTCTCATGGCTTGCAGGAGGAGGTGGTCACCCGTTCAATACAGGATGCCTGTGGAGGGGAGAAGGGTCTGTTAATTTAAGGCTAGCAGGGACAGTGAATGCTAGAAACCTAGGCCCAAGCAGATGAGGAGACAATGGTAGAAGGAAGTTGTCAGGGCAGGGCAGACAGATTATTAATGCAGATGAACAACACCTTCACAGAAGAGCTGTTACACCTGGGTGGGGGGGGGGCTTACTGAAGCGAGCTGCAAAGTCAGAAAAAAACAGGGCATAGAGGGAAGAGAGGAAGAACACAAGAATTGTGGTCTGAGAGTTCAGAGGGAAGAAAAACAGTACTGGGAATGGGGACTAGAGCAGTAAAGATCAGGGCTATTAGTTAGAGCAGGGGAGTTCTTGGAGTGCCTCACAGCACACTTTAGACTTCAAAAGGTTTTTAGAGTAGGTTAGGGAGAAAAGAATGCAGACAGTCTAACACTCTATGCAAGTAAAATCTACAAGCTGCAGTTTTAACAATTCTATGTGGTAAAAATCAACAAGCTATAACTTTAACAATCCTGTTCTATTAAACATCTGATACTGGAAAACTCAGCATTAGTAGTTTTTGTATTAAAAAAAGACATCTTAGAAAGGGTAAAGGCAAGAGCCAAAAAGAGAAGGGGGAATAGAGCTGCGCCCAGTCAGAGCTCAGGAGCAGTAGTAGCACAGACAAATGGCCAGAAAGTCAAGAAGCACTAAGTTCAATCCCATCGGCAGTTCTGGGCTGTGCTTCATAATCCATACCTGGTTGTAGGTTGTGAGGCGGGCAGGTCAGCTCAGAACAGCCGCTGGGATTTGAACGGCTCCCACGGCTTGCAGGAGGAGGAGGTGGTTGCCCATTCAGGGAAGGATGGCTGGTTGTAGGCTGTGAGGCGGGTGGGTCAGTGTAGAACAGCTGCCGGGGTCAGAGCGGCTTCCTTGGCTTGCAGGAAGAGGCGGTTGCCTGTTTGGGGCAGGATGCCTGGTTGTAGGCTGTGAGGCGGATATCAGCAACAAATGTTACAGATGTTATTCCAGGAAGTTTGCCAATTTTAGATACTGTCATTCAAAATAATCCCTTTAGGTTAATTAATGTTTATGCCGTGCATCAAGCAAAAACCAAGAGAACTGAATTCTTTAAAATTCTACAGTCTTTTCTGTGCACTGTACATAACATAGTATTGGGAGGCAGGGTTCAGTTAATTTATTTTTAGTGGAAGACTAATACATCCCTGAGTCAAAATCTGGAAGTTATTCCAGTTTTTTGGAAGTCAAGGTACTTCTCATATCCCACAATTTGAAAACCAGTGTTTCAGGAAGGATGGATTTATGGATGTTAATATAATTATTAGTGGTAAAATACAATTTCTTGTAGAAAAATCCATCATTTCTTTGCTTCTGTATCTTCAATTTTGGAAGTCATCCAATTTTGTTTTTTAACATTTTATAAGTCAATGACTTCCTCGACCTTTATTTTAGAAGTTTTTGCCTAATTTTTGGAAGTCAGATACTTCCAAAATTGAATTAACTGAAGCCCTGATTTGGAGGTAATTTTCACACCTCTTTGGTTTCTGGTCTTGTCTCAGAGCAGAAAATGAAAATTTATTGTCTAATTTTTTTTTTGCAAAGTACAGTATGATATCCTCTGCAGAATAAACAGATGCTTATTAAACAGGAGGGAACACATTTTTCAAACATACCTTTTCCTCTAGGTTTGCTTTTTTCTTTATTTCACGGTCATTTCTGCCACATTCTGAAGTAATTATTCATGCAGAAACATCTGTTTATGGTATTTTAGGTTGTCAGACATGTTCATCGGAAAGGGTGTTAGGTGGTTCAGGAATATGGAAAACTAATAAGGAGTTACTAAATGATGTAACCATCTAAGATAAATTACTAACATTATATTATGCTTGTACTACAGATAAATGTATGTATGATTCTATAATTACATGGTTGGAGAATGTAAAACAAGACTTCAGACACCTTTTACAAACTCTAGCAAGAGCCAATATGGCTTCAAAATACTGGTATTGTGGGCAGTGAGAAATGTGTAAACTAGCAATTTTTGCATTAACCACTGAGCCACCTAACTGCACTTTCTAATTGTTGTGATACACACACACACTGACTAATACATATACACATATATGCATATATATATTCCAGTGTAACATAGTAGTGCACTGTCTACACACAGTTTTACAGATTAAAACAAAAGACGCCGGGGACCTTTTTCTTCTTTTCAGGCTCTGAGGGACATCGGAGGGTGGGGGGTTGCCACTTGGCAACTCATTTAAATCAGCAATGGCATGCATAGGGCTAAAACTGATCTTGATAGCAAGGGAATGTAGAGTAGCAATTTTTGCACTAACCATTGACCAACCTAACTGCACTTTCTAATTGTTGTGATATTCACACACACACCAACTAATACAGCTACACATATATGCATATATATTCCAGTATAACATAGCAGTACACTATCTATAGACACCGAGCATTGCCACATACACACACTAACACACATACACTGTCTTATATGGCATTTATTTACTTATACATCTAGCCCTAACTTTTTCTGTATTTAGAATAAGCACTGTGTTTTGCACTAACTCATTGTACTAATCTATAGCATGCAGGGCTGTACTAACAACTGTAAGGGTCCCCTTGCAAAATATTTTGTGGGGCCTACATCTCCACCAATAAATGTAAAATAACCGTTGGCACATATGACATTTTTATAGTGTAAGGGTTTTTGTATCACTCCTGCTAAGTATCCATGCTGCCCTTCCCCCCCATGCTGGCACCATGAACAAGGAACTGAACAATGTAACTTGCCCCTGCACCTCCTGGGGACACTGGCACCAAGATTAGATGTTTTGAGTAATGGTCCCTATTGCTTCTTTGTTCTTTACTTCCCCCCCACCATGTAAAACTGGAGCTGGAATCTTCTGACATCACTGTTGATGGACCCAGTTTCAAATGGACAAGCAATTTCCAAAGAGAATGTTGCAAGTTTGTTTGTGATAAAAGGTTTTCTTAATGCTGACCTCTGAGCCAGTGGGTCTCCTGACAGTGTTGGTCCTACTGCAGCTCTTGCACCCCCCTGGTCCCATCCCTGATGGCATGACTGGGTAACTAAGGTAGTGGACCTGGGAGGTGCGCTGGATGTAACCTATCTGGACTTCAGAAAGGCCTTCAACAGTCCCCCATAGAAGGCTGATTAACAAACTCTGCAGCCTGGGGTGGATCCTAAAATAGTTCTGTGGGTGGAGAACTGGCTGAATGGCAGGAGTCAGAGAGCTGTTTTAAACAGGGAGGTTTCTGAAGAGGGAGAGGTGACGAACATGGCGCCGTAGGTGTTGGTGTTGAGGCCAGTCCTCTCCAATGCCTTTACTGGGGACATCGCAGAGGGACTGGAGGGGAAGGTATGCCTGTTCCCAGATGATAGAACAGTATGTAATAGGGTGGACACTCCAGGGGTGTTCAAAGAATGAGGGAAGACCTTAGAAAAGTGGAGGACTGGCTTGAAGAATGGCATCTGGGATTCAATGCAAAGAAGTGCAGGATCATGCACATAAGGCAGAAGAAACCAGGGGCAAAGTACGAACTAGGTGGGGAGGCACTGACAGTCACAAAGCAGGAAAGGGACCTGGGAGTTATCATCTCAGAGGACCTAAGAGAAAGTAGGCAGTGCAATAAGGTGGCTGGAAAGGCTAGATAGATGCTTGGCTGCATAGGGAGAGGTGTCACGAGTACAAAGAGGGAGGTCATGTTACCCCTGTATAAGACACACCTGGAATACTGCATCCCATTCTGGAGGCCCCATCTGAGAAAGCACATAGACAGGGTGGAGGTGGTGCAGTGGAGTGCAAGAAAAATGGTGCAGGGCCTATGGAATAAGACCTATGAGGAGAGACTAAAGGAGTTAAATATGTATTCTCTGGAAGAAAGGAGGGAGACAGGGACATGACTGAGGCATACAAATACATCACTGGTATAAACAGAGTACAGGAAGGAAGCATCTTTCAAAGTAAGAGAAAGTAAGAGATGCTCCAAGTCAAGGGGCACAAAAAGAAGTTAGAGGGGGGAAGGCTCAGGGGAAACATGAGAACATATTTTTTCATGGAGAGGGTGGTGGATGCCTAGAATAGCCTACCAGAGAGGGTGGTAGGGGCTAAAATGGTCACAGAATTTAAGAAGGAGCGGAATAGACACAAAGGTATCATGGAGGCAAGGGGGGTGCTCCAGAGTTCAGTTTGGGCATGTGACCTCACACTAAATAGGGATTAATAGGGCAGACTGGGTGGTGATGTGACTCCTACCCCCAGCCTGACCACCCACTGAGTACCCACCACCCCGTACCCCCAGACTCCATCACACACTCTCACTCACCTGAGCAGGTCCCAGTGTGAAGATCCACTCTCCCATCAAAGACATGTCTTGCTACTGGCACTGGGGACTGCTATGTGAAAAATAAGTTAACTGCAGTTCAATGTATTTCAGTGGGTTTTCAACTGCACTTACCTTATTTCTCATATAGCAGTCACCAGTTCCAGCACTAAGATGTCTTCCGTGGGACAGCAGATCTTCACACTGTATCTGTTCTGGTGAAAGTGGGTGTGTGGAGGGGTCTGGGGGTTGTGGGGAGGTGGGTGCTCAGTGGGAGGTCAGGTTGGATGCGGGGTTGCATCAGCGATGGACATTTCTTTACAGATTAAAATAGACATTGAGGGACTGTGTTTTTCTTCTTAGGCTCCGAGGACTTGGAGGGTGGGGGTGGGGGGTTGTCACTAGACACCTCATTTAAATCAGCAATAACATGCATAAGGCTGAAACTGATCTAGATAGTGGGGAATGTAGCCTAGCAATTTTTCACTAACCACGAGCCACCTAACTGCACTTCTAATTGTAATGCACACACACACACACACACACACACACACACACACACACACACACACACACACACACACAACAACACACACACACACTGGCTTGCATATATATATTCCAGTATAACATAGCAGTGCACTGTCTACACATTTTCACAGAAAAAAAAGACATTGAAGGATTGTTTTCTTTTCAGGCTCCAAGGGACATCAGAGGGTGGGGGGGTTGCCAGTAGACATCTAATTTAAATCAGCAATGACATGCATAAGGCTGAAACTGATCTAGACAGCAGGGGATTGTAGATTATCAATTTTTGCACTAACTACTGAGCTACCTAACTGCACTTTCTAATTGTTGTGATACACATACATTGACTAATATATATACACATGTATGCATATATATTCCAGTATAATATACAGTACAAGTTACATTAAACTGTCCCTCTAACTCAGTGGTTTAGCATTTTTCAGTGAGTTGCTTAATGTGTGCACTGCTCACTGCAATGAATTAATAAAGGTTTCTTAATGCTTTGTTTCTAGTTGCTATTCAGTTTCAGCGTACTGTACTATGCAGCTCTCTGGAAACATTTATCAATGCAGTGCATGAGCAGTGCATACATTAAAGGGCTACTGTTAGCTTTCAGTAGCTATACTGAACTAGTGAGACCAGTGTGCCTGTAATAACATCTATGGTAAAATAAACAATTGATGTGCTCTAGTGTGAGTAACAGTGAGATCTGTTACCTAGATTTAAAAAATATATATTTTAGCTTGGACCAAGCATATCACCTTAGTGGTTGGTCAATTTTCTGCTGCTGGATGCTTCTTCTCATTGCGCACAACAGCTTCAAGGGGGCAGGGCGGATGCAGGACATCATTGCACATCCCTGCCCTCGGTAAAATAAGGGGCAAAAAACTCCCATAGTCTGCCATCTCCGTGAAGCCTGCCTTGGCTTCAATTAGCCCTCTGACCGGCTCCCCCAGATAGTCTCATTGATCGCGGTAACTTGCCAGTGCCGTGACTCCACCCTCTGAGGGGTAAGTCAGGGGTTTCAATGGAGGAGCACGGTGGAGGGTGAAAGTCAGAGGCACCGTGACCAGGTGGATAATTGGCGGCAGACAGCAGGGGACAAAAAAGATTAAATAGAAAAAAAAAAGTATATCCTCTTCTAAGCATGGGGATAGTTATAAGAACAATGAAGAACATAACAGGTCTTACTTTTGCCACATTGAAAAACAGGACCATGATCCTGAGCATGCATGTCACGTCCATGGCAACATCACGTGCATGCTCGGGATCGTGGTCTTTTTTTCAAAGTGGTAAAAGTAAATCTTGCAATGCTTTTTTTTATTCTTACAAAGATTTTTGTCGAGCCAAAACAATATCTAACAGCATTTGGCTAGTGGGGCCGGTGCCAACTTCTACCCCTGTCCATGAACATCCACATGTGGTCACACAGGTGACAGTACAGGAACAGACAGTTAGGACAACCCTCGCAGTGTATATACACACACACACACACACACACACACACACACACACACACACACACACACACCAGAATAGGTAACATATACAATGAGAAGATACTTGTACTGCAACAGAAGATGAAACCATATCCAAACACAACCTCTAATAAACTAATATGAAGCACTATCAAATTAAGATAACGATGTGTGCACATGGGGCACCTCTGCAAAGTCCCCCCCAACACACATACAATAAACAGTATGACTTGATATAGTTCAGAACTGATGAGTACAAAGACATATTAAAAGATATAGATATACAATTTATGATGCAGCATGGGTCAATGAGTTGCTATACAATATAATGGGGGGGCTGACGATCACAAATGCTATGAAGGATTGGAATACCTTTGTGTTGCTAAATAAAACAGGCAATGACCCCTAGATTACAGATAAAGCAATGATTAGGCATTAATCATTAAAAATACTAACTAATCTAAGGTAAGTCTCCGATTTGTGTCATCTGAATCAGAACTGTCAGTCTCTATGTCAGAATCAGATGCAGCTTGTGCCCCTTCACACTATTTAACACTGGATACTGTGGGTTCAAATTGGTAAGGTTCAATATCAATGTCAAAGTTTAAATGTATGTCCTCAACATCTTTATATTCCTCTGCTCAAACATGATAAATAGTGAGTACAGGTACAGTAAAGATTATTCAAATCCAAAGGTAAAAAAACACACTCCTTGTAAAACAGCTAGCTTAGCTGATCTAAGTTTTCAGGAAGAAGGCACATAACCAGCACAGACTAGCAAACTCCTTTTTCAGTACTTTAGCAACAGAATTTCTATAGCATGGTAAGTTTTAACATTTTTTAATTTTTATTTTATTGAAATCTAGGATTACAAATACCTTTGAGCAGGAACTGCTCGTTTACAAAGGTTCCACATCGAAGGAATGGGGGTATACATACATACAAAGGTCAACATAATGATACATAGTTACACAATAAAAAGAAGTAAGAGACTGAGGCTTAGGAAATTCCAGTAATTCAAAATGTGCCAAACGTTGGGTAGCATGACATACCAGCCAAGGGCAATCTTAGAAATAAGCACTGCAGGTGAGAGGGAAGGGGTATGCAGGCAGGAAGGCCATTGGTCGGAGGGTCGAGGGTGAGGGTAAGAGCTCTAAAGGGGAGGAGGGGAGGATCAAAGTCAGGAAATACCCGGGAAGGAGAGGGGGCAGGGGGTAGGCAGGTAGAAGGGGGCAAGGTGGGGAGAGGTAGCTGTCAAGACTGAAGTGGAGGGCAGTGAGCGGTGGGCCTCTGATTAGGTGAGGCAGTCACAATGACTAGTTGAAATGAGATGAAGTCAGAGTTGTCTCTTAAAAGGGCCAAGAGCAGCAGCATTAAGAGTATCCTTGTTGAGAGTATTGTACCACTGTGGTGCT
This sequence comes from Neoceratodus forsteri, assembly GCA_016271365.2. Classification (NCBI taxonomy): domain Eukaryota; kingdom Metazoa; phylum Chordata; order Ceratodontiformes; family Ceratodontidae; genus Neoceratodus; species Neoceratodus forsteri. The sequence goes on from CM028132.1 coordinate 459,061,938, forward strand.
TTGTGGGCAAAGGCCCTCTGGCCCATGGTAGTCTGGCATCTGAGGACAAGGAAGGTTAGTTGAAAATAAAATGGTACATATGAACAATCCATTTCAAACCTCCACTGTGGGAAAAAAAAAAACAACCTGTAACTTAAATGAACTGTGTTCAGGGGTCCTTTAACTTATCTTCAGTGAGAGCTGTAACACCAGATGATTTACTACATAAACATTCCATTTTGTGACATTTGACTTACTCACTGCTATGGTCCTAGGGTTGTCTGCATAACTTCCTTTATAACTGGGAGAGGCTGACTGAGCAGACATGTTTATGAGCTTTGAAGCTTTCTTGAAAACAGTTCTAACCAGATTGAAGCTTAGCACACAAAACAGTGCTTTGAAACGCTGCTCAGGTGAATGAAAGTGGAGTAATACCACAAAACCTTAAATTTTATCTAGTCTGTTGGGTATCTGGAGAGCTCCCTTTCTCTACTGTCATAGCAAGACGTCTGCAGGGCTATGCCCACTGCAGCCATAAAATTGGGAAAATATAAAGTTCAGAATAAGTATAAATAATACCCCTCTCGGACAACAACTTTAGAACCTTATAACATACGCTTATGAAACTGGAGAGAAAGTTATCCTCTCAGATTTCACATATAAAAACAGACATGAAAAAAATTAAAACTGGACAGAGCTTCTACTTTGTTAGCAGGACATAGAAATGGTACACAAGGGAAATTATTCTCAAACACTGTTTTTGATAGTTGTACATGATGTATTCAACATAGAATTATATATACTGGCCAAACATCTACTGGTATTAGTCTTACCAAAAAGGAGGAAGTTTTATCCAAAGTAAATCAGTTTGTAAAAGAGGCCTTGAAGATAGATGAAAATGTAGATCTTATAACTCCTAACCTTTGGAACAGCATTACTTGCCCTACCATGAGTAAATATTCGGGCAATACTTTAATTATTCCAATCACTACAGAGGAGGTTGTAAAAGCAATTAAAGCTTTAAATTCAAGAACTACCCCAGCCCTGATTGGCTTACTGTAGAATTATATAAGTTAATGCAGGATCACATAGGCTTCAGATCTAGCAGACATATTTAATTGCTGTCTAAATACTAACATGATCTCTCTCCAAATATGCAAGAAGCTGCAATGCTTTTTTTGTACAAAAAAAAAAGAAATAAGTCTGACTTGAACAACTGGAGGCAAATGAGCCTATCAAATGTGGTCTTTAAAATATTGATGAAAATGGTTCCAACACATCAGGGTGCTGGTGGTAATGCACCCGGTCATCACAACGCCAACTGCCAATTTCACTGACCTCTCTTTTTGCCCTTGTGGAGGGCTGTGCCCCCCACCCCCTTAATAATTATTCTAACTCTGGGGGGGGTGAACCTAGGGAGAAGGGGTGGCGAAACTAGAAATCAGCACTGTTGTGTCATGGTGCTGTAATGCCCTGTAAGGCTTTAAAAACTAATAAATGACAACATAATCCTGCATCGTATGTGGGCTATAGTGTGGTTGTGCTGCCATGATAAATTAAATGTCCATAATAATAGAAAAAGTAAAGAGGTGGAAGAAAGATACTGTCCCTGTGAAGGGTGTAAAGGGGTTTTGGAAACACAGAATCACTTATTTTTATGTTGATTGCACGCAGCGCAAGAAACATATTGGGACAGCTTTCTGAGAAGCAGGCTGTGGAGGTGCAGTATTGTTGTGGCCAATGCCCCCACAGCCTGCAAAGGCTTGTCTCGTTTCCCCCAATGCTGTTGCATGCTGCTGGTGACAGTAGTTTGGAATGTTGCTACCAAGTTGTGACAATTTTGCTGCTGCAATCAGGGGCCACCTCGTCATTGCAGTGTCAGCCATCTGCTGCAATGAGGGAGCGACCCATCATTGTGGGGCGGAACTTCCAAACCCTGATATTGTTTTGTGAACATGACGGTGTCTTGCCGCTTGTTCTAAACTCATCTCTTATCGTGTTTATTTGCTGTGAGGGGCCCTAATCCCCATCGGCTTCAGTGCTCAATATTAGCTTTATGCCAAGGGAGCCCACCGCTGGCATTCTATAACCCCCACCTCATTTTCTGCCGACCCCTTTGTTGTATGCTGATGGGGTGCCCAATCTCCCGTTGGCTACTGCTACCCCCCAAAGAAAGAGTCATTTGACATGCTAGAGCCCACCCTAGCATGCCACATTGCCTGTGAAAAAAAAACTGTCCTGTGATGTTTTTTTTATTTTTTAACCTGAAAAAAAGGAAACTGTCCCTTGGAGGTCTCCCTTCCCCCTCCGCAACCCATGCCCACCCACTGCACACCCTACCTCTCCATCCCCCCTCACCCCATACTTGCCTCCAGAGTCTGGCATGACAATCTTCGGTGAACCGGGAACACATCTGCACTCTTCCAAGCTGACTGCGAACTGAGGAAATGCTGGTAACCTGTATAATGGAATAAATAGTGTTTTGTCAACTTTAATGCATATCTCAGGCATTTTTTGGAATTTTGGCACCAAATTTTCAACATGGGGTTTTGGGACCCCTCCTCATGAACTCTTTAACTGTCATGTCGTTAATCGGCCCTGAAAGGTGATTTTGCAGTCACTGCATGGAATCACCTTTCGGGGCTGATTAACAAAACAACAGTGCCAGTGTTCATGAGGTGGGCTCTCAAAAAGCCTGTGTTGCAAATTTGGTGGGAGAAATCCAAAAAATGACTGTTTTACAAGCGTGGGCTGAGCAGTTGCTATGCACGCTCATAATTTCGTGAATTTGCAATATTTTCACACCAGATTTTCAACACTGGCATTTTTTCCACCTCCTTGTGAGCAGTACAGCTGTCATTGTTCACATCCTGGCGGAAATGTGTATTCGCACGTCCGGCGCAGAATAGTGTGGTCGCTGTGGGAAATCAGTGTTCAGGACAGATTAAGAAAATGACAGTGACACTGTTCATGAGTAGAGGTCCAAAAATGGCTATGTTGAAAATTTGGTAATGATACTCCATAAAATGACTGTGTTACGCGCGTGCATTGAGCAATTTACACGCACACTCGTAACTTTGCGAATTTATAATACTTTCACTCCAGATTTTCAACATTGCCATTTTCCCACACCTACTTATGAACAGTGCGGCTGTCATTTTTCCCATGCTGGCTGAAATGTGTTTACGCACTTCCAGTGCAGAATAGAGCGGACACTGTGGGAAATCACTGTCTGGGACAGATTAAGAAAATGACAGTGATACTGTTCATGAGCAGAGGTCCTAAAATGCCTATGTTGAAAACTTGGTGATGATAGCCCCTCAAATGACTGTGTTACAAGCGTGTGTTGCACACTTTCCACACACACCCTTGTAACTTCGCAGATTTGTAATATTGTCATGCCAGATTTTCAACAGTGGCATTTTTTCACACCTCCTTATAAGCAGCACAGCTGTCATTTTTTACATCCTGGCTAAAATATGTTTTTGCAGTCCTGCCAGAGAATAGCACGGTCGCTGTGGGAAATCAGTGTTTGGGACAGACCAAGATCGAACGAGTGAGAGGGGGGAGTGACCAAGCTCAATTGAGCTCTGTCGGGACTGCTGTGGATTTGTTTGTGGGCAGAAAAGGCCCAACACAACAGCCCAGTACAAAGGGCAGCCTGCAGCAGAGAGAGAGAGAGAGAGAGAGAGAGAGAGAGAGAGAGAGAGAGAGAGAGAGAGAGAGAGAGAGAGAGAGAGAGAGAGAGGAGAGAGAGAGAGAGAGAGAGAGAGAGAGAGAGAGAGAGAGAGAGAGGAGAGAGAGAGAGAGAGAGAGAGAGAGAGAGAGAGAGAGAGAGAGAGAGAGAGAGAGAGAGAGAGAGAGAGAGAGAGAGAGAGAGAGAGAGAGAGAGAGGAGAGAGAGAGAGAGAGAGAGAGAGAGAGAGAGAGAGAGAGAGAGAGAGGAGAGAGAGAGAGAGAGAGAGAGAGAGAGAGAGGAGAGAGAGAGAGAGAGAGAGAGAGATAGAGAGAGATAGCGAGATAGCGAGATAGCGAGAGATAGCTGAGAGATAGCGAGAGATAGCAGAGATAGCGAGATACGAGAGATAGCGAGAGAGCAGCTAGAGATAGCGAGAGATAGCTAGAGAGATAGCGAGAGATAGCTAGAGATAGCTTAGAGATAGCGAGAGATAGCTAGACAGCTAGAGATAGCGAGAGAGAGAGATAGCGAGAGAGAGAGGATAGCTAGAGAGAGATAGCGAGAGAGAGAGATAGCGAGAGAGAGAGAGGGAGAGAGAGAGAGAGAGAGAGATAGCGAGAGAGATAGCTCACCGGACTGCTGTGGATTTCTTTGTGGGCAAAAAAAGGCATCAATGCAGGCAGGGGCCCAGTAGAAAAGGCCAGCCTGCAGCAGTGGGAGAAACAGTGTGAGTGAGCTCAACAGAGCTCTATCAGGACTGCTGCGGATTTCTTTGTGGGCAGAAAAAGGCACAAATGCAGGCAGGAGCCCCGTACAAAAGGGCCGCTTGCATCACCAGGACAAACAGAATGAGGGCGTTCCAGAGGGAGACTGAGCGACCTCAGTGGAGCTCTGTCGGGACAGCTGCAGATTTCTTTGTGGACAGACAAAGGTGCCAACACAGCCAGGAGCCCCGTACAGAAGCACAGCCTGCAGCGCCAAGACAGACAGAATGAGTGAGTGACAGAGCGGTAGTGTGCGAGCTCAACGGAACTCTATTGTGACTGCTGCAGGTTTCTTTGCGGGCAGAAAATGCGGCAATGCAGACAGGAGCCCAGCACAAAAGGCCAGCTTGCAGTACCGGCAGAAATGGAATGAGTGAGTGAGAGAGAGGGGGAGTGAGCGAGTTCAATGGAGCTGAGTCGGGAGTGCTTCAGATTTCTTTCTGGCCAGAACAAGCCGCCAATGCAGGAAGGAGCCCAGTACAAAAGAGCAGCCTGCAGCGGCAGGAGACATTGAACAAGCAAGCAAGTGAGGGAGGGGGAGAAAGTGAGCTCAATGGAGCTCTGTTGGGACTGCTGCAGATTTGTTTCTGGGCAGAAAAAGGCAGCAATGCACGAAGGGGCCCAGTTCAAAAGGGCAGCCTGAAGTGGTGGGAAAACCAGAATGAGCGAGTGAGAGAGTGGGAGTGAACGAGCTGAACGGAGCTCTATTGTAACTGCTGCAAATTTCTTTGTGAGCAGAAGAAGGCAGCAATGCAGGCAGGATCCCAGTAGTAAAGGGCAGCCTGCAGCGCCAGCAGAAACGGAATGAGCGAGTGAGAGAAGGGGAGTGAGTGAGCTCAATGGATCTTTGTCGGGACTGCTGCAGATTTCTTTGTGGGCAGAAAAAGGCACCAACAGAGGCAGGAGCCCAGTACAAAAGGGCAGCCTGCAGCGCCAGGAGAAACAGAATGAGCGAGTGACACAGGGGGAGTGAGCGACCTCAACAGAGCTCTGTTGGGACAGCTGTGGATTTCTTCGTGGGCAGAAAAAAGTGCCAACACAGGCAGGAGCCCAGTACAAAAGGGCAGCCTGCAGCACCAGGAGAACACAACGAGCAAGTGAGAAAGGGGGAGTGAGCGAGCTCAATGAAGCATGGAATAAGCCACTTTTTTTTAGTACAATATGATGAAATAGTGTATAACCATGTTAGCCATGTCTGGGGGAAGTATGATTCTAGCTCTTTATCTGTCTGGTTTGCGTGCGTAGATTTTTTTGTCTGGCAAGTAAGATGCCAATTAGTCTTACAGCAAAGCAAAGTTCTATTTTTGATGTAGGAAAAATGATTTCTTCCTTGATATTACAAATGTATTTTCAAGAAGAAAACAATTTACCATTGTATAAATGTTGATTTCTTTGGAAACCCATGACTTGGGCACAAAACCCCCCACCAATAATACGTAAATTAGAAAAACGTTAATTTATTTGATATTTTTTCTGTTTTGTGTTACCTTAGAATTTCCCGTGTAAATGAATAGATTTGTATTTTGTAGATTTGGTATGTACTTGTTTTTCCTTTAATAAAAATCCCCCTACTCTTTTTGAGAAGTGCCATGGGACTTTTAATGTCCACCTGAACAACCACCAGAAGCGGTAGATGGGACCTTGGTTTAACATCTGATCCAAAAGTTGGCACCTCTGGAGTGCAGCATTCCCCTCATGCTTCACTGCAGTGTCAGTATTGGGATTTAACCCAAGTTCCTGATGTTGAGATGGAACCCACAACCTTCAGATTTTCCAACCTCAGAGGTGAGTGTTCAACTTGCTGAACTACTTATACTGCTAAACTTAAAGTCCTACACAGGACTGTGTTAATAAATGATAGGCCCAGTCTCAAGATCTGAAGAGGCCATTGTACTCATTCCAGTAGGGTTGCAAATAGATGCCCTTTTGTGTGTTTGAAAGTTTTTAACTTTTCTTTGTTTGATGATCATTTCCTATGCTTGACAACAGACACCAACTCCACACCAGCCATCACCTTTACAATGAGGTACAGTACCTGCTGCAACTAGGGGAAAGCTCTCCCATAAAAACTTTAGGAGGAAAGCCGAGGGCGTACCCACTTTTGAGGGTGTAACAGCACTGACAGGGGGAGGGGCCTGTGGGCTTGTTACAATAATAGCATTGCAGTACCTGTGTAGAGTATAAATCCCCTTGATTCCAGTTTTCTCCTGCTACTGATTGTTCTGTCCCTCTCCTCTAAATAAAATTCTGTTTAATTGCATCTTAAACTTGGCATATTTGCAAATTTATTTTCAGATAGACACTTACATCTTGGGTATTGTATTATCAGTAGGGAGGGGGAACTGTGTTATTTCCCAAGGGGTAAACAGTACAGCATCTAGGTAACCCTATTTATACCCCAAGTGGAGTAGTAGTAGTAAAAAACTTTATTTTTATACAGGATAATAGGTGGAAATACACATCAGTAGGACTTTACGTCCTATTTACAAGATGGTCCTGTTATTGAAAAGTTTCAAAAGCTAAAAGCTTACAAATAGTGACAAAATTTAACACACACAACATAGGGACTTATTTCAAATGTATAACATAAATACAATCATTTAAAGTCATACAACATTAATTTATACACCAACAAACATGTAACAAATTTAAAATGTTGTATCCTTCAGGCAAGTACAATAAAACTCATTCTAATAAACAAAAGATTCTACCCATAACACTCGCATCTAGTCTTCAACTCAATTTTCAAGCTAGTTGAGAAGGCCTTGATAGTCTCATATTGCTTAACTGTGACTGATTTTAGGAAATTCCATAATTTATTCATAATTATGGGAAAGTGCATATTACTATATTTATTCTTGAATTTTGGGAACTCAGAATTTCTCATATTTATACCTCTCAAATTATGGGCATATGTGTTCTTTTGTAATTTTTCATAAAGATAATTTGGCTGATTTATATTTATAACCTTATATATCTGATTTGCCCAGACTAGCCTTCTTTTATGGTGGAGACACCACATCGTCTTACAAACATCCGTAGGTTGTCCACAACTGTCACGACTCAGGCTGGCTCCCTTGGAGAGAAGATGGTAAAGGGCAAATGGGATCCCTGAGGGCCCCAGGCTTACCCATCCAATCCCAAGGGCAGTCAAGATGTCTGCAGCACCGTTTCCTCACCCGCTCTAAATATACCAACAGGGCATACCACTAGTATCAGTCAGTCTGCTGTCACTAAGTATATCAAATCAGATCTTGGAAACCCAGATAAGGGTACCAGTGCAATATTTTTGCTTTCCAGAAACAGAACTTGATTAAACAAAGTCACTGTGAGATTACTGTTTTCGGATATCACTTGAAAAACAGAAATCTTGTAGTAATGTTATAACATCTTTTTATTTAATCTATTCCTGTTTCTTGCCATCGCCAGGAAAAGATAAGTGTTACTCTGGTCAGAAACAGGACAAGATTTCTGTTTTCTATGTGATATCCAGAAAAGGAAAAAAAATACAGGCGTTCCCAGGCTTCTGGGAGCATAAGCTTTCTTACATATCCTGCTATGTATCTATCAAGGCCCCTGGCTGATGTCTATGTAAGTTAAAACTGAGAGACAGGAGTTCATTCTAATGAAAAGGCTTGCAGCAACAGCAATAATCCTTTGCAACTCTGTGTGCAGTTCCCCTGGTCTCTGCAGCTCTAACTGCTACCTGATGCTGAGATGCAGTTCTGGCTCAGTCCTGTCTATTTTCCTTTTCCTTTCATGTAAATTCAAAGGGTAGTCAGTCAATCATGTGTAGTTTGTGTCTAATATTCAGTGTAAGATTTTATATGCTGTGGACAGGTCCTTATAATCATGCCATGATTCCTAGTGCACTGTTTCATCCAGGAGTGGGAGAATCAAGGGAAATTCTGGTTCCATCAGCAACTCTGTGGTATGTGTTATTATCTTGGAGTTGTTAAAAGTACTGTTCTCTGTGGAAGGTTGGAAGCCAATTAAGGCTATGTTGGTAGAGCCCATAAGAAGACCAATCTACCCACTAATTAGGCAGGGGAGAACTGGTTTGAATAAGTTCAGAACCACCCAGAACCAATGTCATTTTAGGTAAAAGAACCTTATCAGAACCTTTTTTCAGGTTTTAAAGAAGTTCTGCTAATATTAAAAACATTGAGTTTGGAGTCTAATATACTCCTTCAGCAGGTCTTAATCAAATAAAAGGGCTGGTGGTGGGGGTAGAAAGACCCAAAAGGAGGCTGAAAGTAGTGCAGTACCTCTCTAAGTTGTTCATAAATTCCTGTCTCTTCACAGACAATAGCATAAGGGCGGACAATTATGGTTAAAACAGTTTTTGTACTTTCAACTAAAAGGTTCTAAAAGTTCTGATAAGGTTCAGATAACTATCCAAAGCTTTTAGATCCGCAGAATCCTTTGTGGTTCCCCAGCCCTACTGATAATATATTGCAACTTATGGGCGTCATTTTTTCCCATAGGGAATCAGTGACATCAGAAACTCATAATACCATCGCTCTGACATCAGAAAGAATAAAACTATCGTACTGACATCAGATCAGTGCTATTATGAGATGGAATGTTTGGAGTATTTCGTACAGTAAATTGTAAAAAATAACAAGTAAGAAACTAACTAGTGATATCATTCCACCTTGGAATTCTGGAAACATCATAAACCACTCAGGCTTTGCTCTTGTAGTTATTAATGTTACCAGAATCCATTGACGGAATTACAGCCATGTTGCTGATGATTTCTTATCTATTATTCTAGTTATATAGTAGTTAAATAGCAGCTGTAGGAGCTGCTTATTTTCTTGCTATAATGCTTCCCTATTTTATTGTTACCACCACTACTAGGACAGCTGGCATTACCTATTCAAATATTTCAGTTAAGTATGCAGTTTGATATTCACCATCTATTTATTGGGAACATTGGAATTACAACCCTTTGAGTCATAGACTCTATTGCAAAGTCTCCTCGTCAGAATATCAAAGGATACAGGCATAACAGAGAGAATTTAACAAGGTGCATATAGTAATCAAAAAAGGTGCAGTACATACAGAATAACAGAGGAAAAAAATAACCTGTTCATAGAGATTCTGTGGGTACTGACAACACAGGGTTGAGTAAGACCAAAAAATTCAATAATATGAAATTGAGCCATAGTAGTAAGTGCATAAGACATTTGTACCATAATAATAAATACATACAAAGTTAATGCAGTAGGTTGACTTGTCCCATAATTAACAAGCATTTGTCAATGCCGAATGTTTGCTTGCTGGCATTGGCAGTGGTAGTGTAGAAGTTACAGAGCTGCGTAATAGGAATGGCAGTGAAGTATTGAACTGAAGCCAACCCCACCACCACCCTGTAGAGAGTGACAGGCATTGGGGTGTGCATTTGGGTCGTCAGGCATAACGGCCACGCCATTTCACCACACCCCACTCTGCAGAGACTGACAAGTGTCACCTGTTCCTTGGGGTCTTTGGCCCCTATGCGCACCCCATTTCATTAGGAAATACAGTGAGATGGGTGCAATATAGGAGAATGGGGTGAAGTTTGGGGCCAAAGAGTCCAAGGCATACCTCGATGCCTCTCAGTGACTGCAGGGTGTGGAATGGTATGAGCATCACAGGCAAGAATCCCAAGTCACACCCCTGATTCCTGTCATTCTATAGGGTTGGGCGATTTAGTTGAAAAGCCTAATACCTCAGGCATTCGTTGGTATTTTAACTCCAAATTTTCAACATGTTTGTTTTGTGACCCCACCTCATGAACAGGGGAATATCAGTTTGGTAGCCGAAAGCTGCTTATGCACAGTGACTAGGGATTTAGCACCACAGGTGAAAATATTCGAACAGGCTGTAAAATGACAGCTGTACTTTTCATGGGGAGTGTAAAATGGCTATGTTGCAAATGTGTAGTAAAATATTTAAAACATGGTGAAGTCACGAGCGACATAGAAACTGTGCAACGACAATTCGCTATATAAGTAGGTTGGGGGATATTTTATAGCAGATTGTCAACTCAGGCATTTGGTGCCTCCAATCATGAACAAGTGTCACTGTGATTTTCTTTATCTGTGCCGAACAATGATTTCCCACAGCGACCACGCATCTCTGCACTGAAAGTGTGAAAACACACTTCGCTATGTTGTGAAAAATGGCAGCTGTACTGTTCATAAGGAAGTGTTGAAAATGCCACTAGTGAAAATCTGGACTGAAAATATTACAAAGTCATGAACTAACGAGGATGCGTGGAAACTGCACAATGCTCACTGTAACACAGTCATTTTATGGACTTTTGTCACCAAATTTTCAACATAGCCATTTTTAAGACCTCTGCTCATGAACAGTATAACTGTGATTTTCTTAATCTGTCCCAACATTAGTTTTCATAATTAACAGTTAATTATGCGCTACATGTGCGATAACACATTTTTATGTGATATATGAAAAATTGCAGCTGTACTGTTCATAAGGAAGTTTAATAAAATGGACATGTTGAAAATCTAGAGTGAAAATATTAAATTTGTAAACTTACGAGCATGCATAGAACTGTGCAACACACGCCTGTAAAAGTCATTTTTAGGCATTTTTTCACCAAGTTTTCAACATAGCCATTTTAAGACCTCTCATGAACAGTGTCACTGTGGTTTTGTTAATGTGTCCTAGCATTGAGCTTGCACACCGACTGTGCCATTGTGCGCCATATGGGCGGAAACACGCTTTGGGAAGGATGTGAAAATGACAGCTGTACTGCTCATAAGGAAGTGTGGAAAATGGCAATGTTGGAAATCTGGAGGGAAATATTGAAAATTTAAACACCACGAAAGGCATGGGAACTGTGCAACGCACTCGTAAAACAGTCATTTTAGGAATTCTGTCACCAAATTTTCAACATTGCCATTTTAAGATCTCTGCTCATGAACAGTGACACTGTGATTTCCTTAATGTGTCCATACATTGATTTTGCACACCAACTGCGCCATTCTGCGCTACAAGTGAAACACATTTTAGGTAAGATGTGAAAATGACAGCTGTACTACTCATAAGATGGTGTGGTGAAATGGCAATGTTGAAAATCTGGAGTGAAAATATTAAATTCTCGAACTTATGAGCCTGCGAGGAACTGCGAACGCACGCTCGTAAACAGTCATTTTTGATGATATCATTCAACATGGGGGTTTTGCCTTCTTCATGAATGATGTCACTGTCATGGCGGTATTTGTCCCGGCGGTGATTTCGCAGTCACCGCACAGTCACTCGCCGAAATCACCCTTCAAGCCCGATAACACCATGACAGTGACATCATTCATGAGAAGGGGTCCCAAAAATCCCATGTTGAAAATTTGGTGCAAAACTTCCCAAAAATGCCTGAGATATGCAATAAAGTTGAACCCCTCCTATCTAGCCCATTATACAGCTTACCAGCATTTCCTCAGTTCGTGGTCGGCTTTGAAGAGTGCAGACGTGTTCCCGTCCAATCAAGATCATTGCGCCGGAGTACGGAGGTAAGGTATGGGTGAGGGGGTGGGGAGGCTGGGTGCAGTGGCGGGTGCGGGCTGTGGGAGGGGTTCGAGACGCTGCAGGGACCGCTTTTGTTTTACAGGTTAAAACAAACAAAAGACGTCATGGGATTGATTTGCCACGCTGGGGTGGCCCCAGCGTGGCACAACGACTTTGGAGGCTTCAGCCGACGGGGATTGGAAACCCCAGTCGGCAAAAAATATTAAAAAACTTAGGACGCTTGCCATGCTGGGTGGGCCCCAGCGCAAGGCACAAGGACTTTGGGGGGGCGCTCAGCCGACCGGGGATTGGGCACCTGTTGGCAAAATTATTGATTGCCACGCTGGCTGTGCTCCCAGCGGCACCAACCACTGGGGAGAGACGATGCAGCTCAGCCGACGGGATTGGGCACCTGCTGGCCATACGCCGCGGCGGGGTGCGACGCTTCGCGGGTTGGGTGAGCGTCAAGCAGCTTCTTATCGCTGCTCACTCAAACGTAGCTCCCTTCAATCAGAGGTTACTGCATTTTGAGCCGGTCACAGACAGCCCCAAAATGCATTGGGTTTACAGGCCGCTGCCTGCCAGCTCGCTGCCTGAATTGGAGGAGGAGGTGACACACCTCCGAAATCTCCGTTGATGGCACTATGTTTCTTGCACATGCGTGCAAGCAAACATAAAAATACCTACAATGATTAGTACAGAGGGTAGACTCATTGGGAAATGAAGCTGATTACACAGACCAGTTATATCGCACATAATGAGTTAGAGAGGCGGGAAGGGGGAGATAGGAAGACAGGAGCTGTGACAGTGGAAGGATCCTAGTTGCAGTCACAGGTGGAGCTCCCTGAGAGAAATTCCCTAAGGGTGGTTTAGAAGGAGCCAGTCTTAGTCATGGTGAAGACTGTAGCAGGCAGGCCATTCAGACAGTATGGGGCCCTATAAAAAAAGGTTCTTTGATCCAGTGATGTTCTTCAGCAGGGAACTGTGAGGGTGGTCTTAGTGGTACTCCTGGAGACCCTTGTTATGGGGGGGGGGTGGATCAGGTTAAGTAGTCCAGGCAGAGAGAGAGTACACAGAATTTTCTTGGCCAGAAGACAGGTGTGATATTTAAGATGGCAGTCAAAGTTAAGCCAGTTTGAGCGAGTGTATAGATCACACGTGTGGGTGCATCTATCATAGCCTGTCACCAGGCGACAGGCTTTGTTCAGTGCAGTCTTTATTCAGTGAAGGGCAGAATTGTCTGCAGAGCCATAACGCACAGTCCCATAGTTCAGTACTGAGAGGACTGAGGATAATACAGCCAGGCAAAGTGCATCAGGGGGCAGACAGTGCTTGTGCCAGTGTAGAAGTTCAATTCTGACATTGATGGTGATGCAGAGGAGGTGAATATGTGCCCGATAAGAGAAGGAGGAGTCACGGGGTAATGCCCAAGTATTTGAATGAGTTAACCTGCTCAATCGGGGAGCCTTGGGTAGCGTGAACTGACAAACTAGAGTCACTGAGTGGGTTGTGGCGGTGGGAGAAAATCATTGCCTTGTTTTTTTTTAAAGTTTAGAACTAGATGGTGCTCAGAAAACCAAGCTTCCACTTCAGAGAAGGACTTCTGGAGGGCATGCTGGAGGGGTAAAGGTTGGGGGTGGCTCCAGAAGAGGACTGCATTGTCAGCATATAGAAGTACTCAACCAGAGAAGGCATCAGGTAGGGAGTTTAGAAAAAGACTGAATAGGAGGGTGGCCCAGGACAGAACTCTGGTGAACCTTGGAATGAACTGGGAGGCTGGCTGAGGGGGTGAAGTCAATTTTGACTTGTTGGGTCCCATTACTTGGGTAGCTTCCAAACCAGGACATAGTTTCTGGGGTTATCCCCGTGGTGGCCAGGGAGTTAAGGAGGAGGGCATGGTGGACAGTATCAAATGCCTTAGTTGGGTTGATGTAGACCGACCCAACTAAATGTCCAAGATCTAGTGCCTTATGGATGAAGGTAGTATATTCCAGTAGGGCCATAGTGGTACTGTGCCCCTTGCAGAATCCATGCTGCTCCGGACACAGGAGATTATACTTTAAGAGGTGTTCAGAGAGCTAGTCAGCTACTATTTTTTCGAGCGCTTTGGAGAGTGGGGGAAGAATGGAGATGGGCAAATAGATATTTGGGGAGGTAATGATCTCTGCCTTTGAGGATAAGGGTGATGACAGCCCTTTTTCCAAGAGGTGGGGAACTCTCCTCAACAGAGGGAGAGTTAAGGATTTTGGTGAGGGGGGCAAGGACAGAGTTGAGACAGAGGTGAAGGAGTTTTAAATCCAGGGTGTCCCCACTCTGGCGAGTCTTAACTAGGACTTACCTAGGGCTCTGGAGAGTTCTCATGTAAAATACTTGAAGACTACAGTGTTCTAATGACAACAATAATGGTATGTAACATTTCTTATTGCATCAGCCGTACCACGAATTGCCCTCTCTGAGATTTGTATTTCAATGAGCTATTTGAAAAGCAATAAAACACGAGTTTAATTATGGGCTTTCAGTTTCAGAACTGTTTATTTCAACTATAAAGACTGAAGCTGAGGTCCTTATTTGGGAAATAATGAATTGTTGAACTGGTGAAGGGTCCGATGCAAAGCTGAGGGTACTTAGCATTTCAACAGATCATTATCCCCTTAGAAAGACCAAAGAGAGAGTTCTTATTGTTAAAAACCTCACATTAAAGTGTTTCATTTTTTTGCATTAACAGTCTATTTTTAAGGATTCCTTTACAGCAGAGGCGAAGTCAGTGAGAGTGTGGTTCAATGGAAGCAGAGTTCTGTTTAAACTAGATGTTCTTCACAGTGAGATAAGGATCTGTAGGCACCAGGGGTGTAGCCAGAGATTTCAGATCTGCACACCAAGTGGACTCACTGCTACCCCTACGCCCCGTTAAGGTGAGCTACCCCTGCCCCCCGGGATATAGCCAGACAATATACAAATGTACACCAGGACCGTGTTTGTTGCCTCATTTGGCACAGTAAATACAACTTTTGTATCTCATGACAGTGGCTGTTGCCATGCATGGTAAATACAAATGCCATGCATTGCTCCCTAAGGCACCCACATACCAGCCCATAGCCTGTAAAGTTGTATTGTCCTTGGGATGCAAAGAGAGTATTAATGACCAGTTCTTCTAGTTTCAACTCCTATGAATAAAATTACAGAAAGTTCAGTGTTTTCTTTGTTAGTTTTCATGGAAAAAGGAAGCAGTTCAGAGCCTATTTGCTAACCCCCATGAATAAAATTGCACACCATGGAGTGCTTGGAGTATGCCTGCCTACACCCATGGTAGGCACTTATAGAATAATGTATGGGCAACCATACACAACAAAGCTGTGTTTGAATCATGGGGGTGAGATGACAGTATTTGGATATCCAGACAAGAGCGAAGCTCAAGAGGTCCATGCCGTCATCGTAACCTGAGTCTAAAACACATGCCAAGTTGTGTGTGGTTGCCCATACTTCATTTTATATAGTATATAGCTTATTTATTGTTTCACACTGCAGTCTTAGAAGCACCCCAAAGTAAAAAACTTGCTATTTCTTTGTTTATGAAAAAAACTCATCCCCTGCCTAACTTCTTACTACCCACCCATTGCCTGAAGTTTTACCTTTCAACTTGTAGAAAATTGTAAATGTAATTAGTACTGTAGAAAATTGTAGTGCTGGGCGACAGTCCTTTGATAGTCAATGCAGCAGTTTCGATAATGCTGATTAAAAGAGAAGCATTTAATATGGCAGGATTATTACCTGGTGTGAACTGTTCTATGATCTGCCTTAAATGTACAGACCTTAATAAGTTAAACAGTATGACTTTGAGTACTGGGTGTGTAGTAAGCCACTGGGTAAGGGGTAAACAAATAATTTAAAATGGTATGAGCTTTGAACTGTGCAGAACAACTGTTTGGAATATGCACAACACTTCAGAATGCACACAATAGTTTGGAATGCCAACAACATAAGGAATAATGGCTGGTCTGGTGGCGCTGAGGGGTGAGGCACTGGATGCCACTCCTTGCGCCATGCCGGCGACCCGGGGTTAAGAATGAGCTTGGGTTGCCTGGGGTCGGCCAGGTAGGAGAAGACTGAGCATCCAGAGGACAGCTCTCCTCTCCTGGGGAGGGTGGGTACTGGACTCCCCGGCAGCAGCAGCAACTCCCAGTGGAAACTGGGAGTGCAACAGCCGGGGAAGTCGTGCACGCAGGGGTGGATGCCACAGCGGACATCCATGAGAGGGGTGTGGGAACATGCGCAGCTCATGCCAGATGTCATTGCATGTCCACACTTCCGGGGTCATTATCACTCTCATTAACAAGGGAAAAACCCAGTCAGCCGAGTAGATGACAATGCCGGCCCCAAGCCCACTGCCGGATCCCGCCCACCTAATCCCTCGATATCCTCCGACCCTCGGACTACCTGCAGCCTGCTAGATGAGAGGAGCACAAGTGTAGTGGTGGTGGCCCTGCTCTTGGGTGAAAGCCAGGGGGCTGAAGAGCTTCAGGTAGGTCCTGGGGGTTTTGAGTACTGGGGGTGGGACTAAGGTTGGGAGGGTTTCAGGTTGGGTGGGACAAGCCGGTGGTCTGAGGGAGTCTTGGATGATGGCAACCAGCAGGAAAAAGAAGGGAAAAAACCCCATAAGGAAGGAATAATGTATGGGTGGCCATACACAACAAGCCTGTGTTTCTACTGAGGGGTTGAGATAATAGCATACGGACCTCGAGAGCATAGCTTGAGAGGTCCATGTTGTGATATCAGCCCCGATAGAAACACAGGGCAAGTGGTGTAGGTCATCCTTAGTTTATTTTTTATAGTATATATTGTAGTTTGGAATGAGTGAAATGTAGACTTTTATATGTTTTTAAACATACTTGGTGCCATGACCCACTTTCTTTTTTGAGTGAAGCACTACAGTGTAGTGGGAGAAAATGGGCTGGAGTCAAAACAAGCTGGGCACAGCTGTATTGATTATAGAATGTGTACAACAACCATTTTTAGAATGCCCACAACAACTTAGAATGTACACAACATAGAGAATACTGAATGGGCAACTATGCACAGCCAGCGTGTTCTGCCACAGAGGGGTTCTGATTCCCTCTGACCTCGAGAGCAAAGCTCGAGAGGTCCATGGGAATCAGAACCCCGAGGTGGCAGAACACACTGGATATGCATAAAGTTGCTCATCCTGTATTTTTTATAGTGTATAGTATCATGTGAAATGTATACATTGTGTTTTTTTTCTCTTTCAAAATGAAACTGACTTAAGCAGTCTCTAGAGGCTCTAGAATGCTGTTCTGCAACAGAAGGGTACACTCACATTCCATGACCTCTGAACTTTGGTACAACAACATTTTGAAAAGGATGGATTTCTATACAGAACAACACTCTACTACACACTATGTAGAGAATGCTGACTGGGCTACTGTGTGCAACCAGCTTGTGCTGCCACCAAGGGGTTCTGATTCCATTTGACCTCGAGAGCGAAGCCTGAGAGGTCCTTCGGAACCAGAACCCCAAGGTGGCAGCACAGGCTGGTTGGGCACTGTAGCCCAGCCAGTATTTTATATTGTGTATGGAGACCTCTTGATCAAAAACTATGGCATTATTGGTCTGCTTATTTTGCTGCTCATCAACAAATTTCAAGCACTTCTCAGCCACCTTGGGAAAAAATGCCGCCACCATCCTGTCACAGTATCGACTGTTTGAAAACTGAGATGTGCACGTGGAGGTTTTTCCATTGCTTGAAATGCTGTCTCATGAGCTCCAAAAAACAGTCAAGATGTTGTTGTACCACAGTGTGGTGTAACTGCGTCCCATGAACTCTGAACTGTGGTACAACAACATTTTGACTGTGATGGGTTTTAGTGTGGAACAAGGGATCTCCATACATTGTAAGGATTTTGAAGCCACTGATTTCTATGCAAAATAAGGATCAACCATATACTTCAAGGATTTTCTCTCTGTTGAAAATTCCATTAAGTATGAACTGTGCAGAATTTAGATTTCAGTAGTAGGGCACAGGGGTGAGGGGAGGTGGGTGGAGATGGTGAATGGGGGTTACTGTCTCATGCTCACACCTTCAAGATTTGCCTTGTGCCAGTCATATTAGAGAAGGGGAATTACTGGATAGTAACCAACCCTCAAAATTTGCTAATCATAACTTTAAAATGCAGTAAGGTATTTGTTGATTGTGCAAGCTGTGCTCTAACTCTTCATCAGGCTGAAGAGACAGAGCACCTTGATGTGTTTGGGGAGCCACTGGTGCTGAGTAATGATGGGTAATTGCCTGTGTTTGTCTGCAACAATTTACACATATTTGCAATGAAATACACTTTTTTGAAATGACAGGTGAGTGTGAATTAAGCAATAATGCATGACAGGGTGTGTGTTGTTCTGGGATAACGTCACAACTAGGGTGATTAGGCATGAGGCTGCAGGCCGAGTGCGACTAATCACCCCAGAAGTGACGTTATCCCAGCACAATACACACCTTGGAGTGCATTATTGCTGTTATATAATGGTTCATTTTTTTAATAAGCAAAGAAAAAAGGTAAAAAACATTTTTTTGACTTTTCCCCCCATTTCTTGCGTGTGGAGGTATATGTTTAAAAAAAAAAGTCCAACATATTTTTCAACCAATAGGTGGAGCTGGAACATGAATGATTAACTTATCATGGCTTTCAATTGTTGACATATCCCCCCATTTGTTCATTAAAGTTTGTTTTTTATTGAGACTGAGCTGCCGTTTGCGCGGGTTCCATGAAATACCTGATTACTGCCTGCAAGGTTCATGGAAGCCGCTCTGAGGGGTTTGTATCCACGATTCAGAAATGGAGCTGGTGAGGAGATTGAACTGCAGGACCGAGCCACTTCTATTAATAGATAAGGATCGGTAAGTCACTCAGTCCCGCTGCTTAGTTGGAGAGAAACCTGACAAAAGCCCAATAACTTGTTTACAGTGGAGCAGGGAAGTGCAATGTGTACGCATTGGCGGCAGTCATTCCTTTGATGTCCTGATGTCACGAAGACCCATTTCGTAAACAGTAAAAAAAAAAAATGGGTTGCTTTTCTGTTTATTTGGGCTGTGAGATAAAACTGTTCTGCAGTGAACGTTTTGCAGGTGCGGGCGGGGGTGCGGGCAGCATGGAGCAGAAACGCTGGTGAAACTGATCCTGTTGTGCAGTGTGGAAGGTAGGTGAGCCCATCACGGTCGTGGAGTAATTCCATTTTACATTTGGTGCAGTCTTTTTATGTGTTGGGACTAGACCCGTGATGTTGTGCTGGGATAACATCACGGGTCCAGTCCCAGACTGACCAATCAAAGGTCAGCAGATTTTCTTGCCATTATATAATAAATTCTTAACACTCTGTTGAAGCTCAGAGTGCACTATATGATTTTTATGTTCACCCTTGCACTTGCTCAAGGGCAAACGTGTTGGTTTGATAGTGGATTTTGAGAGGTGTGTCACTGTCGGTCCAATGCAGGGCAGTCTGCAAGGGGCTTGACAGTCAGACCAATCATCAGCCAGGCTGATCATGACACTGTTCTGGTCTTGCTGGGTGGAAACTTCATGTAGTTCAAAGAAAAGCGGCATCTGAATCATAAACAACTCTTTTCTCTTGATCTGCATAATCCCACCCAGCAAGCAGAGCTGAGCAGCATCATGATCAGCCTGCTGTGGTCCTCCTCTCTTTTCTCCACCTGCAGAAACAGTGCATCAGTCGCCCATTTCCAACTGATACAATTGATTTTCTTTTTTATTGTTATACTTCCAACCCCTGGCGCTATACCACCCGCCCCAACATCTCACCACTGGCCAAATCCCCCCTGAGCCACTAAGCAAATTGCAGGAGAATGGTTAGACTGCAAAATAACTTTTATTTATTTATTGGTTATTATTATCCCATTGTTTCTACCATTTCTATCTCCTGCCAAATCAACACATCAGTGGCCCCCTTCTGAGCTGTTCCACTAGGATTAGGAGTGGGGTTGGATACAATTGAATTTTTTGTTTAGTAGTATACTCCCAACCCCTGGTGCTGTACCACCCACCCCAACTCCTCATCACTTGCCTTCCCCCCAACCCACTCCACAACTTGCAGGAGCTGGTTGGAATGCAGAATAACTTATTTCCTTTTTTGTGTATTATCCCATTTCTCTCTTTTGTCCCTCCTGCCATTAACAGAGCATCAGTGGCCCCCTTCTGACCCACTCCACCAGTATCAGGATTCGGGTCAGATACAATTGATTTTTTTTATTATACTCCCAACCCCTGGCACTCTCCTACCCGTACCAACGTCTCAGTATTTGAAATCCACTGATGTGGTCCATGGCTTGCAGGAGCACGACTGGATTGCAGAATAACTTTTTTTATTATTATTATCACCCCTTTCCTTCTCTATTTTCTCCCACCAAAACAGCGCATCAGTGGTCCCCTTCCAACCCACTCCTAACCCCTGGCCATCTCCCACCCACTCCAACCACTCATCTCTTGTCCCCCCCCCAGCACTCCAGAACCTTCAGGAGTGTGGTCAGATTAAAAAATAACTTTTACAGCAGACGCCACTTAATCAGGAAGGCTCCGTGGATTTCATATTGTCCCGATTTAAGCGGGTGTCTCACTTATGCAATGTTCATTGCACTGCATTAGTCTTGTATTAGAACTTGGAAGGGAAGAGAAAAAAGAACACACCCATGTGGCTGTAGGCTATGTGACACCTGGTGGTCACCCAACTTGAGCTAAAGCAACCTCCTACATCCCTCTTCGATTCACTTCCAGCTCTGATCATGCTATTGAGGTCGTCAAGAGGTCAGTTGGGCATGGAGGTTATTCTTTGATGTGGCGTTGTGGGTCAGGTTTGTGCAGCTGCCGGGAACATTGCTGCTGCAGAGGCTGGTCAGTGATACCAAGCTGGGGCGATGGGAAATCCTAGTGTGTTAAATGGCAAGAGTTGTAACCCATCTCCTCAGTCACGTCCCATGCGGTGTACATTGGGCATCAGTGGGGCAAAGAGACTTCATTAGGGGACAAAGAAATGGTGAAAAGAGAACAGGGAGGTCAGGAAGGCTATGTGAGGGGTGACAGAAACTAACCTATGCGACTCTGAAATGCCAATGATTTTGCCATTGTCACTGTCCCAATTGACCAGGTGCTATAGTCCTGATTAAAGGATGTAATAAACATGGGTCTCTATGGGAGAGGAAAACATTTCCGGTGGGACATCCCGTTTAAGCGGGATCCTGCTTAACCATGTTCTAATTAAGTGGGATGTACTGTATTATTGATGTCAGGCAGACAGACTTAGCATCATTGATGACACAAATGCTCTGCACCCTCCCTCCTGATCATGCCCCAACTCAGTCCTTTAAGACTGTAAGTACTTACAGTTTGGCATGCTGTGGGAGGGAGGTCCACTGAGCAAGCCCTATTTATCGACCACTGTCTCCTAAATCAAGGACTGGGGTTCAGGATGGGGGGCGCCTACTTAACACTGAACATGTGATTTTGAGTATGGGGGTCAGATTATTGGGGGGGGGGGACTTCAGAAAGATACTGTTGGCTTCTGGCACAGTGCCAGGATCCAGCATTTTCCTTTGCTACAAAGAAATATCTGGGGTAATGAGGGTGGTGGGGTGGGAAGTGACTGGGGCTGTTGAGGGGATGGCCAAGCGACTAGCTCTGGCTACGCTGGAAGGGATAGAGTTCTTTTTGTTTTATCACTTGCCCAAAGTGTTGAACTATGGAAAAGGAGCCCAGAAAGTTTGGACCAGTTTCACTGGCATCAGAAGTGTCAAATTTCAGCATTTTCACCAAACTCAAGGTTAGTATTGACTCATCCTTAATTGCATGTAACCCAGTTCTGTGGTGGAGCAAAAACAGATGATACAATTTACAGATTTACAACATTTACATAGTTACGAAAGTACAATTTAACTATAATTTAGTGGCTTTCGATACAATCTGGGTTATATCTGGAGAAGCAGTAGTGGTATAAACTGCGTTTAAAGCGTACTGGGTCTGGTAGGGTCTCAGACTTGGAAAAAAATGTTGAACAATTTGAGGATAGTCTTAAGCCAGGGCTCATACTCTGTTTGTTTCCCTATTTACTTTAAGAGGGCAGTATGCATTGTTTTGGAGTACAGATAGTTTAATTTTTTTAACTTTTTAAAGTCATTTTCCCTCCTCCACATGGCCCTTCCTTTGTCTCTAAGTGTCCAACAGTATCTTGATGTTTTGTGCCTAATCTTGTGGTTTTACTAAAAAGCAGTTTTTTTTTTGTGAACTCTGTTTATTCACTCGGTTGGCTAGGGCATCTCTCAGAGGTGCCCGCTTGGCCGTCACCTCTATTCCCCACCTGAGACCTCTCCCACGACCTTCCAGCCCCCCGGATCACCCCACCAGGGGAGGATCTTCCCACCTACCTAGTGGCCTTTCTGAGATTAGAGGGTTGGTCCTGGTTGAGAGCCTGGGTTGACCAGAGGAAAGATGATCCTGTGCTGGGGATGTGGGCTAGATCCCTGGAGCCCTTGTCGCCTCCCTGGTCCACCAAGGGTTTTTTTGTGGAATGGTTGCCCCCGGAGTGCAGACGTGCAATGACATCCGGGCATTGACGTCCCAACGTCTGCTGATGCTCCACCCCCTCGTCTCTGGACCGCATGTTCCTGGAACTGCCCCTGATCTCCACCAGAGGCAGCCAAGCAGTGGTAAAGGCCTGGATCCCTCCGCAGGAAGGGAGAGTAGTCCTCTGGATGCTCAATCCCTTCTCTCCCCTGCCGACCCCCGATGGCGCGAGTCCATTCCCGAACCCGGGTCACCAGCGTGGTGCAAGGTGTGTCTTCCAGCGCCTCAACTCTCAGTGCCACCACGCCGGCAATAAAAAGAGGCTTAATGATGAAAAGCTAAATTCTGCATTATGAAGCAAAAAAGGACTTCTACAATAGAAGTCCATCTAGCTTCCATAGTTATGGCCATATAGACCTGGGGCTGGATTTTTCTAATGCTTGTGAATGACGCAAGCCCCAAGTGCACCATATACAGGTATATGACACACGGAGCTTGTGGCATTCACCTGCTATAGTTGGGATTTTCCATACTGTGCAGCAATTGCCGCAAGCTAGACCAACTTTTTGTGGTCTAGCTTGTGGCAATCATGAGAACCTTTTTTACAGAGCTTGCACCAGATATCTGATGCAAGCTGCCATAAATAGTGGAAACTGTCGCAACTGCGCCAGAGATTGTATAATTGGGTGCTGTTGCGGCAAATGGATTTGGTGCACTGCTGGAGTCTAAGTGCTATGGCACAGCGCTTGTCACAAGCCCTGCACCACACTTTGAAAATTCTGCCCCTGGTATTTTTTCATGCACACTTTAAGTCCCAGGTGTAATGTACCAGGGGTACCAGGTGGAGGGGCTCTACACTTTGAGAGCAGGAGGTACTTACCTCATAAAAAATTTAATTATTGGTCCAGAACAATGGGATATTTCAATGAAAAAATAGGATTTTAGAGGGCGGTCGCTCCCCATGCCCCCCCCTTGAGTCACCCCTGGTACCAGGTATGGGTGGCTGTAATTTGGCACATCAAAAGCTTGAGCCCTCACTGCACAATGAAGCCGTACTGCAAGCCAGATCGAGTACAAAACAGAATCTCTTTATTGGGTGCAATAAAAACAGGAAAGTGGATGCAAAGAGCAGGCTGGAACACAGGGCCTCACGTTTCGCTTATACTGGAGCTTTTTCAATGGGTAAGTGCCTTCTGCATCTGGAAGGGTGGGGGGTCGCTGGTGGGCAACGACAGCAATGGGTAGGGTGGTAGGCTGCAACAACTGCAGTGCACCAATCTTTCTAAAAATTGCCTGGAGTGTGGGAGGATGTTTAGTGTGCAACCACATAGAAAAACTTAGAAAGGAGATTGAGGGTCTGCAGGAGGAACTGAGACAGGCAAGGCAGATTGGGGGTGGGTTTAGCCCAATACTGGAGGGAGGAGAAGGGGAGATGAGGGAGGCGATTTAAGCCAACAGTGGTGAGGAGGGTCAGAAGAAGGGAAGCAGAGACAAAGGGGCCCAGGCCAGGAAGAACGATTGCCAGGGAAACCAGGTCAGGAGACAAAAGACAAATGGAAGGAGGAGATAGGGACTTGTGAGGGGAGGCGAAGAAGTGGCAAAAGTCATGGAGTGGAAAGGAGAGAACAGGTTACTATGAAGAGAGAGGGAGCGGGCATTTGTGAAGGGCCTTCAGAAAATAGTTGTGCACTGCTAGAGAGGAAGAAGATGGAGGAGGGAAATGTTGAAATTAGAGGAGTAATTGATAAATGCCTGGACCAAACTGGAGTGGGGAGAAGTTCTGCTGGGAGAATTGCAACAGGGGTAAAAGGGGGAAATAATGTGCAGGAGGAAGAAGAGGAGCTGGAAATGAGAGAGGGAGATGAATGGAAGCAAGCAGGGAGTAAGAGGGGTGGAATCTTAGTGCTGGGGGACTCAATACTAACAGGAGTCAGGTGGGGTAGCAAGGGAGAAGCATAGTCGATTTGGGTGGAGGCCATGCCAGGAATGACAGCGAAGGGTGGGACAACCTGTTCTGAAATATGCTAGAAGGGTAGGGACAAGCCTCATTTAATTATACATCTTGGGACAAACGACCTGGCTGACAAGACAGTAGATATAGTCCAGAGGAGGTTTGAGGAACTAGCACAATATGTGAGGGGGCAGGAAGATCAGTAACTTTTTCAGAGATACTTCCGTGCCAAAGGCAAACACAAGAAAGCTGAGAATAGAGAATTTAACGGATGGCTAAGAACCTGGTGTTGTGCTAAAGGGTATGGGCTGTTGGGGGGTGGGAGGGACCTGGGAGGACAGTAGTCTCTATGCCAAGGACAGACTACACTTGAGTGAGAAGGGAAAGAAAGTGTTGAAACAGAGGATGGAAGAGTACATAGAGGAAGTTGGGAATTTAAACTAGGGTGGGTAGCAGTTGGGGAAGAGATATGCAGAGACCACAGGTTGGGAAACCATATGAGCTAACCCCCCCTAACAGTGACAAAGGACAAATGGCAAGTACAATTGGTGATGCTAGGAAAAGAGGGCAGGATGGGAGGAGGGGAAAAGGGTGGAAGGTAGTTACCCTTAATGCTAGGAGCCTTGGGAGGAAAACTGCAGTTACAGGTTCTCATGGCAGAGGGAGAGGTGGACATTGCAGCCATCACAGAAACATGGGCCACCCAATACAATGACTGGGACCTGTCTGTACCAGGGTACAGGTTATTACGTAGGGACAGGGTGACTGGGAAAGGAGGGGGGGTGGCACTATATGTGAAGGAAGGACTGAAGTGTGTAAGGGAGGAAGGGGATGAGGGTAGTACAGAGTCACTTTGGGTGCAAATCCAGGATTCCAAGAATAGGATTCTTAGAATGGGAGTGGTGTACAGGCCACCATCTCAGACAGAGAAGTTAGACAGGGAACTAGCGGGACAGATCAGGAGGACCTGCGAGAAGGGTAATGTGGTGATTGTGGGGGACTTCAACATGCCAGGAGTGGACTGGAGCACAACAACAACCAGGAACAGAAGGGAGCAGGTACTGCTGGATGCCTTCCAGGACAGCTTCCTGCTGCAAATGGTCAGTGAACCAACCAGGTTAGGGAATACCCTTGACCTTGTGCTGGCAAATGGGGACTTTGTGAGAGAACTTACAGTGGAGGACCCACTGTCAGGGAGTGACCACCACTCAGTATGGCTCACATTGGATATGGGCAAGGAAGGAGTGGAATCTGGCACAAGAGTGCTGGACTTCAGGAGGCCGACTTTGGGAGGATGGGGGAAGTGGTAAAAGGGTACCTGGCCAGAATTCAATCTAGTATGGACACTAACCAGAGGTGGGAGCTCATAAAGCTGGGGATAGTGGAGGCAACCAAACCTGTTGCAAAGCCCAGAGCAAGAAGGCTAGGGCTAAGAAACCGAGCTGGTTGAGCAAGGAGGTCATGGAAAAGGTAAGGAGAAGAGCTGCCTTTAGGAAGTACAAGAAAACAGGGAGGGGGAGGACAGGGAGGAGTACTTGACAGAATCGAAGGAGGTGACGAGGGCAGTAAGGGGAGCCAAAGCATCTACGGAACTCAGGCTGGCACAAGGCATTAAGAAGAGGGAGAAGGACTTCTTTAAGTACATCAGGGAGAAAAGGAGCTGTAAGGACCACATAGTAAGGATAAGGAAGGAGGTGGGGTTGGGTGGAAGCAGGGTGCGATAAGGCAGAAGCACTAAATGAGTACTTCTGCTCAGTATTTACTAAAGAGAAGAGAGGAGTGATCCAGGTGGGGAGAAATGGCAGAAGCAGGGGAGTGGTGACAGATGGGGAAATCATGGAGGGCAGAGTTCAAGAGGGTTTGAAGGCACTGAGGGTGGACAAGGCGCCAGGCCCAGATAGCATCCACCCCAGGGTACTGAAGGAGCTGGCAGAGGTCCTTGCAGGACCTTTGGCAGACCTATTTAATGCCTCACTACATTGGGTGTGTCCCTCAGGACTGGAGGATGGCTCATGTGGTGCCCCTCCACAAGAGTGGCCCCAAGGATGAACCGGGAAACTACAGACCAGTGAGCCTCACATCCATCATGGGTAAGCTAATGGAGACTATCCTGAAGGAGAAGCTGGTGGCCCTCCCAGAGGCCAAAGGACTACAGGACAGCAGACAGCATGGCTTCACACGTGGCAGATCCTGCCAAACTAACCTGGTCGAGTTCTATGACTGGTAACTAGGCAACTGGACAGGGCCATGCAGTGGATGTCCTGCATCTGGACTTCAGTAAGGCATTCACCCAGTGCCACATGGAAGGCTGGGAAGGAAGTTAGTAGGCACAGGGCGGTGCAAAGCTGGTGAGCTGGTGAAACTGGCTTTCCAGGGAAGGCAACAGAGGGGTGGTGGTGGGTGGGGAGCTCTCACCCAAGGGCAGTGACGAGCGGTGTTCCACAGGGCTCGGTGTTGGGACCAGTGTTTGGGATATTCATTGCAGACATATCATGGGACATCAAGAGCAAGATCAGTCTGTTTGCTGATGATACCAAGGTAGGCGCAGTGGTGGATGACCTAGGGGGATGGCAGGGGTTGCAGGATGATCTGGCAAAGCTTGAAACCTGGTCAGACACCTGGCAACTGGGGTTTAATGCCACAAAGTGCAAGGTGCTGCATTTTGGGATGAAGAACCCAAGGAGGAGTTACCAGCTGGGGGAGTGCAACTAGCCCAGACAGAGGAGGAGAAGGATCTGGTGTGCTCATTACAGGGTCAATGAACAACTCAGCACAATGTAGGAAGGCAGCTGCAAAGGCCAACAAAATACTGGGTTGTATTGCAAGGGGTATATCCTCGAGGAGGGAGGAGGTGATTCTGCCACTGTATAGGTCATTAGTTAGACCACCTGGAGTACTGCGTGCAGTACTGGCGCCCGCTATCTGAAGAGGACATTAGGTTACTGGAGGGGTGCAGCGCAGGGCGACAAAGATGATCAAGGGGCTGGGGACTTATCATACGAGAGGGGTTGAAGGAGTTGAACATGTACTCACTGGAGAGAGGAGGGACAGGGTGACATGACTGAAACCTTTAAATACATGAAAAGAATAAACAAGACGGGTACAGAGGGGCTGTTCAAAGTAAGGGAGGGGAGGGCCACCAGGGGTCATGATATGAGACTGGAGGGAGGAAGGTTCAGGAGGGAGATGAGGAGACACTTTTTTACAGAGAGGGTGGTGGCTGGGTGGAATGCGTTACCTGCAGAAGTGGTATGCAGTAGAACAGTGGACTGCTTCAAAAGGGGATGGGACAGGACAAAGGGGAGGGTTAATGAAGGGGAAGGGTGGAAGGGAGGGGCAGCTGCAGAATAAGGGGTGCTAGCTGCACATTCGAGCAGACTTGATAGACCTCTAGGCCTTTATCTGCTGGCAAATTTCGTATGTTCATATTTTCTGTTGTGACAGTCTATTTATACATATCAAAAGTGTCATGTAGCTAGGGACAAAGTTAAAAAGACATACATAATTGAGAAAACACAATTATTTAAAGACACGGCAGCCTGTTTTCTTGCTCATGTGCTGGTCCATGCATATATTTAAACAGAAACTGTACTGTATGTCCTGTATATGTACTGAGACTGCTCTTGTCACCTTGCAGTCTTCCTTTGTGGGACATCTCTCCTTCTCCTTTGCTTTCTGCTCCAGTTGGGAGCTTGTTATTGTGTGGGGGCATTTCCAACCTACTGTATTTCTAGGCTTCAGCCTAGCAGTCCTTAAGCTAAAGAGCTATAGTGTAAGGGCATCTTAAAAGAGCAGTCTGCCTGGAGTCCTCTGTGAGTCTGCTGCTGGCCAGCCACACTGCTCTGCAGGCTGCCCATCTGCAGCTCCCTTCACTGCTCTATGTGTGCTGGGGTCTCCCTGCTCTAAACACTACCTTAATCGAGGGTGACTGTTATTGCTCCTGTAACATTTTGCAGCAATCCTAGCAAATTGTTTTGGTGGTTCTTGGGTACAGCCACCAAACTAGTTTTGTGTCTTCTATATTTGATTTGCCTAATCCGCCCATCTTTTCACATTTAATTTTGTCTGTGTTTGAATTAGGACATCTAAGGTCTGTTTCAGTGCCAGCCTAAGCTCCGGCAAAAGTGACCTTAGAGTTTCTGTATATTTAGTAAATATTAGAAACATTCTATCTGGGTTAAGGGCACAAGTTCTTTACCAGGTCATACACAGTGGAGTATTGGGAACGATGGGAGTGGTACAATGCAGAGGATGTAGGGCAAAAGTCTACAGGGAGACATTTTGGAGACTGAGGTGCTGCCCTATCTGTGTACACCTCTTTGGGCTGAGGAGAGAGGTCACTAGACTCCGGGCTGAGTTAACTAGGATTCAGGGGACCTCTTCCCCCATCTAGGGGCCACCAAGTTCACCACTGTTGTCCCAGAGAGTACCAAGAAGAAGAACTGATTGGATTGTGGTGGGTTGAAGGAGAGTGAGGGTAGTGGGTCAGGAACACATTGCTCCGCCAGTGCCACTAAATAACTCTTTCACTGTTCTGGCAGGATGGGACTGCAAAGAGGAGGCATGCATGTTAGTGCCCAAGGTGGATATGAGGGTCTTCCAGGTGGGAGACCCAAAGGAAGGAGGTAGAGGACCCCAGCAGAAGAGGAATCAACTTCTCGTGGGGGACTCGATTGTTAGAGGGGTAGTTTGGGGAATAGGACTAGAGGTAAAGAGGGAACTGAGGTGCCTAACTGGTGCCTTGGCACAGAGGGATAGTGAGCATATCCTTAGAATTGCTAGGGTGGTGGGGCAGGATGGGGGGCTAGATGTCATTGCCGAA
The DNA here is from genome assembly GCA_016271365.2 of Neoceratodus forsteri. Taxonomy (NCBI): domain Eukaryota; kingdom Metazoa; phylum Chordata; order Ceratodontiformes; family Ceratodontidae; genus Neoceratodus; species Neoceratodus forsteri. The sequence goes on from CM028132.1 coordinate 459,091,224, forward strand.
CTGGGTGCAAATGACCTGGCAAAGGACACAGCAGGGATGGTGCAGGATATGCTTAGGGGGCTGGGGAGGGCCTTGAAGCAGGTAGCTCGCATGGTGGCCTTCACTGGGGTGCTACCTGTATCCGGCCATGTAGAGGATAGGGAATACTGCACCAGAAGGTTGGCTACATTGTGGACTGGGGTCCTACCTAGGGCTATGGAGGTCTGTACTAAGGAGATGGCCTCCTTCTATCCAGGAGGGGAAAGGCAATCGTGGGTGGAAAGTTTACATTCTACTTCAATGGATATTTAAATGAGCCATGTGGGAGGTAGAAAAAATGAGGGAGGCAGTAAATGCCCTCCAGAAAAAGGAACAGCAGAGAGGAAAAACCCAGGGGAAATAAGTTCTTCATGGGTACAAGGACATAGGGACGAGGGGGAGGAATGTAGGGAAGGGTCATGAGGAAGTTCAAAGGCTGAGAGAAGAGTTAAGAAGGGTGGGAAGAGGGAGAATAAAAAAGGGGAGGACAGTACCAGGGATAAGGGAAGGGTGAAGGATGGACTAGGGAAGGGAGGAAAAATTAGGGGCAAGGGAGGACAAAAGGAGTGGAGTGTCATGTGAGCCAATGCAATGAGCCTTGGAAATAAAATCACTGACCTGGAGGCAACCATTACAGAGATGGACCTGGACATGGTGGCCATAGAATCATGGTGCACTGACAACCTCAATTGGGATGTTACCATGCTGAGTTATACCATATTCAGGAAGGACAGGATAGGAAGGGGAGGGGTTGTTTTATATGAGAGGGAAGGCATAAAGGCCACAGAGATACAAGGACAAAACCAGGATATAGAAGGGCTGAAGGTTCTATGCGTTGGCTTAGAGATAGGATCTGGGGCCTTTATCCACATAAGGGTGGTGTACAGACCACCAATACAGGGGGAGGAGTTAGGCAGGGTTTTGGGGGAGACTATTTGTAAAATGGCTAGCAAAGGGGACTTTAATCTGCAAGCATTAGACTGGAGTATTCTGACCACAGCTACAACAAGAAGCAGGGCCATCCTCGACTCCCTGGAGGGGACATTTCTCAGGCAGCTGGCTATGGAACTCACTAGGGATGAGAAATTGCTGGACATGGTGCTTACGAACATGGCCAGCATTGCATAAGTCACAGTGGGTAGTCCCCTGGGTACAAGCAATTATCGTACATTGTTGTTTGGCATACAGATTAGGCAAGAGAGCAACCACACTAGGATGAGAGTCCTGGACTTCAGGAGGGCAGATTTTAAGGAAATGGGAGACTGCCTCAGTAAATACCTTGGGGGGGGGGTGGTGGTGGCTGGAGGGAGGTGAAGGTACAGTGAAAAAGAATACAGGAGAGAATTAGGCAATGGCAAGCTGTTTGAAGGAAATAAGCAAGGGTAGGAGGAGAAGAGGCCACTGTGGTTCTCAATGGAGGTGGCTAAGGTGGTAAGGGTAAGGGAGAAAAAAACAACTTTTAGGATATACAAGAAGACCCAGATGGTGGGGAACAGGGATATATATCTATAGAAACAAAGGGAGGCAGTTAGAAGGGTGAGGGCAGCTATGGCACAAACAATGAGAGGATAACAAAGGAGATCAACAAAGGGGATAAGGTGTTCTTCAGGTATGCGAGGGAAAAGAGAAACGGTAGGGGCGTGATAGTGAGGATCAGGAGAACATAGGGGGACTGTGCAGAGGAAGACCATGAAAAAGCTAAAATTTTAAATGAGTACTTCTGCTTGGTCTTCATAGTGGAGGGGGAGTAGATGGATCAACATATATCAGCAGGCACCGGGGGAGGGAGCACACAGGTCCATTTTCAGAGGAAAGAGTCCAAAGGAGATTGGAAGCTCCAAAGGAAAACAAGACCATGGGGTCAGATGGGAACATCCCAAGGGTGCTAAAAGAACTGATCATGGTGCTAGCTGCCCCTCTGGCAACATTATTCACACCTCATTGGAGTCAGGGGTAGTGCCAGAGGACTGGAGGAGGACCAATATGGTCTCTCTGCACAAGAGAAGGCAGCAAGGAGGAGGTTAACCATTGCAGGGCAGTCAGTCTCACATCAGTGGTGGGGAAATTTATGGAAACCCTGTTGAAGGAGATACTGATGGAGTACCTGGAGGCAAATGGGCTGCAAGACCACTTGCAGTATAGTTTCTCGGAGGGGGGGGTAGGTCAAGTCAAAAAAATCTATTAGATTTCTTTGATTGGGAGGAGTCATGTGATGCAGCCTACCACTTTGCAGCTCCATTGTTCAGCTCCATCTAAAACCTCACTTTTTTGAATACACCTACCACTATTTTGGTACCAACTAGCCTCAGAAGATTCTTGGGGAGACAGAGAACTTTGTAGCCAAAATCCGGAGTTATGGAGCTGGAAATGAAGGCAGCATTACCAAAACACACCCCACTACCAACGCCGGAGAAAATCAGCAAAAAAAACAAGTCCCAGGCCTCTTCAAGCAGGTGCTCTGCCACTGCCATGCCGGAGCCAAACTTATTAACAGTGGAGCAGTTCCTAGCTGAATTCCAACCATTCCGGGAAGAGCTACGGTCACTCACCTCAGAATTTAAGTCCATGGCAGTAGCACTAGAAGATTTCACCAAAAGAACGGGATAATGAAGCCTGACTCATCTCCCTGGAAAAGAAAGTTGATCGATTGGACCCTGAGCTGGCGACAACACATCAAAAGATGGCCCATCTCGAAACTAAAGTTGAAAATCTTGAGGGTCGGAGCCAAAGGAACAATGCGGTTATCATCGGTCTTCCTGAAAAGGAAGAAGGTACCGACCCTATTCTGTTTGTGCAAAATCTAATCCTGAAGCTAGCGGGTCCTTCACCATATGAGCCTAATTATACAATTAAAAGAGCACGTCAAGCTTTACGCACCATGCCAGCAGCGGGTGCAGCTCCTCACCCACTAATTTTTCAATATTTAAACTTTCTCGAGCGGCAACACTTTCTCAGCAGAGTTAGAGATCTGCAAAAGATATAGTGGGAAGGAAATAAACTGCGGGTGGCCCAAGACCTACCGGCCTTAGTCCGCCAACGAAGAGCTTCATTCCTCCCCATTGTCACCAAACTAATAGCCGCAGGCACCAAGTTCAGGATGGGGTATCCGGCATGATTCCAGGTGCAGTTATCGGGAACATGGTGTAGCTTTGAGGATTCAGAAACAGCGACGACCGAACTGAAGAAGGCCCTACCAAATTTATTTAAGGATCGCTGATTACCTGGGTAACAAGATCAGGGAAATGGTATGTGACTCATTTTACTGAAATTATGTTGGATTTGATCATTAAGTTAATGGACCTTCCTTTCTGTGAGAGAAAGACTACACATAGCTCTCCCTGAACTGTTTTCAGTGCTCCTCCCCCGCCCCAGAAGATGTGGATCTGCATGCCGGCCGTTATGTGTGAGAGTCGAATCGATGAAAGGCCTTTTACTGCAGTGGTCGGGAGAGTATGTGAATAAGATGGGAGACAAAGATGTATGTACTTTTTCCATTGGGGCTTGCAATCTGAGGCAGGGGGGTGCAGCTTTTCTGCATCGAGAGAAGAGGCAGGGGGCCTAAACTCAAAGTACTGGTATGTCAACTCTGTGACTTCTGCTGTGCAGATACAAGGCTACAGGGGCAAGTGGCACAGTTATAAAAAATCTGGCTTGTACATTGATGTTATGGGGGAGCTGTGACTCAGAATTGGGAGCATTTGGAGAGAGGGTTCAAAGAACCTGTTTGGGACTTTTAGTTGCCACTGGATTACACAGACAAAGTTCGGATGCTAACTCTGATGTTTCACGTTCAATGAACTCTGACTCTGTCCCACTACTCCGTGATTACAGAACTGCTGTTTCTAATTTTACTTTACCAAAGGGAGCAGATCTGAAGTGGACATACGTCATTCAAGAACCCTCCCTCCCTTACCTGTTTTTTTCTTTCCTTTTTTTCTCTGGTCCCTTAACTAAGGAAGGTCCTCACTACAGATTAATGTTAATAAGGCAGCATATCTGATAGTCCGATTGGCTTAAGCAACCAGGTTTCTTGGTGTTAACATATGATGTTTTTCAGTTTATCCCCCCACCTGTAGTAGTCACTAGTTCATTGTTGGAATAACAGGCTGAGGGGAAATTTGGCAAGGGTTATTACATGTAATAGTATGGTGGGTGGGGGAGTGCCCCCCTTCTACTGGTTTGTGTACATAGTTAATGATTTACTCTAGGAGAGGGCACACTACTTGAGATACGTTACATTATTCCAGGGGGTGGCTGGAGAGGACTGGACACTGGGTGGAAAGACTGTTCATCATGGGCCATGGAGATTATAAGTTGGTGGGGGCTCAATATACTATGTTGTTGTGTTTACAAATCCTGTGTTCTTATATTAAAGGGGGGTTAAGGTTTGATGGGGTGCCTTACTATTACAGTTCTTCATTCAAGTGATTGCATTGCTTTTGGGGAATCTGTGGGTTAGGGCATGTTGGGGAGAGGGGTGGATGTTGGGGGATTGGAAATGTGGGGGGATCGGCATGAGAAGTATTATTGGTCCGATGGGTCAAGCTTACTATGGTTTCCCTGTACTATGGCATTAATTACACTCTGTTAAGTAACATGAATGGTTAGCTACCTTACCATTGTTACATGGAAAGTTCGAAGGGCCCGGAACAAAACCAAGAGGTATAAAATTCTTAGACATCTCCAACATCTTAAAAGAAATTTCTCTTTTTTGCAAGAGACATATCTGTTAGAAAGTGAGGCTAATCAGTTCCGGAGAAAATATATTGGTCAAATTTATGCAGCAGATGACAGCACACAGAGTAGGGGTGTGTCGGTGCTGATCTGGCAGAAATTCCCCTTTGCAAGTACACAGTGCATTCGGGACCCAGAAGGAAGATACTTATTTCTTAGAGGGACCATTGACAGGGTAGAAATTTTACTGGGATGTGTCTATGGACTGAATGTGAATGCCCTCTCCTTTTTCATGGAGTTGGCCTCCATATTATCGCCCTTCCTATTTTTATAGAAGGGGACTGGAACCTACCATTTGCTCCAGATTTGAACAGATCAAATAGGTGATGGACTGGGTTATCCCCTGCTCAATGAGCCCTACGTGATCTAATAAATCATTCGAGCGTCTGTGACCCCTGGTGAGCGTTGCACCCTTATTCTAGGGAATATACATTCCGCTCCATGATTCATGGATCCTCATCCCATATAAACTACTTTCTTGTTAGCCGATCACTTCTGAGTGGAGTACTGGGCTGTGGGATGGATCTCGGTGTAACTCAGATCACTCCTCAGTAGGGTGCAAGGTCACATTCTCTCCCTTTCAACAAAAGGAAACCGTATGGAAAATTAACAACCAGATATTAAAAGAGGAGTGGGTGATCAATCATGTGTCAAAATGTATAGATCAATTTACTGTGGACAATCTGGACTCAATGGGTAAACCTGCCATGGAATATAGTGCCCTAAAGTGTTACATTAAAGGGGAATTAATTAGATTAGTATCCACTAGAAAACATAAACAAGATAAAAAGGTGCTAGATCTACCAGCCCAAATTACAGATCTGGAGGCATGTCTCTCACCCAGCACTGGGGATGAGGCTCGACAAGAGCTCCTTAGACTCCGGGATCAGTATAGTGAACTTCTCCACAAAAAGGCTGAATTCGCTATCCTGAGACTACCTCTCAACCTTTTGTCCACATTGCCTGTCAAAATGTGGAACAAATGGTCAAAATGTGGAACACTTAATCAAATATTTACCTAAGAAGCTCAAAACACTGTTAAAATGTTGCATTTATGTTCAGAAAGTATGTTATTAATTGAATAATATATTTTTTGCATCATTTACTATGGATTTTTGCTTTAAAATGTTGACTTTGAATGTGGAACAAGTCCTCACAATGTGGAACAGCGAGCTTTTGTGAAGTAAAATGAGGACCGTTCCTCGTAGTGTGGTACAGTTGAGAGGTATGCCTGACAGCTCGAGCAATTTATGTTGATCAGGGGGAGAAAGCCAGAAGGCTACTGGCCCTCAGGGTTAAAAAACAGGAGGCTTCATGAATCATAAATACCATCTGTTCCTCAGTAGCTGGGTCCCTTAAGGCTGCCCGGAAAGATACTGCGTCGGAATTTGAGACGTACTACTGTGATCTTTACAGTCCGATGTTTAACATCCCCTCTGAGCAGATGGCGGACGACTACCCTTCTGCAATACCACTTCCCACTTTGACTGAGACACAAAAAGACTTACTGGTGGTGCCGGTTATGGAAACCGATATGCTGGGGGCAATCTGGGCCCTGCCACTGGACAAGTCCCTGAGTCCGGATGGTTTTTCACCTAATTTTTATGAAGTGTTCACTGACAAACTGGTGCTCTGGTTGCATAAATTGTTCCAGAATATTTTATCATTGGGGCCCCTGGATAACAGATTATTTGAAGCTCTGATAATAGTGCTTCACAAGCCTGGAAAAGAGCCTGAAAAAGTTGCTCATTATCAGCCGATATCGCTTTTAAATTATGATATTAAATTACTTGCTAAACTATTAGCGTACAGAATTGGGTGCATGCTGCCATCTCTAATAGGCCCGGATCAGGTTGGCTTTATGAGGAGACGCTCCTCCTCTGATCATCTACGTAAGTTAGCCCACATTTTCTCTGCATCCAGGGACTCTGGTTACCCCACGGTGCTTATGTCCCTGGATGCGGAGAAGGCTTTTGATCGGGTGGATTGGCAAGTTATGTTTGGTTTGCTACATCATTTTGGATTTTCCCCCAAATTTGTACAGTGGATGCAAGCATTATACATGAATCCCAGTGCAAATATATATTAGAACGGTGTCTTTTCCTTCACATTTCCATTACATTTGGGCACTAGGCAAGGCTGTCCCCTATCACCATTGTTATTTAACCCTTATTTAGATCATTTACTTAAATAAAGGGGAATCCAGCAATCCAGTGTATCAGATTAGGGACCCACGAAGTGAAATTATCTGCGTATGCTGATGACATATTTTTGCACCTCTCATGCCCCTGACCTCTATTCCGGCTGCACTGGAAACAATTAGAGAATATAGTCTGCTTTCTAACTATAAGGTAAATATGGATAAAACCTCAGTCTTCCCTTTAAATTCCAGAACACTTAAAAGTGAAGTACTAGCTACAGGGTTAAACTGTACCTCAAAGAGCTTAAAATATTTGGGTATAGAGTTGGCCAGGAGTGATATCCGATTAAGACAACTAAACCTGGAAACGCTACTACAGGTAGTGCAACAAGATCTAGCCCATTGGAAGGCATTACCCCTATCTCTCTGAGGACATATCAGTTTAGTGAAAATGAACATTCTCTCATGACTTTTCTATCCGCTTAACTAGCTGAACCTGTGATTGCCCCTTACCTGGTTCAGGAAAGCGCACACCATCGTCACTAAATTTATCTGGTTGGGAAAACCTCCGAGAAGAGCATACCACAAATTGGTAGCCCCAAAAGACTGGGGTGGTCTTAGACTTACGCATTTTGGATTATACTATTGGGCAAGCCAGGCCAGTAAATACTTGTGCTGGCTTATAACAGCGGAGGATTTGGGAACACTCACATATGTGCCTATTTGGCTTACTATAGAAATGGAGGTAATCACTGCTAGTGCAGTGTTCCTAAAGGTTCTTATACATATTAAACCCAGGGACCTTCCCCCTGGCCTGCGCAACTCCTTGATTGAGGTTTCGGTTAGGATTCAATCAGTTATGCTCCTTTTTAAAATATAATCATGGCCGAGACCTCACTCAATCACTTGTAGGAAATCTGAACTTTAAAATAGGTGGTAAGCCTATACCCCCCTCTTGGATACCATAGTTGGCCCTGGTTGAAGTGGGAGGGCTGTTGAGGGATGGGGTCTGTCTCACCTTGGGTGAGATTATGCAGGAGTATAATATAAACAGAGCCCTAATTTTTAGGGTTTTCCAACTCCGTCATATGCTGACCCATAACTTGAAGTCTCCTTTTGAGAATATTGAGGCTCATGCCGTGTCTAAAATCTACGCTAGCCTATACGACAGAGCTTTCTCCACCATTGATGGAGTTTCAGGATATTGGGTCTCTCAATTCCCATTGTCGGAGTTTGACTGGAGTAAGGTTTGGAAAAACTGCCATATCTATGTCACGCAAGACCAGTTGAGGATTATGCAGTTTCAGTTACTTAATAATATGTACCTTACTCCAGTCAAACTGTTTAACATGAGCAGGATTCCATCTCCCCAGTGTGTGAGGTGCCAACAGGCAGAGGGCTCCCTCTTTCATATATTCTGGGAGTGTTCCAGGGTAGCTCCCTTGTGGTCACTCATCAGACAAAAGGCTGATCCATTACTTGGTATTGAAGGGTTTTTCTCTCCAGAAATTTGTCTGGTGGGTGAGTACGCAGGGATTGAGATTAGGGACCGCAGATATTATATGGCCTTAATTGCCCTATCATTTAAGAAACTAGTGATCCAACACTGGCTGGATGCAGAGAACATATTGTATGTTGAATGGTTACAAGAGCTACTCCTCAATCTTCACACTGAGGGGATGATAGCAAGTCTGCACAATTGCCTCAAAAGGTTTGACAGAATATGAGGAAAACTACATATTCTTTATTCTTTGTAAACTAATCCAAACAAGACTGGATAACTTGGCTAGACCCACTCCTCAAGGGTAGTTCCATTTGGATGCCGGGGAGAGGGAGGAGGGTGGATGGTCAGGAGGGGTGGTGGGAGGGAGGGGATTGTTGTGAATGTCTGTATTGTCATTGATTGATTTTTGTTGTTATGTATTCAACTTGAAAATAAATAAAGCTGATTTAATTTGAAAAAATATTTATTTGACTGGGTAACTAAAGAGATAGATAAGGGGAAGGCAGTGGATATATCTTATCTGGACTTCAGTAAGATCTTTGACACTGTGCCACACAGAAGGCTAATTAAGAAACTTAACAACCTAGGGGTTGGGGAGATGGTGGTAAGCTGGGTATCAAAGTGGTTGAAAGATAGGAGGCAGAGGGATGTGGTAAATGGCAGTCACTTGGGGATGGGAGAGTGACCAGTGGCATACCACAGGGATCAGTACCAGGTCCTATCCTCTTCAATAACTTCATAAGTGACATTGCTGAGGAACTGGAGAGGAAAGGGTATCCCTTTGCAGAAGACACAAAAATCTGCAATACGGTGGACACACAAGAAGGGGTGGGGAGACTGAAAAGGGATCTGGGGAAACTTGATCAGTGATCTGTAGGAGGCAGCTAGACTTCAATGCCAGAAAGTGCATAGTCATGTATCTGGGTTGGGGAAACCTGGGGGGTTGTGTATCAGATGGGGGGAGGAACTTAGCAGTCACCAAGCAAGGGAGGTACCCAAGGGTAGTGACATCTGATGAGATTAAGGTGGCAGTGGCGTATGTCAGAGCAGTAAGTAAGGCTAACCGAATACTGAGGTGCATAGGGAGGGCAATTTCTAGCAGGAGAAAGGAGGTAGTGATGCCACTGCTTCGCTTGCTAGTAAGATCACACCTAAAGTACTGTCCAGTTCTGGAGGAGTCACCTCTGCAAAGATATTGACAGGGTGAAAGCGGTCCAGAGAGGGCTACCAAAATAGTGAGGGGATTACATGAGAAGCCATATGAGGAGAAGTTGTGGGAGCTCAACATAGAAACATAGAAATATAGACAATGGGGCTGGCACGGCGGCACTAAGGGCTGAGACACTGGACGCCACGCTTCGTGCCATGCCGGCAACCCGGGTTTGGGAGTGGACTTGGGTTATCGAGGGTCAGCAGGGGATGAGAGGATTGCACATCCAGAGGACTGTTCTCCTCTCTTGGAGAGGGTTTCCGGGGTTTCTCTGCCATTTAGCGGCTCCCGGTGGAGACCATGAGCACTACACACTGGCGGGGACTTGCAAGGGGGAAGTGATAGCGGTCGTCTGTGGGAGGGTGTGGGAGTGTGCTCTCCGTGCAGTGATGTCATTGCACATCTGCACCTCTGAGGGAAAGCAAGGAGGAAAACCCTAGCTGCCGGGGAGGTGATGGAGGGACTTGAGTGCCCAGCCCACATGCCCAATGCTGGCCCCGGCCTTATTTGACTCTCCATGGTCCCTGCCTTCTCCTGTATGGGGCCAGCGGAAGATGGGGCACACAGCAACCGATTCCTCAGTCGAGGAGGGGGGTTCAGGTGGGCAGTATCAGGCTGGGCCAGTGGTTCTCTACCTGAGAGATGCCTCAGCAGTCAGTGAAGGAGGGAGAAACAGAGTTGAAAAAGGAAAAAAAAAATATAGACAGTTCCAGTAGAAAAAGTCTACTGGTTCATCCAATCTGCCCATAAACGTTAACAAACCTAGAACCTATTGTCCATACAGGATTCTAAATTACACTACCACCCCACCCATGTTCCCTGCCCTACTGCTATCACCCTGAGCAACCACTAAGCCCTCCACTCTGCCCCAGCCATGTTTGAAACCACTGATACTTTTGATGCCCACCACATCAGGTGGCAGATTGTTCTATGGTTCCACAACCCTTTATATAAAATAAAACTTTCTCACTTCCCTCTTGAACCCCCCCCATCAATTTCCACTCATGCCACCGTATTCTTGATCTGCTACTTATGCAAAATAGTTCCTCACAGTATACCTTATTCATTCCTTTCATTAACTTGAAGGTCTCTATCATATCTCTCAGCTGTCGTCTGGCCTCCAGCAAGTACATGTTCAGTGCCTTGAACTAATTCTTGTAAGATCTGCCCTGCAGGCCCTCAGTCATTTTAGTCTAGACATGTACAGCATGTACAACATGTTTTTCCTAGAGGAGTGGAGAGGAGAGCGAGAAGGGGACATGATTGAGTCCTCTAAGTACCTCACTGGGGTGAAAAAGGTGCATGGCCTAACACAGGTTGTTATCTCTGCAACCCATATTCAAGGCCATTCACTGGACCTCATTTTCCTGCTTGGGATGGAGGTTTTTGATCTAATGGAGGAGCTGGTTGCCTGGTCGGACCACCATACTGTGAGGTTCGAATTCGAGGCACCCCCCAATAGACCTGCCCCTATGGAGATGGTACAGTACCCAACCGCCCTTTTAAGGGATTGTCCCCACAAGGTCTGATGGAGGTGCTGGGCCTATCAAGTATGATGAGTGCATGCAACGAGCTGGGGGAGCTGGTGTTGACCAATAACAGGGTTGTTACTGAAGTCCTCGACTCTATCACACCTGTCCATGTTCGACCCCTTACCTGTTGTCCAAAGTCCCCTTGGTTTGATGGGACTATCGAGAGGATGAGGAGAAAGGGTTGAAGGTTAGAGAGGTGCTGGAGGAAGTCTGGCTTGGAGGACAAACTTGTATTGATAGCCCATTATAAAGGCTATCAATCAGCAATCTCGTGAAAGAAGGCAGAGTTCCTGTTCAAGGAGATTGCTGTGGCAACTAACAGACCAGCTCAGCTCTTCTGCACAGTTGATGGGTTGTGCAATCCAGTCTGTCTTCAGTCTGGTGGAACCTTTTCACAATCAAGGTGTGAGGAGTTTGCTCTGTTCTTTGTCGATATGATTGCCTCTACCAGGTCAGAAATTCAGTCAGCACCTTTGAAAGGGCCTTGCAGTGATGGGCTGGAGATTGCAGGCAATCAGCCTGTCTGGTCTGACTTCGACCAGTTGGCTGTCATTGATGTTGTGAAGGTTATCAACTGAAAATACAACCAACAGCGTAATCTGGTTCAAGGTCAGTTGGCATTCATCTGTATCCCCCAGGTCATGCCTGAAAATAGGCAGAATTTGTCTAGTGCACTTACCCGGTCAACAAAAACTAAAAAAATAAATAAAATCTAGAGGTTGCGGCCAACCTGCTGTAGTTTGGATCCAGGCCCAACGTGCCTCCTAGTGGGGTGTGTTGATGTCATCGGCCCAGTCCTAGACAGGATAGTCCGATATTCACTAGTGACAGGGAACTTTCCAGAGCCACTGAAGGAGGCGGTTGTGAGGCCACTCCTGAAAAAAACCTTCACTAAATCTGGACTGCTGGCAAATTACAGACCTGTCTCTAACCTGCCCTTTGTGGGTAAGGTTATTGAGAAGGTGGTGGTTGCTCAACTGGAGAACCATTTAACAAGCTCAACTGGAGAACCATTTAACAACTCACAGCATCTACGATTCTCTACAGTCGGGTTTCAGGAAAAGGCACAGTACTGAGACTGCCCTTGTTCGGGTGCTAAATGGTCTCTTAGCAGCAAGGGATTGGAGAAGGCATTCCATCTTGATTCTCCTTGATCTCTCTGTGGCATTCAACTCCGTGGACCATGGGGTGCTGATGGAGTGCCTGCGGGTTTGTTGTGGACTGGCTGGTACAATCCTCAACTGGTTTAGATCAGTCCTCACTGGCAGGTCACAGAGGGTAGTGTCAGGTATTTTTTCCTTGACATTTCTGCCCCTGTCATGTGGGGTACCGTACAGCTCTGTTTTGTCCTCCATGTTGTCCACTGCCACTGGGAGACATTATACGACAGTATGGGCTGAGTTTTCAATGTTATGCAGATGATACTCAGCTATACTTGTCTTTTGCACCCGAACAGCAGGAAACGGTCTTAGTATTTAATAACTGCCTAGATGAGATCCAAGACTGGATGAGGGCCAGCTGGTTGAAGTTAAAGCCAGACAAGACTGAGATACTGGTGCTAGAATCTGGTCACAAGGGGGCAAACAGGACAGGTTTCTGGGCTAAGGCTTGGGGACTCCCAGCTGCTCACCTCAGATCAGGTGAGGGATCTGGGCTTTATTCTAGACTGGTTTGACACTCAAGGCACAGGTGTCAGCTGTGGTCCGAACCTTGTTTTTCCATCTGAGGAACATCACCTGGATTAGACACCTGACTCCCCCTGGGGATCTGCCTGCTCAGGTACATGGTTTTGTGACCTCTTGCCTAAATTACTGCAACTCCCTGTACCTAGGGCTAGCGCGGGTAGATCTTTGCCAACTGCAGCTAGTGCAGAATGTGGTGGCCAGTTTGTTGACCGGCCTATGTAGGTCGAGCCATATTACACCTGTGCCTCGCTATCTGCATTGGCTACCTGTTAGGTGGAGGATCTCCTTTAAGGTTGGTTTGCTGACCTGCAGTATAAAGTCCTAAGTGGGCAGGGGCCCTAGCTACCTGCAAGACTTTCTGTGCCTCTACTGTCTCCTCTGCCCACTCAGCTCCTCTGACAAGGAATTGCTGGAGATTCCCAGAGTCCAGTTAAAGACATCTGGGGCTCTCACGTTTGCCTTTGTAGCCCCAACCCTGTGGAACTCTCTACCCCACCAGACTAGAGAGTGCCAGACCATAGACCAATTTAAATCTGAATTAAAAACACAACTGTTTAGATAGGCATTCCCTGAAACAGTCTAATGTCAATGATATACAAGTAAGATGTATTACTGTTTTAGAGTTTATAGTATTGTATTGTATGTATTGATATGTTTTATGTACTGTAAAGTGCTTTGATTCACCAGAGAATTGCGCTATACAAATGGAGATTGATTGATTGATTGATGATGGGAATCTCTCTAAGTGGAGGAGGCATACCAGAACACAAGGACATGCAATGAAACTTGAGGAGGGGGAGTTTAAGAGGGATGTGAGAAAATACTTCTTCACAGAAAGCGTGGTGGTCACCTGGAACAGCCTGTCAAAAGAGGTGGTTGGGGAGAAAGCACTGGCATGCTCCAAGCATGTGTGGGATAGGCATATGGGCATAAAAGGTGGAGGAAAAAGAGGAGGTAGGGACATCTGTCACCAAACTGTGTCCAAGGTGTAGAAATTGACAAGGAAAACAGGACAGACTAGATGGGTCTACTGGTCCTTTTCTGCCATCAAATTCTGTTTCTGTATTTCTATGTTTTGTACCTGAACTTGACTTGCAGCAGGTCTTCACTGCATGGTGAGTGCTCAAGCTCCTATTGTACCTCTCTACTGTGGCTGTAGTTTCATGACTTAAAGAAGTGCCAGCATGTGTGGTTTGAGGGGATGAAAGTCTGATAGAGGGGAGGTAATTCCATTGGGTGGCAAGGTGGATAGAAAAGGCAGACTGAGCAATAGTAGATTTTTATAGAGGATATGGATGGATCGAGAGAGTAGGAAGGCTGGATGGGAGGAGTGAGAAGAGAAGGGGAAACAGTGATAAGCTAGTATTTCATCAGGAAGGAAGAGCAATGCAAGAGGCAACATGCCTCCAGGTAGAGGAGAGAGATGGTCAGCATACAAAGAGCATTGATGGGTTAGAGGTGGAACATTAAGAGAAAAGTGACAAAGAGTGGCAAAGGGGGTCTAGTCTGACAAGTATGGACTTTGGAGCAGCACTGTAAATGATGTCCATATAATCAAACACCTGCATGATCATCTTGAGTATGGTCTTATGGCGGTTGGTAGTAGAAGGCAGAACTTACTATGGTACAATGTGCCAAGCTAACGGTGGAGTTTTTTGCACATGGTGTCAACATGAGTAGTAAAACTCGGGTTCTGATCCAGCCACATAGTGAGATACTTGAAGTGGGTCACCATTTTGGTCATAAAGACTGCCGTGTGATGGAGACTTGCTAGTCTCTACCTAGTGACAAATGTCATGGAGACTATTTTTTTGAAATTCAGTGATGGCTGGTTTGCACAGAATCAACACTAGATGTTGTCAAAGTCCTGCTGGAGTCATAGTTCAAGCTCAGGGAACTGAGGCATCAGAGACAAAGAGTACTGTGTCATCTGCATACATATAAATGGAAGAGGAAACTTATGGAAGAATAGTCATTTAAGAAAATGCAGGAAAGAATATGGCCAAGAATGGAGCTCTGAGGGACACCATGCTTGATGGGCAGAGGGTTAGATAGGGTTTCACCAGCTTGGACTGACTTGATGGTCTAAATAGTTGAAGTGGAACCACCAAACTGCCAGGTCAGACAGTCTTTCCCCACCCCCCAATGTATCCAGAGTAGGGAGCTGGACACTGTATCAAGAGCTTTAGTCAAGTTGATGAAAATGGTTGTGGTGATTTGGCCCTCATCCATGTCTTTCAGCACAGTTGGAGACCTAACTGAAGCCAAACTGGAAGAGAGGGGAGAAGAAGGAGGAGAAGTCAAGTTAAGAGAAAAGCTCAGAGAACACAAATTGTTCTTGCACTTTAGTGAGGACAGGGAGGAGGGAGAAGGGATGGTAGTTCCCTAGGGAGCAGAAATTACCTCCTTTGTGGAGGGAGAATGCTTTAGCTTGCTTTCAGGCTCAAGGGGCTGTCTTTTTTTCATCCAACAAATTTGTATTTTTGGCAGTCATCCAATGAGTAGACAATGAGTAATAATGCATGAAAACAAAATTCTAGTATATTTTTAAAATTTTGAGAGGAATATCATAACAAAAGCATTTTGCTCTTTGGAAATAATATGCTTTTATTTAATGTCCAACAAACAGCTGAAATGAAAGACGATCCAACAAAATAAAATTCCTTTTCCACGTCATACTGAAGTTATTTTATTTGCCAGCTCACTGGCACCTAGCAACCTTGGGCATCCTTTTTTAGCATGTATTTTATTATAGCATATCCTTAGAGCTTCCTGTACAAACATCATACATTTTTGGTTTAAGATCTATATAAACATATATACATCAATCCCCTCAACGTGCGAACAGCGCCCACCCCCAACACCCGACCCAATCCCCGACATGTAGGTACCAAATACAAACTTCCCCATTACCCTGGTGGTCTAGTGGCCCCCCACCTGGCAATGCCCAACCTCCCCTCTTCCACCCCAACCCCTTACAGGCTGGTGACTGGCACAGCCCACCTCTCACCACCACAGCCAGCCGCCGACTGAATATGAATGAGCGCATACTACTGTACTGTACATACGCGCAGTGTGCTGTGCACACATGTACAGCACAGTAGGATGTGGTCATTCATGTTCAGTAGGTGGTTGGCCACGGTGGTGAGAGGTGGGCTGTGCCAGTTGTCGGCCTGTAAGGGGTCCGGGTGGAAGCGGAAAGATTGGGCAATGCCGGGTGAGGGGTTGGGGGGGGTCACTAGACCATCAGGGTAATGGGGAAGTTTGCATTTGGTGCCTACATGTCGGGGATTGGGTTGTGGGTTGGGGTGGGTGCTGTTTGCACATTGAGGGGATTTGGGGCTTTCAACCTATTTTGGGGAGTTGGGGGAACATAAAGCCCAGAGGGTCTGTATAAAAATATTGGGGGGATCGGGGGGCATGAAAAAGCCTGGAGGGGCTTTAACCAGGGATTGGGTGTCAGGGGGCATGGGCATGCCCTGCAGGTCTTTACAGACTTGGGGTTGTGGTGTGGGGACTGCATGTACTGGGGGATGGATAGAGGCACATTTGTGCAACCCCTGGAGGGCATAACGTCCACATATACCAGCTAAAAGCTGATGTAACTGTACTTTGGCGGATGTCCTCCAGGGGTTGTTTGAGAATAGCGAACTGGGGGACTTGGTTGCTGCCCTATTAACTGCTGCTGTAAACCCCCTAGCATCACGTTGCAGGAGTTTAGGGCGTGACTGGTGGCGTAAGTCCACTTTGGTGCAAGCAGCCTGCGGCATGTCACAGGATGCTTTGCAGAATACCAGTTGTCACAACTGCTGGCGTGAATTGCTACTCGCGTCATTTTCTTTTGGCGCAAGTAACTTTACACCAGACGTAACGCTTTGAGAATCAGGCCCATAATTTTGATATCCTGAAACCACTTTTCTGAAGGAACTCCATGTAAGGCTTGCATCACACATATGAAGAAGGACAGAACCATAATATTTATTACTTGGATGCATCCCCATAAAGAGATCGATAGGTTTTGCCATAGGTTTCATTTTTTCTGGATTTTTTGTTTTACTATATTGTAATTTATTTTTATGGTTTCTTCAGTTTTGTTTTTAATAATGATTCCTACATATTTAATTTGATTTACCTTAGAAAAACTTTCTAAATTACCATATTCTGTGGTTGGACTACCTTCCTTTAGTTGCATTATCATCGATTTCTGCTGGTTCAGTTGGCATCCAGATATATTTGAGAATTCTTGAATTATGTGCATTAATGTTTCTATGGAGTCTTTTCTTTAAATAGTATCAAGGTATCATCTGCAAAGGCACTAAGCTTATATGTAGTGTTGTCCACTTTAATACCTTTTATATTAGTTTTTTTTCTTATTTGCATCAGCAATGGCTCTATGCATGATGTAAACAATATTGGAGAGAGGAGACATCTCTGATGCACTCCATTCCACATCTCCATCTCTTTGGTGATATTCCCATTAATTGAAAACTTTAGTTTTGGATTTTATATGATAGTTTTATTATTGTAAGATAATTCTTAGGTGTGCCCTATCTCTCCAACATCTCAAACATATATTGTCATTGTATCAGGTCAAATGCTTCGGTTACATCTCGCTCCAAAGCATAATAATTGTCTGGTAACTTTTGTACATATTGTAGTAATAATTGTACTTTTTTGATAGCCGTAGCTCTGGTTCTACCCAAAATGAATCCTGATTGGTCTTCATCAATAGAGGTGGGGAGGGCTGCCATCATCTTATTTGCACTTATTTTAGCAACAATTTTATTATCAGAATTCAAATGCGCTATAGGTCTACAGCTTTAATTTTGATTTTGTGGTTTGCTTTCTTGATGAATTAGAATTATAGTTGCCCTGTTCATAGACTCAGGGAGAGCTCCCCCCTCCTCTGTTGCTTCCTGTATTATTGTGTGGATTCGTGGCGCTAAACGTTAATTAAAGTGTTGGTAGAATTCATTTGTGAATCCATCTGGGCCTGGACTTTTATTCTTAGGAAGTTTTTGAATTATTAATTTAGTATTTTCCAAAGTAATTGTAGCATCCACTATACTGAGTTTCTGAAATGTTAGATCTTTAATAAATGTATTTATATTTGAATGATTTGTGTATTCATCGTTTTGGTAAATTCCCTTTATAGTATTTTACAGTTATTTCTTGTAATCCTTCCCAATCACAAATTGGTAATCCCTCTTGGTTTAATAAAGTTCCTATTGCATTTTGTTCTTTTGATTTTTGAAATAAACTTGCTAATAATTTTCCTGTTTTATATCCCTCTAGATATCTGGCTCTTTTAACCCTCTTAATATTTGTTATTGTTTCTTTAGTTACTAAGTTTTATAGTTGGAGTTTGCAGTTGTGCCACTCTTTAATATTTTTTTTTCATTATCTTGTGTTATTAATTGATTCAGTATTTTCATTTTTTGTTCTTGTCTATACTGATTGTCTTTTTTCTTTGCATTTATCCATGTCTAATAGAATATTATCACACATCTAATTACTGCTTTAAAAGCATCCCATAATGAGTACACTGGCCGTTGTCCTGAATAATTGTAATACCAGAATTCCCATATCGCCGTATGAATTTTGGTATTGGATTCTTATTTTAATAATTCATTATTGAATACCCATCTACTTTTTTATTACTATTAGTTCTGGGAAGAATGTTAATTTCTATTGTTGCGTGATCTGTTTATACTATAGACCTGATTGCCACTGTACAAACCATTGACATCATATTTTTTGTGATGAAAATGTAGTCTAGTCTTGAGACATTATGATTTCCGTGGTCAATGTGTATAAATTCCTTTACATTGGGATTTAGTTCAAGCCATGGATCTGTCAAGCTACCATATGTTCTTTGAGGAAATTGTTCAATTCTTTTGATATTTTAGTATACATTTTTTTTTTATCCAGATATGGATTTAGTAAAGAGTTGAAGTTCCCCATAATTATAATATTACTTGCCTGTATTTCTGAAAGGCCAGTTGTAATTATGTCTTGGAACTTTTTAAATTCAGTGAAGGGTCCATAAACTGAGAACTATTGTAATGTTGAAATTGTTTTGTATTAGTCTTTTAATTAAAATTACCCTTCCATCATTATCTGACCACTGTTATTCTAGTTTAAAGTTTAAGTTTTTCCTAATTAAAATAGCTACCCCTTCCCAGATTTTTTACTGCCTGCTGAAAAAAAGAGGTGCAACCCAGTTCCTTGTCAGTTTTTTGGATTCAAGAATATTAAGATGTGTCTCCTGTACAGCTACGTGACTTTAATTTATTTAAGTAGGTCATAATCCTGGCCCTTTTGATTGGCATGTTTAGGCCATTCACACTGAGGGAAACACATTTAACCCTTGCTGTGCCACAGACTGATATATCAGTCCAGAATTCCTATACATTCTAGTTCTGTCAGCAACCAGACGGTTAAACATTGCATTATTTGTCATCATCCTGTAAATCAAACAACTTTTGATAAACATAACACCTTGTGCAAATTAATAATGTACTTTCTTTCTCCTATTACATAAGTTCAGCCTTTTTTAACCACATAATGTCATCCTTAACCACCTTGCCATCCTTATCTTGTAAAGTAACCCTTCCCCCCCTTATTTTTCCATTTCTCAAAAAAAAAAAAAAAAAAAAACGTTATCATTGGTTTCTTCTCCTTGGTCTTTTTTGAGATTGGTTAAAAGAAAAACATACCCGCTGCCCAGTGGGGCTGACTATACTCCCCATGATCATGAACTGACATCCCACCGCCTTTCAGTCCCTAGCTTCCTAACTAAATGTACATCTTTAATTGTTATTGTAACTAACTGGACTTGGTTTCTTCAGTGATTTTACAAAAACAGTTTGGATAGTTTTTTTATTCAGTAGTTCATTAGCTTCTTCAGGTTAATTGTAAATGTGATATATGCCATTGATTGTTGCATGCAATTCCGCTAGGTAAATGACTGATGCTTTGAAGTTATCCCAGAGTTTCTTCTTCTAGAAAGTCATACTTCCTTCTCTCCTGCATTATCTTGCTGGGTAAATCATTATAAAGTGATATGCTGGCTCCCATTTATTTTCTTGTACACTGCTGCCATAAGCATTTCTTTATCTTCTGAGTGAAAATATTTGGCAATGATCAGCCTAGGTGACCCTTGAGTGTTGTTTGCACCATACATTCTATGAATCCTGTCTATATCAAACTTAAGGAGCTGGTGTACTTCTTAAAACTAATATTAGATTTTAAAAGCAGCCAACCATTACCTTTTATAACAGAGGTACTTTTAATTTTCCCTTTGTTTAATTAGAGGATGTTTTGCCTCTGTTAGTAGGTGTGATGTGTGGAGCAGCACATATGCTGGCAGCTGACATACAGTATCTTGCTCTACTGCCCCACACTACATCATCAGCATTATGATCTCACTGACTGTGACATCACTGCTACTTAGGAACAGCAAGTGAGTGACTGCCAGGTCATTCACCTGTGATGTCACTGTCAGTGAGACATAATGCTGATGATGAAGTTTGGGGCAGTAGAGTCAGATATGTTAGCTGCCAGGCTAAGAGCTGTTCCACACATACAGTGCAATATTATGACATAGAATATTTTCATTTCATTTCATTTTTATTGGTTATACTGGAAAGGCATGTGAGCATTGCTGCCCATTTACACAAGTGCCCAGTTACATACAACAATCATGAGACGTGACATAGGCTAAAACATTTAACTTACAGCAAGAGTGAACACAATGGTACATAAAAAAATCAGGACACTATAGACTAAAGGACAAACCATGAACTAACCAACACCCGCTCCAGGAGACACAGTGCTGCCTGGATTTCTCCCTCTCTGATCCAGCAACTGTAGCAGTGGGATAACCTGTGGCACATTGCTGTTGAGTCCGGCAGGACAGCTGACAGGCAAGCCTATAATGCCGCTCGCAACCAATGCACCTGGGCCATAAGGCAAGCCTTGGCCAGTTACTATCAAACAGCCTTGACCTCATCCTGGGGCTCTGCCCGAGCTTTCTGGGATAACATAAAGGAGCTTAATGGGAAGACCCGACCCCCCCCAGATGGCTATTAATGGCACAATTAATACTGACCTACCACATGTTGCTGAATGCCTCAACACATTTTCTGACCTAAGTGCAGTCCTTCCTGCCCACTTCTTTGACCCTATCCATGCATCCAACCACCCAGCTATTTCCCGACCCCCCATTTCTCTTCAGGACCATCTCTCCCTATGACACCAAGCTACTCCTCCAAAAAGCCCTCTCCTCCCACAACCCAAGCTGTGACCCCCTTGACTCCAGGATACTCTGCCTGACACTAGATGTCATGTTAGCCCCCCTAACTGACCTCCTTAACTGATCCCTATGCCTTGGCCAATTCCCGAGTGCATGGAAATTGGCTGAAATTACCCCTATCCACAAAAATGGAGACCACACATTACCAAACAATTACAGACCTATCTCCATCCTCCCCCCCAAAGCCCTGGAAAAAATAGTATCCACCCAACTCGTGAATTAGCTGTCCAAGTACAACATACTATGTCCAGAGTAGCATGGCTTCCGCCCTGGTCACAGCACCACTACAGCCCTATTACAGTCCTCCCACCAAATACACTCTGCACTTGATGCTGGGGAGATTTCTGGGGCAGTGTTCATTGACTTATCCAAGGCCTTTGACACTGTGTGTCACCCACTAGACTCCCTCCATCAGCTGGGCTTCTCATCTGGTCCTCTGGCCTGGTTCTCCAGCTACCTCCAGGATAGATCCCAATGGGTCAAATTAAATGGTATCCTATCAACTGCCCTACCTGTACATTCTGGGGTCCCTCAAGGCTCCATCCTGGGCCCCACATTGTTCAGTCTCTTTTTAAACACCCTCCCCAGCTCCTGCACAGGCAAAATGCTTCTATATGCCGATGACACAGTCCTCTTTGCCTCACACCCCGACCCATTCACACTCCAGCGCTCCCTGCAACTCACCTTCAGCCAAGCTGAAAAGTGGTTCCTTGACCATCGTCTGTTTCTGAACCTCAAGAAGACAAAATCTATGATTTTTGCACACCACCAAAGTAACTCCAGAAATGCTCCCCTTTGCATCATTCCCAGCACCCTCCACCCCCTTGAACAGGTATCAACATACATATACCTGGGCATCACCTTCGACTCAGCCTTCTCCTTCCATGCCCATCTTAACTCTTTGTCCTCTGCCAAGAATACCCGGATTGGACTCCTCTACCACCACAAAGACTGCCTCCCTGAGTTTGTCCTGTGGCTGGCTATCACTTCCTCCATCCTGTCTTTGGTGGATTATGGACTCCCTGCCTATGCAGCTGCTGACCCCACTGCCCTCACCAAAGTCCAGACCTCTATCAACAAAGCCTGTAGGCTCCTGACTGGGGCCCCCAGCAGAGCTATCACATGCCAGCTCTACTCTGCCTCAGACATACTCACTTTTGAAGAATGCCTGCAATACCACACCTGTACACTGGCAAAAAAGGCTCTACTTGGGCTCTGCCCCCAAGGAGTCACTGCATCCCTTCAATGGGCCTCCCATTCGGTCATCACCCACAATACTACCAAAGCCACCTTCCAGGTGCCTAGAGCTAGGACCTTACTCACCCAAAGGGCTTTTCACTACAGAGCAACTTCCTGGTATAACTCCCTAACCACCCACATTACAAACATCTCCAAAATTGGCCCCTTCAAAATCGCCCTACGCAAACACCTCACTGACACTCAGAGCTGTAAATGCCCATTTTAGGGTTGTCCGAGAGCGCTGTTCTGAACCAATCTGTCACTTACAGTATTATGTATGGCTAGTTTACTTCGAATAGCTTGATGTAGTCTGTACACCACGCACTGTAACCTGCGTGCTCCACTGAGACACTAAGTAGCTTAGTTTTGTATGCTGTTCTATATCTCACCCATATTTGCCCTCTGAAATGCCTTGCTTTGTATGCTCTTTTGTATCTCACCTGTATTGTTCTCCACTGTCTTGCTTCACAAATATGTTGTCTCCCCTCCCTGTGACGAGGTGCCTTTGTAAATGAGTCTTTGACTCAAAGGTTTGTAAATCTGATTTGTGAATTAAATAAAAAAAAATTAACAAATAACAAAGGTGACATTAAGCATTCAGTGAGGGTTTAACAATAATATAATATAACAGTGGGAAACAAAAAAGATTTAAGTGCAATCTAAACAAGCCTAGGTGGATTAACAATATTACAAGTGCTAGAAAGAAAGGGTAAGAGCCAGAAGTGGATAACCAGAGGGTGAGAGGAAAACAGCACAGAAGAGAAGTCAGATTAGGGCTGTGAGCAGGTGCAGGAGTAGGTGAGGGAGACATGTCTCCTGATATTGTGTTTGAAGGCATTTGTGGAAAGACAGAGTTTTAGTTCTGGAGGGAGAGAGTTCAAGAGCTTGGGTCCCATAAAGGAGAATGTTTTCTGGCCTTGAGTGGTCTAGCAGAATGGAACAGTGAAAGAGAGAGTAGAGGACAGTCTAGTGGTCCTAGTGGTGGTGGCCATCTGGAAGAGAGAGGTGAGACAATCGGGGAGCAACCCACCAGAGAGTTTAAAGAAGAAGGTGGCCATCTTGAAGTTGAGGGGGGCCTCAAGGGAGGGCTGACCGGTGAGCTTATAAAAGTCACAGTGGTGTATTGGTGGACTTTTTTGATTGTGAGGCTAGTGTGAGCATCGAAATTGAGGTGGCTATCCAAGAGTAAGCCAAGGTACTTGAATTCACTGACTCTTTCAATGGAGTTACCAAAGTTGTTATAGAGGGAGAGGTCAAAGTCTGGGGGTTTGTGGGGGCTGGAGAAAACCATGAACTCAGTTTTTTTGGAGTTGAGTACTAGACCTTTGGACAGGAAGCAGGTGTGAAGTCTGCTGAAATTGAATTGGAGTTTGTTAATGAGAGCGGTAGGGTTTTTGTCCTGACAGAAAAGGGCTGCATCATCAGTATACAGAATGAATTTGAAGGAGGTGCAGCTGTCAGGGAGGGAGTTAACAACCAGAAAGAAGAAAAGAGGGCCCAGGATGGACCTTTGAGGGATGCCATATTTGATAGGGCAGGATTTGGAGAGGACACCACCAATAATGATGCAGTGGGATTTACCTGTTAGGTAATCCTTGAACCAGAGGCAGACCTCAGGTGAGAAATGGAGGCTAGCCAGGGTATGGAGGAGGACTTCATGATCAACGAGGTTGAAGGCTTTGGTGAGGTCTATGAATGCAGCACCAGTGTAGAGGCCTTTGTTGTTGGCTTTGTCTATGGGGTGCGTGAACTTGATGAGGACAATTTCAATATTGTGGCAAGCACAGAACCCATGCTGGGCCTTTGTGAATAGGTTATATTTGGAGAGGAATTCTGTGGTTTGCCTGTGGACCACTTTCTCTAAAATTTTGGAGAGAGGGGCAAGGAGGGAGATAGGATGATAGTTGAATACTAGATCCTTGGAACTGGATTTGAGAAGAGGTTAGTTAATGGCACACTTCCATGCTTTCAGGAAGGACTCCTTGCAGAAGGAGTGGTTGAAGATGTTAGTAAGAGAGATGACCAGGGAGTCACAGACAAGACTGAGAACTCTGAAGTCAATATCGTTGGTGCCCTTGGATGGTCTTGGGTCATTTGTTCTAATTAACTTGACCACTTCAGCAGGGGTTAGGTCCCTGAAATGGAAGTTGGGGTGAAAGACTGGGTGGGGTGTGTGGAGGTAAGCGGGGTAGGAGTGGAGCTGGGCTTGTACTGATTGAGGTCACTGGTGTATTTATTGAAAAGTGAGGCTATTGCACTTGGCTCAGTGATGGTTGTCCCTTCAGAGGTGAGACAAATATGTTCTTTGGAAATTCCTCTACCAATAAGGTTAAGAATGTTCCAGGTTCTCTTAGGGTTCCCCCTGGGCAGCACGTTGTTTTTCCAGGATGAAGGTGGATTTAGCAGATCTTGTGGAAGATTTGCACCTGTTCCTTAGGGTTTTGAAGTCTTGGAGGAGTTGGGAGGTTTTGTGTCTTCTGTACAGCTTCCATGCTTGGTCCGTATCCCCTCACTAGTTTGAGAAGCTCGGAGATGACCCATTCTTGGCTAGAACCCTTGACCAGATTTTCTTAAGCAGGATGAAATGACTGCCGAGGGTAAGGAGCTTATTGCTAAAGGTTTTAAGTGCTTTGCAGACGTCTGAAATGTTTTCAGTGAAGGACCAGTCTTGGGCTAGGGTGGCTTTGGAAAACTCAGAGGCATCCAGCTTCTTCAATTGCCTGGTTTGGATGAATTTGTGTGGATGGGGGGGTGGTGTTTTTGTGGACCAATAGCAGAAAACAGCACAGTGGTCACTGACTGAATTGGGAAGAACTTCAGAGAAAGTGACAGGGAAGGGGTGAGAGACCAGGACCAAATCGATGAGGGACTGAGATCCAGTCTTTTAGTTGATTCTGGTAGGTTCAGTGATGAGCTGGTGGAGGCCAAGGCCAAGTGAGGATTCCTTGGTGGAGTCACAGTGAGGGGGCAGCCAGTTTAGGATGAAATCCTGTAGTATGATTCAATCTCTCCCTTGGGGAAAGGAGATTTTGAGATAGAGGAAGAGGTCAAGATCACGGGGTGAGGAAGAAGGTGGCAGGTACACCACGCTGACTGACCATTTTATCTGCTCCAAGGAGAAGGTTAATTGAGATGGTCTCAAGGGAAGAGGTGGGAAGTGGGGGGTCGAATTCGATGGTAAGGAGGTGATCAGTAACCCAGATGAGGCAGCCTCCCCCATGCTTCTCCACCCTGTCTTTTCTAAAGACTGAGTAACCTTCAAGGAGGATTTCATTGGGGGAGATGTCCTCCTTCAGCCAGGTTTTGGTGAAGGCAATGACTTGAAAAGCGTTAGCTGTTGCCCAGAACTCAATTAAGGTTTTTTTGCCAAAAGGCTTTGCATGTTAAGGTGAGCAAAAGTGAGCTGTTTAGTGGGTTTGGGGGAGGAGTGAGGGGTGTAATCAGTAGAGGGTGTGGGGCCATGGTTGGGGTGAATGGAGCCTGAGATGAGGAGTAGTAGGAGTAAGAGCCTTAAATTCCTGTGGTTCAGAAGCGAAGACAGCTTGGTGGAGTATAGCCTGGTGTAGTGATGGGTGAAAAAGATATGGCTGTGGTAAGAAGGAGAGAACTCATGGAACAGGCAAAGGCTGATGAAGGGGCTTGCATGGGAAGGGGCAGCGATGGATTTGGAAGCACAAGTGGGGGGTGGGGAAGGAAGGGGGAAAGAAGGTGTGGGGTGAGGGGGGAGTGAGAGAAAGGAGGAAGGTGTGACCAGAATTTTGGGGCAAAACTGAACTGGGGAGGGGCAGGGTGAGGGGAGTCGAGCAAAATGGGGCAGAGGGGAAGAACAAGGAGTGAGAGTAAGTAAGGGAGGTTGAACTGCTTGGAGCACTCCATGCTGGTAGACAGAAACACGGAAGGTGACAGAACAGTAATAAGTGAGGGAATAGGAAAGTAGGGTAAACTAAAGTTGAGTGTGGTAGAAGAAACTATGCTCGGGTTAGAGAAGTGGTTAGGCACTGTTAATGGGAGACTTTTGGAAGGAGCGTGTGATTAAGGAAGGGTAGTCAGCAGTACTTGTCAAATCTGAGCATGAGAGAGGACCGCCCCTTTAAGAAATTGCAGGAGAGGACAACCCCTTTAGGAAGTTGCTGTAATTGACAAGTATAAGGACTCAGGGGGCGGGGATCAGTGTGAAAGTGTATTTAATAAAGGACGGAGGTGGAGGTGGGTTGAAAAACAGTCCAGAGAGCAGTAGTACAGCAAGGCAGTGGCTGAGCTGTGATTTGAAAAAGGCGCCTAGAGCACTTTCTCGATGGGGATCTATGGCGTTCAATCAGGAGGTGGCCATAGTCTCCAGGAGCCAGTCAAATTATGGGGATTAAAGCCTGGCAGCTCATGGCTAGGAGTTGACTGATCGTACTTGCTTTCCTTGGTCGGGGAAGGCGGGTTGGGTGTGTAGGTGCGGCTGCCAGCAGGGATCAGCGCTGGGGCCGCTCAGCTGAAGTGGAGAGCCTGATTTGGGCTTGTGGCTGCTTTCATTGGTTGGGGGGGGGCAGGCTGGATGTGGAGGTGTGGCCGCTGGCAGGGATCAGTGCCAGCTGATGAGCAAAAGGAAAAAGAAAAATACTTCAGAAATAAAAATTTACCACTGACTACTACTTAAAATATGTGTTATTTTCCTGTCTGCCTGTTTTGGCTCCACTAGCTTTTTAATGTTAGCAGTGTCTGTGTCCAAATATTCTGCTGCTATTTGTGCAAAATACTTTTTCAGGGGCTTTTGTGCATCCCATAATTCTAGGGCACCCACTATTCGAATATTTTTGCATCTTGCCTGAGCCTCAAAGTTTATCAATTTGTCTCTTTATTCTTTATTTGCCTTTTCTATATTTTTAAAATCTCTTTTACATTGTGCCATTCTATCTTCTAGGTCTGAAATGCATTGCTGCGCTTGTAGTACCTATCTTAATTTCCTTGTTTTCCTCCATTACTTGTTGGACTGTTTTCTGAAAAGTATCTATTTTTATCTCTAGATGTTCAATTTTTTGGAGTTTCTTTTCCACATTCTCCAGCCTACTTAGCATTAATTTAGCCCATACAGGACATTCATCTTCCTCTAGTTCCTCGTCTAGCTTATTAGTACCCTGAAGGGGGCTAGTTTTGTTCTCCTTTCATGAACTGTGTTGGCTCCTCATTAGCTTTTAATTTTTTCTGCTTTATTGTTTTACATTTCTACCATTCCTTTGTTCCTTTATTGGGCTACTATTTTCTCTGGAGGATTTTTCACTTTGTTCTAATAGCTTCAAAAACTCTATATCTTCCACATTTTGGTTGCTTTGCCCCTCAATTACTTTTAAAAGATAACATTTGAAAACAGTACCTGTGTTTGAAGTGTTGGCCTGCACAGACATCTCGACTGTTTCCTGATCTCCTGCCATAGTTGTTTTTTTTGCATTCCCATCAGCAGGTTTTCCCATCTCCTTCGTTATTTCAACAGCCGTTTTCACTGGTGTGAAATTCAAAGTGTTTGTTTGTCCCTCATCATCTATGAAGTTTTCTCCTTTGGCATTTCTCTTTCCGTGACGGGAAGATTTGCCTGATTCTCCATTTCATTATCGGGTTCCTCTGGTAGGCTGGTCCTATTTTTTGACGTGCTAGCATCCTCAGTTGTGCTACTCTGAATCAATTCTTCCTCAAGTGTCTCCCCTTTGGTCTCACTAAGTAAGACATTCTTCGTTATTGCTTCTGTCTGTTTGATGCGCATTAATTTAAAAGTGCTTGCCTGCTCATTCAGTTCATCTGTTTCTAGTTCCACATCTGGGATGCTGCCCCTGTTTGATTTTTTTTCCCAAAAGATTGGGGCCGTAACTTTAGCAGCTGGTTTTCTAGCCTCTCTTTTTGGCAAGTTCGGAGAACTTATCTCCTCTGACACTGCAGACTCCTGTGAGAATGTTATTTGATTACCTTTTGCAGCTACTTTAGTTTTGGCTGCTTTAGTTCTTGTTTGCATGTCCAACACTTTTGATACCTTGGAAATTCCTTTAGCTGTCAATGTTTTCACACCAACTTGGTGTTTCCTTAGTGTCATTATGAACCCGTAGCTATGGGAAAAACTTCCAGATATTTTTTTTGTTATTTTTGTTTTCTTCTTTCCCAGAAGTTGTTGAGTCGTTCTCCAGCATTACATTTTTATTTTAGTGTTTGTTTTTGCCAGCTAGGAACTGAAGCGTGTTAACATACTAGGCAGGGAGCCAATAGCGAGCTACTCCTTGCAGCTTGATGTGTCTCCAGTTTGAATGTATGCTCCTCGTTCCCCTCCCCAGAATTAGGTACCAGGCTCAAGGGAATGTCTTGAGTTGAAAAGTATGATTTAGGAGAGCAGAGAGGGGGCAGTGATGGCCAGAGCAAACAGATAGAGGAGATCGGTATCCAGGCCATCAGTGCTGTGTCTCTTGGAGGGGCTGACTGAAAGAGCCAGGCAGCAAGGGCTGCCCCAGTAGAGAAGTAGAGAATGAAAAAGTGGGGATGGAAGTGGAGGTAAGGGATGGAGGGGAGATAGAAAGGGGAAGGGAGAGGGAAGAGGGTGCAGAGGTGAAGGAAAAAAAGTGAAGGCCTTTGTGACCTTATTGGGGGGGCAGAGAAAGTTGAATTATCTGGTTTGAGGACTGGGTCATTGACTGGGAAGGGGGATCAAGAAGTGAGTGAATAACCTTTCAGAACTTCTTGAGGGAGTTAAGGTTGCTGTGAACATTTGTTTTTCCAATTGTTTAACCAGGAGTGGCACACTCAGCTGAAAGCTTGTTTACAGGTGTGACCGGGAAGCACAGGGAAGTTAAGTGACTTGCTCAGGGTCACACAGTATATGAACGTGGGGGCTATGGGATT
This sequence comes from Neoceratodus forsteri, assembly GCA_016271365.2. NCBI lineage: Eukaryota > Metazoa > Chordata > Ceratodontiformes > Ceratodontidae > Neoceratodus > Neoceratodus forsteri. The sequence goes on from CM028132.1 coordinate 459,120,467, forward strand.
CAAACCCAGGCCTCCAGATCTGTAGCTCAGAGCCTTAAACCACTGTGTTATACTGCCTCCCATGTTGGTGGCAACATCATTTTAGTTACCCTCTCTAGTGGCCTTGCTGTATCCCTTCAAGCCCTTGAGGGAGCCTCAGGCTTTGCAGAGGTGACAAGCAGTCACAGTATTTGAGAAAATTGGTGAGCTCTGCCAAGATCTGGGGAAGGTGTGAACTGGGGACACAAAGACCTTATAAGGGGAGGTGTGTTTGTCCCAAGTAGTGAAGAATGTGGATTGGAGGTAATACTGATCATCATCATCTGTTTCTGTGGAACAGAGCTGTGACTAGTCAGTAATCCCAAGACTGCCTATTAAGGAGAAGAGATCAAGGGATCTAAGTAGCCAAAACCAGTTGCACTGTGGAAAGGAAATGGGGCTTTGCTCTTCTCATGCTTAATGATCAGGAGTAAACATTTCATAAATATCATTAAACATTTAAACCTACCTGTGACTCAGTTTTGCATATGGGAACAGTCAACAACTATGGATAATCTGTATCAGCTTTCAGTACCAGGAAAATAAGGAACTTGAGTGGATAGACAACTAGTATTGGAACCCACTCGACAGGGAGCAATCTTAGACCTGGTTCTCTTAAATGGAGATGGAGAGAGGATCACAGATGTAGAAGTGGGTAACCATCTGGGAACTCGCGACCATCGAACAGTATGGTTCTCAATAAACACAGCAATAGAGTCAAGCCATACAAAGGCAAAACTACTGGACTTTAGGAGGGCTGACTTTGCCAAAATGGGTGTGTGCCTAAGGAATGCACTAGCAAATGGGTAGGAAGGAGGGGTGGAAAAACAATGGGGAATAATAAAAACTGCCATCACAGAGGTAACAAGCCTTTGTGTGAAGCAAATAAAACAAAACGATGTAAGAAACCACTATGGTTCTCAAAGGAGATAGCAGTGAAGGTTCAAGAGAAAAAGAAAGCATTCAGAAAGTACAAGGAATCCCAGAAGGAGCAGGGCAGAGAATTGTATCAGTTAAAACAAAAGGAAGCTGGGAAGGCAGTCAGAACAGCAAAGGCCCGAACCGAGGAAAAGATAGCCCACTCAGTTAAGAAGGGGGATAAAACCTTTTTTAGGTACATCAGGGAGCAAAGGAAGACTAAGGGAGGGATAGTGAGGCTTAATAAAGGGGATGGGGTAGGCAGAGGGTGACGGTGAAAAGGCAGAGATACTAAACAAATATTTTTGCTCAGTATTTACAAATGAAGAGGGGGAGGTACCTAAAACTAACAGTAGAAACACTCTGGATACAGAAGTTGATACCAGCCCATTTACAGAAGAAAGGGTTCTGAAAGAACTCTTAAAACTGAAGGGGACAAAGCAATGGGGCCTGATGGGATTCATCCCAGAATTCTAAAAGAACTAAGGGTAGAACTAGTGACACCACTGACTACCCTCTTTAACAAATCATGGGAGGATGGGGTGGGACCTGAGGACTGGAGGAGGGCAGATGTGATTCCCCTTCACAAAAGTGGGAGCAGGGCAGAAGCAGGAAACTACAGACCTGTTAGTTTAACCCTTAGTGATAGGGAAAATGATGGAATCACTTCTGAAGGAAAGAATTGTCAAATACCTAGAGGCCAGAGGCGCACAGGACCCAAGACAGCATGGATTCACAGCAGGAAGGTCATGCCAGATGAATCTAATAGATTTCTTTGACTGGGTGACCAAAGTAGTAGATCAGGGAGGGGCTGTGGACATGGCCTACCTAGTCTTTAGCAAGCCATTTGACTCAGTCCCACACAAAAGATTAATATACAAGTTAGCCAGCCTGGGAGTTGGTCCCAAGATGATAGCCTGGGTAAAGAATTGGCTGGAGAATAGGACACAGATGGTAATAGTAATTTGAGTTCACTCTGAAGAAAGGGGGGTTACTAGTGGGGTACCGCAGGGTTCAGTATTAGGACCGGTCCTCTTCAATGTCTTTATAAGCAACATTGCAGAGGGACTGGAAGGAAAAGTATGTCTCTTTGCAGATGACACAAAGATCTGCAACAGAGTTGATGCAAGGTGGGGTGGAAAAGGATGAGAAGGGACTTGGCAAGGTTAGAGAAATGGTCAAATGTATGGCAGCTTAGATTCAGTGCTAAGAAGTACAAGGTAATGTACCTGGGAAACAAAAACCCAGAGGAGAGTACACAATGGGGGGTGAGATACTAACAACAACAAAAATGGAAAGGGACCTCGGGTAGTCATATCAGATGACTTAAAGGTGGGCAAGCAATGTGAGAGGGCAGTAAGGAGGGCTGGGGGGATACTGGGATGCATAGGGAGAGGAATCACCAGTAGAAAACAGGAAGTTATTATCCCTCTGTACAGACAGCTGGTGAGACCCCATCTGGAGTACTGTGTACAGTTCTGGAGACCGAGTCTCTGCAAGGACATAGACAAGATGGAAGCTGTCCAGAGGAGGGCAACTAAAATGGTGCAGGGTCTGCACCAGAAGACATATGGAGAGAGACTAAAGGAGCTTAATATGTATAGCCTCGAGGAAAGGAGGGAGAGGGGAGACATGATAGAAACTTTCAAGTACCTTAAGGGAATCAACAAAGTCCAAGTGGGTAGCATCTTTCAAAAAGGGTGTGCAAGAACAAGAGGGCACAATTTGAAGATGGGAGGGGCCCAGAGGTAATGTAAGGGACTTTTTCACAGAGAGGGTTGTGGATGCATGGAACAGCCTTCTGGAGGAGGTTATGGAGTCAAAAACAGTGGTTGAATTCAAGCATGCATGGGACAGTCATAAGGCAATTCTAGGGGTTGGGGGGGTAGAAAGAAGTAGGCTGCTGGTTAACTAGGATCTGCAGCTTATCTATTAGGTAGGGAAATGGGCAGAATGGGTGGGCCAAGCGGTCCTTATCTGTCGTTAAATTCTATGTTTCTATGATAGGGGCAAGCTGGGATGGCCAGATGGAATCTATCTGGTGGCTGGGTAGAGAGAGGAACCTTAGCCTTGTCCCAGGCAGCAGCCTGAACCACTTCTTCATGGTCAGGATGCAAATAGAGGTACAGAGGTACAGCACTCAGTGTCATATCTGTCCAGCTGGTACTTCTTCTCGATTGTCTTATCTATCCCTGAGGTAGAAGTATGGGTCTGTAATAAGTTGCAGGTTGCTTTCGTAAGGGACTTGTGCACAAGTAAAAGCAGCCTCTTGGTTGTGATTAACCCCATCATGTCCAAATATTCAGCCTCCTCCTCATCTGCCACAGTTTCCTGGGTGGAGAGGTCAAGGGTGTTTACCATTTGCCTCATAAAGGCATAGTGGGAGGAAAAATCCTCCGGTCCCTGCGGAGGAAAATCAAACTTGTGTTCAGGGTAACTGTCAGGTGCAATAGGTTCCCTTTCCTCCTCCTCCTCCTCGCAGTAAAATTCAGCTTCTTGTTCCTCAGGAATAAGGTAAAAGGGCCAGCAAGATACATAAAATGTCACTCCTTTAAGAAATTTGATTACCTGGCCTTTATGGCAGATTTGGAGGGAATTCATTGGGAACGACTGGAAGTAATCCCCGATCTGGATTTTGCCTGGGATTATTTTCAGGGAGAGTTAATAAGACTCTGTAACCAACATATGGCAGAAAAATCAAAAAGGATAAAAGCTAATTCTGGCCCTTAGTTTTCTTTCCTATTACAGAGACTGAAAAGGGATAAAAATAGGGCTTGGGGCATTGCCTGTCAATCAGGCACTATGCAGGACTAGGAAATGTATAGGGGTTTAAGAAACAAGTATGTAACAAGGGTTAGGGCGGCAAAAAAAAACTATTTTAGGGCTAAAACAACTGAAGCCATGGGTAATCCATCTAAGTTTGGGTCCTTAATTAAGAACCAGAATGGTACAGTTAAGCAAAAACAAACAATACACTTGGTCACTGAAGAAACTTTTGCAACAGGCTATAATATTGCAGACAGGTTTAATATGTTTTTCATTGAAGTTGGCAACTTTTTTGGAGATACCCTAAAACCATTGGAGATTCTAGATGTTAAATCCAGTAATAATTCAACACCTTTTAGTTACAGAGAGATTGAGTATCATGTTGTAGTAGATAAGTTGTTGGGCCTTAAAATTCACGGCAGTAGTGGAACTGATGGCATTTCTTCTGCCATGCTGAAATATGCTGCCCCAGTCATTGATCGTTCATTGACTTATTTGTTTACTCAGTCCCTTACCTTGGGTTCTTCTCCCTAGGCCTGGAGGTCTGCTAGGGTTGCCCCCATTTTTAAGGGGGGGCAGCCCTGCCTACTTTTCAATGTTAGACCAATATCATTGCCTTCTGTTGTAAGTAAAGTTCTGGAAAGAATTCTGGCAGAACAGCTGGTCGATCACTTGACTGAGCTGAACCTGTTTGATGAATTTCAGTCGGGGTTTTTTAAGGTACGGTGGTCTCCATGTCAAGGGTCTTCGACGATATCAGCAGGGCTATTGATATTCAACATTACACAGGAGCCATATTGATTGATTTGACCAAGGCCTTCAACACGGTTGACCACCAGACCTTGTTACAATCACTTTCAGATATAGGACTAAGTAAGAAAGCCCTGACTTAGTTCTGCTCTTATTTAAGTGACCGTTATTAATATACAAGGGTAAATGGGGTGAATTCCTTCTTTCTGAAGGTGGTAAGGGGTGTGTCCCAGGGTTCAGTACTGAGGCCACTTCTTTTCCTAATTTATTTGAAAGATATTAGTAAATGTGTGGAGGGAATAAATTATCACCTGTATGCAGATGATTTGATTTTATGCTATTCAAACAGTTCAGTCGTAGAAATTCAGTCACCTTTACAAATTAAGTTTGACTTATTGCAGAATTTCTTTTGACACTTAAAACTAAAATTGAATACCTCCAAGACAAAGACTATACTATTTGGCCAAGCATCCAAGTTAAAACTGGATATCACGTTAGAGATATCTGATCTGACAGGGACATACCTAGAATGTATTGAAGCATATAAGTACCTGAGATTTTGTCTAGACCGGTTTAGCTCTGGGAATACTCATGTAGATAATTTAGTGGTTCAGGTAGGGAAGAGGGTGGGTTGCTTATTTAGAACTCAGAAATGCCTTGATCTGGATACCATGAACTATATACTACAGGTTCAGATTTTTCCCCATTGGATTATGGAGATGTATTGTGTATATGGTGGTGCCTCACAAGACAGATTGCACAAGCTGTATGTATTGTATAACAAATTGGCCAGGTTAATTTTCAAACGTCCAGTCTTTACTCACCATTGGGTTTGAATAAATATTTGGATTGGATCTCCCTGGTTACTAGGAGGGACATTCACACAAGTTTGTTTGCATACAAATCTGGACTAGGTTGCGTTCCCAGGCACTTGTATGACAAATTAAAATTTTGTGACATTGGACCATCACTACGGAACTCCCAATTCCTTCAGGTAATTGTGCCCAGGACAAATTCTAAAAGGGCTATGCAATATTTTAGTCAAATGGCTCCAATACTTTGGAACAGGCTTCCAATCTACTTTAGGGTCCCTGACATTAAACCTTTGTCCGTATCTCAACTAAAGAAGTATCTGCTCTCAAATGTACAGGTGTGCAAATGTTTTAATTAATGATTAATTTTATTCACATTTGTATGTTATATATTTGTATTTATGTTAAAGTTTTTGTATGATATATTGTATACTTTAGGTTGCCATTGTAAATGAGCACATGCTCAGTGGATGGTGACGACCTTTAGTCATGGTCTCCATAGAGGGCATTTTTGTTCTGTCCACAGATGACTCTTTTCCTTCTTCATGAGAAAACGTAGTGACATGTTTCTCTTTTTGCTTCTTTTTAGCAGGAACCTAGTCCGGAACCTGCTTCGATGATCTTTTATGCTTGGCAATGTCAGGGTTCCCTTTTTCAGGAACCTTAGAATCAATAGTGTCTTTAGAGGACCTTTTTTGTTTGCTATGAGAGGAAGGTCCCTCCTCAGAATGCTTTGGTGATGTAAAGGCAGACTGAGAAGCCATAATTTCTTCTCACATTTTGGCTCCCTTTTTAACAGTTTTTGAGCAAAACCTAGGCACCTTAAACACAACTCGTGGCAGTCTGCTTTCATAGAAACATAGAATTTGATGGCAGATAAGGACCGCTTGGCCCACCCAGTCTGCCCTTTTCCCTACCTAATGGATAAGCTGCAGATCCTAGTTAACCAGCAGCCTACTTCTTCCTATCCCAACCCCCTAGAATTGCCTTATGACTGTCCCATGCATCCTTGAATTCCACCACTGTTTTTGACTCCACAACCTCCTCTGGAAGGCCGTTCCATGCATCCACAACCCTCTCTGTGAAAAAATACTTCCTTAAATTACCTCTGAGCCGCCCCCATCTTCAAATTGTGCCTCTTGTTCTTGCACACCTCCTTTTTGAAAGATGCTACCCTCTTGGACTTTGTTGATTCCTTGAGGTACTTGAACATTTCTATCATGTCCTCCCTCCCCTCCTTTCCTTGAGGCTATACATATTAAGCTCCTTCGTCTCTCTTCATATGTCTTCCGGTGCAGACCCTGCACCATTTAGATCGCCCTCCTCTGGACAGCTTCCATCCTGTCTATGTCTTTCGAGATTGGGTCTCCAAAACTGCACACAGTACTCCAGATGGGGTCTCACCAGCTGTCTGTACAGAGGATAATAACTTCCTGTTTTCTACTGGTGATGCCTCTCCCTATGCATCCCATTATCCCCCAGCCCTCCTTGCTACCCTCTCACATTGCTTGCCAACCTTTAGGTCATCTGATATGACTACCCCCAGGTCCCTTTCCATTTTTATTGTTGTTAGTATCTCACCCCCAATTGTGTACTCTTTCCCTGGGTTTTTGTTTCCCAGGTGCATTGCCTTGCACTTCTTTGCATTGAATCTAAGCTGCCATACATTTGACCATTCCTCTAACCTTTCAAAGTCCCTTCTCATCCTTTCCACCCCACCCTGTGCATCAACTCTGTTGCAGATCTTTGTGTCATCTGCAAAGAGACATACTTTTCCTTCCAGTCCCTCTGCAATGTCGCTTATAAAGACATTGAAGAGGACCAGTCTAATACTGAACCCTGCGGTACCCCACTAGTAACCCCCCTTTCTTCTGAGTGGACTCCATTTACTATTACTCTCTGTGTCCTTTTCTCCAGTCAATTCTTTACCCAGACTGTCATCTTGGGACTCACTCCCAGGCTGGCTAACTTGTATATTAATCTTTTGTGTGGGACTGTGTCAAATGCCTTGCTAAAGTCTAGGTAGGCCATGTCCACAGCCCTTCCCTGATCAACTACTTTGGTCACCCAGTCAAAGAAATCTATCAGATTCGTTTGGCATGACCTTCCCACTGTGAATCCATGCTGCCTAGGGTCCTGTGCCCCTCTGGCCTCTAGATACTTGACAATTCTTTCCTTCAGAAGTGATTCCATCATTTTCCCTATCACTGAGGTTAAACTAACAGGTCTGTAGTTTCCTGCTTCTGCCTTGCTCCCACTTTTGTGAAGAGGAATCACATCTGCCCTCCTTCAGTCCTAGGTTTCCCTCCATCCTCCCATGATTTGTTAAAAGGGTAGTCAGTGGTGTCACTAGTTCTACCCTTAGTTCTTTTAGAATTCTGGGATGAATCCCATCGAGCCCCATTACTTTGTTCACCTTCAGTTTTAAGAGTTCTTTCAGAACCCTTTCTTCTGTAAATGGGCTGGTATCAACTTCTGTATCCAGAGTGTTTCTGCTGTTTGTTTTAGGTACCTCCCCCTCTTCATTTGTAAATACTGAGCAAAAATATTTGTTTAGTATCTCTGCCTTTTCACAGTCTCCCTCTGCCCACCCTCCCTCCCCTTTATTAAGCCTCACTTTCCTCCTTGGTCTTCCTTCGCTCCCTGATGTACCTATAAAGGTTTTATCCCCTTCTTAACTGAGTTAGCTATCTTTTCCTCGGTTTGGGCCTTTGCTGTTCTGACTGCCTTCCCAGCCTCCTTTTGCTTTAACTGATACAGTTCTCTGTCCTGCTCCTTCTGCGATTTCTTGTACTTCTTGAATGCTTTCTTTTTCTCTTGAACCTTCACTGCCACTTCCTTTGAGAACCATAGTGGTTTCTTACATCATTTTATTTTGTTTATTTGCTTCACACGAAGGCTCATTACCTCTGTGATGGCAGTTTTTATTATTCCCCATTATTTTTCCACCCCTCCTTCCTGCTCATTTAATAGTGCATTCCTTAGGCACTCACCCATTTTGGCAAAGTCAGCCCTCCTAAAGTCAAGTACTTTTGCCTTTGTATGGCTTGACTCTATTGCTGTGTTTATTGTGAACCATACTGTTCGATGGTCGCTAGTTCCCAGATGGCTACCCACTTCTACATCTGTGATCTTCTCTCCATCTCCATTTGAGAGAACCAGGTCTAAGATTGCTCCCTCTCGAGTGGGCTCCAATACTAGTTGTCTAAGACATGCCCCCTGTAGGGCATCTAGAATAACCCCACTCTTCAAAGTGGCTGCTGCAACTGCACACCAGTTAACATCTGGCATATTCAGATCACCCATCAGCAATTTCTCCCTTTTTCTGCCATTCTAAGTATACTTTCTATCATTTCCTTGTCCATTTACTCCCCTGAGAGAGGTCTATGTCTAACCCCTGTGTGGATTGTGGTGCCATTGCCTGTCTCAAATTTACCCACAGTGCTTCTTCTCCTCCCTGTTTACCCTTTTGTTCTGTTGCTTTTATTCCTTCCCTTATGTAGAAGCTACTCCTCCTCCTCCTCTTTTACCCTCCCTGTCCCTCCTGTAGATAGTGTATCCTGGTATGTTTACGTCCCAGTCATGGTTTTGTGTGTACCATGTTTCTGTGACTGCCACGATATCCAAAAGTTCCTCTTCCATCAAGGCCACTAATTCAGGAAGCTTGTTACCCAGACTATGGGCATTGGTACTCATTGCTCTCTATTTTCTGATGGCTTTACCTTCTGTTGCAGCATTCCCCACTGACCTTTCTACCTCTGTCTTTTTCTCATTTAGTACTCTGTTTTGTAGGGAGAGGCTGGGATTTTCCTGCTGCTTATCAGTGCCTCCCCCTTTGACTAGTTTAAAAGCTTGCCAATGAAGCATTTAAACCAATTGCTCAAAAGACTTGTTCCCTTCCTGGACAGATGCAGACCATCCTGCCAGTATAGGCTGGTGTCCCTCCAGGTGGAACCCCAGTCCCCAATGAAGCCAAACCCCTGTGCTCCACACCATTTTTTCAACCATTCATTAAACTGCATGGTGCTAATTACCCTCACCTCCCCATACCATTGACAGGCAGCACCTCTGAGAAGGATACTGTGTGCTACTTGTCTTAGGCCCCTCCCCAACTCTACAATGTCCTCCTGCACTGCTCTGATCTCATGATGAGCCAAGTCATTTGTCCCTAGGTGGACAATGACATCCAGCTCAGACTCCTTGCAGCTGTTCTCGTGATCCTGAGGATGCACTTCCTGTCTCTCAAGCCATGGCACCAGGCAGGCACCTTACTTCAGTTTTTCCTGTTCCTCCCAGTTCTATCCCCTAATAATTGAATCCCCACCAGGGCTGCTTCCTTTCCTGTGGTGTCCTCTGCCTCCTTCCTGTGGGCCTCCTTGTGACAGTTGTCATCAGTCTTCTCTCTGGGTGCATCCATAGGGGAGCTATGCTCCCCCAGAATGGTGTATGGATTGTGGAGTGGAACAGTTGACTGGGTGTGCCTCTGTTCCACCATCCTCACCCTCCCTGAGCCCACTGTGGTCCAACTGCTGTGCTTTCTTCGCAACCTCTGAGGTAGTGGTGGTGGCTTTGGTGCTCCCTGGATGGGGGAGGTTCCCTTCCTACTGTCCAGTGTGGCCTGGGGGAAGGTTCCCTTACTACTGTCCAGTGCGGCCTGAAGACGGGAAACTTCCTTCCTCTGGGCAGAGAGTTGTCTGCAAATAGGGCAGCATCTCAGCCTCCAGAAAGGCTCCCAGAAGACTGCTGTCCCACAGCCATTACATTTCACTACTCCCCACATGTTTATCTACTTTTTTTGTTTGTTTGTTTGTGTGTGTGTGTGTGTGTGTGTGTGTGTGTGTGTGTGTGTGTGTGTGTGTGTGTGATTGGTTTGTTATATAGAAATATATATATTATACAATGTGTATGCTTATATTGTCAGTGCAGTATGCTAGAGAGGATATGACAGTGATATGCACCTTGCACTCTTGAGGAAATGATGTCAGAACCTCAGGTATAAAGGAACTATTTCAGGGTGGGTGAGGTGAGGGTGGGAAGGGGTTGGGCCTAAACTGTACCCTCACAAAACAATCAGCTAAAAGCTCTCACCCACCGCTGCGATGAGTGCCTTCCTGTCAACAAGATGCCCTACACAACAATTTGACAGAGAAAATACCTGCTAATCAAACAGAGAAAATCCAGACATCCAAGTCAGACACAGATAAACCTCCCCAGCCCCAAAACAGCCTGGTGGTTTGTTAGCCACAAAGGAAAATCAAATATGCAGTTATTTCAGCCCTTCTGAAGATGCTGACAAGATAAGCAGTTTTGAAAAACCCCTTCCTGAATTAAAAACTAAAATAATTAAACACAAAGCAATACCAATGTAAAAGTAAGGAAAAATTCCCTCAGATGTAAGCAAGAGAGAGAGAGATTTGTTGCAGATATCTAGTCCAATATAACATATCCCATGCAGCTTCTCAGTTGTTTCAAAGCACACCCAGTTACACAACTTGGAAGAAGATGGACTTCTGTCTGAAACAGGATCACACCAGTAGTTTATAGTAATTGATCAATGCTGAAATGTTCAAGCTAGAACAATTGACTGTCATGCAGGTCTCCCTGACTTGTGAAGACAATTTCCCCCACCTCAGGCTATGTCTGGCATCCAATTACAAACTGCAGCCTTTGCTATTTTAAATCACACAACCACCACCAGCAAATATTGCAAAATATATTGATGCAGATTGTCACAGAATTCTAGTAATCAGTCCAGTTAGCCACAAAGGAAAATCAAATATGCAGTTATTTCAGCCCTTCTGAAGATGCTGACAAGATAAGCAGTTTTGAAAACCCCTTCTTGAATTAAAACTAAAATAATTAAACACAAAGCAATACCAATGTAAAAGTAAGGAACACTTCCCTCAGATGTAAGCAAGAGAGAGAGATTTGTTGCAGATATCTAGTCCAATATAATATATCCCATGCAGCTTCTCAGTTGTTTCAAAGCACACCCAGTTACACAACTTGGAAGAAGATGGACATTTATCCCCTATGGTTAAGGATAAAGCCAAAATACTGGATAGAGTCAAAGTAATATTCGATCAATTAATGGATGAGAAGCAGAGTATCCCACTTTACATAATAGGATACTTTAATGCAAGGATTGGAAGAGACTCAGAGGGCCTAGGATTCTTGGAAATAATAACAGAATTGAATCCAAAAGTAACATGGAAGAGAGCTTCAAAAGATAGCAAGAACAATGTAAGAGGGAGATTTATTAATTCATACCTCATTGGTAAAAATATGCTCTTAATAAATGGGATAGTACCAGGTGATAAAGAGGGAGAATTGACCTATACTGGATCCAGAGGCTCTTCAATTATTGACCTTGTCAGGAGTAATTTAGAGGGAGTAAAAATGATTAAAGATATGAGTATAATAGACAGAATGGAGTCTACACATAATCCGATTGGACTCATAATTGAAGTTAAACAAGACATAAGTGAAGAGAGAGGTAAAAACAGACTAAGTACTATTGAAGGATTGGAAATAGTTAATCAAAAAAGGATTAAATGGAACTCAAACATAATGAAACAATTTGATAATTTATTTAAAGGACCAATTAATGACATAAGAACTATGATAGCTGAAAATACTAATTGTTATATAGTGCCAAAATACTTGGCAGAGCTAAATAGCCTGGTTCAATCCTACTGTATCACCAGTAGGATTAGAAGGCAAAGGGAGACCAGACATGGTAGGGCTTGGTTTAATGAAAAATATAGAAAAGCTGAAAAAGAGCTGAGTAAAGTTATTAGAAAATATAAAAGGATTAAACAAGGAAAAAATTACGAAGACAGTATAGACACAAATAAGGAAAGAAAAAAATATAAACAAGTATTAGAAGAAGAAAGATACAAACATACTAGAATACGTTGGGAAAAACTGAGGAAGACAGTGAAAGAAAAAGATGGTAAGAAATTTTGGGCAATGGTTAGTCAATGTTTTGACAAATATGCTAGGACAATAGATGCATATATTCATCCTGATATATGGGTATTCTTTTTTTATAGCACGTTATCATTCTCAACAAAATTAGGTATTACTAAGAGAAATAGAAAGTTCAAAAGATCTAAGAACTACATACCCAATAACATTAGAAGAAATACAGCAATTACTCAGTTAAAACTTAATAAGGCCCCTGGCCCGGACAAAATAATAAGTGATGTGTATAAATTTTATGTTGATTGGTGGGCTCCAGTTGTGGAGAAATTATATAATATTTTTGTACAAGGTCATGAATTTCCCACTAGTTGGAAGGGGAGTATTATACTCCCGATTTTCAAATAGGGTGACCCAAGCAACCCCAAAATGTATCGCCCGATGAGTTTAATAGATATTTCACAAAAGATATTTACTAAAATCATCTTAGAGACACTGGAAGAATGGGCTGAATACAATCATATTCTATCAGAAACACAAAATGGCTTTCGGAAAAATAGATCTACAATTCAACATTGTTATACACTTAGACACTTGATCTGGAAATACATAAAAATTAAAAAGATTAAACTCTACTGCTGCTTTGTGGACTTTACATCCCCATTCAACAGCATCAGTAGAGTTATACTATGGAACAAGTTAAAGAAATTAGAGCTATATCCGGAGCTTCTTGATATTTTAATAAGACTGCATTCAGATACATGGGGAGTAGTACAATACAGCCAGTAAGGGAATACATCTAGGTCATTTAAAATGACACATGGGGTTAGGCAAGGATGCTTGCTGGCCCCTTTTGTGTTCAATGTATATATAAACAGTATTTTAAAGGAATTGGAAAACCCAATATGTCATGCTCCAAAAATAGGAACTACCCGAGTAGACTGTCTGGCGTATGCCAATGACCTAGTACTAATTTCAACTTCTATTCTGGGCTTACAAAGGAAACTTAATCATTTTTCTAAATTATGTGATTATCATAATTTAAAGATAAATATGTTCAAAACCAAAATACTGGTATTTGGAAGTAATAAGAAACATTTTAAATCATTATGGATAAACTCAGAAAAAGTTGAAGGAGTCAGATACTGTGATTATTTGGGTGTTAGATTCAGTTAAACTTTAAGATGGAAACATCATATCACCCAGATTCTAGAGAAAACAAAGAAAACATTTAATGCATTTAGAATATTTAATGCAAAGATGGGCTGAACATCGGTCAAAGGAGTATTGAGGGTATTTGAGGCCAAAATAAATGCCAGTATACTTTATGCAGCCAAAATTTGGGGTTTAGATGACCTGAATAATCTGGAAATATTGTGTAATAAAATGAAAAGATATATTTTGATGGTGCCACAATCAACACCGGCTGGTATAGTTAATGCGGAACTGGGACAATATTCTATTTCTATATTAGTGAAAGAAAGATTAATTCCTTCCTCACTAAAGTTATTTTTACTAGAAGAAGACAGATTACCTAGGCAATGCCTGGAGGAAGAAATTAAATATACTCTGTTGGGGAAAATCTTCCTGACTTTAGAAATCTTCAATTGTTTTCCCGAATGGGCTTGGAGATGTCTTATGGAGTATGTTTGTACATCCATGGCATATGACAGTTAAAAAGGTGAAGAATAGGTTAAGGGATCAGGAGGAAATCAAGGTATTGGCAAAAATGAAACAATTTAAGTTATATAGATGGTACAAACAGATTAAAACAACATATGGCCTGGAACCTTATTTAGTTAAGTTAATTAACCCAAAGGAGAGGAGAATGATAACCAAATTTAGGCTAGAAATATATAACGCTAACTATGTACTCTACAAACAAAAAAGGGAAAATATTCTTAGTCCATATTGTAAATGTGATAAGTCATCTGAAGATGACTTAGAACACATACGCCTCCTTTGTTCACTATTAAGGGGACCACATCTGAAATTTCTTGGTGACATCATGGCAAACCTCGATCTCTCCCTGATAAAATGGTGAAATACTTATTGAATAATGAAAATCTGTGTATATTGCAGAAAGTTGCTGGATTTTTCCAGTCTATTCATCTGTGAAAATTAATTTTAATGATTTTTTAAGAAAGTATACAAATCTTTGTGAAATGTAATAACCTAAACAGCAATGTTTAAAGAATGTATTTAATGAGTGATATCTGTACGTGCATGTTTTAAAATTTTAAATATTTTGTAATGACTTTGTCGAACAAATAAAAAATTATTGATTGAGTCTCAGACTGTTGACTGATCAGAGAATAAATGCCATGTTTAAGAATGATACTTATGTGTTGACTACATTGCTAGATCCCCACTTTAAGTGGAACATTGAAGATATCTTTTCTGCAGGGGAAGACAATGAGTATTGGAGAGATCTTCTGCTAACCAAATATGACATTGCCCCACTAACACCATCAACTGATGTGCAGCAGTCAACCCTGCTGAACCATCACAGTGAGCTTCTGGCACAGATATTAGCACATCTATCAATTCTCCACAATCACCAGTGTCATCAGCGATGGAAAGGACATCTACAGCTACTTCTCGGGCATCCTATGTTCAGGATCAGAAAGGCAAATAATTTCTGAGTCCCCTGCAGCAACATGGACTAGTATCCTGTAAAGAAAGTGTAGCTGGGTCATCTGCCAGACTGGTAACCGTCTCATGCAGCACAATGATATTGGAGTATTATGCAGACCATACTGTGATTGGTCTCGAGGAAGATCTAGTACTTTATTGGAAACAGAAGAGAACAATGTGGCCAGATCTAGCAAATCTCGCAGTAATGTACCTCAGTTGTCCACCTTTAAGCATATATTCAAAATGCATATTTAGTGCAGCTGGAGGAATAGTTACTAACCACAGAACACTGCTAAGTCCTGTAAATGTGGAACAGCTTGCGTTTCTCAGAATGAATGCTGACAATTTCCCCAATTGTCCCAAACATTGAATTATACGATTCTGACCCTAAACATGAACAACAGCCTGCAAACAGTGATATTGCATATGATGACCAGGTTGTGTATGAAATGAACAGATCCATCACCACTGCCACCATGCCAGCCACATGTGCCACACTACTCTTAGTTTTCTTTTGTCAATTGTCAGTTTTATATTATGTAACATTGATGCCCACCATGGATATAATTTTTGGAAATGGCAGCAGCCTCACTCAGAGCAGCTGTGCCTCTTGTGACTATCTCATCTATGCCCGCCGCGGATATAATTTTTGGAAACAGCAGCAGACTCAATCAGAGCATGTGCTTCTCTCATAACTACCTCAGCAATACCCACCATGGGTATAATTTTTGGAAACAGTAGCAGGCTCAGTCAGAGCAGCTGCACCTCTCATGCCTGCCTCAGCAATGCCCACCATGGGCATAATTTCTGGAAACAGCAGCAGGCTCGCTCAGAGCAGCTGCACCTCTCATACCTGCCTCAGCAATTCCCACCACGTGTATAACTTCTGGAAACAGCAGCAGGCTCGCTCAGAGCAGCTGTGCCAACCTGCCTCAGCAATGCCCACCATGGGTATAAGTTTTGGAAATAGCCACAGGCTCAGAGCAGCTGCGCCTCTCATACCTGCCTCAGCAATGCCCACCATGGGTATAATTTCTGGAAACAGCAGCAGGCTTGCTCATATCAGCTGAGCCTCTTGTACCTTCCTCAGCAATGCCCACCATTGGTATAATTTTTGGAAATAGCAGCAGGCTCACTAACAGCTGCTGTACCTCTTGTATCTGCCTCAGCAATTCCTGCTTGGGTATAATGTTTGGACACAGCAGCAGGCTCTCTTGCACGTTCCTGAGCAATGCTCACTGTGGGTATAATTTTTGGAAACGGCAGCAGGCTCGTTAAGAGCAGCTGCACCTCATGTACTTGCCTCAGCAGTGCCCCCCATGGGTATAATGGCTTGCAGCAACTAACAAACAGTGTAATAGCAAAAAAACAACAGTTGTTCACATGATTTTTGTTATGGTCAGGGTCGGGTAATCTGGTAGTAGAACAGATCGGGTAATAAATACCTGAACAGAAACAACTACTCGGTTTTCATCCGGGTATTTTAAGGGTACTTTAGAGGTACCTGCGGGTAGTCTTGAGGGTCAGGTATTTTAGTACCCGCCCATCCCTGGTCAATATATAAGAGGGATTTAAGACTGGAACTATGGGGGGCACCCATGCAAGACTGCACACGACTTTACAACACTTTACTCTGAAACAAATACTGTATATCAGAATTTTTTTTGTTACTTTTTTTTTGTTTCTACACAAAGCAATACTCAAGTGGGACTATTGGGACTAGGGCACACACACACACACACACACACACTCACTCACGTGACGACTACACAACTGTTCAGTCAAACAACACCAGGTATATTTTTTGTGTGTTTTTAAGAAAAATAGCATACAACAGGGATTTCTAGGGGTCGGACATGAACACATGCAAGACACTACACATACACAAAATAAAGATACATTCTAAGCAACAGAAGAATAACCGAACTAAGTATACTCAGAAACATTTCAGTAAAACAAACCTCACAGTTCTACACAACTAAACGAGCAATGCACAGAAAACATGAAAAAAATACAAAACCGCTAAGTAAAAAACAGCACCACACAATTAGAGACTCTTATAAGGCAAGCCTGCCTTTTGCTACTTCAGGACTGGAGCTACAGAAACTCCCCTCCCTTCCCCCAAAGTACACTACAGCACTGTCTGCAATACAGAAACTGAAAGTACTAGTTAAAGTAGGAAAATGACCAAACACCAGAAATGGTCGATGATCCACAGACATGAGGCACAGCACATCCTTAATAAAGTGATTTTGGACAACAAACACTTCAGTTTGAGGGGGTTTAAAAGTTTTTTTTTTACAAAACTCTGAGAGCACAACTGACTCCAGCTCTCTCCTTCACACACTGCACTGCAGTCAGCCTCTGCATCGAAAAAGGGCCCATGAGACCTCCTGTCCCATGAATCCTTGCTAACTTTGCCTTAAGACCATTAGTCCTAGGTGAAGTTAGGCAAAGTTACCATTTTCCGTATTCACGAATTCCGCCTTTCAGGTGAAGTGTGACTTGGCCTTGTGAATTAATTTTGCGAATTTCTGCAACATTTGCAAAATAATCCACGAAGCAAAGTTTTCCAACTTTGCCCATCACTATCCATACCTCTCAACCTCTTGCCTCATGAATCAGGGACAAGGCTTGCAAACATCAGGGACAAAGACCCAAAATCAGGGACACATCTTAAAAATTGGTACTATTCAGTCAGAAAGCTGTTAGAATCAAGGGATGTGTGTTAAGGTGCATTTTCTGAAGAAGAAAAAGTCTATAACTTTAATGTTTGACATTATTTTATGATTGTAATATCCACTGTTCTGTCACAAAAATGCAAATTTTATGAGGGACAGAGGAAAATTCTGAAGCAAAATCAGGGACGTCCCTGAAAATCAGGGACAGTTGAGAGGTATGTCACTATCTGCAACCTACCCCTCCCCCCCACCTCGGATCTCGGATCTATTGGCAGCAAGATTGCCTCTCATTTCTGTTACATGATCCAGCGCACCAGCTTTGCCAGATCCTAGTTTTTAAAACTCAGTGTAGCTCCCCCCATCATAGCCCCACCACCCAAACAAAGAAAAAAGGGATAGCATTTGCAATGCTGTCCAAACAATTTCATCACAGAATGTTGATACACTGGGGCTCGCCATCAAACTAGGCAAGTGTAAGAAAAAGGGCTGTCAGTTACAAAGAGACAACATTTGATTCATGCACTTAAGTAAGTTCATCCTCAGATAATTATTTGATTACTTAGACTACTGTATTGAAAGGTCAAGCTATTTATGCTTTTAAAAAACAATGTTGGAGATTCAATGGTGCTCTTTGAGTAAGTTTACTTGTTCCTATGCGACATTTGTAGTTGAGATACAGTGAGCCTGAAACCTGAGTTGCCTACACATTCATCATTCACCGTTCCATTTTGTACCAAGACCAATTTAGTATTGTCCTGAAGCAACATATATATATTAAAAAAAGAATAATCTAAAGTGTCATTGTGATTTTTTTCTTTATTTCTCTGTTTCTCTTTTCCCTTTAGTTTCCACATTCTGCTTAAATGTTAGTGTTGGCTTTTCACTTTTCTTATCTTGGCTTCATCTTTTTATGTTCTTCAGTATATCCAGTATTCTCTTATTCTTTTTCTGCCCCAACAATTTTATGTACTTAGCTGTCCTATTGCTTTCTTTTTCCATAATTCACATATTTCTCCCCCAGGCACCAAAGCAGACTTGTCAGGTTGGGAACCTCCTAAACCCCATCCACAACCACCTTTTGTGCTTAACCCAATAAGAGTTGCAAATTGCCCTCTGCCCCTGCAAGCACTTTGTCTCTCATGGTTATTTTTTGTCTCTGGGCTCCCTCCCCCCATGCTGGAGGTTCCTACCCCCTGTCCTGCTCGCTGCCCCCCCATGGCCAGGCTTACCACCCTGGGTGGGGTCACCAGGCGGGCGTCCCCTCCCCAAGGAACACAGTCTCTTAGCCCTGGCTTGCTCCCCAGGGCAGGGCCATGGGAGTGGGACCCCCCCGGTGGGTATTGGTCACAGCGGGAGGGGCGGCAGAGGTGGGAGCCTTCATGAATGGGTGTAGAATTTTTTGACATGCTGGAGATTGCTGGGGGTGGGGATGTGCAATGACACCAGTGTCTGCCCCGTGCCCCCCAAAACATGAGGTGCTGGCAGCAGTGGTACCCCTAACTACTTCTAGGGGTCCGCATGGTGCCGGATGCTTTTCACCCCTCCTCTAGAGAAGGAGAGCAGTCCCTGGGATGCTCAGTCCTTCTCTCCCCCTGCTGGCCCTCCGACTCCTGAGTCCATCACCGAACTTGGGATGTTGGCGCTGCAAGCAGAGGCCTTGCTGCTGCGCTGGTGGGTCATCTCTATCTCATGGTTTTGAAACAGATATGTAAGCACCTTATGGGAGCTTACTAGTTAAATTTACATTGTTAAGGGTAGCTAGGCAGAGAGATAGAGCTATGGTGCCAGAAGGTCTGGATGGTTGGGCTTGCTTGCTGCCTACAGGGGCCCCTCCTCTCAGGGTATTTGGGGTTTTTGGTGCCATAGAAGGTTGGAGGGGAGCACCGGGGAAGGAAGAAGCCAGGGGTTTGTCCCACAAGTTCTGCGTGAGGGCTGTGCTGGGGCTGTGGTGGGCTGCATGGCACCCCGGCCCTCCTCCCTCAAAGACCTGTGTAATGAAGAAGCGGCAGTTCGGGCAGTAATGTGAAGTGGAGCAATGGAGCAGAAAGAGGGCCCTGTTGGTACAATTTGGAGAGCAAAAGCCCAGGGTAGAAAGAAGATGGAGGCCCACCATGTGAACTTCGGCACTGTGGTAGGGCACGCACCGATGGGTCCCAATGTTGCAAGTAGTTTCACCTTTGGGTGAGTTCAGCCACGATGGTTGGTGTGTTTCCTGTGATCAGGCCTGCTCTGGCAGCATAGGCCTGGGGTGCGATCCAGAAGTGGCAGCCTGGACTGCTGTGGTGTGGCAGTGGCAGCGCTACCCCATTTCCCCTGGCTGGTGGCCATTACACTGCTGGGACCCTCCAGTTGTTCAGCCTGTGGAGGCATGAAGAGTTCCTATTGGGAAACAGATGCTTGGGACCCTGGGAGGGGTGGCAGACGTCTGGGTGCTCCATGTGGCACAAGCATCTTTCCTCAAAGTGAAGGCAGTCCAGAAATTGAAACTGCTGCATGAGTGGAGGTACTGTTTGTTTCAGGGACAGAATATGCAATGGGAGAACCATTCCAGGCACATGACATCAACGACTGGGTGTTTGGAAGGTCTTCCATGGTTCGATTCCTGCTAAGGAACATCATCATTTATGACTGTATATGACCTGAAAGTATTGAAATTGCTCCAAGCACAGTAATCCCCACACTCCCCAGGTGGAGAAAGTACAGAGAAAGGTCCTGTATTGAGAGAGATTGGGACAGTAGAAACATCTCGTGCTGGGAGCCACGTGATGCTGCAGACCGAGTAGGAGCTCCTAAACACAGCTCCCACCTGAATCTGTGCATTTAAGTTCATATTTCTAAATTCTCTCACCTAACGCAATTCCTTTTAGTGTTCTCCGCTGTGAGAAGGTCTCCTATTCTCTTGGGTTAAGCCTGCTGAGCTGTTCGTACGTTTACTCATTCGGCATGGAAGCAGATATGTGGCAGGCCTACCCCCGCAATATACGCCTCTTTCTACTCCGGAAAAAGCATCTAAGAAGTCCAAGGCCTACTCTACTTCTACCGGGAAGTCCTCTACTGTCACTCCAGGGCCAATACCGTTAATGGAAGAACATTTTGTTGCGGAGCTCAATCCTGTCAAAGAAGCATTAGGAACTATCATGGCAGAGCTCTGCTCACTGAAAAAAGACATAGGGGACTTAAATACTCGGATGGGTGATATGGATGCCTGCACCATCTCTCTGGAAAAATGGCAAACTAGCTTGGAGCCTGATGTGGCCATCCTCTGCCAGAAGACTGGCAAATTGGAGGATAAACCGGAGGATCTCGAAGGGAGAAGTTGTAGGAACAATCTCCTCATTTTCAGCCTCCCAGAAGCTGAAGGAGGTGCCAACACCATACTTTTTTATTCAAAAACTACTACTGAAAATAGTGGGACCCTCTCCTCATAATCCAGCACATGTCATAGAGAGGGCCCACTGCTCCTTTCGGCCTCGCCCATCCGAAGGTTCCCTTCCCCAACTCTTGATCTTTAAGATTTTAAATTACCTGGAAAAACAGCATGTCCTATCTAAGACCCGAGAATTGAAGGAAATTACTTGGGAGGGGACCCGTTTGCGCATTACACAAGACTTGCCTGCTGCCACTAGACAGAAAAGAGCAGCTTATCATCCTTTGGTCACCAAACTAATTGCTACTATTATTAAATTCAGAGTTCAATACCTGGCAAGGCTGCAGGTTCAAATTAATGGCAGATGGCATTCATTCGAGTCAGCAGACCAAGCCACGACAGACATAAAAGTGCTCCTTCCCGAGCTCTTTAAAGACCACTGAGTTCTCAACAGAAGGAACTACTGGAGCACATCTAGTTTTGGAGGAAAGTCACTACTGTGAGTTTTTGTCCTTCTTCGACTTAGAAAATCAAGCTCAAGTTCTTTGTTTCTTCTTTTCGTTATTGTGTCTCACATGTTACACATACTGTTTTGGTTGATCCCTTCTGGATTTTTGCCTAGTTCCACATACATATTAGTCAAGACCTGCGTGAATGGACATTCTTCTGGAACATTCTGCCAGTGAGATACCTGGCTTTGGTTCCCCTAGTTTTCTGTCGACCTTTATGGCTACAGAGGAACTTATAGACTAAAATGGTCACCAGTTAATTCCCCGACCATGCTGACTGGTTACTTGTTCTGTAGATTCTATCCTATGATAACACTGGATCACAGGAATTTATTGGATTTTCTTCCCAGGCAGGCCAACTCTCAAGTAACATTGCCTGAAATCAAGCCAAATTTTTGCACAACTTCAGTTCTGACTGACTGAACTGAAACCTTAACCATTATTGCAGGTAGCCTGCCAGATGGAGAGCTCACCCACTCATTCCTGGGTTGTTATCCTTATTTACCTGGACAAGAGGCCCAGATCAATTCAGTTTAAGAGTTCTAATGGGGGTGTACACATTAAATGCCTTCATCAAAGAGAAAACTTTGTTTAACATATTTGGAGTCTAATTCAGACTTACTTTTATTTTGTCCTCCTCTTCTGAGGTGGGACATAGTATTGCCTTTCTGCACTTCCCTAGGTAGAATCAATAAACTTTTGTTTCCCCTCTGACACTTCTATTTTTCTTAAAAGGGCTATTAATGGTTACACTGGTACTGCCTACTACAATCTTACCATGTTTGTTATTGTTACCTTTCGATATAGTTTAAAAAAAAAAAGAAAGAAAAAGAAGGTAAAGTAATAAGATCATGTTTTCTATATATACTGAAGAGCTGAGATGTTGTTTATTATCTGTAAGGGTGAGGAATATTATATTAGACAGTATAGATTTGTTGGGTATTATCTGGCGGGGGTAGGTAGTAAGGGTCGATATCTGCTAGGTGCTGTTGTTGTCATGCACCAAATTGGGGTGGGATGTTCATTAACCCTGAGAGTAGTTTGGGGAATGACAAGTTTAACATGTTTAAGTTCCTTAATAGGTGTTTGGTAGAACAGTTATGGGGGTTTGATCAGGGTATCGCATGGGGAAGGGGGTTCGGGGACTGGGAAAATGAGTGGACAGTTGGGATAGAGGTTGGGGGGCACTGGGATTGACCTTGTTTTTTTGGCTATTCCTATCTCGTTTGTCAGTTGGGGGGTTGTTGGGGTTCAATTGGCAGGGTGGGATGCAGGGAGGAGACCATCGGAAGCAGGTTTTACTCAGGGATGCCTGACAGCTTTTTTTTTTTGTGTTATGTTAGTTTGGGTTTTTTGCTATTGTTTAATTCTTTAACATGACCGCCTACACTTTTTGTACTTGGAACATCAAAGGCGCACAGTCCCCTACAAAACGAGCCAAGGTTCTCCTTCATCTCCAAAAGCAACAGGTAGATGTTGCTTTTCTACAGGAGACCCACCTGTTTCCCTCTCAGATTCTCCTGTTTAGGAGATACTGGGTGGGACAGGCTTTTGGTGCGGGTTCGGACTCCCGAAAGAAAGGGGTGGTAATCCGGATTGCCCGGAGAGTTCCCTTCCACCTCCTCCACGAGATGGTAGATCCCCAGGGCCTTTATATTTTTCTCGGTGCCCTACGCAGGCACCTGGAAGTGATACTAGGGGCCATTTATGGTCCTACTGGAGAGGACCCACAATTTTTCACTACCCTAATTACTATCCTTGCCCCCTGGATTTCCCTTCCAATCATACTTGGTGTTGACTGGAATTTAGTCCAGTGTAACGAACTAAACCGAACTGGTCAGGCACGTCAAGCCCTTTCTATTGGTCAGTTGGCTCTCTGAGATTTGATAGACTCTGTGGGTTTGATAAACCCCTGGAGGAGATGAAATCCGGACAGGCGAGATTATTCTTTTTACTCCCTACCACATAATTCCTTCTCAAGAATCGACTATTTTTTGATTGGGGTGGTTCATCTTCCCGGAGTTCTTCTTTGCCATTATTCAGCAAAAGTTATTTCTGATCATCACCCCGTCCTACTTCAGGTAAATCTTTCCCCTTCTTTACACAAAGATAGAGGCTGGATCCTAAATAATCAATTATTTAAATTGATTTATTTGTTGCAACACCTCCAGGCCTTCATTAATTCCTTTATGGAATTTAACTCCCCTTCTATTTTTACTCTTGACATATTATGGGGGGCCCTGAAGTGTGCCCTTAGAGGGGAATTGATTTGTATGGTGACCAAGAGGAAGAGACAATCCATGGCTAAATTATCTTCTCTGCTAACCCAGATCTGATCACTTGAAGGACATATTTCTCCAACTTCCTTGCAACTAGAATGGGAAAAGCTAGAAAGACGTTTTTTCCAGTACAATACCTTACTGGGGGAAAAACAGAACATCTTTTGCTCTGCTCCAAAGTGAAATATTTTGATCAGGGTGAAAGGCAGGGAAGCTGTTAGCCCTACAGCTGTACTCTCAAGCCATGGACAAGATTGTTTCCCCCATCTGCACAGATTCCAGTTCCCTTCTCACCTCCCCATGTGACATTGATGACTCTTTCAAAATTTTCTATCAGTAACTGTATGGCTCACCTTTCTCTCTTTTTTGTCCAGTTCGGTTCAAGGCTTTCCTGCAAGATATTTCCCTTCCCCAGCTGACCGACCCACAGATTGAGATTTTACAAGCTCTGTTATCCCTAGCTGAGATATCTCAAACTATCAATTCTCTTGCCTCCAATAAGTCCCCTGGCCCGGATGTGTTTACCACCAACTTCTATAAGGCCTGTAAAGACCAGCTAGCTCCCATTTTACTTGACACCTATAACTATATATTTAAGGAGGGTCTTTCTGACTCTTCTCTTACTGCAGCCACTATTGCGGTCCTCCCTAAACCTGGTAGGGATCCCCTGCTGGTCTCCAACTACAGACCGATTTTGCTTATCAATGTTGATATTAAAATTTTAGCTAAAGTACTGGCCTGCAGATTGGGACTAGTCTGGGGGTCTCTTATAAGTAGAGAACAGGTTGGGTTTGTTAAGGGTCATCTTTCAGCGGACCATCTTAGGAAGCTATCTTATCTTTTTTCTTTGTCCTGGGACTCCTCTGTCCCTGCAGCACTGATGTCCCTGGATGCTGAAAAAGCTTTCGATAGGGTGTCGTGGGACTACCTGTTTGCTTTACTCCCTAAATTTCATATCCCCCCAGTGTTCATACATGGGTCAAGGTACTCTATTCCTCTCCATCAGCCTAGATCCTCTGCAATGGGGTGCTATCTTTGTCGTTCCCCCTCCACCAGAGCACCAGGCAGGGATGTCCGCTTTCTCCATATCTGTTTAATATCTTCTTGGAACCTCTCATTCATAAACTAATTTTTCTCCTCTGGTCTCTGGCATTACCATAGGCCACACAGAATATAAGCTGTCTGTATATGCAGATGATATTTTACTGCACATTCCTTCTCCGGCTACATCCCTGCCTGCTGCCCTGCAGATTATCTTTCACTTCGGCACCATTTCCAATTATAAATTGAATCTTGCTAAAACTGAAGTTATGCCACTCAAAGTTATGCCACTTCAAGGCAGATATTGAACACCTTGGCCTGGACTGGAAGAGGGATAAGGTGAAGTACCTGGGGATTTATCTCAGTACTTCACCCCTTAAACTGAAGCATTTTAATTTAGATTGGACGGTATCCCACCTTAAAATGGATTTGGATCGATGGTCCATGCTACCTCTATCACGTTGGGGCCAATTGAATATTATTAAAATGAATGTCTTACCCTGGCTTTTATACCCACTCCAGATGTATAATTCGGTTCTCTCCCGCACATGGTTTAATCAGGTCCATAGAATTATTTCCTCTTTCCTGTGGCAAGGTAAGGCAGTACATAGGGCTTTGACTAAGTTAATGAATGCTAAATAAGATGGGGGACTGCAAGACCCCAATTTCTTTCTATATTATTTGGCTTTACATCTTAGCAGATCCTCTCATTGGTTGGAGATGACTAGGGGTAACCCTTCAGGGTCTTACGTCCCCCTTTGGGTAGACATGGAATGCTCCTTATGTTCAGACCATGGATTGAACACCCGATCACTTTTCTATCTCTCCAGAAAAAGACTTCCTCTGTCTTTATGGGACAACCCACTGGATGCTTCCCTTCGGGTTCACCTACAACTTTGCTCATTACTTAAACTTAATCCTCACTAAGATATAACTCAACCTTTATTTGACAGTCCAAACCTTTGCATAGCTGCTCAGCCAATTCCAAGGAGATTTTGGCTGAATATGGGGGTAGAAACAGTGGGAGAGCTTACTGTTAACCACAGACTACTACCATTTCAGGATGCCAGCACCAAATACCACTGTCCCACCTCTGCACATTTCCGGTACCTCCAGCTATCTCATATGCTTGTGCAGTTCTTTGGTTGTGGCCTCTGGACTAACCCTTTAGGTAATTTGGTCATCCCCTTTATTTGGAGTGCCCCCTTTTCTCATCAGATCTTATACTATTATTGCACTTTGCTAGATCTTCTAGCCACCAGTGAAGGCCCCAGGTTTTATTACTGGGACCAATCTCTTCTGACCCCCAACTCCCCTAGGAATTGGCCTACTATTTGGAAGCACCTTTATACGTTCATTAAGTGGGACAGATACCGTTTTATGCAATTTAGAATTTTCATAACCTCTATTACACTCCAGTTAAATTGCATATCATGGGTAAACTATCTGTAAATCTCTTTTCCAGATGTGGCAAAGAACCGGGCACCCTGCTCCATATTTTGTGGTCCTGCAGGAAAGTGGTCCCTTTTTGGAATGCGATTCGTACACGCCTGGACCCCTTACTGAGGGCTATCTGAGGCTTTTTTTCCCCTGCTATATGCATTTTGGAGGATTACTGTAATACCTTGATAGGTAACCAGAGACCACATATGGCCTTGATCTCAGCATGTGCGAAGAAGATTATTCTTCGGCACTGGTTAGACCAACACATACCACAACTCTTAGAGTGGTATAAAGAGATTTTATTTGCCCTGCAAGCTGAGCACCTTATTACCAGCGTGGCTGGTAGACTATCTTATTTCAGCCATATCTGGGAACCACTACAGGTTCCTTTGACGCTCTGAGGTGGGTTTTTTTCCCTTTTTTTATACTTACAAATTTTCATTATATTAATATGTCTAGTTAGGCTCTCCTGCCAAGGTGTTTGTTTCTTTTTGGTTGAGTTACCTTACTTCCCAGTGGTGGTGGGTGGGATTGGAGGGGATGGGGGGGTGTTGTACTACACTATATACATGTACTTCATTCTGTTCTGGGGATTGTTGGGTGGGGGGGAGGATGGGGTTGCGTGTATAAAATTGTAACGCACACCATTTAGTGTTATTTCTGTTTGAGTTAAACATTATCATTATGTTTGAGTCTAGACACCCCAGGTGACTTGCTGTTCTCTGTATTGGTGTGTTCAATAAAGTCTATTAAATGTGAAAAAAAAAGAAACATCTCATGCTGTCAGAGTCCTTAAGTATGCCCAGTTTGAGAGTAAAGATAGCAAGAAGTAATGATGTGCCTGTTAGTTGGGAAGAGGAATGGACAGAATTGAAAGTGAAAAGTGCTGCTACAGTAAAGTTGCTGCCAGGAATAAAGCCTTTTTGGCTCAAGGGAGTCTACATGAAATAAATTAGCCTTTTAGTCAAAGAGACTGTTGCATAGTAAAAGGCAGGCGTTTGGCCTGTGAAGTGTCCCCACCGTGTAACTACCCCCATGGTCCATGGAGTGGCTGTTGCTGTTCTTGTTCATTAAATTTGTTATTTGCATCTTTGATTTTGGACTGAACATTGGATTTAATGCATTTAAACTATACTATCATGTATCTGTTTAACTAAGCTTGCCCCCTGAAGCTCTGTGGTCTACATCAAGATGGTGTCTGCTCCTCAGATATAGCGACTCCAAATCACTGCCTTCAGAAGAACCAGGTAATGCGCTATTTCTGCTTTTCCTTGGACTGTGTTTCTATGGCTTGTATAGCACTCCCTCCCACATATTACCATCTGGATACCCCTAGACAGGGATGGGAGGGCTTACAGATAAAACCCACCCTGTCCATCTCAGCCCCACCACATCCCTAAATATCTATGAGAGTGCCATTGAGTGACCTTGTAGTTTTAAATTTGTCATATTCCAGTCCAACACTGTACAATGATCCTCTGCCTCATACTCCATCAAAAGTATTGCAAGGACTCCTCCTAAACATTACTCTTCCCAGTCATAAAACAAGAAAAACCTGCCCTGCATATCATAGCCACTAAACTCACTGCACCCAGAGCTTCTTTGAGTCACTCTGTTTTTCATATTGGCACATTTTTTTGGTCCAGCGCAGTAGGATGATCCTCTACCACTGCCTGTTACTGCTGGGCTCAAATGCTGAATTCATGCCCCAGTATAGCTTTGTGTGGTCCTCAGAAAGCAGTACTTGGATAAGAAACAAGCATTCTGGCCCACTAGTAGTGACAGGAAAAGGCAGTGAATCATCAAGTAGCCTTCAACCAAAAAAGGGTGCCAATATAAAAAAAAGGGTCACTCTAAAAGGCACTCATGGCTGGGTGGGAGGGTTTGAGGGGCTGGGATGGTTGGGAGTGTATTTTAGTTCTTATAAAGCTATAAGCAGGCAAAGTAATGGGCAGAAAGGAGTGGGGGCAGTCTCTGTCTAACTTACTGGGGTAGATTCTTAATAATTTCTGTGGCCATCCTCAAATTCTGGCATTGATTTCTGCTGCAATCACCACATTCCACAGAACTGCAGAAAACAGGGAGCCTTGCCCAGTGATCTATCCTGAGCTCTATGCTGTTCTCCTTATTCCTTAATGAGCTACAGTACCTGATCACTGTGGAGGAGTGAACGTGATACTCTATGCTGATGATGCGGTACTTTACAGGTGTCACACTAACTTAGACCAAACTGAATTAGATCTTAAGACTGACTTCCAGTCACCCAAGTCCTGGTTTATAGCTAATAAATGAACTCTTAGCTCTAAAAAGACAAAGTCACTGTTATCTGGAACTAGGAAACTGGGTCCCAACAGGTGTGAGTTATTAAAATAAGTAGCTCTTCTGAAGTTCTGCTTGAAGTTGTGGAGTCTGTAAAATACTTTGCTGTTCTACTTGACCAGGATCTCTCTCTTAGGTCTCACTTAGATAGGGTGACTCCGCTTATAAATCAGAAGCTGGGCTCGCTGTACTTACTTTAGGGCGTATATCACCAGTGAGGCTTGTTTGTCAGTTGCTAGCAGTATTCTGCTCCCTGTCCTCCTATATGGTGCTCCAGCCCTCTCCTCTTTGAGAGAAACAGAGCTGACTAAACATAAGGTATATCACTGGGTATGTCACTTTGCAACTGGAATCAGCAGTAGAAAGCATCATTGTTCAGTACTCTGTATGCTAAACTGGCCATCCTTAGAAGGAAGGCTTGGCTATCACTTGCTTTGTATGGTCTACAAATTATTGGTCTCTCTTCCAAACCTTGACAACATCATGGAATGGAAACCTTTAAGAAGGCACCATTGAACTTCATCAAATCTGTTATGACTGTCCCACAGACCTCATCTGTATCTGGTCAAAGGACCTTCTAATTCTCTTGAACCAGCTGTTTATTCCTGCATTTTGACCTGTTGTATGTAATTAATTCTGGGTCACTCCTAATAAAGTGACTCTTTGTCTCAGCCTACCTGGTTACCAAAGTCCAAAATAAATAGATAGATAAATAACTGAATTCAGTGAACCCAAATACTATTGGTGTTTTGTGAAGCTGAAGCTACTGTATCCTGCTGCTTGTAAGCAGTGCTGAATATCTTGCTTGTCCTGATATGTAAAGCCTTGGAGCAAATTAAGTCTACCATAATTTACTTAGGGATCTCACCATAATTAACCAATGACTTGCTGGTTGTCAACAGCCTGAATAAATAGATGTACAAAAGACGACTAGAAACATATTACTATTTATGAATATGTGCTATCTTTTCTCTGTTCATTTAGGGTTAGGTCATTATATACAGTACATAGCCCCCAGTACCAAGGCAGTACCAGCCTTGTTCCTTGTAACACGAATTATCCAGACCTGTACAACACAATGGCTATTACCTGCTTTTTTATTTCTCTTTGTATTTTACCTAGCTAAGCTTCATTTGAAAGTCACCTGAGCAAGAGGGCCTCTGTGTGTATATGTGTGTGTGTGTGTGTGTGGGGGGGTTAGAGCAGCTCAGTGTTACCTAATGGCCCTGGAAGTGCTGTTAAGTATTTAAAATGTGAATACAACAGTCTGCAAATAACCAGTTCACAATAGAACCCCGCCCACCGCCGCAGAGGAACAGCAGCTGGCCACACAATGACAGGCAAAGTAATGGTTTAGTTGTTAAAAGCAAGGCTCCTAACTAACATGCCCAGCTGCAGGATTCCAGCTGGTCCAAACTGGTTAGGAGTCTTGTAAATCAAATGTCAGAATTTTGTGTACAGACCTAAAAAGAAGTCGACTGAACCCTCCAAGTGATGTGGTGAGGTTGGCTAGCCCAGAAAGGTGTATCTACAGGAGACTTCTCTGTAGCGGGGAGCTTTGGGAACTCAACATAATACTGGATGCGGTGCCCACCATCTAAAAGGGGAGTTGGTCTCTTAAATCTCATAGTGAAGAAGTCTGTCTGTTCTAGGGAAGGCTGATGGGGCTGGATATTCAAACTGCGCCATTCTGTGGCGCAAGCCCTTGTGCTGCACAAAATAGTTGCGCTGGGGTGTGGCGAGGGTGATATTCAACGGACTTGCACTATTGAGCAACTCCTTTGAATATCACCCCCCAGCCACAGCCACTGTGCATGGCGCAGTGGAACTTGCGCCACCGCAAGTGGTCAGAGTGGAGCATTCAAGATGTGGTGGCGCAAGTTCCATTGCGCCATGTGCAAATTTATGATATTCAAAAGGTGACATACAAATGGGGTCATAATTCATGCAAGGTGCAGGGGGGCCATTTGCATCTATTTATGTCCCCATTTGCATGCCATTAGCATGCAGGTGCACCGATCCCCGAGGACTTGCGCCTGGCACCCTGCCAGGCAGCAGCCATTGGGGACTGACGCCCCCTGCAGCCTGATTGCAGGTACAAGTGAATAAACCCCCTTCCCCCCAACTGGCCCGATCGCGGGCATAAGTGAAAAAAACCCTACCCACCACTAGCCCGATTGCGGGCAGAACAGAGTTCAACCAACCCCAAGAACATATCCCTGGTGGTCCAGTGTACTGCGAAGCCCGATCACGGGCATTAGAGTCCACCCAAGGTCCACCTACCCTGGTCGTGGCCTCACCCCACCACCACGGAGCCCTACCACCCACTCCCCGTTAGCCGGAGCGGCAGCAACCCACCCGCCTGCCGCCTCGCCTCGCTGACTGACTGCCGGTAGGGGCTGCCGCCCATTGGTTCAGAGCAAGAGCCAATGGGCATGCAGCCCATACCGATAAAGGCAGTCCAGATATGCGAATGAATTCATTCATATCTTGCTCTGAACCAATGGGCGTGCAACCCTACTGAGCAGTCAGTGGTGAGGCGGCAAGGCGGGTGGGTGGGTTGCTGCTCCGCCCGCTGGCCGGGGGAGGGCGGGTGGTGTGGCTCTGGGTGGGTGAGGTGGGGAGCCACTAGATCACCAGGGTAGGTGGACCTTGGGGGTGGTGGACTCTAATGCCCGGTGATCGGGCTTCATGGTCCACTGGACCACCAGGATATGTTCTTGGGGGTTGAACTCTGTTCTGCCCGCGATCGGGCTGAGTGGGGGGTGGGGGATTTTCACTTATGTGTGCGATCGGGCCATTCAGAGGGAGGTTTTTTTCACTTATGGCCGCTGATCGGGCCAGTCGAGGTGGGGGTTACTGTTATGCCCGCGATTGGGCTGCAGGGGGCACAGGAGTGAAGTCGGGGCCACCCACAGTTGGCAGCACTGTGTTGCACCTGCAATGCGGCAGCTTCACCGCAATAATTGGCCCTGGGCTTCTCCTCTGCTCAAAGTTGTGCAAGCGCAGGTTGGGGTTGCACCTGCACAACTCTGGCCAGCCCGCTGAATATCGGGCTGTGCAGTTTATCATGGTTCCTCCCCCTCCAGTTGAGCATGCCTTCATTAGCATTGCGCTGTTGCTCAGCTTGACTTGGGGGGGCACAACTGCCTCCTGCTGAATATGGCAGAATGGCGCAATTTCGGACTTGCGTAGGTGCAACCCTATTGTGCATGGCGCAACCCTTTTGAATATCCAGCACATGGTGTAAAAGAACACAGATATAAGGGAGTGTTAGTGAAGTTCTCTTGGTTGTAACTCCTGTTAAAACTGTTTATTTGTTTAATTAACCTAGTGTTGTTTTTCCTCTACGTTGCTGTTTATCTTGTATATTTAGTGTAAATATTAAATAGGGAAAGAGGAAATTGTTTAACTAGGAATGGCACACTAAGAAGTGCAAAATAATGCACCTGGGAAACAAGAAACCAGGGAAGATTACACAATGGGGGGTAGTAACAACAACAAACAAGCATTTGTCAATGCGAATGTTTGCTTGCTGGCATTAGCATTGGTAGTGTAAAGTTAGAGCTGCATAATAGGAATGGCAGCAAATTATTGATCTGAAGCCAACCCCACCACCACCCTGCAGAGAGTGACAGGCATTGGGGTGTGCCTTTGGGTCGTCAAGCATAATGACCATGCCATTTCACCACACCCTACCCTGCAGACACTGACAAGTGTCACAGTGTGCCTTGGGGTCTTTGGCCCTTATGAGCACCCCATTCCATCAGAAAATATGGTGAGATGGGTGCAGTATAGGAAGAATGGGGTGAAGTTTGGGCCTGAAGAGTCCGAGGCACACCTTGATGCCTCTC
Organism: Neoceratodus forsteri; assembly: GCA_016271365.2. NCBI lineage: Eukaryota > Metazoa > Chordata > Ceratodontiformes > Ceratodontidae > Neoceratodus > Neoceratodus forsteri. The sequence continues at coordinate 459,152,785 of CM028132.1, forward strand.
ACTGGCTGCAGGGTGTGGGCGGGGTGGAATGGTATGAGCATGACCGTAAAGAATCCCAAGTCACACCCTGATGCCTGTAATTCTCTACAGGGTGGAGGCGTTCTGGTCGAAATCCTAACACCTCAGGCAATGGTTGGTATTTTCCTCCAAATTTTCAACATGGTTTTGTGACCCCACCTCATGAACAGTGGCAATATCAGTTTGTTAGCGAAAACTGCTTTTGCACAGCGACTATGGCATTTGGCACCACAGGTGCAAAACACATTCGAACAGGATGTGAAAAATGACAGCGGTACTGTTCATGGGGAGGTGTAAAAATGTCAATGTTGAAAATCTGCTGTGAAAATCTTAAAAGCTGGTGAAGTCACGGCGTGCATAGAAACTGTGCAATGCACACCCATAATGTAACTAGTTTGAGGATTTTTTTACAGCAGATTGTTAACACAGGCATTTTGGGACCTCCGATTATGAACAGTGTCAGTGTGATTTTCTTTATCTGTCCCGAACAATGATTTCCCACAGCAACCACGCATTTCTGTGCTGAAAGTGTGAAAACACATTTTGGCCATGTTTTGAAAATGACAGCTGTACTGTTCATAAGGAGGTGTGGAAAAATGCCACTGCTGAAAATCTGGACTGAAAATATTACAAATTCATGAACTTACGAGGGTGCGTGGAAACTGTGCAATGCTCACTCGTAAAACTGTGAGTAAATTTGGAAACCGGCAATGGCACCACAATCCGCACAGGGGTTGTATACAGACCCCCTTCTCAGGGGGAGGAAATGGACAAGGAAATGATAGAAAGAATACTTAGAATGACAGAAAAAGGGGAGATATTGCTGATGGGTGATCTGAATATGCCAGATGTTAACTGGAATGCAGTTGCAGCAGCCACTTCAAAGAGTGGGATTATTCTAGATGCCCTACAAGAGGCATGCCTTAGACAACTAGTATTGGAGCCCACTCGAGAGGGAGAAATCTTAGACCTGGTTCTCTCAAATGGAGATGAAGAGAGGATCACAGATGTAGAAGTGGGTAGCCATCTGGGAACTAGCGACCATCGAACAGTATGGTTCTAATAAACACAGCAATAGAGTCAAGCCATACAAAGGCAAAAGTACTGGACTTTAGGAGGGCTGACTTTGCCAAAATGGGTGAGTGCCTAAGGAATGCACTGCATAAATGAGCAGGAAGGAGGGTGGAAGAACAATGGGGAATAATAAAACTGCCATCACAGGCGTAACAAGCCTTTGTGTGAAGCAAATTAACAAAGCGAAGCGATGTAAGAAACCACTATGGTTCTCAAAGGAAGTGGCAGTGAAGGTTCAAGAAAAGAAAGCATTCAGGAAGTACAAGGAATCACAGAAGGAGCAGGACAGGGAACTGTATCAGTTAAAGCAAAAGGAAGCTGGGAAGGCAGTCAGAACAGCAAAGGCCCAAACCTAGGAAAAGATAGCCAACTCAGTTAAGAAGGGGGATAAAACCTTTTATAGGTACATCAGGGAGCGAAGGAAGACCAAGGGAGGGCTAGTGAGACTTAATAAAGAGGAGGGAGGGTGGGCAGAGGGTGACTGTGAAAAGGCAGAGATACTAAACAAATATTTTTGCTCAGTATTTACAAATGAAGAGGGGGAGGTACCTAAAACAAACAGTAGAAACACTCTGGATACAGAAGTTGATACCAGCCCATTTACAGAAGAAAGGGTTCTGAAAAGAACTCTTAAAACTGAAGGTGAACAAAGCAATGGGGCCTGATGAGATTCATCCCAGAATTCTAAAAGAACTAAGGGTAGAACTAGTGACACCACTGACTACCCTCTTTAACAAATCATGGGAGGATGGGGTGGTACCGAGGACTGGAGGAGGGCAGATGTGATTCCCCTTCACAAAAGTGGGAGCAAGGCAGAAGCAGAAAACTACAGACCTATTGGTTTAACCTCAGTGGTAGGAAAATGATGGAATCACTTCTGAAGGAAAGAATTGTTGAGTATCTAGAGGCCAGAGGGCTCAGGACCCAAGGCAGCATGGATTCACAGTGGGAAGGTCATGCCAGACAAATCTGATAGATTTCTTTGACTGGGTGACCAAAGTAGTAGATCAGGGAGGGGCTGTGGACATGGCCTACCTAGACTTTAGCAAGGCATTTGACACAGTCCCACACAAAGATTAATATACAAGTTAGCCAGCCTGGGAGTGGGTCCCAAGATGACAGCCTGGGTAAAGAATTGGCTGGAGAATAGGACACAGAGAATAATAGTAAATGGAGTCCACTCTGAAGAAAGGGGGGTTACTAGTGGGGTACTGCAGGGTTCAGTATTAGGACCAGTCCTCTTCAATGACTTTATAAGTGACATTGCAGAGGGACTGGAAGGAAAAGTATGTCTCTTTGCAGATGACACAAAGATCTGCAACAGAGTTGATGCACAAGGTGGGGTGGAAAGGATGAGAAGGGACTTGGCAAGGTTAGAGGAATGGTCAAATGTATGGCAGCTTAGATTCAATGCTAAGAAGTGCAAGGTAATGGACCTGGGAAACAAAAACCCAGGTGAAGAGTACACAATGGGGGGTGAGATACTAACAACAACAAAAATGGAAAGGGACCTGGGGTAGTCATATCAGATGACCTAAAGGTGGGCAAGCAATGTAAGAGGGCAGCAAGGAGGGCTGGGGGGATACTGGGATGCATAGGAGAGGCATCACCAGTAGAAAACAAGAGTTATTATCCTCTGTACAGACAGTTGGTGAGACCCCATCTGGAGTACTGCGTGCAGTTCTGGAGACCCAATCTCTGCAAGGACATAGACAGGATGGAGGCTGTCAGAGGAGGGCAACTAAAATGGTGCAGGGTCTGCACGGAAGACATATGAAGAGAGACTTAAGGAGCTGAATATGTATAGCCTCGAGGAAAGGAGGAGAGGGGGACATGATAGAAACTATCAAGTATCTCAAGGGAATCAACAAAGTCCAAGAGGGTAGCATCTTTCAAAAAGGTGTGCAAGAACAAGGGGCACAATTTGAAGATAGAGGCGGCTCAGGTAATTTAGGAAGTATTTTTCACAGAGAGGTTGTGGATGCATGGAATGGCCTTCTGGAGGAGGTTGTGGAGTCAAAAACAGTGGTGGAATTCAAGCATGCATGGGACAGTCATAAGGCAATTCTAGGGGGTGGGGATAGGAAGAAGTAGGCTGCTGGTCAACTAGGATCTGCAGCTTATCCAATAGGTAGGGAAATGGGCAGACTGGGTGGGCCAAGCGGTCCTTATCTGCCGTCAAAATCTATGTTTCTATGTAACACAGTCATTTTATGGAGTTTTGTGGCCAAATTTTCGACATAGCCATTTTAAGACCTCTGCTCATGACCAGTGTGACTGTGATTTTCTTAATCTGTCCCAAACATTGTTTTCACACACCGACTGTACCATTGTGCGCTACATGTGCGGAAACACATTTTGGGTGAGATGGGAAAAATGGTAGCTATACTGCTCATAAGGAAGTGCGGTAAAATGGCAGTGTTGAAAATCTGGTGTGCAAATATTACAAATTCGCAAACTTGCCAGCGTGCGTAGGAACTGCGCAACGTGCGCTCCTAAAACAGTCATTTTTGGGAATTTTTTCACCAAATTTTCAACATAGCCATTTTAACACCTCTGCTCATGACCAGTGTCACTGTGATTTTCTTAACGTGTCCCACACATCGATTTCACACACCTACTGTGCCATTGTGCGCTACATGGGCAGAAACACGTTGTGGGTGAGATGAGAAAAATGACAACTGCACTGCTCATAAGGAGGTGTGGAAAAATGGCAATGTTGAAATTCTGGAGTGAAAATACTGAAAATTTGCGAACTTACGAGCGTGCGTAGGAACTCTGCAACGCATGCTTGTAAAACAGTCATTTTTAGGAATTTTTCACCAAATTTTCAACATAGCCATTTTAAGACCTCTGCTCATAAACAGTGTCACTGTGATTTTCTTAATGTGTCCCGTACATTGATTTCGCACACCGACTGCGCCATTGTGCGCTACATGGGCGCAAACATGTTTTGGGTGGGATGTGAAAAGTGACAGCTATACTGCTCATAAGAAGGTGTGGTAAAATGGCAATGTTGAAAATCTGGAGTGAAAATATTGAAAATTCACGAACTTACGAGCGTGCGTAGGAACTCCGCAACGCACACTTGTAAAACAGTCAGTTTTAGGAATTTTTCCACCAAATTTTCAAAATAGGCTTTTGGGAGACCACCTTATGAACAGTGGCAGTGTCATTTCATTAATCGGTCCTGAAAGGTGATTTCGTGTAGTGGCTGCGAAATCACCCTTCCGGCCCAAGTAACGCCATGACAGTGACATCATTCATGAGAAGGGGTCCCAAAAACCCCATGTTGAAAATTTGGTGCAAAAATTCCAAAAAATGCCCGAGATATACAGCAAAGTTGAAAAAACCCTATCTATAACATTATACAGCTTACCGGCATTTCCTCTGTTCGCGAGGTCGGCTTTGAAGAGTGCAGGCGTGTTCCCAGTCCACGAAGATCGTTGCGCTGGACTCTGGAGGTAAGTATGGGGTGAGGGGTGTGAGGAGGTAGGGTGCGCAGTGGGTGGGTGCGGGTGGGGCAGGGAGACTGCGAGGGACCGTTTAAATTTACAGGTTTTTATTTTTTATTTAGTAAGGCACGGGACGTTTATACGCTGGGGTGGGCTCCCAGCGTGGCAGTTCTAAGGCTGTTTGGGGGGTCTGGAGCCGTTTGGGGATTGGGCACCCTGTCGGCCATACGGAGCTTGTGCCACGCTGGGGTGGGCTCCCAGGCGTGGCAGCGGTAAGGCTGTTTGGGGGTTGCAGCCGACAGGAGATTGGGCACCCGTTGTGCCTAGGGCTTGTGCCATGCTGGGGTGGGCTCCCAAGCGTGGCAGCTGTAAAACTGTTAGGGTTAATCCCGTTGGCTATATAGTCACGGAGGAGCGTCAACACGCAATGTGCATGCGTGTTGAGGGGCTATGCTCACTGAAGCGGAGCTCTCCCTTTCAGCTGTATGCCACTGCATTTTCAGCTGTCATAGACAGCTGGAGCAGTGATTGGTGCACTGCGACCGCGCCTGCAAATACACTGACTGAATTGGAAGAGGCTGACACACCTCTGGAAAACTCGGATGAAGGCACTATGTTTCTTGCACATGCCTGCAAGCAAACATAAAAAGGAAAGGGACCTGGGGGTAATCATATCAGATGACGTTAAGGTTAGCAAGCAATGTGAGAAGGCAGTAGGGAGGTCTGGGGGTATACTGGGATGCATAGGGAGAGGCATTACCAGCAGAAAACAGGAAGTTGTTATCCCTCTGTACAGACTGGTGGTGAGACCCCAACTGGAGTACTGCATCCAGTTCTGGAGACCCCATCTCTGCAAGGACATAGACAGGATAGAGGCAGTCTAGAGGAGGGCAACTAAAATGGTGCAGGGTCTGCTAGAGAAGCCATATGAGGAGAGACTGAAGGAGCTTAATATGTATACCCTTGAGGAAAGAAGGGAGAGGGGGGACATGATAGAAACTTTTAAGTACCTCAGTGGAATCAACAAAGTCCAAGAGGGTAGCATCTTTCAGAAAAAGAGACGTGCAAGAACAAGGACACAATTTAAAGATGGGGGTAGTTCTGGGGCAATGTGAGGAAGTATTTTTCACAGAGAGGGTAGTGGATGCATGGAACAGCCTCCCTGAGGAGGTTGTGGGGTCTAAAATTGTGGGAGAATTCAAGAATGCATGGGACAGACATAAGGCAATTCTTGTGGCGGGTAGGAAGAAATAGGCTGTTGATTAACTAGGATCTGCGGCCTATCCTGTAGGTAGGGAAATGGGCGGACTAGGTGGGCCAAGCGGTCCTTATCTGCCGTCAGAGTCTATGTTTCTATGTTTCTAAGCCACAGCTTGTTTCCAGATGTGACCTGGGAGCACAAAGAGGTTAAGTAACTTGCTTAGGGTCACACAGTATGCAAGTGGTGTGCTGATGGGATTCAAACCCAGGTCTCCAGGTTTGCAGCTTAGTGCCTTAACCGCTATGCTATACTGTCTCCATATTTAATATAAATCTGCAACTGCTGTGTTTTAATAAGTAAAGTAAGTAAGTCAAATTTATTTATAATGGTGCCTTTCCCCAGATTACCAGGGTGCCTCGCAGTAAGAGCTGGAATAGACTATCGATATAAAATAAATACCTAAATAAATACATAAGCATAAATTGAGAACAGTAATTGGCTAAATCGCAGCTGGTACAGCAACCAATCATGGGAATCCTTCAGTCCCCAAACGCTTGGCAGAAGAGGTGTATCTTATGACCCCTCTTAAAGGTCTCCACCAAGGGGAATCTCTAATGACTCATGGCAGAAAATTCCACAGCACTGGGCCAGCCACCTCCAAGGCTCAGTCTCTTGATGTTTTTAGCCTGACCCTCAGTACAGTCACGAGGCCCACCTTGGAGGAGTAAAGAGATTGCGAGCGCATGCAATGATGCAGAAGATCTAAGAGGTAGTTGGGACCCCACACCAGACTACAATGAAAACCTGATCCTGAAGTTTCAGCCCTTCATCCAGAATTACCCCCAGATTTGTTACATTTGTGGCAGCCAAAAACTTCAACAAGTTGAACCAAAGCCCAATGTCCTTTTCAGCAGCTGCCACTCACCCCCTATGACACAAATCGACAACTAATATTTCAGCCTTAACAGGGTTGAGTTTCAACCAGCTCAATAATATGCAGTCCTAGATCTCAGCCACACACTTATTAACCACATCTGCTGCACCCAGTGTCCCAGGTGCAAATGACAGATACAGTTGGGTATCACATGCATAGCAATGAAACACCAGCCCATATTGTTTAATAATCCCTCCCAGGGGCAGCATATCCACTGCAAACAGCATGGGCAAGAGAACTGATTCCTAGGGAACACCATGGGGCAGTGACACTGGACATGAGGAGAATTTCCTCAACACAACCCTCTGTGTTCTGTCTCTGAGGTAAGACTCAGACCAGCAGATGACTTTGCCAGTGAGACCTACATATTCCCTTAGGCAGTCCAACAACAACCCATGGTCTACCATGTCAAATCCTAAGGAGAGATCAAGGAGACAAGAAACTGACTGCTGTCCTGTATCCCTCACCCTGAGAAGGTTGTTACACACCATGACCAGTGTAGTCTTAGTGCTATGCATAGACCTAAATCCAACTGGAGAGGCTCATAGATGTTGTAGGCTATGAAGTGTGCCTCAAGCTACAGTGCAAACACCTTCTCAATAATCTTACCTAAAAAGGGTAGGATAGACAGGTTAGAAATCTGTCAGGTTGTCCAGGCCCAGAGATGACTTCTTCAGAAGAGGCCTCACCAGTGCATTTTTCAATGTAACTGGGAAAACCCCTTCCAACAGGAAGCACCAGACAATCTTGACAAGCAGTGGGCCCAGATGCCTGACACAGCTCACCAGTAGCTGCACTGGACCTATATTCAGTTTGCAAAAAGTTAGTCACAGCACAGAAATTACCTCAATCACCTCTTCCATCATCACTGATCTAAACTCTTCCCATGACAGCTTATCCAGTCTGTGGAGTGTAAGCTCAGCACTGTTAGGATGACTCAGACCACTTTGGGAGATCCCGGTCCGAGTACAGGACATTAGAGGACATCCTGTCTGAGAAGAACTGAGTAAACTCCTTACATTTAGTGGGTAAAAAAAACTTTCATGGACTCCAGCTATGTCGGATGGAGTAACTTATCTACAGTCTGGAAGAGCTGAGCTGGTCGATTCCTCCCAGCAGCAATCTCCCTAGATAGAAAACCTGCCTTTCTCTGGGAGATTGCCCTTTGGTATTTACCATAATGACAATCCAAAGCCAGTTAATCCTCCTGGGCCCTGGGTCTCCAGCAACAATATTTCAACCTCTGCCCCTTGCCTTCATCTCACTTAGCTCACTGTCATATCATGGTGAGCCACAGTGTGAAACAAGGGGGCATACATGGATAGGTGCCACCTGATTGAAGGTCTCTGTGATGGCCCTATTATAAGTCACTACAGCCTCCTCTGACCATGTAGCACAAGCTGTCATCACATGTGAGATGTTTAGTACTGCCTGAAGGCTCTTTGGCTGTAGCCCTCTTAAAGGTACTCACAATGTGACTGATTGACTAACCCTCACAGAAGGGCTTCAAACTATGCTGCATCAGTGGGGTTCTATGAGCGGGTGTGTAAAGTGGAATGGTACTGATAATAAAACTGGTGCTGTAGCACCACAAAACAAAACAAGCATTTGTCAATGCCGAATGTTGTCTTGCTGGCATTGGCATTGGTAGTGCAGGAGTTAGAGAGATGTATAATAGGAATGGCAGTGAAGTATTGAACTGACACCAACCCCACCCCACCTTGCAGAGACTGACAGGCACTGGGGTGTGCCTTTGGGTTGTCGGCCATAACACTCACAACATTTCACCTCACCCTACCTTGCAAACACCGACAAGTGTTGCGGTGTGCCTTGGGGTCTTCGGGCCTTACGCTCACCCCATTCCATAAGGAAATACGCTGAGATGGGTGCAGTATAGGAGAATGGGGTTAACTTTGGGGCAGAAGAGTCCGAGGCACACCTCAATGCCTATCACTGGCTGCATGGTGGGGGTGGGGGTGGAATGGCCTGAGCATTACAGCCGATAATCCCAATTCACACCCCTGACGCCTGTCAGTCTCTACAGGGTGGGTCGTTGCGGTTGGAAACCCTATCACCCTGGGTGTTTGTTGGTATATTCACTCCAGATTTTCAACATGAGCTTTTTGTGACCTCATCTCATGAACAGTGGCACTAACAGTTCATTAGCTGAAAAGTGATTTTGCACGGTGACTGTGCCATTTGGCACCACAGGTGTGAAAACACATTTCAGGCAGGATGTGAAAAATGACAGCTGTACTTTTCATAAGGAGGTGTGAAAAAATGGCAATGTTGAAAATCTGGAGTGAAAATATTAAAACTTGTTGAAGTTCTGGCGTGCGTGGAAACTGAGCAATGCCGCTTGTAACACAGTCATTGTTTGAATTTTTCACCAAATTTGCAACATAGGCTTTTTGGGACCCTACCTCATGAACAGTGGCACTGTCATTTCGTTACTTGGTCCCAAAAGGTGATTCTACCCAGTGACTGTGAAATCACCTTTCAGGACCAAATAACAAGATGACAGTGCATGTGTTCATAAGGTGGGGTCCCAAGAACCCCATGTTAAAAATTTGGAGCCAAAATTCAAAAAAATGGCTGAGATATCCACTTAAGTTGAAACCCCCCATTGATGCCATTATAAAGCCTACCGCCTTTTCTTTATTTTGCAGTTTGGCTTTGAAGAGTCCAGATGTGTTCCCGCTCCACCTAAGATTGCAGCACTGGACCTCCAGAGGTAAGTAGGGGGTGAGGGGAGTGTAGGGAGGTGGGGTGTGCAGAGGGTGAGTGTGGGTTGGGGAAGGGGGCATCGCGGACAACGAGGGACCGTTTCCTTTTTTTCAGGTAAGAAAAAAAAAGACGGACTCGGACATCATGGTGCCGACATGGTTGGCTTTGTGTGGAGCGGCAGCATACTGGAGTGGACTCCCAGTGTGCCACACAATGTGGGGAGAGGTCAGAACAGTACGCTTGCATGCATCTGCTTAAGCTCCCTTGCATGATGACATTCCATGGGTAGGGCTTAAAGGGCAAAACAGTTCTGTGCACCAGGGGCCTCAACCCCCACCACTGTCCACAAAACTGACAAAACTGGACCTGGACATTGCGGTGCCAACACGGTTGGCTTTGTGTGAGCGGCAGCACACTGGAGAAGGTTCCCAATTTGCCACACAATGTGGGGGGTGGGGGACATGCTGACACGGGGATTTCAACCCCGATGTTGGCTTACTTTGGGGATTATGTTTATTAAAATGTTTTACCAGGAAAGACACGTACGGGAGGCATGTCACCTCTGATGCTGCATGATGAGCTTGTCTCTGATTACAGCAACACATTTCTTCCAAGTTGGTGGCACTTTACATAATTCTTGCATCAGCGCTAGCATGCTGGCTAAATGGGGAATGAGGGATGCATCTACTAAAGCGTGCCCTGCATTCGCCAACACTGACACACCTCTCACTGTGCTGTTACTACCACAAGATGTTGCTTGTGTGTGTGGAAGACAACATAAAAATGATGTAATGAAGCTGATCCACCAGCACAGTTGTAGGGCTACTGCTTCCAATGCTGACAACTTGGGTTTCGGAATAAGCCTGAGCCATCAGAGGGATAGCCAGGGGTAGGAGGATCGAGCATCTCAGAGGATGCTGTCCTCCTCTGGGGAGAGAGGGCCATTACTGATGCTGCAATACTGCCACCTGGGTGATCACAGGTGGCAGTGCAGCCAGGCAGAAGAGGTGGGAGGGGAACATTGACAGAATGGGCAGCAAAGTACGCTTGCATGCATCTGCTTAAGCTCCCTTGCATGATGACATTCCATGGGTAGGGCTTAAAGGGCAAAACAGTCCTGTGCACCAGGGGCCTCAACCCCAGCCACTGTCCAGTGTGTGGGCACCTTGGAAACCTCTGTGGCACTAGAAACATAGAAACATAGAATTTGATGGCAGATAAGGACCGCTTGGCCCACCTAGTGTGCCCATTTTTCCACCTAATAGATAAGCTGCAGATCCTAGTTAACCAACAGCTTACTTCCTCCTACCCTCCCACTAGGACTGCCTTATGTCTGTCCCATGCATGCTTGAATTCCCCCACTGTTCTTGACTCCACGACCTCCTCAGGGAGGCTGTTCCATGCATCCACAACCCTCTCCATGAAAAAATACTTCCTCACATTACCTCTGAGCCGTCCCCCCTCTATCTTCAAATTGAGACCCCTTGTTCTTGCACATCTCTTTTTCTGAAAGATGCTACCCTCTTGGACTTTGTTGATTCCCTTAAGGTACTTGAAAGTTTATATCATGTCCATTCTCTCCCTTCTTTCCTCAAGGGTATACATATTAAGCTCCTTTAGTCTTTCTTCTTTCTTCCACTGGAAGAGGCTGAGGGTTGGTTCCAACCTGGCTGGGCTCCACCACAAGAGGGTAAGTTCATGGCATTGTATCACCCTGTCTCTCAAGGTTTTGGCCCTTTTTGGCATCACAAGCATTGTCTCTTCAAAAATCCAGTTTGTACTACAATACCATCATACATAGACAAAATATTAAGAAGCTTCTGATTCATTTCCTGCTTTGCATAGGGCCAAAAGGCCCTGCACTAAGCAAATTAGGACTCCTCTGCTGCTTTATGCAGGGCTCATAAGAGCCCTGCACAAAACCAGTTACTTTCTACTTTCTCAAAAAGTAAGGAAATTAATTGCAAAAGAATATGTAATGCATACATTAAGGTTACCAAGCAACAAAAGCAGGTTAAAGTGGCATTGGGGATTTTTTAACCCTAATGTTCACCACTGTTCCTCATCCCGTCTCCTTGTGACCCAAGGCAAAGCTCCAGGTCTGAGGTTGTGCACCATGGGTCTGCTGCTTCAACCTTCAGCTCTAGGGCCCTGCACAAAGAAAGCTATGACTGATCTCCTGCTTCAAGCTGGGCCTGGACAGCCCTGTTCAAAGAAATTTATGACTGATCTGCTTCCTGTCTGGCCTGTAAGGCCTGTTCAAAGAAAGTTAAGTCTCATCTCCTGCTTCACGCAGGGCTCACAGGGTCTTGTACGAAGACAGTTATGACTGATCTACTGCTCCATGCAGGGCCTAAAGAAAGTTATGGCTGATCCTATGGCTGTACATGAAGCAAGAGTTTTGCAGGGCATGGCCCCAGGCATGTAACTTGAAGCAGCTGATCCATGGGGCACAGCCTTGGATTTATAGCTTTGCCTTGGGTCACAAGGCTAGGGAATGGGGAAGGGGTGGACATTAGGGCCGACAGTTCACGGGCTCCTAGACCACTGGACCACCAGGGAAAGTTTGGTTTTTTTATCATGAAATTCCTGAGAGTGTTCTTTTAACAAAGTATAAAGTATACTTCATACATTATACTTACTAATTTATACCAAAAAAGGGGAAAAAAAGCATAAGCAGCAATGTTAGATATCACATAGGTAACTCATGCCTATCTGGCTCCAGACAGTAAATGTATATTACCAGAGGAACAAAAGGGCAAGTTTCCTTAAATATCAGTGGTCCTATAACCCTTGGCTACTAGGCAATACATCACATAGATACAAAACTGCATTTAATAAAGCTCTCCCCTGCATGTTAAGGTGGAGGAAAGGTGCGGACACAATCTTTATCACAAATGGCACACCCTTCTTTCATATCTAGTGTGACAAGTGTTTCTCTTTTTATATTGCATGGTCCCAGGATATCTGTACCTGTCTACCCTCTCTATCTACAATTGGTCAGTGAGTTTAAGTCTTTTTTTTACTATATTTTACTGTCTCAATATAGCAGGTTCGGCTATGCCCATTATAGTACCTTCTTTCTCACAAACTGCTTACTTTTATTGCTTCAGTGTGCAGTGATAGTATATAGGACGTTCCATAGGCATTTTTTAGGGCACTGATAATACTTAACATAATCGTTTTGGATGTAGCATGCTTTCAGTAATCCTTAACTCTGAAAGTGCAAACAGCAATTACAGAGTTCCCCAGGGCTTCCAATGTGCTGTTGGGACTTGCATTCAAGACTCTGCCGCTCATTAGTGTGTCCCCCAGGTCAGTATTTTCAAGTAATCACAAACTTGTGCCTCCCAAACTGCTGCTTCCAATATTGCTGTTGCCTCGCAAACTGCTGACTTGACACTCTGAAACCCAGTCTGCAATTCACAAACTCAGTTTATGATGCTCTAACGTTTCCAATATGCTGCCCAATATCTCTTATTCAGGGGTAGACCTGCATGCAGGTGTTGGCTTTGCACAGGATTCCTCCTCTTTAAAGTCTCCGTGAAGCCTCCGGTGATGCCAGTTCCCCGAATAGAGGGTCCCAATAGTCTCTCCAGCCTTTTCCTCCCAAGTGGGAACACAAAGTCTCCCTTTGCTCAGCAAGTGAGGCCCTACAGTTTCCCTGAGAATGTTTCTTCCAAGCTGGACCTTAAACTATTGCCTCTGCATGAGACTCTGCAACCTGAGATTGCTCCCCTTTGGGGTATTATTGTTTCACTGGAATCCTTACATCTAATAGGGAGACAGTTTGGCCTAGTGATTTGAGAGCAGAGCTGTGAATTTGGAGATCTGAGTTTGAATTCCACAACTACTATTTCTCATGGTGTGACCCTGAGCAAGTTACTTAACCTCCCTGTGCTTAAGCTCTTCATAATCTCTCTTGAGTCTATCTGTGTGGTTTTTGAATCTCTGCACACTGAAAGTTGTGGCAATGTTCTCTCTCCTTTCTCTCCTGGATTATAAAATGCTTTAAGATGCAGTTTGCATGAAAGGCACTATAGAGAACCAAGTTCCTTCCTTTTTTCCTTCCAGCCAAGATCAAAATACTAAGACAGTTCCCTAAGTGGAGGCTCTGGAATCTCCCTTTGGCAATTTGCAAAGCAGGGCTTAACAGTCCTTATCATGTCATACCTTCGTAACAGGGTCCTCCCACTTCCTAGGCAATTCTATTAAGAGGACCCTGCATGATAGAAACTTTCAAGTATCTCAAGAGAAGTACCAAAGTCCAAGAGGGTAGCATCTTTCAGAAAAAGATGTGCAAGAATAAGGGGTCACAATTTGAAGATAGAGGGGGGGACGGCTCAGAGGTAATGTTAGGAAGTATTTTTTTACAGAGAGGGTTGTGGATGCATGGAGCAGCCTTCCTGAGGAGATTGTGGAGTCGGGAACAGTGGAAGAATTCAAGAATGTATGGGACAGACTTAAGGCAATTCTGGGGGGGGTGGTAGGAGGAAGTAAGCTGTTGATTAACTAGAATCTGCAGCTTATCCATCAGGTAGGGAAATGGGCAGACTAGGTGGGCCAAGTGGTCCTTATCTGCCGTCAAATTCTATGTTTCTATGTTATCAACCCCTTCCAGCAAGGTCATACTCTCTCCCTGAGGCAGTTACACAAGTGTGACCTTGGGATGGGTCAGACACAAACTGAAGTCGACTTGTGCCAAAATCTGGGGTCTGGACTCTGGACTGCTTGGCACTGCTGGACTGCTTCCAGCATAAAAAAAACAAAAAAACACTTTTTTTTTTTCTTGAAATGACTAATTTACACTAATATAACACAATAATGGCTGATGAGATATTAAAAATAAAATGTATTGCCCATCTCATTGGTACTGACTGCCGCACTAATCATTTGGGAGTGGCAAGGGCCTTCTTAAACTGCAGCATTTACTTTTAAAACTTGTATGACAATTATCAGGGGGTGGGGAAGATTTGCTTAAAGTAAATGCTTTTTGTCATTAAGTAGTGTGATTCTTCTGTTCATTATAGCAGAGTTCCTTATAGGACTAATTGAACTACTGATCCTAGACCAAACCAGACTTAACCAATTGAAAAGATCTGAACAGAGGTTTGAGTCTTCTTTCCCCATCCATAGCAGGGTCTTACAGTCTCACTGAGCAAGCCCAATCAATACTCTACTGCCACTGTTAGTTTTGTGGTCCTATGAAAGCCATGAAGTTCAAGATAAACCAGCAGTGATTTTTACTTCACCCAGTTCATCAGCAATGTTATATCTTGTACATATTTTAGAGGTTATAAAAAGGTCACAAGTTGTTTACCAAAATGTTCTCTGGCAAAACAAGTTTTTGAACTTTTGTAGATTTCAATGTAATGCACCCCCCCGCCTCCCAGTTGGAGCTTATCTTACTTGCCCCTCAGTTTCCTGTGCTCCTGTTCCTGGAGCTCCTCCTGGCTGCCTGCTGTGTCCCCAAGTTTCACCGCCACAGCTCTGGGTCCTCTGATGCCATGTTTTCACCCTCGAGAAGCTCCAGTGTCTTATTTCAGCCCATTTTTGGCTTAAAAACTTGTTTTGTGAGCCACCGCTGTTGCTAATGCTCCTCGGAGCAAGTGGCACTCGTGGTTGCACAAAGGGTGCCTTTCATTTACCGACCGCTGGTTTTGCGGTTGAACGGAAAGTGTTCCAGCAGTCCCCCTGCTCTACTAATTGGGGACTGTTGACAAAACAAAGAACGCTATGATAGCTAAAATGAAGGAGCTCATGAAAAAGAGCCCTCTTGGGCCCAGTGGGCCTACCCAATGAACAAAATAAAATAAAATAAATAATTAAATAAATAAATAATATTCATGAGTAAGGCTCTCATAGCGCAGATAGGCCTTTAAATACTGTTGCCACTAGCAACAGGCAGCAGCTGTAAATAAATGTAAATAAACATGAGCACTGCTCAGGGCACTTAAACAGCTAACAAACAAGGAGTAATAAAAACAAGCATTTGTCAATGCCGAATGTTTGCTTGCTGGCATTGGCATTGGTAGTGTAGAAGTTACAGAGCTGCATAATAGGAATGGCAGTGAAGTATTGAACTGATGCCAACCCCACCACCACCCTGCAGAGTGACAGGCATTGGGGTGTGCCTTTGGGTTGTCAGGCATAACGGCCATGCCATTTCACCACACCCTACCCTGCAGACACCGACAAGTGTCACGGTGTGCCTTGGGGTCCTTGGCCCTTATGCGCACCCCATTCCATCAGGAAATACGGTGAGATGGGTGCGGTATAGAAGAATGGGGTGAACTTTGGGGCCGAAGAGTCCAAGGCATACCTCAATGCCTCTCACTGGCTGCAGGGTGTGGAATGGTATGAGCATTAAAGGCAAGAATCCCAAGTCACACCCCTGATGCCTGTCATTCACTACAGAGTGGGGCGTTATGGTGGGAAACCCTAACACCTCAGGCATTCATTGGTATTTTCACTTCAAATTTTCAACACGTTTTTTTTGAGACCCCCCACCTCATGAACAGTGGCAATATCAGTTTGTTAGCTGAAAGCTGCTTATGCACAGCGACTACGGCATTTAGCACCATGGGTGCAAAAACACATTCTGAACAGGATGTGAAAATGACAGCTGTACTGTTCATGGGTAGGTGGAAAAAATGGCAATGTTGCAAATCTGCAAAAAAAATATTAAAAAAGCTGGTGAAGTCACGAGCGTGCATAGAAACTGCGCAACGCACACCCGTAATGTAATTAGTTTGGGGATTTTTTACAGCAGATTGGCAACTCAGGCATTTTGGTGCCTCCGATCAAGAACAGTGTCACTGTGATTTTCTTTATCTGTCCCGAACAATGATTTCCCACAGCGACCACGCATCCCTGTGCTGAAAGTGTGAAAACACATTTCAGCCATGTTGTGAAAAATGACAGCTGTACTGTTCATAAGGAAGTGTGGAAAAATGCCACTGGTGAAAATCTGGACTGAAAATATTACAAAGTCATGAACTTACGAGGGTGCGTGGAAACTGCGCAATGCTCACTCGTAACACAGTCATTTTATGAACTTTTGTCACCAAATTTTCAACATAGCCATTTTAAGACCTCTGCTCATGAACAATGTAACTGTGTTTTTCTTACTCTGTCCCAAATATTGCTTTCGCACACCGACTGCACCATTGTGCGCTACATGTGCGGAAACACATTTTGGGCGACATGTGAAAAATGGCAGCTGTACTGTTCATAAAGAAGTGTAATAAAATGGCAATGTGGAAAATCTGGAGTGAAAATATAGAAAATTTGCAAACTTACGAGCGTGCGTAGGAACTGCGCAATGCACGCTCGTAAAGCAGTCATTTTTAGGAATTTTTTCACCAAATTTTCAACATAGCCATTTTAAGACCTCTGCTCACGAACAGTGTCACTGTGATTTTCTTAATGTGTCCCATACATTGATTTCGCACACCGACTGCGCCATTGCGCGCTACATGGGCAGAAACACATTTTGGGCAAGATGTGAAAAATGACAGCTGTACTGCTCATAAGGAGGTGTGGTAAAATGGCAATGTTGACATTCTGGAGTGAAAATATTGAAAATTCGCGAACTTACGAGCGTGCGTAGGAACTGCGCAACGCACGCTTGTAAAACAGTAATTTTTAGGAATTTTTTCACCAAATTTTCAACATAGACTTTTTGAGAGCCCACCTTATGAACAGTGGCAGTGTCGTTTTGTTATTCAGTCCCAAAAGGTGATTTTGCGCAATGACTGCGAAATCACTCTTCTGGCCCGATTAACGCCTTGACAGTGAGAGCATTCATGAGAAGGGGTCCCAAAAACCCCATGTTGAAAATTTGGTGCAAAAAGTCCAAAAAATGCCTGAGCTATGCAGCAAAGTTGAAAAAACCCTATCTATCCCATTATACAGCTTACTGGCATTTCCTCAGTTCGTGGTCGGCTTTGAAGAGTGCAGACATGTTCCCGGTCCACTGAAGATCGTGCGGAGTCGGAGGTAAGTATGGGGTGAGGGAGTGGGAGGCAGGGTGCACAGTGGGTGGAGTGCGGTGGGGGCAGACACAGCGAGGGACCGTTTTAAGTTTCAGTTTTTTTTTTTCATGGCGGCGATGCGAGACGTTTGCCGCACGCTGGGTGGGTTCCCAGCGTGGCAGAAGGATGACTGGTTGGGGGGGCGTGGAGCTGACGGGGGATTGAGCACCCCCGTCGACCATAGCATCTGTTGCCATGTTGGGGTGGGCTCCCAGCGTGGCATTTGAGCTCAGGAAGGAAGGAAGGAAGGTATTCATGGCAAAAACAATATCAGCAACTACTGAGATCCAGAATCCAGGATGTCCAAGTCGCAACCAATACAAATAGCCCCCAAATGTTTAATAAATAAAACAGTCTGTTCCTTGTCTGGGAGTTCATATTCGGTGACTTAGTATTGAGTAGAACGCTTTGATGCTCGGTACAAAATAAGGCCAACCCCATATAATAAACCACACATATCCATACCTTCAATTTTATTCAAAGACACATATTCTGGACATTGTCAAAGAGTTCCAATGGTCATAATACACAAAGGGAGACAACGTCGAGTAAATCACATTACCAAGCATCAGTATATTGTCTATTAAATATACAATCTGGAATGTTAGGCTCACTAGGCAGGAGTCCACTGGTCACAAAATACGGCAAAACAGAACTCCATCATAAGCAAATGGGGCAAGTAATTAAACATGACATACCAATCTATTTTCTCCAACTCATTTGTTAGCCCCCAGTATCACTGGAAAAATATCACAGAGCAAAGTGAAACAATAAAGTACCTTTTGGGGAGATAGCCAAAGCCATTCTCCCACTGTTGCTGTATCATCATCTTTTAGACATTTTCTTTATCACCATATGGCCCCTGCTCCAGTTCTGAAAACAACCTGTCTTTCATCAAGAAAGGGTCAGCCCTCACAGTCCTCACACAGATCCTCATTCCGTTCTCTTAGACCAGGGGACAAACATTTTAAGAGCTGATCTGACTCCCGTATTCAGCCAAAACTGGCCACCAGACCTCCTCTTAACCGAACCTTCTTCAGAACACTTGGCAGCAATAGATTTTCTGCAGTAACAATTGAAAAAAAGAAAAGTGCATCTCTAAGTGCAGTAAAATCAGACTCAATAGAGGATATATGTTAAAGCGCAGCACTCAGGCAATAATATCATACCTGTTGTAAACTTTTAATAAGCATATCAGCATATAAAGTGCGTCCGTGAATTGACTCCTTTGGAATACACCTGCGTCCATCTCTTGTTTTCCCATTTTCACAGTTCCAAGTGGGAAACACATATAGCACATGGATAAAAACACTGTCGGCCTACAAGTAAAATGTCAATTTCTCTTTTGTCCCAATTAACTGGAGCAAACGCCATTCATGACGCCAAACACTTAGCGCTGCAAGTTAGCGTTTTAACGGTCACTCGGTCAAGAGATTCGGAGGCAAGCGCTTCCCGAAACAGCATGAAAGTGGCCTGTCAGATACTACTGAGCAAAATAGCCATCGTTTCATTCATGAAGATACAAAAAAACCTTCTAATACACACTTACTCAGCTAGAACGAAATGTAACTGAAAGCACTCAGGAGCAGTGCAGCCCTGTACAGCCCTGTGGCCTTCTTGCTGCTTCCGGCTATACAGTGTGTGTGTGGGGGGGCGAGCATGCAGAGTGCGTGCGTGTGTGTGCGTGTAGGGGGAGCGCGCATGAGCAGGCGATATCTGATCGCTGCTCACTGAAGCGTAGCTCCCCTTTCAACTGTATGTCACTGCATTTTGGAGCTGTCATAGACAGCTCAGCAGGCATTGGAGAACTGCGGCCACGCCTGCAAACACACTGACTGAATTGGAAGAGGGCTGCCACACCTCTGAAAACTCGGATGATGGCACTATGTTTCTTGCACATGCATGCAAGCAAACATAATAAACTAAATGTACTGGCTGTTCCAGACTGTTAAAGTTGGGACTCTTACAAGCTGCCTGTCTGCTGCCTCGGGGTACTGTGATTTGGCAGCAGCAACAAGCTCAGAAGTGATCTGAAATGATAAATGAGAGCAGCGCTCATTAGAGCACTAAAGGGACTATTGAACTGTGGGGCACTGGTGAATAAAAAAGTATTTCCCTGGCTGTATCAGAACTTTCTTATTGGGACTGTGTTAAACTACAAGGGGGACTGTAATTCTTAGCAGCCATGTTTGTGCAGCAGCCAATTGGAAAGCCAAGATTCCAGTGCAAGGATTCTTGGGACAATGCCAGAGACTCTTGGGACATTGGTAAAGGCTTGTGGGGAAATTGTAGGGACCTAATTCAGGTGCCAAAACAGGGAGTTTATTGAGCGTTGAGGTAGGCTAATGAATATTCACTTCCAGGATTGACAAGCAGATGTAGCCAGTTGTTTTGGGAGTAGCAAGGGACTTCAACCAATGGGGAGCCCCAAAGAGCGCCATAAAACCCAGGGACATTTGCAGGCTGAGGAGTTCGATGTGAGCCCCTCCACGGGGGGTTCAGGCCCTTCACTCCAGAAAATGGGCCTACAGTTCTCCACTGAGCCCCTCCATGGGGAGGGGGGACTCAGGCCCTCAGCTACATAAAATGGGCCGGCCAAGTGGTTCAGTGTGAGCCCCACCACAGGGGAGGGGGCTCCTGTCTTCTGCCAGAGAAAAGTGGCTACAAGCAACTAAAGTTGCTAGCCTGAGGGTTGCAGAAATTGTCCTCCAGGGCTAGCATCTGCCCACCACATTGGGAAAGTGTGGAAAAGAAGCCTGCATCTGCCTGCAGTTGTTAGAGAGCTGCAAGAAATGCTTTTGGCTCAGCAGTAGAGTGCTGAAGAATGCCTGTAATTTCCAGACAAGGAAAGTATTCTGAATCCATCTGAGTGAGTACACGTCTACTTAAAAGTGTAAGTTAGAGAGAGATCTGTGTGGGACAGACAAGCCCAGCAAGCTTGAAGTTGTGACAGTTTGTCTGCACCCTGTGCCTGATCAGCACCTGGATAGGGTGGACGCCAACCGATCAAGTGACTGTGGATGGTCCTGTCTGTGAATATGCTGATGGTGACTGTGTAATGTAGCTGCAGGACTGGAAGGGAGGTTCACTAGCCATGTGGAGCTTTTCCTAACAGTGCCTGGGAGGCTAATAACTTTCTAAGTGTCCAAGTCGGAGCGGCTAACGCCACCAAAGTCACACAGGACTGTGATATTGTGTTGTGAGCCTGACAGAGCTACAGTAATCCATTTTGCTAAACCAGTAAAGTGTCCTGAGTTTGAGAGAAGCCACAGTGTCAGCTTTGCCAACAAGTAAAGTCTGCTAAATGGTGGGCAGCCGAGCCTCAAGCCCCATCTGGTTCAAAATGTCTGAAGTGGTAGAGAGCCAAGCCTCAAGTTCTGTCTGGTGCGTTAGTGAGAAGTTATGCCTTAAGCTCCTGCTTTTGTGATAAAGGAAGACAAGATTTTTCCTAAGAGACTGTGTCCTGTGATCTGCTTTGGGAGCCATGACCTGGGCTTTGGTTGTGCACCCCATGAAGGAGTGTGGGTGCTTGTCCCTATAATGCTTGGGAATGCACCCCTGGTTCTAAAGTTCTAACCGAACTGGCAAAGGGTTTATGTCTGTCACACTGGGCACACGATTAAAATGATTGTGACTATGGCAAGCTTTGGACATGTACAAATGTGCTACTTATAAATGTGCTGAATGCAACGTCACCATTTAGACTGGCCTGGGAGACAGCCTGGTAGTGTGCCACCATCTAAGGCACTGCCATATGCGCTTCCCCATGGGGGTTATAGCCTGGAAGTGAGTGTCTGAAGCGTGCCAGCCCTGGTCCCAGCCTGGTCTAATTCCAGAGGTTTCCACAGCAGTAATTCCAATGCTCAGTGAAAGTGGGCAGCTGTTTCAAGTGCTGTGAGAAAGTGTCTAGTCTGTTCAAAGTTGCAAGAGCCTTCCCAAAACAAGGGGGCACCAAAGCTCCTACCTTGCCCCAGCTAGAAGCCACTTCTGCAACTTCCAAGATGTGCATTGTACAGCCTGATTTTGACCTGCCTATGATGACTACCAAACCGTGAGTATGCAGGGACCACCCCTGCACCATCTGGAGGGACGTGTAAATAGTTAAAGTTATTGCCACGTTCGGTATTTAAAGTCTAAGCTACCCAAATCAAGAAATGGTTAGAGTTCTGCAACAATACAGGCAGGAAAATGTGTCTCAAAATGTAGATAAAAATAATCTGCTTTTTCCTTCAAGGGCCTCAACTCAGCCGGCCACCACAGCTGCACCGTATAACAGGCCTGCACCTTTAAGACTCTAGTACTGGGTACCCAGCTAAAAGGTTTTTAGGATTGTGGGTTCCTAAGGCAATTTGGGGACTGGTATTTTGTGGACATCTAATATAATGTTTTCTGCCATCAAATGCAGCTAGCTAGTTAGTCAGAAACATAGACTTTGACAGCAGATAAGGACCGCTTGGTCCACCTAGTCTGCCCATTTCCCTATCTAGAGGATAAGCTGCAGATCCTATTTAACCAAGAGCCTATTTCTTCCTACCCCGCACAAAAATTGCCTTATGTCTGTCCCATGCATTCTTGAATTCTCCCACAGTTTTAGACCCCACAACCTCCCCAGGAAGGCTGTTCCATGCGTCCACCACCCTCTCTGTGAAAAAATACTTCCTCACATTGCCCTTGAGCCATCCCCCCTCTATCTTCAAATTGTGTACCCTTGTTCTTGCACATCTCTTTTTCTGAAAGATGCTACCCTCTTGGACTTTGTTGATTCCACTGAGGTACTTAAATGTTTCTATCATGTCTCACCTCTCCCTCCTTTCCTCAAGGGTATACATATTAAGCTCCTTTAGTCTCTCATGTGGCTTCTCTTGCAGACCCTGCACCATTTTATTTGCCCTCCTCTGAACTGCCTCCATCCTGTCTATGTCCTTGCAGAGATGGGGTCTCCAGAACTGGACGCAGTACTCCAGATGGGGTCTCACCAACTGTCTGTACAGGGGGATAACAACTTCCTGTTTTCTGCTGGTGATACCTCTCCCTATACATCCCAGTATCCCCCCAGCCCTCCCTACTGCCTTCTCACATTGCTTGCCAACCTTAAGATCATCTGATATGATTATCCCCAGGTCCCTTTCCATTTTTGTTGTTGTTACTAATCCCCCCCCCACTGAGTAATCTGAATACTTCAGAAGGTTGGTGGGTGGCCATTATGTTTGTTTTTAAATGCATAAATTATTACAGTGATTCTAATTGCAATCTAATCTAACCTAAAGGCCAATCCAGCCAATCCTAATGTAAATAGTTTGTCCTCTGCTTCCAATTTCCCTGTTCCTAATCCTCACCCCATGTAAATAAATTGTTGTTTGCTGTTTTTTGCATAACTCTGTTGTCATGCTCATATTATTAGTGGGACTCAGGAATTACTAAAATGTGAACTGTGGAGTTTTGTTTATTGGGTCATGTTTGGGGTGACTTAATGGTAATGTGGGTAGGTACAGCATCCCAGGGGGTTGTACCAGGTATTATTCTAGCCCACTTAAAGTATACTCTAGGTGGAGGTACTATGCATTTTATGTTTTCTTGGGAAAGAACCAGTTTCAAAGTAAAGTACCAACCCAGGGCCCTCAACCTTGGTTAGGTCTACAAGGCAGGGGTACTGTAGCCCTTCAGATGGAGGGTGCCAGGGTTACATCAGTGTGTGACACCTTGCTGCATGAGTCCCTGGCTACTCTGACTGGAGCACAAGTATAGGCAGGTGGACATCCTCATTAGTCCTTCGGTGATCCCCAGGATCTTCCTTCTCCTGGGGTTGCAGTCGACGGAAGGCATTCCTCACAGCAAAATATTTATATTCATTCCTGGATACTAGCTTTAATGTCGGGGCTCGAATGTCGGCATCTTGGGACCCTACAAACAGCACTCAGTACAGTAATACGGCACACATTGCACTTTAAGATCAATGGCAACCATTTTACTTATTGTTAATAGGAAGCTTGAATTCAAGTCCCTGTGTCATGATTAGTGTTTCCTGAAAACATCATGCTATTTGGTTTTGTGGTTGTCTTTAAAGAGCATCTTTTTCAGTACCTCCCCCGAGAAGCATAAAAAACCTTTACTGGGCTCCGAGTCCACTGGTGCTAAAATTGAAATTTTTCTGTGCCCCATTTAGGAAGGGAAGGGGATTGTAAGTTGGCTCTGTGGAGCTGAGCCGTGCTGATCCCTTTCACTTCTGTGTACCACTTCAAAATACAATTAAGACAATTGGGAAATGGTACTTTTTCTCCCATGAAACTCCCTTGAAGGTGTCAGTGATACATCCAGCCAGCAAAAATTCAGTGCAGGGAGTTCAAACGTCCTTTCCAATGATGATTCACTCGACAATGTGTACATTTTTCACTTCCTTTATTGTTTTAACAGACCCCTACGTTTCTCTCCTCAGAGTTTGTTCACGGGGTATTTAATATCTGTTTAAACAGAATTTTTTTTTGCTTTATTATTTATGCTCTTATTCTTTAAATCCATTATTTAAATCCATTATATATGTGGAATCACAAAATCATATTTTACCAGGAACTTATTCTCGCGTTTACCAATAACATTTCGATTGCTGCTCTTACAAACTGTGCATCAATTTCACCAGTCACAAACCAGGCTCTCTACAAAAGTAAATAAGCAAAAATAAAGCTTTTATCTGCACAGTGTACACACTGGCCATACTATTATGCTTATTTCTTTTAACTTCAGTATATACTTGCCACCACATAACCGCTCACATACCTTAAGAGCCACGTAATTTAATCAAACTTCTCTTTTCAGTGTTTGCCCAAAGCCAAACAGCATTTCTCATTAGTTCTAACCTAATGGGCTGCCCCTGTAATACAAAGGGACTGTTTTAATTCTTAAACTTCAACTTTTAGTTCTTTTACGTTTTTAAGTGCCGTCTTTCACTTTTCACTAGTAGATCCAAAAAGGGAATGCTAGACACACTATGATTCATTGTGAATTTTAAATTCCTATCCCACATGTTTAAGTTCAAATTAAATTATTGTCATTCTTGTTCTGTTCAGTCCCATATACAAAATACATTGTCAATAAATCTTTTCCATAATATGATTTTATCCCAAAATTTATTATTTTGATTATTAAACACCATTTCTACACGAGAGGTACAGAGAGAGATATGTCACTCTGGCGGCAATTCCAAGTGGGCTCAAGAGGAAGACACTCCTTGAGTAAGCTTCATAGCATTTTGGAAATGCCGTGACGGTCTTATATAAGGAGCTAAATGAACAGCTAAGAGTTCTGACTGAAACGGTCTTATACAAGGAGCTAAATGTACTGCTAAGAGGTCTGACTGAAACATAATTGGTTTTGGTGACTAAAGGTAAAAAAATCAGCTTTAACAGTTTTAAGAATGTAAAAGAACTAAAAGTTGAAGTTTAAGAATTAAAACAGTCCCTTTGTATTACAGGGGCAGCGCTATTGGATTAGAACTGATGAGAAATGCCGTTTGGCTTTGGGCAAAAACCGAAAAGAGAAGTCTGATTAAATTACATGGCTCTTTTTTTTAGTTTAACGAGGAGTAGCACACTAAGCTTTTTTACAGGCATGACCTGGGAGCACAAAGAAGTTAAGTGACTTGCTCAGGGGCACATAGTATGTAAGTGGAAGCTGTGGGATTCAAACCCAAGTCTGGTTTGCTGGATGTTACCAGATTTGTAATTCAGAGCCTTAAACCACTGTGCTATACTGCCTTTTAAGGTATGTGAGCTGTTATGTGGTGGCAAGTATATACTGTAGTTAAAAGAAATAAGCATAATAGTGTGGTCAGCATTTACACTGTGTAAATAAAAGCTTTATTTTTGCTTATTTACTTTTGTAGAGAGCCTGGTTTATGACTGGTGAAATTGATGCACAGTTTGTAAGAGCAGCAATCGAAATTTTATTGGTAAACGCTGAGAATAAGTTCCTGATAAAATATGATTTTGTGATTCCACGTATATAACGGATTTAAATAATGGCTTTAAAGAATAAGAGCATAAATAATAAAAAAGTAAAAATAAAAAAATTAATTCCGTTTAAACAGATATTAAATACCCCGTGAACAAGCTCTGAGGAGCGAAACGTAGGGGATGTTAAAATAATAAAGGAAGTGAAAAATCTACACATTGTCAAGTGAATCTGTGTACCACTTCAGTCTGCGGTCAGCCCCCGATCTGCCCCCATGCTACATCATTTTCTACATCACTATTTGTAGAGCACAGGGGTGCGCGCCATATACTTTAATGGGGCCTTTTTTTAAAGTTAAATTTTGGTACTTTACATTGCCCGTAGGAACTAATCATGCCCACTGCTTAACTAACAAGTCCTTATTAATTAAGTGGTGGCCATCATTAGTTCTTACTGGCAATGTAAAGTACAAAATATACCAAAAACATTAAAGGTATGGGCGCACCTAATAAAAATAATGACTCTTGAAAATAACGTGGCCCGTCAGAACGAATCGAGAATATGAACTAATGAATACACGAAGTGAAAGGATCAGTGTGGCTCAGCTCCACAGAGCCAGATTACGATCCTTCCTTTCCTAAATAGGGGCACATAAAATTAAAATTTTAGCCCCAGTGGACTTGGAGCCAGGTAAGGGTTTTTATGCTTCTGGGGGAGGTACTGGGAAAGCAAGATAGTTGCTCTTTAAATCAGCATTTGTTAACTTGCTCTGCAGTAACTGAAAACAGTCAAGCTGTTTCCATTTCTCTGAGTGAGCCTTACAGAGCAATGACATCATACTGGAGTAGCTGGCTGCTTCTTTTCACTTCCCAGTCAGAGCAATCTGCAGAGTTAATTGTTTGCTCTGGAGGGTTTTTACTAACACAGTTTCTGCTTTATGTTTAGATTGATTAGCTTACAATCTATCATTCTCTTCTTATAAAAAGCTGATCATTTGCGTTTCAGTGCTGAACTGATATGGTACGAATGTGTCTCTGTGAGAAATTAGTTTGTCTGTATCTCAGCTGTTAGTTCTTTCTTGCATTGTTTGCTAGCTATATAACACTGGGTTGTTTATTTAATGGATATAAAATAAATCAAAATGTTGTTCATTCATAGAAGTAGTTTGTCTTTGATGTAGCCTCCATAAATAGGTTCATGTATGAACAATTTTTTTTATGTCAGATTGACAAACAGGTGTCTGCCACACTCCGCTATTTCAGGCACATGTACGGCATGAACTCACAAATTTCAGTTCTTTGATGGTTTCTGTGTGAAAATACGTCATGTATGTGTATAAACTGCAACACTATATGGCATCCTGATGGCCTCTGTCTCCTGCCCCACAGTTGAGGCAGCTGCACCCTGCTGCTCACATCCCCCACCTGAACAATCAGGGCTGCTGCATCCTGCTGCCCCCTACCCAAGCATTTGGAATTGCTGCACCCTGCTGCCCTCTGTCCCCCAACCCCCACAGTCTGGGCCACTGTACCATGTTGTCCCCTGTTCCTTTCTCCACAATCAGGACAGCTGTGCTCTGCTATGCCTTAGAGTCCCATGTCCCCTGCCTCCACAGTTGGGGCTGCTGCACCATGCTGCCTCATGCCACTTGAGGTGGGGATTTTGCTGCACCCTGCTACCCACTTCCATTGCACCAAATGTGCACTTCCCATCAAGGTGCTGACTGAATGTTGGAGCCACAATTAGGGTGCCACAACAAGGGCGAGAGTGACAGGGGCAAAGTTGATTTTTGATTGCCCCGCACTTATGCCATCCTTTGTGCCCACACAATTTTCCTCCCTTTCAGGGCATATCTGCCCCAGAGTTTGTTACAATTAGTTGTGTGAGGTGCCCCCTGCAAAACAGGAATGATTTCCTGGATGGTGCTTTGGCACTCTGACTACAGGAAACCGCAATGCTTGGTGCTGCAGAGCCAGGCAGCATATTGTCTGTGCCACTATTGGTGTTGACAAAATGATTGTTGCACCGATAGGGGTGAACCCCAAATGGGCAGTGCTATTGCACAGTGTGCATCCTGTCCCATAGTCAGGGCTGCTGTACCCTGATGTCCACCTGTGTCCTGCCCCACAGTCAAGGCTTCTGCACCATGCTATTCACTGACCCCTGCCACCACAATCAGGGCTGCTGCACCTTACTCCTGTCTACACAGTCAGGATTGCTGTGGCCTGCTGTACCCTAGAGCGCCATGCCTCCACAGTTAAGGCTGTTACACCATGCTGCCACTTGCCACAAGAGTCAGAGCATTTGCTGCACCCTGTCCCCTGCCTCCACAGTTGGGGAAGTTGCACTCTGCTGCCCCCTGCCACAAGTCAGATCCTTTGCTACAATCCTTTGCTACACCCTGCTGCATATGTCCCTTGTCTCAAACAGACATGGCTGCTGCACCCTGCCCCACAGTTTAGGCTGCTATACCCTTATGCCTCCCCTGTCTCCTGCCTGAACAGTCAGGATTGCTGCACCCTGCTGCCCTCTGCCCCCCCACAGAGTCAGGGCCACTGCACCATGTTGCCCTCTGTTCCTGTATCCACAGTTGGGGCTGCTGTGCTATGCTAAGCCCTAGAGTCCCATGTCTTCTGACTCCTCAGCTTTATGCTCCTCCAGCATTCTAAATATTTATCTTTGGGGCACCTCACTGGACAAGCTAGATTTGGGGATGAGAACACAATAACCCCCTGTCTCACCCTCGAACACTTACACATTGGCATTTCTGCTACATTGTAGTTGTCAGTCTGCTTTATGACTGTCACTCTGCCAGTGACCGTTGGGCTGTCTATCTGTCCTCCCAGCCTGTTTCACAGTGAGTAGATACCGACTTATCTCTACATTATCCCCTTAGGGCTTAAGACTGTGAAAGCCAGTTTCTGCATAATGTTCTCACGTAGATATGCAAAGCATATGGGGCCCACAGTGCTTCACCAGCAGCCTCCTCCCTCCACCAGCTTTACTCAAACACACTTTAATATTAAATTATCAGGGTGATCATAAAAAAATCATACAATTTATTGGCAGAAAAGGAACACTTGGCCCACTCAGTCTGGCCAGATGGTCCTTGCCTAGTCTGCCTCCACAGACCCTATTTGGTCTCCGGGGACTGTGCCTGCTCCCTCCCTATTCACTAATTTTCCCTTATGCCTGTCTCACACATGCTTGAAACCCCTACTGTTCTTGCCTCCACCACTTCTGCTAGCAGGGTCGTCTTGGTGTCTACCACTCTTTCAGTGAAGAAGTACTTTCTTACATGCCTCTTAAACCCCCCCCCAAGCTTCATTGCATGCCCTCTGGTTCTGGTGCTCTTTCTCATTTAAAAGAGACTCCCCTTCTGCACCCTGTTCACCCTGTGAGGTACATGTAGGACTCTATCATGTCCCCTCTCGGTCTCCTCTCTTCCATGGAGTACATGTTGAGATCCCTCAATCTCTCCTCGTAGGGCTTTTGTTGTAACCCATGTACCATTTTAGTTGCTCTTCACTTGACTGGCTTCACCCTGTCTATGTCCTTTCTGAGGTACGGCTTCCAGGACTCGATACAATACTCCAGGTGGGGTCTCACCAGTGAGTGATACAGTAGCAACACCAACTCTCCCCTCCTCCTCCTGGTGGAGATACCTCTTCCAATGCATCCCAGCATCATCCTGGCTCTATTCGCTGCTTTGTCACACTGCTGTGCCACTTTGAGGTAATCAGATATGATAACCCCAAGGTCCCTCTTCTGCTTAGTGACTGACAGTATCTCCCCACCATCCTATACTCAGTTAGTTGGTTCCTATGCCCCAGATGCATAATGTTGCACTTTTTAGCACTGAACCCCAACTGCCATGTTTAGACCACTCGTTGAGTTGCTCAGGGTCCTCCCTACACATTCTTTTCAACCCCTCCTGACTGTCTGTTAACCACCAGTATCTGTACCGTATCTGTTAACCAATTTTTAACCCAATTCACTACTTTGTATCCCATTCCTATGCTGCCTAATTTCTTAATAACTTTTCATATGCTGTACTGTTTCAAAGGCCTTGCTGAAGTCTAGATAGGCCATGTCCACTGCCCTCCCCTGATCTATTTCCCTGATCATCCAGTGAAATAAGTCAATCAGTTTTGTGTGGTATGACCACCCTCCCCTGTGAATCCATGTTGCCTTTGGTCTTGCAGTCCATTGGCTTCAAGATACTCCACCACCCCTTCTTTCAATGGGATTTCCATCAGTTTCCCAACCACTGAAGTGAGACTGACTGGTCTATAGTTGCTAGCCTCCTCCCTGCTGCCAGACTTCTGTAGAGGGACCATGTCTGCTCTCATCCAGTACTCTGGCACCATGCTTCTTTTCCAGTGAGCTGTTGAATAATGCTATCAGCGGGGTAGTCAGCACCTTTCTGAGTTTTTTCAGTATCCTTGGATGTATCCCATCTGGTCTTGTAGCCTTGTCCACTTTCAGAGCTACAAGTCTCTTCAGAGCTCTTTCCTCAGAAAATGGACTTGAGTCCACCACACCCCTCACTGTTCCTGCTGGTCAGACATTAGATGAATTCTTCTTTAAACTCTGCTGTTAACTTTAATAGCATTAGGGTGAATAATAGCTTTACAGGTTTCTGCTGCCTACAGAAAGGTTGGGCCAGCTCGCCTGCATACAATGGCATATCCCAAAAACCTCATAGTAGCTTCATGACCTGGGATCCTGCTGTCTCAGGACTCCAAAAGTCTGGAGACTGAGCATCTCCTACTTTAATCACAAGCTATGCTATTTGGAATTTCACACAGACTAAAAAACAATCATACTCTGCTCAGTGTGGTCTATGATAATGGCTCCACCCTGGACTCTGTAAACTCTTTCAAATACCTGGGTGTGATACTCAGTCCCTCCCTTGACTTCTCTCTACATATTACATCCATCTGTAAGGCTGTTAACACCAGTCTTGGACTTGCCTATCAAGCCAGTCCAAATCTTTCCCTATCCGCCCGTATTGCAGTAGCCTGTGTGGTCTCCTACTCCTCAAATTATCCTATGACCTGACCATTTTTTTCTAATGCCTTAAACTCTATCCTGTGTAAATGGGATGTGGCTTACAACAATATCTGTCAATTTGTCCTTGCATACAATCGTCTTGCATATCACTGTACATTGTACTCCAAACTAGGTTGGCCCTCCGCTGTTGCTCAAAGGGATCTCTCCTCTAGTAGCATTATCCATAGTGTTATACAGAACTAAATGCCCCATTCCTTAGCCTCCCTTCTGGTGCCATATAAGACCTACCCCCTCAGATCCTCTGTCCTTGACCTATACATTCCCAAGGCTAGGACCAAACATGGAGAGATGGCCTTTGCTCTTGCAGCACCGAAACTATTGAACAGCATACCAGCTAACGCTAGACATTGCATTGTTGCCTGTGCCTTCCAGTATCAATACCGATCATATTTGCTTTAACAGGCATTATGTTCCTGTTCCTAGCCTTTGCCTATAGTGTTCATCTAGCCACCTATAATTGACTGCTCCTTGCACTTGATTATTTTGTTACCTGTTATTATTGTCAGTACTTTTGCATTTCTACCAACTACTCTTCCCCTATGCTTCTTTGCTATTAAGACACATGCCATATTGTCTTTCTCAGCACTGTCTGCTCACAATATTGCTAAATTCAGATCTGTGATGCCGGTTCGACAACTATGTTGTCGACCGACATCACAGCGACGGAGTTATGTCGACTGCAAGTTGCGGTTGACATAAATCCAGCAGGAGACCCTGGCTGTTTTTCTATTGGGGGGGGGACTCTGCCCCCGAACCCCTCAAACTAAAGGATTCCAACTCTGAGTCAGAGTTGATTCAGGGAGGAGGTGCAGGACCAGGAAACAGAGTGCTCGGGTCTTGGGTGGACCATTACAGTGAACTGTCGATGTTGTCGGCATCAACGTGTTCTCTGTAATGGTGTCACCATACAGTCGGCATACCGCTAAATTCATTGTCATGTATAGAATTATTCTCCTCTGGATTCTTTTGCTAAATTAATTGTCGTGCACATAAATGTATTCTCCTGATTATTATGTTGCTTCTTTGTTGTTAACACTGTATTACACTCTGTAAGTTCTTAACTGGTTGTACTCTCCTGGGTTGTGCCTGAAAATAGGCAAATGTTTGCTTAGCACACCTTACCCGGTAAACAAAACTTAACTAAAAAAAATAAATAATGCAGCCAGTCTTTCTCTGGCTCCTCCATACGCTCTTCATGTACCATCTTCCTTGGCACGGGCACTGACTGAAACCTTGTCTCCCACCAAGGTCACCTTCTGAGTTTGGGGAAACCATTATCAGGCCAACTGCCCATAAGGGTGCTCCCCTTAAGTGGGGAACCCAATACAGTCCCCACACCCTCCCAATGGTCCTACTACATATTAGCAATTAATCATCCCAGCTGTAAGACCGATGGACTCAGCCCTTGGGGGTTGCTCCCCTTGGAGGTCTGTTCTATCTGTCTCACTCCCAGATTACCACTGAAGTAACTATCAGACTATCTGCCTGAGACTAAACTATATCTAGCATGGCATCTACTAATAACCAGCCAACTCCACCTATAAGGAGGGAATTGTTACCAGCACGTCCTATAGACTGCAGCGTACAGTGCTTGTCTGTTTGTAAATAATACCATTCTTTGTGATAGTGATCTGAGAAGCAGCTATGACTAAAGATACAGTTCTCTGTTCACAGTTCTGTTGACTAATGAATACAATAAATTCATTTTGTTCTGCAGGGATGGACTACTCTTCTTCATACCCCAGTATCAAAATAATCCAAAACTTATCTAGACTTAGGGGTCTTTGGTCCTCTAAATCAGCTCTGCTACCTCACAAGTCTCTTCTTCCCCTCAGTGTTAACTCCTCTACTCTATGGAACTACCACCCTAACTCCTTCTTTCTAACTTTAGCTAAGCTTCAGGACAAGCTGGTCTTCTTTCAAATCTCCACCTTTCTTGACTCCTCATCACTCTTCCCCTTCCAGTTTGGCTTATGAAAAGCCAATTCCACAATCTTCTCCCTCCTCCATGTCACCGATACCATCCACAGTCACTATCTTCTTAGACCTTGCTAAGGCCTCTGATATCATGGCCCACCCTATCCTTTTAGACAAGTTGGATGGAGCTGGACTAGACAACACCACAGTTCAATATTTTCACTCCTATCTCACTGGTCGGCAACAGTCAGCCCAGGTAGGTGATGCCTTCTGTTCCCAAAGACACAACTGGCCTATATATAGATGACAAATCCAGAGTACTAAGAGCAGCCATGGCCCCCGGGCAAAGCATCATGCCTTTAATGTGAAACACTGGGAAACCATTGCTGTGCTTTCCTTTTCTTGTGCTTTAAACATTTCTTCAATAAAACCATCAGTGCAATCCTCAGTACTCTAGATTTGTCATCTGTATATGCAACCTTCACGCACCAACCATGAGTTTGGCTTCAGTTGGGTTTTTACAATGGCACCTGCTTCTGCCTGACAGCATATAGCTTGTGTGTGTATTTTTATGTTTATTCCCTACATCACCCCATCCACTGTGAGTGGCCTCAAGGCTTCATTTGGGGGCCTATCCTTTTTTCCATCATGACTTTGTTAATATCCTATGCTGGGTCTGGTCAAACCAACTAACGGTGAATGCCAAAGACTGTTGCATGTCTTTTGGCACCAAGCAGTAACCCACTAGGCTTAGCTGTACCCCTGTACTTTGGACCCTTTATGGTGTTCCCCTTGAAGAGCTCTGTTAACTCAAGTACTTCAGTGTGAAACTGTACAGAAACCTTTATTTCTAAACCCACACTGGCACCATCCACAAAGATCTCTTCCCTAAACATGGTGCCCTGTGCAGGAACAAGTCCTGTTTTCCCCTCCTGGTCTGCCATATGATCATCTTTAGAATGAGGTTGCTGATGCTTGACTACATGAATGTGATCTATGGTGACACCCCTAATTCCTTCTTGGCCAGTCTGTCTCCCCTTTTTAACTGTTTCTGCCATTTTGCTACAGAATCATCTCCCCTCACTCATGTTGCTCCCTCTACCAGAGCCTCTGCTTCCCCTCTTGAATCTGGGTGTCTCTGTCATTGTGCTGCCTTCCTCTCAAAGTACTGGTTTGCCTTCTTCCCTTCTTACCTCTCTGACCTTCTGTCTCCTCCCACCCTCTTCACCTATGCACTTTGCTACTCAGATTCCCACTTTATTAGCATTCCCTGCTACAACATCTCTGCTGGACAAATAGCCTTTTATGTATGCTTATCCTCCTTCTGGAACTCTCTCCTCCCATCTGCTTCACCTCCTCTTACCTCTCTCTCTCAAACTGCTGCTTGATAACGCACATAGTCCCTGATACAATACAGAAAACAACCTCTTTAGTTTGTGCTGGTAAATGTGGATAAACAAAGTGACCGTCCAAGCACACTGAGAGCTCAGCTTCAGTTAACATTTCATGTATTAACATTTCAATTGATCTGAACCCCCCCCATATCAAGTGTTTGGGAACAGTGCTTGTCCTGTGGTGTGCTGGATGATCTACAATGAGGTGAGTGCCTAACTTCTTTGTGATACTGAATTTGTTTGTGCCATGAGCACCACACTGATTTCAGTATTGAATCTAACTTGATACTGATTGAATCCTTTTATCATTACTTGTCTCAGGTCCTAACACAATTTTACGCCTCAGCATTCTACTAGAGAGTTACATTTTGTGTGAGTTTTGTACTCTGTTGACTATAATGTATGTTAATACTGCTGCTGAGACCACTGTTACAGTTGTAAGAGTGGTCTATTGCACATTCTTAGGGTATGAGATCTGCAAACCAAAGATTAGCGGCTTTGATACCCAAAGAATGTACTGTAGATGAGATTACTCTTACAACTGTAAAAGTGGTCTTGTGGTGGTATTAAAATATTATTGCTTGAACTTTATCAATAATATATAAATTTTATACAAAAACTGACTTCTGGTGATGTCATTGCAGAAATGGCAGCCTGATTCCTTTAGCTCTCTACCTACTCCAACTAATTACCCTGTATTTACAGCTTAACAACAAAATATCATTAAGAAATACAATGCGGAGGAGGACAAACAACAAAGGACTCCCCCTGAAAGAAGAAACTCACTGTACTGACGAGGATGCCCAGGGATTACTGCCCGATGCCTTGGACTCGAAGCTTTCACAGGCCTCTGCTGAAGTCAGGGCCCCCTCAGATACTCCTCGACCAGATTGCTCCCTGCAAAAGGAAAAGAAAAAGATCAAACTAGAAATGATTTATAACAAGCTGGTCACTTTCAGAATGGAGATGAAGCAGCTTTATGGGGAACTGACAAAAGATGTGGAAACATTAGAACAACGTGCAGATGATACCAAATGACAACTGGCGGCCACGGACAATCGAGTGGATGATCTAGAGATCCTGGTGTAGGAATTAAGGGAGCAACAGGCAAGCATTATTTCCCGGCAAGAAGATGCTGAGAATAGATCTCGAAGAAAGAACATCAGAATTTATGGTGTTCCTGAGGGGTCGAGGGCCAAGACATTAAGAATTCTGTCTCTACTCTTCTCTGCACTGCCTTGGAGCTACCCTCTGACCTCCCTTTAGACCTGGAACATGTGTATAGGGCTCTCGGTCCAAAACC
This sequence comes from Neoceratodus forsteri, assembly GCA_016271365.2. Taxonomy (NCBI): domain Eukaryota; kingdom Metazoa; phylum Chordata; order Ceratodontiformes; family Ceratodontidae; genus Neoceratodus; species Neoceratodus forsteri. Next base: position 459,187,864 of record CM028132.1, read on the forward strand.
TACTGCCCCTGGAGCTCGTCCATGATCAATACTGGCACATTTCCTCAACTATGCCATAAAAGACCAAGTCCTATTGACGGCCTGGAGGAGACAAAAAATCTTTTACAGGCAGACTAAAATTTATATTAACAATGATTATGCTCCACATACTATGAGGGACAAAAAGAGTATTAGCCACTGTTTTCTGCACTGAAAGAGAAAGGAGTCCATTTTTCTACACCCTACCCGGCTCGCCTTATTGTACATCTGCTGGAGGGAAAGCAGGAATATCATTCTGCAAATGAGTCCATAGAAGATTTGACCAATCGGGGTATCCAGTTTCTGAAGAGGGCTACTCCTCAAACATCACGACCCCAGCAACCGCCAAGATGGCAGTCAGCTTCAAGGAAGATGAGCGACAAGAATCCTACAGAGAAGACTGCTCGGGATGTGCTGACTCGTCTGGCCTCCTTTTGTTGATCAGTCACTGGCTCTACTACATGATGAAATTTGGTTGAGCTTCGCTTGATTCATGTACACTTGTTGTATGGGGGGCGCTGGACTAAGAGAAGACACTTATGAGGGGCTAAGTTGTTAACTGGAGCGAGTGAAGTTTGGGATTGACCTGTTTCACTCCTCAACGTGATCAGTATGACTCCTGACTCCTTTGGCTTCTCTTTCTCCTGCCCCCCCCCCCAACATCTGTTTTTGCAATCCCCTAGCATATACTATTATGTAACAATGCCAAACATAAACATTAGTGGAGACGTGGAGTCAACCCGAGCAAGCATATACTTAATGCTGTCTTCCATTCTGTACATGGGGATTGTTATGCGGATCAGTTTTGTGTCCTCAGACATCAGAGACCCTTCCTTCCTTTTATGGACTACTTCTAATTTGGGACATAAATGAACCCTGTATTCTGCTTGGATCATCTACCAAACATCACTAACTACCCTCTATTGACTTGTCTAAATATTTTTCTGTGCTATTAGTACACAGTTAAATTAAAGTCTTGAAGAGGAGAGTATGTGATATTATGTTTCTTATGAGACGTCATGGGATGTTAATCATAATCAGCTCAAAGTAATAGCTTTTTTCCACTCTGTTATAGCAATATTATTAGCTGCTCCACTGTTTGGTTCATCGAAGAAGAAGTTTTTCAAATAGTGCTTTCGTACGAATGATTGTACCCACTTAATTAATACGTTTTTTATCAGTTTGGGTTGGCAGCAGTCAATGGGTTTACCAACACCTTTCGCTACAGCAATACTTCTTGGCTGCTCCAAGGCTTAGTTTTTGGGAGTAGCACTTCTTAGAGTGGAGTTACTGGCCGACTCTATGTTGCTATTTATTTTGTCCATTAGTTTTGGCTGACAGCAGCTGTTATATATATTAACACCCTTCTTGTTTTTGCTCTTCCCCTCTGGCCTATAATTAGTGGGGTGTGAAGCTGTTTTCTCTTTATTTTGCCCAGACTAGGTGACATCCTCTGGTTAGATGTAGAGACAGTTAAAAAAGTGTACAGGGGTAACCTGGTATCCTTTTTCTTTTCATACTGAGCCCTGACTAGTAGAACTAAGCATTTAAACCCTTTTTTTCCTCTATGTATGGAGGCAAGAGCACTGTGATGTGGTGCAGTGATGATGATTCCTTTTTAGGTTTGCTTGCATGCATGTGCAAAAAACATAGTGCCACCATATGAGTTTTTATAGGTGTGGCACCCCTGGTTCCAAGGCCCTGATCATTTTTGCAAGTGCGGCAGCAGGGCACCAATGAATGTCCGAGCTGTCTGACAGCAGTTCAGATGCAGTGGCAAACAGCTGAAAGAGAAAGACCGCTACAATCAGCAGTGGTAATGTGTAGGTAATTTGCATACTGCCCTGCAATCAGCACTATGCAATTTGCCTACACATCACCACCTTAGCAGTCGTTCTCTTTCAGCTGTATGCCACTGCATCTCCTGGCATGATGCGCTCCCCACCCAATTTGTTGTGTGCTGAGGGAGTGTCCAATCTCCCTCGGTACATGCATACTTCTCCCCCAAGCACACTGTATGTCCAATGGGGTGCCTAATCCCAGTCAACTCCAGTGCCCCCCCAAAAAGCAAACTTCAAAGTGTCACACTAGGAGCCCACCCCAGCGTGGCAAAAGTCCTGTGTCGTCATGTGCTCCCCTGCACACTGTATAGCCAACGGGGGTGCCCAATCTCCCCGTTGGCTCCACTGCCCCCCAAACAAACTTCCAGGTGCCATGCTGGGAGCCCACCCCAGCATGGTAAAAGTCCCGCATCATCTTTTAAAAACCAAAAAAAACGCTGTAAAAAAGCGGTCCCTCGTTGACTCTCTTGCCCCCCAGCCTGAGCCCACCTCTCGCACCCACCTCCCCACACACCCCCACCCCATATGTGCCTCTGGTGCCCGGCGTGATGATCTTCGGTGGACCAGGAACACGTCTGCACTCTTCAAAGCCGACCACAAACTGAAGAAATGCCAGTAAGCTGCATAATGGCATAAATAGGGTTTTTTTTTTTAACTTTAGTTCATATCGCAGTCATTTTTTTCAATGTTTGCACCAAATTTTCAACATGGAGTTCTTGGAACCCCATCTCATGAATTCAGTCACTGTCATCTGGTTATTCAGTCCCAAAAGGTGATTTCACGGTCACTGCATGGAACCACCTTTCGGGAACCAATTAACGAAAAGACAGTGTCACAGTTTATGAGGTAGGCCCCCAAAAACCCTATGTTGAAAATTGGTGAAAATATTTCCAAAAATGACTTTTACAAGCATGCATTGCGCAGTTCCTATGCACGCTTGTAACTTCAAGAATTTTTATTTGCACTCCAGATTTTCAACATTGCCATTTTATCACACCTCCTTATGAACAGTATAGCTGTCATTGTTCATATCTCACCCAAAATGTGTTTTCGCACATGTAGCGCACAATGGCATGGTCAGTGTGCGAAATCAATGTTCAGGACAGATTAAGAAAATCACAGTGACACTGTTCATGAGCAGAGGTCTTGAAATGGCTATGTTGAAAATTTGGTGACAAAAGTCCATGAAATGACTCTGTTACAAGCGTGCATTGCGCAGTTTCCACGCACCTTCATAAGTTCACGAATTTGTAATATTTTCAGTCCAGATTTTCAACATTGGCATTTTTCCACACCTCCTTATGAACAGTACAGCTGTCATTTTTCACATCCTGGCCAAAATGTGTTTTCGCACTTACGGCGCAGAATAGTGTGGTCGCTGTGGGAAATCAGTGTTTGGGACACATTAAGAAAATCACAGTGACACTGTTAATGAGCGGAGGTCCCAAAATGCCTGTGTTGAAAATCTGCTGTAAAAAATCACCAAACTAATTACATTACGGGTGTGCGTTGCGCAGTTTCTACTCATGCTCGTGCCTTCACCAGTTTTTTATATTTTCACTCCAGATTTTCAACATTGCCATTTTTTACACCTCCTCATGAACAGTACAGCTGTCATTTTTCACATCCTGTTTGAAATATGTTTTTGCACCTGTGGAGCCAAATGGCGCAGTCACTGTGTAAAATCACCTTTCAGCTAACGAACTGATAGTGTCACTGTTCATGCAGTGGGGTCACAAAAAGCCCATGTTGAAAACTTGGAGTAAAAATACCAAGAAACACCCAGGGTGTTAGGGTTTTCGACCATAATGCCCTACCCTGTAGGGACTGACAGGCATCAGGAGTGTGACTTGGAACTGTTGACAGTACTGCTCATGCCATTCCACCCCAACCCCCAGCCTGCAGCCAGTGACAGGCATCGAGGTGTGCCTTGGATCCTTTGGCCCCAGAGTTCACCCCATTCTCCTATACTGCACCCATTTCAGCATGTTTCCTTATGGAATGAGGTGAATGTAAAGCCCAAACACCCCAAGGTGCACCTCAACACTTGTCAATGTCTGTGGGGTAGGGTAAGGTGAAATGTCATGACCGTCATGGGTGATGACCCAAAGCCACACCCCAGTGCCTGTCCATCTCTGTAGGGTGGGGGTGGAGCTGGCGTCAGTTCAGTACTTCACTGCCATTCCTATACGGCATCTGTCTAACTCCTGCACTTCCACTGTTATGCCAGCAAGCAAACATTCGGCATTGACAAATGCTTGTTATAGTTCCTCTAATCTTTCAGTTTGCTTGCATTATTTTTCACTCCAGAATTTAGGGAATTGGATATACTCCCAGGAGGCCCAGGTACTATTGAATCCTGTCTTTCCATCCGTGCCAGTGACTTAGAGTTTTTTCCCTAACAGTCACTGAGCTTCAAGGGAGAACTGTAGTGCTCTCCCCTACCTTGGAAATATATTTATTTTGTTTTGATTTTTGTCTCATGTTTGGACCCAACTTTTTGAACTATGAATTATTAAATAGTTTTTTTCAGCTGAACTTACATTTTGAGGTAACCCAGTTTTTCCTCTAACATATCTTGTTGGGTAACCTCTCCATACATAACTACAAGTCTTGCCCAGTTGGCAGGTTTGATTTGTTTGATTTTTTTACACCTCTTCTCAAATATAGTTGTAACCCCTCACCCCCTGCCTTTTTGCAAATGACAGGTGGTATGCTGTTTGAATCTGACAGCAGTACCAGGTGGGGACTGGGTTTGGGGAGGAATAGGTTACTCGGCACAAGGGATAGGTTTGGCTACTCTGCACAGGGGCACCCAAGTAACTCCGAACACAGGAAGCAATAACTGTAATATCCAATACCAGGAATGGAATTCTAAAGTGTGGCTTTATTCACATCCAAACAGAACAAACAAAGCATAGACGGACCCCCACGGGGCTACACTTCTGGTAATGCAGATTAAAAGAATCAGAAACACTTCTTCAACACTCCAGCCCTCAGGCTGTGAACCCACTGGGCACACAACCTGGACTTGCGTGCTGCTTTGCGTGCACAGCCTGAACTTGTACACTATCTGGGATTTCCCAGGCTCGGCTCCCTTGCCGGCCACTCGGATACCTTCCATATGTCATGGAAACCTTTTCTGGTGGCTCCCTAAACCACCTAAGAGCACCTCAGCTCTATCAGGAAGTTCTCCTTTTAATCCCACATCTGGGTACTTTCCTCAGGCAATGGCCAAGTACCTGAGAGAAAATAAAGGTGCCACAGAGCAAATCCGTAGAGGTGAATTTGGTTACTACTGATGGGGGGGGTCTCCCACATCTCGCTTCCACAATTTATACCCGGCCATTTCTCTGGACATTAAACATCTCATTCTGTAAAGCTTGGCAATGTAGATTAAGGCTAAATGTATGTCACATTTCCTCTACTTGTCTTGCTTTCCCATTGTGCTGGACTTGAACATAATTTTACTTGGCTCAGCCCATTGCTCTAGTCTTCCCACTGATTAAGCAGTCCAATCCCCACTTTACTTTACTCTTTGTGCTGGATTTCAACCTACTTGAATTAACCGGCAATGTCTATTACATTAGACCTCCTACAAATTAAGTAGTCCAATCTCCACATTCCAACAGTTCAGGTGAAAAAACTTAGTCCCTATGTCAGAGCAAACTCACCCTTTGGTTGCAGGTGCCCCACAGGCAATTCCTCACAGGAATTTCTCTCCCATAGCTTCTGGTGCCGCAGAACAACTTGAAATAAGGCAGCTTCTTCCTTAGCCAGAACCAGGAGAGTTGCCCCTGGAAGGCAGGCAAAACTTTCTACCCCAACCCCCTCAGGGATGGGCACATGGACCAGTAACAGTGGTCTCCACCTCTTCACAATCAGCTTACTGTGTTCCTCTTTTGGTGGAAACACACACCTCCCTTATAGTAGCTCTAAAACAGAGCTTAAGGCTCTAAGAGCCCGTACACAAACTGCTGTGTTGCTCCTCTCTCCAAGACTGCACACAGACTCTGTTCAAAAAATTCCCAACGTTCTATCCTAACTTCCTACTGCAGCATCCCAGTGTGGCTCATGCAGCTGTGAAAGTTCTATGGTGATGTCATCCCTCAGTCTCAGCTGAGACTGAGAACAGAGTGAGACAGTGTGAAATCCATTTAACTGGAGTTTCACAAGCTGCCCTCCCTGCCTACCACTAGATCTTACTGGGACTCTAGTAACCCTGGATAACAGGGGGGTTACACTCACCCTGGGCCAGGAAAATGACTTTCTGCAGTCATTATTTACCCGGCTTAGCCCATCTCGCCCCATGTGTTGACTACGGGGAGGTAGCGCTATGTTCTCCCCTACCTTGTGCCAGCACAGGCAGACAACACTAAGGGCTTAGAGGCCATTTGCTTACGCATCAGCCTCTACTCTACCCACTGACTATGAGTACCTAGTGGTTCCGGTAGAACTGCCCAGAGCATAGCCCTAATAGATCAGCACTGCAACCCCTACTGCAGGTCAGGGCCACAGCCTGTCTATCCCCCCTAGCCTTCTAGGGAAAACCTATCTACCATTAACTCAAACCCCAAAACAAAACAAACAGGGGACTTTCTCAACCTTGGGCACCATGCAACCACACACCAGGAGCTAATACCATACCATTACATTACTCCCTCACTCCCCCACAACCATACCTGTGGAAGAAAAGGGTTACTACACAGTAACAACAACAACAACAGTACTTTAAATATTACACACTAAAGTACTAGTGAGGAACTCCGATGAGTCCCTCCTCCTCTTCTTGTCTTCTCTTCTATCTTCTTCAGGAATACCTGCAAGAAAAAGAAAGACAACACACACTCCTAATCTGCATACACAGTCTATCTAAACCATTAGAGTCAAAACACTGGAGAATCCGAAAAATATATTTTGTTTCTTTTAGAAAAGGTAGAAAAACAGTATAAACATTAGAAAACAGTAGAAAAACAATGACATTATTTACAATACACATTTGGGGGATGGAGTGCCCTAAAAGTCCCACCTAGTGACCACAGTGCCCGAAGGCTAGTCCATTAAAGAGTCTCTCCTGGGCTGGAGCTCAGTGAAGTACAGTTCTAGCAGGCCAAAGTCCCAAAGGGGAGAGTCTTTGAGGACAGTTCACACATCTGGAGTCTGCTAGTGTAGGGTGTGTACTGCAATGTCATAAGAATAGAAAAGTTTGGACTTACTAGTCCCTTGTAGAACGAACAAAACACCGACCTGCTCCTTGGCCGAAGACTCTCCCTGGCAGCACTCTTCCGATACAGCTGGGTGGACATCTTCCGGGAACGACAGGAGGGCACACCTGGAAACTGCTGGGCTGATGTCATCTCTGGAGATGGAACCTTGGAACAGGAACAAAAAGGAAAACAGCTGGTCTGACGTCATCCAGTTACCAGGCGATGAATCAGGATACAGCTGGGCTGGTGTCCTCTCTGGATCTGAAGTCATCTGGTGGGCCAGTCGAAGGATTCTGGAAAGTCAGTACACTGTAGAACTGATGAATGTGGGGCACCTGAGTCCTGGACGTCCATACTGGTGGAACAACAAAGGCACTGCAATGGCTGGAGTGGCAGCACTGGTTACCACTGCTCTGCTTTCCAGTTGGTAGGTATGGGCACATTTGCAGGGAAGTCTTTGCACTGTGGCCAATAGCACAATGGGTCAGGAGCTTGAATTATTACCCCATCTGGGTGCACATAATTCACACTGTGAAAGGTTTCATGTCCCTCTCCATCCACTATTCGAACAGTGTCCATTAACAGTGTCCTGCCTCTTTTCCACTGGCTGTATTTTTCATGAAACATTCTGTTCCTGACATGCTTGTTTGCACCAGGATGCACACATTTCATTGCTTCAGCTCAAATCCAGGATTTCCTGTTGTTCTCAATCTCCTCTCAGACTCTCCGAGGAAAGGTAGGAAAGGACATCCCATAGATTTCATTTGCTTTCCTACGAACCAGTCTCTCCTCTTTACTAGCTTTGGTCAACCTGAGACAGCTGGCCTGGCTTGGGGGTGGCCAGTCCTGGTTCTGCCAGCTACGCATTCTCAAAGAGACAAAGAATGGATCCCTGACTTCTTCTTGCACAGCCAGGGCAATGGAATCACCACTCTCGTCCATGCATTCCTCTGAGGCAAGAGCTTGAGGCTGTGTACCCGTTCCTTTTTCACAAGGCCACATACTGTAGGTTCCCCTTCTTCTTCTTCCTCACTGAGAATCTGTTCCCAGGAGTGAGCAGTCGTCCTCACTAATGAAACTATCCACTCTTCGCTGGGCGTGGAGGTCGATACCTCCCATTCAAAGGCCTCCCTCATCTCAACTTCTCCTATGAGACTTGGGCTAGGCCCCCCTCTCCAAGGGTCTACTGATGCTCTGCCTGAATTGTCTCTCTGTGATCCAGCATCCGAAACATCAGCATATTGTTCTGTCTGCAAATCTGCACCCTCTAGCTTTGTGCCACACTTCCCCAAGGGCCTTCTCCAACAGGCTCTGCCTGGTGCTGTGTCTGCCAACTGCAAATTCTTGAACTTTTGTCCATGTGGAGACAAAATGATCTTGAGGTGCTTTAAACAAGCCGTATTCTCTAAGCACCCCGAACAGTGAGGTACCATGAAGACGTCCCTTCCAGCATTTAAGCATATTAAGCACACTTGCACTGGGTATCCAGGAATCGCCACATGAGAAGGCAGTTGTCCTCCATAGTAACACCTCTCAATGTCCCTTAACTTCTTTACTTCTGCTGCTACCACAGCCCAGGCATGATCCGGGTAGCGTTCTGGTCCTGAGGCCATGACTGCAGAGAAAAACAAACAAACGTTCACTGTTATTGAAAGTCCCACATCACTGAACACTTTCTTTCACTTTCAAAATGGCTCCTGTGCTGCTGTGTTTACATTACTACCCCACCATGTAATGGCAGCGGCAGCACTCCTACTCATCAACATTCTGAAATTGGGTCAAGCCACTGCGCATCCAATTTATACACTCTACTGATAACTTTGCTCAAAAACTGCACAAACTTGCACTGTTCTTTTTCCTAGCACATTTATATGATTTACCATGGACTTTTCACTTGCTGAAGACATCGCTTTAGCTCACAGTCCCTTAAAGCCTCAGTATTTCAAGCACAGAATTGCCTGTAACTCTTGCTGCATATCTTGATACAACTCACAGTTTCTCTCATGGCTTTGAAACTTTACTCTGACGCTGAACCCATAACTATGCTCACAGTCGATGGCCTAACAGGCTTGCTTTTGCTGGTAAAAACTTAACACAGTCTTTGATTGCAAAGCGATTACACTGCTGCACACAGCTTCAGTTTGCTTTTGGCAAAAATCACTTGTTTGAGCAATTATTTCTGTTGGTACTCACTATTATCAGTAGCTGTTTGCTGCGATGGAAAACGGCCTGCAGCCAGTCTTGGAGGCCTCTGGACAGGAGCGGGTTGGCAGTCCTGCCGATCGTTCCTCTGAACACCACACTCACAATCCAGTTGATTGAGATGTGGGTTGAGCCTGAATTTAGACGGAAAAGTCCGAGTTTTTAAACTTTTACAGCGCTTTCAGTCACCTCGACGCTCCTCCGATAAGCCAGTACATACACTCCACTCACAATCCCTTGTGAATGCTGGGCAGTCGCTGTAGAGCTGGCTTGGGGCGGGACTGATTGCAGTCTCACCAATCGCACAATGCCATGCAAATGAGCCTCTTTCCCTCGTGAGTGCTCTTCTCCTCACGGCGATCGTCAAGCAGGCAAATTTAAACTGTAAAACCACTTTTTTTTTTTCCGAACTGACTCCACGGCGAGAGCCCATTTCAACCATTTGTCATGGCCATTAACACAGCAAGTCTCTCCATTCACTAGAAAGCATTTCCAACATCCAGGGCACAATTTTCCTTTTGCTACCCCTAGTCTTCCACGCTTTTCTTTGTCACAACAATTTTTAAAAACTGGCAAAATGCTGTAATTTTTGATGCAGGACAAGGGCATACTCTCTCAGGCTTTACTGCTCCTTGGTAAACAGTTATACTAGGAGGTATAGACATACAGAAAGCCGAGGCCCATTTTGGTATGTCTCCAGCCAAGCTGGTAATTTCCATGTTTATTTTAACAGGATTGAATCAAGTTTATGCTTAAAGATTTTGTGAGCTCTATTATCAAACAAGGAATTAGGTATTGAGTTCCACCAGGTTATTCTCTGGGTAAAAAAGGATCTCCTTTTATAGTTTTTTGGGTATGTTAGAGATAATTGATATCTGTGGCTTCTTAAATTACAATTATGTTTATTATAAGATAGATTTAATAGTGTTAGTAACTCTTCCTCCCCACATAATTTATGCATAAAAAGTACATTTCCTCTTATTCTTCTCTGCTCCAGGGAATACATCTTTAATTTGTCCAATCTTTGATCATAGCTTGTGGTCGATATGTCTTCCACCATATTGGTAACACTCCGCTGCATCCCCTCCATTCTCAGTTGGCATTTTAACAGCAGCACATGAACAACAGCACACAGCGACACACTAGTTAATCTTGCTTCAGCTTTTTTGGGCTACCCACTGCCAGATAACCAAAACGCTAGCTCCTTGCCCGAGCACCTTTCCTCCCTAAATTTAAAATCCCAGCGGTGCCTCTATTTTGTAACCCCCACCCTCCTGCCTTTTTACAAATGACAGGTGGTATGCTGTTTGAATCTGACAGCAGTACCAGGTGAGGACTGGGTTCGGGGAGGAATAGGTTACTCGGCACAAGGGCTAGGTTTGGCTACTCTGCACAGGGGAACTCAAGTAACTCCGAACACAGGAAGCAATAACTGTAATGTCCAATACCAGGAATGGGATTCTAAAGTGTGGCTTTATTCACATCCAAACAGAACAAACAAAGCATAGATGGACCCCCACGGGGCTACACTTCTGGTAATGCAGATTAAAAGAATCAGAAACACTTCTTCAACACTCCAGCCCTCAGGCTGTGAACCCACTGGGCACACAGCCTGGACTTGCACACTGCTTTGCTTACACAGCCCGAACTTGTACACTATCTGGGATTTCCCTGGCTCGGCTCCCTTGCCGGCCACTCGGATACCTTCCATATGTCATGGAAACCTTTTCTGGTGGCTCTCTAAACCACCTAAGAGCACCTCAGCTCTATCAGGGAGTTCTCCTTTTAATCCCACATCTGGGTACTTTCCTCAGACACTGGCCAAGTACCTGAGAGAAAATAAAGGTGCCACAGAGCAAATCCGTAGAGGTGAATTTGGTTACTACTGATGGGTGAGGGGGTCTCCCACCTCTCGCTTCCACAATTCATACCCGGCCATTTCTCTGGACATTAAACATCTCATTCTGTAAAGCTTGGCAATGTAGATTAAGGCTAAATGTATGTCACATTTCCTCTACTTGTCTTGCTTTCCCATTGTGCTGGACTTGAACATAATTTTACTTGGCTCAGCCCATTGCTCCAGGCCTCCCACTGATTAAGCAGTCCAATCCCCTCTTTACTTTACTCTTTGTGCTGGACTTGAACCTACTTGAATTAACCGGCAATGTCTATTACACTAGACCTCCTACAAATTAAGTAGTCCAATCTCCACATTCCAACAGTTCAGGTGAAAAAACTTAGGCCCTATGTCAGAGCGAATTCACCCTTTGGTTGCAGGTGCCCCACAGGCGATTTCTCACAGGAATTTCTCTCCCACAGCTTCTGGTGCCGCAGAACAACTTGAAATAAGGCAACTTCTTCCTTAGCCAGAACCAGGAGGGTTGCCCCTGGAAGACAGGCAAACCTTTCTACCTCTATCCCCTCAGGGATGGGGCACATGGACCAGTAACAGCGGTCTCCATCACTTCACAATCAGCTTACTGTGTTCCTCTTTTGGTGGAAACACACACCTCTCTTACAGTAGCTCTAAAACAGAGCTTAAGGCTCTGACAGCCTGTACACAGACTGCTGTGTTGCTCCTCTCTCCAAGACCGCACACAGACTCTGTTCAAAAAATCCCCAACATTCTATCCTAACTTCCTACTGCAGCATTCCAGTGTGGCTCATGCAGCTGTGAAAGTTCTATGGTGATGTCATCCCTCAGTCTCAGCTGAGACTGAGAACAGAGTGAGACAGTGTGAAATCCATTTAACTGGAGTTTCACAAGCTGCCTTCCCTGCCTACCACTAGGTCTTACTGGGATTCTAGTAACCCCGGGTAACAGGGGGGTTACATAGTTAACGATATTCAGCTTAGGTTTAACAGGGGTGTTTACCTCTGGCTTAGTTTTGCTGGGGATTATGTTCTTTATAAGGTTAATATAATAGGTTATTCTACTGTTCATATTGCTACACTTGCTACAGATATCTCAGAAATATCGTTACCAAGGGAACTGCTTTTCTCTGGAATAGAAAATGTTGAACTGTATGGGAAAAATGGAGTTACTACTGGTCCTGGATGTGGGATTGCCTGGGGGATAACACTGGGCAGTTTACATCCTTGGGAAGTGGGCTCCTATCTCAGTTTCTTTTACAGTGAAATTGGACAGAAGGAAGGTTACAGAATTAACTTAATATTGGATTTAGAAATAATTATTTATTTTCTTTTGTGGTCCATATTGTGGTCTCTCCAGTAAAAGTCTTTTCCCTTTAAATTAACTGCCTAAACAGTCCTATTAAATGGTCCAGGCTATTTCAATACCTTAAAAAACAAACTACAGATGTTATATATCGCCAGGAAACTCGCCTATCTCCAGGGAAACATCTAAAACTTTCCCGGGGGGAGATATAAGGTGTTTGTGTCCTCCAATGTGTCCTCCAAGTGTTAGGGGATAGCCATCTTGATTCCCACTACCACAGTGTTCTTATTGCAACAAGAATACAGTGACCCCTCAGGGAGTTTTGTGATTTTAGTGGAACATCTTTTTGGTAAGGAGGTGACCCTTGCCAGTGTTTATTTTCCCCCACAGGCCTCTCCAGCAAAGCTTTGTAATTTCTTCAATAAATTATTAGACATGTGAAAGGGATTACTTATAATGGGTGGTGACTTTAATATTACCCTGGCTCCCTCCTTAGACACCTCACATCTGGTAAGGCATTGGACAACAGCTTCTCAGAAATACCTCCGATCACAGTTGACCCAGTTAGGGATTGTGGATGCCTGGCGATACTTCCCCAAGTCAAGGGCTTATATTTATTATTCCCAGATTCACTCCTCTTCCCGTAGAGACTATTTTTTTGTCTCAGTTGAACATGAGGATGTATTTAGAGACATCTCCATCAGAACTAGTCTCCTTTCAGACCGTTCTCCACTGATGTCAAAGTTAGACTGGAGTAAACCCAAAAAATTGTCATGCTTGCGCCTAAATCTCACACTGTTAAAGGAAGAAACCTTTTGGACTACAATTGCAGACAACGCCTCCTCTGACATATCCCCTAGCATTTTATGGGACACCCTAAAGGTGGTTATCCATGGGGAAATCATCGCTTATGCCTCCCACAAAAAGAAACGATATGGGGGGGCATGGTCTAGCCCTGATCCAAGATGGTTGCCTAGTCTCTGTACTTTCTGAATCTGGTGAACTGTACTAGCAACAAATCTTGCTATAAGAACTTTTTTCTAAGTCTGGAAACTTTTGCAATCACTCAGATCAGGGTTCGACTGAACTCTGTACCTCGGCCACAGTATCCCGCCCCTACCAACAGTGCTACGTATGACCGCATGGCAGAAGGCCGCATCAGCACAATGGGGTTCTATGTGATAATGGCGAAAGCCTAAAGGTGATTGCCGTTATCACGAAGCCAGAGTGCTGAAAATCAATTTTGGCACTCTGACTCCCCGGTGCACAGCTAAACAGCACCAAGGACTTGTTTTTTAAATGTTTTAAGTGGGGGCTGTGCCCCCAACCCCCCTACTTGAGGATTCTCAACTCCAGGGCAGTGCATGTTGGGAAGGGGGGGTGCAAAAACATGTAAAAAAAAAATTCAGGCCAGGTGCAACAAAAACACACCAGCGCCTGGACCCAAACCCAGCACCCTGCCCACTGAAGCCGCCAACCCACCTACCACACCATGGGGCCAGCTCAGCAACTCACTACAGTACCACCTCTCACAATCCCTCCCACTCCTCGCTGTGTGTGCTCATTCCCCCCCAGCACATGTACATATAGTGACATCCCATCACTATATTTGCCGACCCCCCCCTCCATCTGGTCACCCTACCCCGTCGGTAGCCCCGATGACATGCGCTGGGGATTGGGTCACCATTATTGCAGGTGCCCAATCGCTGACGCCCATGTCAAGGGCTACCCACAATAGACACCGCACAAGTTAACGGAATGTTCGAGACATTAATAAAACAGATGATGGAGGTAATGCTAGCTTCCAATAACACTACCTTAGCCTTGCACCAAATGGACACCAGGATTTATCAAAATGAAAGGAGAATTACTGCTCACAACTCAGCCATCACTGAACTTACTGCCTCAGTAAGGGAACAGTCCAAAATGATCTCAGCCCTGCTATATAAAGTCAATGATCTTGAGAACAGGAGCTGCCACAACAACCTGCGGCTCCTGGGCATATCTGAAAGAGCAGAACAGGGGAACATAGTTACTTTCTTCGACGGGAGCTCCCGAGGATTCTTCAATTGCCAGCTGACACCAGGCTCACCACAGAGTGGGCCCACTGTTCCTTACAGCCCCAACCAAAATCAGGTGACAATCTCAGGCCCATGTGCGCATGCTTTCTCAATTTTGTGGAAAAAGAGGCAATCCAGAAAAGGGCGAGGGAGCTGTGCAAGCTGGAATGGAGAGGAAACCAGGTGCTACTCTTCCAGGACTATTCAAAAGAGGTGTCTGACAAGCGTAGGGAGTATACTGAAGCCAGACATCTCATGCATGGATTGGGACTCTCCTTTTCATTGCGCTATCTGACCAACATGAGAATAATTCATAATGGTTCCCCAATTCTCTTTGGTACTCCAGATTTTCTTACTGATTTCCTGCACAGAACCTGGCCACAAGAAATTCAGAAGTTCCAATCGGTGCGTAGCCCAAGTCACATGAGCAATGGAAGATCTGAGCCCTGAACCCCAGCACCAACTGATGGAGCACGGCTGACTCAGGCTCCGAACTCATCAGCAGATGACCAGAACTGGAATGACCACTTGGCCCTGCCTTCCAGATCAAGAAAGCAGCAACAGAACTCTCGACACAACCGATGCGACCATCTCCTGGACCGTGAGGAAGTGGCAAGTTGCAAGAGGTCCGGATCCAGAAGCCGAGGAGAAGCCCATCCTGAACCTCTATTTTTCTGCAAACAAGTTTACGCCTCTGACTTTAAAGACCTCAGAACTGGCTCAGAGGATGGAGATTGCCATGGAGGCCCCCACTGCACCTGAACACCTGCTGGAGCATGATGAGTGTGAGGCCTGCTGGCTTGAGAAAAGCCTGCCTGCGCAGTACCAGTACACTGAGGTGGACTCTAACTTCACTGAACCTGAGGACTTCCCCAACGTCGTGGTGCGGCCTGTCACACAGCCTGACCAGATCCTGGCAGCAACACCAAAAGACACCCACGGTGAAGATGGGGGTACTGTCAGATAAGTGGGATTTTTCTTTTTCTGATTGGGGTTGGTGGGCCGGGAGGGGTGATGGGGGTAGTAGGGTTTAGCAAAACATGCACAGTAGCCACAGGGGCCATGATCATAGGGGCATCTGCATGGATGTTGACCCCCCCTCTCCCACCCCACTTATCGGGGGCAAGTCAGTCAGGTCTTGTCCACCCTCCTTGTCCCTGACTCCCAGATGGAAACTGGACCACATCCCCTTACATTGCAAGCTGGTGTAAGTACAGGACTATTCATATGTTATATGTGGCCGACTGAAAATCGATTAGGATGTTGTACTGTGGGGTACTGGGAAACAGCTGAGGCATATATACCCTGGGTCTCTGAACTGACTGCCTGGGTGGCCTCCCAGAAATGTAGTAGTATAGCAGCCTCAGGTGCCCAGGCTGTAATGGGAACTGCCACGTTTCTCATATACTGGTATGGTGGCCTCAAGGAGCACAAGACTAGTGACATTTTCTCCTCCTCCTGCACAGATAACACATTGTCCCGTGGGACCTTAAGGTTAGCTTGTGGGATGAAGGCAAAGGAAAAGTCTGCTCCCCTGGGGATAACTGGTTATCCACACACCTATATTCCTACCAGTCCTTCATGTGAGAAAAGGCACTGGGTCTCAACTGGGGATAGCAGGACCCTTTTCCTGTAGGACCTATAGGTGAATAAACAGTCCCAGTTCAGGGAAGGGGACTGTTCTAGATGAGGAATGGGATATAGTATAGTCAGTATCCCCCTGCCCCCAGTAGGGCCATAGGCATTGCAGTAACCCATAGAATCAGGGACAACCTAGCCAGGGCTAGCCTCCTATAATTTCTACCTCAGAGGCTTTTTTCACAACTCAAGTATCCCACTAGGACCCGCCCCATTGTCAAACAGAAGAGTGGAGCGGGACACAAATAAACATCAGTGCCTGCCTTAAGGTATTTATCTAGGCCCCCTTTCCCTCACTTGCCCATAGGTTAGAGGTGGGACAATTTTATCAGCAGTGTAGTTGCTGATAAGCATCAGTGCAAATGAGTTCCCCAAGGTTACGAGTCTTAGTTACTGGACCACCTTGCAGTTAGCTCCCCAGTCAAGGTTAACCCACTGCCAGAAAATGGCAAGTATGCCTTGGGTACGTGCTGCTGCTGGCCACCCACGTGGGTCTCTTCTAACCTGGTCAAGTAGTCATTAATTTTACACAGGATGCCAGGAGAGCATCAGCCAATCACTAGCTATTTTTTCCCCCTTTATTATCAGACAAAGTCCCTCCACCCCCACCCTCAGGTGACCAACAGCACTAAGCAGCACCACGTGTGCTGCATTAGAAGTCATGCAGGAGATACAGCAGAGCATGTGTGGCAGCAGACGGGCACTGAATAGCTTTATGCTTTTCTGTTTAATTACGTAGGGTGAACTGGGTGAACCAAAGTTTGCAGTTTGGAGTAAAATATTCATGCTAGGAGGACTAGCACGAACAGTGTGTGTGTGTGGGGGGGTCGACCTTTGCCTTGACATGGTCGAACTGAACTTGCAGCCCTACAGAAAAGCACTGCCACTGACAGTAGATAGTGTGTGGGAAGGAGAAGAGAAGGGAGCTGAGGAGCGAAGGGAGTGAACAGAAGACAAGGTCAGAGATAGGCAGGGGCAGAACCATGGAGGTTATTAAAGCAAGTACCGTAGTGCAGTTTTGAAATGGATCTGGAAAGGGAATGGGGTGTTAATGAAGACAAAGGTCACAGAGAACTTGAGTGATGTGGTCATGCTTCTTCTTTGCATGTGAGAAGGTGGTCATCCCTCTTCTCTAGCTGGCCAGAACTAGTCTCATGGCCACCCCTCTTTGGTTCTCCTGTGCATTTAAATATCTGGCTTCTCTTGCCCAGCTCTATCTTTTTAACCCCCTTCCAACCCAAGCCCAACTGGGTCTGGCCAATCCAGTCACCTGAATGACTGTAATCTGGTAACTTGGGGGTATGTTAACATAGCTTAAAATTAATACTGAACTAGGGGTATATTAACAGAAAACTTGAACCTTAAGGGCCAAAAATTCATTGTACTAATCAAGCAATATCATACACACCTTTCAACTTTCTCTGATTTTCAGGGGTGTCCCTGATTTTCCTTTTAGACAATTCCTTAGGCCCTCATAAATTCAGTGTTTAGACACTGAAAAGTAGAGGTTGTAAGCATAAAAAAACTGCCAGGCTTTAATGCTGCAGCATTTTCTCCTTCAGAATATATATTCTATGCTAAGCCCCCGTGGCTGGCAGTATAGCCTAGAGGTTAGAGTGACGAGTTGTGAATGAGTTTGGTACATCCAGCAGACCTGGGTTTGATTCCCACAACCTACACTTGCATACTGTGTAGCTGAGCAAGCCACTTAACATTGCCAGTGCTCCCAGGTTGCCCTTGAAAACAGTCACGTGTGCCCAGTGGGCCTTACCCGATTACCAAAGACTAAAATAAAATAAATAAAATAAAAGATGTACCTTGACCTGAAGGGACGGCTAGCAACCGAGTGCCCCAGGGATAGCATGCTGACCACTAGACGCCTGGCATGTTTGGTCAGAGAGCATGTCGGATCCCAACAATTCTCAGTTACTGGAAGCGTATATAGTTTGTGTGTTGTTTGTTTACTGTGTACTGTTCTGAACCCCCTCTGCACTGGGGTATATGTGCTGTATAGGATTATGTACTGTCACGGGGATTTAAAATGGTGGGGAACATATGGAAATGGTTCTGTAGTTCTCACTTGCCTCTACAGGGTGACTAACAAGGCCTCAGTTTCTACTGTTACATGGTTTCTAATCCTGAACAAAAGCAACAAGACCTCAAGCCCTTTTCCCCAAACAGCACAAAGGACACATTATACACTTCCCAAACTAGATCATGAATGACATAACAGGCCACATATGGAATGTCAGATGACTTAACACCCCTGTCAGGAGCGAAAAGGTCCTCTCACACTTAAAAAAACAGAGGTTACAGATAGCTTTCCTGCAGGAAACTAAACTAATTTGGAAAGATCATGCCTTTTTGGCCAAAGATTGGGTGGGACAAGAAATCCACTCAAGTGCCCCAACACAGAAAATCGGAATGGTGATTCTCATTCACAAAAAACTGAAATGGACTGTCACTGCCTCATGCGCCAACACCCTGGGTAGATGGGTGACAGCCCTTATGTCAACCCTAACCAGCCTGGTAGCACACCACCACAATGACAATTCTACTGCGAACACCACCACAGCAATAAATCTCACCAGGTTGAGATTCGTCGCTGTGGCATTCAGCTATATGCCGACACCATGACTCCCAGTGTTTCACCCCCACCCCGAACCAACTCTGACTCAGAGTTGGTTAATTAGAGATGGGAGGGGGGGGCGGTGCCACCCCGCACAAAAAAACACTTCTTCCTGATGGGAACACTGCTAACAGTCGGCATTGTTCCCATCGCTGTGCAGGATGTCGACAACATTGTTGTCAATATTTCGCCATGGAACCACAGGCCCACTCTTACTTTACAACTTGACTGCCCCAACCAGGATGACCCCAAGTTCTTTCATGAACTGGCCACTGAATTAGGATCCCTTGCCCTACCAAACTGCTCAATAATGATTCTTTATCATGGACTTTAACCTGACCTGTGACCCACTAGTAGATAGGAGTGCCATGGGAAGGGAAATTCAGATAAAAGGGGGCCAAGCCCTAGAGCAGGTGGTGACTGACCTGGGCCTCTCCGATATGTGGTGCATGTTCCACCCACAGGAGAGGGACTACACATTCCACTCTGAAGTCCACAAGTTGTTCAGCAGGCTGGACTTCTGGCTAACCTCCCCTTCCATGACCAATAGGGCCCTTGAATCCTCAATCCCTCTGATTCTGATTTCAGACCATGCTCCGGTAATGTTACACTTTTCTTGGGGTCCAGCAACGCAGTTGTCCACAGCATGATGACTTGACCCTGTCTTGCTGAGGGATTCTGAATTTATACCATGGGCCCAGAAAGAAACCACCCTATTTCTTAGTGAAAACCCCCTGACTGACACATCTGCAGGGAATACTTGGGAAGCACACAAGGCCTCCATGAGAGGTAAAATTATGGGGTTTGCCTCTCGAAGGAGGAAAGAGAGGGAACACTGCCTGAAGGCCTTGGAATTCAAATTAGTACAAGCAGAAACCTTGTACAAAGCCCAGGTATCCCCAAACCCCCACTCTACAATAGGGTGAAAAGTCCTAGGGCTCTGCCTGAAAATAAATTCCTTGCAAAGCCGCAAAGCAAAAATTGCAGTACTCAGATTGAAACATAAATTCTGGGAGGGTGGTGACAAGGGTGGGAAGGTGCTGGCCTATCAGCTGTGCAAGCAACAGGCCAAAAGGCACATACATGGCCTCCAAGACCCCCAGGGCAGGGTGGTGTCTATCGGAAAAGATATTAACATTATGTAAGCCTTCTACACCAAGCTTTATGCCTCAACCCATGCACAACCACCAGCGGGTATACAAGCATTCCTTGAAGGGCTGACACTTCCCAAGCTGACCCCTCAGCAAACCCAGTCCCTGGATGCCCCATTATTGACCAAGAAAGTGACAGAGGCTCTGATGTCCTTGCAGAAGAACAAGTCTCTAGGGGAGATGGTTTTTTGGTTGATTTTTTGCAGGCCCTGGCCCCTCAAATTGCCTCTTTCTTGACCCAGGTGTTTGTAGAGGCTGAGAACTTGGGTCACCTACCAACTACTCTTAGGGAAGCGGTAATAACAGTGTTACCCAAAAAGGGCAAGGACCCCACACTTGCTGCCAGTTACCAGCAAGGTATATGCTACTGTTCTAGCCAACAGGTTGAGCTCTTTTCTTCCCATGCTCATCCATCCCTCCCAAGTGAGTTTTATTCCAGGGAGAACGAGTGCAGACTACATCAGAGCTCTGCTTAACCTGATGCACTCCTCCTGTTCATTGTCATCACCAGCAGCCGCCACAACAGTGGACTTTGAAAAGGCATTTGACTACCTGGAATGGGACTACCTCCACCAAGCCCTAATGAACTTGGGGTTTGGAAGCAGGTTTCAGGCATGGGTACAGGCACTTTATACTGAACCTACAGCAAGAATTACCTCAAACCAACTCCTGTCCCCACCTTCTAGCTCGGGAGGGGCATGAGACAGGGCTACCCTCTCTCCCCCACTACTTTTTGTCTTTGTGGTAGAACCCCTTGCAGCAGCCATATGTCAGTACTCCCAAATTAAGGGGTTGGAGCTGGATGGCAGAGAATATTCCATCCTAATGTACGCAGACAATCTGCTCATTACAGTGGCTGATCCAAGCCTCTCAGCCAAACTTCTATGACCACTATTAGATCATTTTGCTCATATCTCTGGACTCAGGCTAAACATCTCTAAAACAGAGATCATGCCCCTAAATCAGCACTGTCAGCCGGAAGCTGCTGAGGGGACTGGTCTATACTGAGCAGGAAAAGGCCTTACATACCTTGGCATCCATATAACCCCAGAATATAAAACGATGTGTGATGACACCCTGCTGCCTATCCTACAGGCATGCAAAGTCGAGCTCGACAGATGGAAAATGTTGAACTTAAGACTAGCTGGGAAAATATCTGCAATAAAAATGATCACTGCCCTCAAAATACTATACCTGATTGCCCTTATCCCTCTGGCCCTGCCCCAGACCTGGGCTCGTAGAATCAATAATTATTTTGGGGACTTCCTCTGGGAAGGGAGGAAACCCAGATATAGCTGTAGCAAGCTACGTTCTCACTGGAAGGCAGGAGGCTGGAGCTTGCCGTGTGTGGAGGAGTATAAACACGCCTTTCAGACAGCACAAACATTACAATGTTTTTTTTTTGTACTTATATTTTATTAGAGATTAAGTAATAAAACATTACATATGCATCCAACCAGGCAGGCATTACAGAAAAAGTTAAGCTTGCACATACAAGCACTTCATTTTTACAGTAACGTCATCAGTAGATAGCCCCTGTACATTGTCACTACGCCTGAGGGTAATCTAAATAATTCCAACTCTGCTTTGTTAGTATATAAACAGATGAAATATGCTATCCAAACACAGTATAACGTACTGACCAGATTTAGCCATGAGCAGGGATCTACAATTAACAGTTAACATAGCTTTCATCCCTCTAGATAGGATTATGTGTCCCAATTCGTTCGTAACCTAAAATCAGGTAGCGTCTGCCTCCTTAAAACCTAAAAAGAAAAAACTTTCAAGAAGAAAAGCAATACAAAATTGTGCAAGAAAGTGACCACATCTTTTCCTTAAAAACTAAGGCCCAGATATTCAAAAGGGTTGCTCCATGCGCAACAGGGTTGCGCATGCGCAAGTCCTACATTGCGCCATTCTGCGATATTCATCAGGAGGCAGTTGCTCCACTGGCAACAGGTTGCGCAAAAGAGCAATGCAAATGAATGCATGCTCAACAGGAGAGGGAACCATGCATAACCTGCGCAACCCGATATTCAGTCGGTTGGCATGAAGTCTCATCTTGACCAACCTGCGCCTGCACAACCTTGAGCCAAAAAAAGGATCAAGTTGAGGGCCACCCACAGGTGAGCTGCTGTATTGCAGAGGCGCAACACAGCAGCTACCACTCCTGGCTGGCCCCAACTCGGTCCCTGTGCCCCCCCACCAGCCCGATCGCGGGCATAGAGTAACACATACCTCTCAACTGTCCCTGATTTTCAGGGATGTCCCTGATTTTGCAACAGAATTTTCCTCTGTCTCTCGTAAAATTCGTGTTTCTGTGACAGAACAGTGGGGACTGTAAGCATAAAATAATATCAAACATTAAAAATACAGACTAGTTCTTCTTCAGAAATGCATCTTATACAAATCCCTTTATTCTATCAGATTTCTGAGTGAATATTACCAATTGTTAAGATGTGTCCCTGATTTGGCATCTTTGTCCCTGATTTTTTTAAGCCTTGTCCCTGATTCATGACACAAGAGGTTGAGAGGTATGGAGTAACATGAACCCCACCCCCGCCCACACATCTCCCACAGCCCGATCGCGGGCATCACAGTTACATGAAACCCCCACACACATATCCCACAGCCCGATCGCGGGCAGTACAGTTACATGAAACCCCCACACACACACACACACATCTCCCACAGCCCGATCACGGGCAGAGCGTATATGAACCCCCTCCAGTGCCCGATCGCGGGCAAAAGTAACCCTCCCTCAGCGAATATCTCCCTGGTGGTCCAGTGGACCGTAAAGCCCGATTGCGGGCAGAGCGATGAACCCCAGTGCCCGATCGCAGGCAGAATGTAACCCTCCCCAACCCGAATATCTCCCTGGTGGTCCAGTGCACCAATGGGCGTGCAGCCCTACCGGACAGTCAGTCGGGCGGCACGGGCGGCAGGCGGGTGGGATGCTGCCGCCCGCCAGCTGCGGGGAGGCGGGTGGAGGGCGTAGGTGGGTGGGGGACACTAGACACCAGGGAGATGTTTGGGGGGTTGTGATGTGACATTCTGCCCGCGATCGGCTTTACGGTCCACTGGACCACCAGGGAGATATTCAGGTTGGGGAGGGTTACATTCTGCCCGCGATCGGGCACTGGAGGTTCATACACGTTCTGCCCGTGATCGGGCTGTGGGAGATGTGTGTGTGTGTGGGGAGTTTCATGTACCTGTACTGCCCTTGTTCGGGCTGTGGGATATGTGGGGGTTTCATGTACCTGTACTGCCCGTGATCGGGCTGTGGGATATGTGTGGGGGTTTATGTGTAACTGTGATGGCCGCGATCGGGCTGCATTGTGCGTCGGTCCCAAACGGCTGCTGCCTGGCAGGGTGGCCAGGAGCAAGTCCTCGGGGATCGGCGCACCTACATGCAAATGGCATGCAAATGGGGCCATAAATAGATGCAAATGGCCCCGCATGTGCCTTGCATAAATTATGGCCCCATTTGCATGTCACCTTTTGAATATCGGAAATTTGAGCATGGCGCAATGGTACTTGCATACCGCAAGTTCAATGCTCAACTCTGGCAACTTGCAGTGGCGCAAGTTTCCACTGCAGCCATTCTTGTAAGTGCTGTGGCTGGGGTGATATTCAAAGGAGTTGCTCACCAGCGCCAACTCCCTTGAATATCACTCACACACCCCTGCGCAACTATTTTGAGCAGCGCAGGGGCTTGCGCCTCAGAATGGCGCAGTTTGAAAATCTGGGCCTAAGTCTGTTAGTATTTAATAAGACCTATGCAGTCTTCAGTCCAAGTATCATTTCCCCCTCTTTTAAATCAAATTAAATTCACAAAGAGTCCGAGAAGGCCCATCACTAAGGAACCCTCCCCTTCTATTTTACCATGAGAACTGGTTTTACTTATGAACTGCCCTTTAGTTATTATCCACTATATAAAATAAAGAATGTGGAAGTCCCAACATTAAGTCAAGAGAAAAATCCAAATGGAGCAGTCTTACAGTTACCAATCTCCCTTCATAAGGTAGAAGTGAATCCCTGATGAGACTGATTTTTAATCCTCCGTGTCTTCCTCTGATAAAGAATCATCCCCTTTAGTGGAGAACTAGGTTTCCAGCTTTACCAGTAACTTGGTCACATCAGTTGGATCCTAAAATTGATATACCTTTCCCTCGTAAATTACTCTCAGACTTGCAGGCATAAGCAAAACATGGTGTATGCCAAGGGTGTGAAGATGAGACTGCACACCATCAAATCCCTTTCTTCTGGATCTAGTCGCATAGCTAAGGTCAGGAAATATGTGCAGACAAGTTTCTTGCCATTGCAGGGGGCTGAGTTGTTTAGCTTTATTTAAAATCAAGTCTGTTTCCTCCGACGATCCCAATTCCACCAAAAGTGTTCTGGGAATGGCTTCACCAGTAGCTGCCCTGGGCTGTCCACCACGTGGGGAGATACAATATAACTTTCTGATGGAGAAATCCTCTGCCATATTCAGTATTTGAGCCAACATAGTTTTTACGTAAAGGTGTGGATTGTCTCCTTCTAAGTTCTCCGGCAGCTCAAAATTCTAATGTTGGAAGAATGGGCTGTATTCTCTAAATTCTCCAGCCGCCGTCATAGCAAGCATTTTCCTTGGTGAGTCTGGTAGAGAGATTCATTGCCTTTTCAGCCATTTTAGTAGCCCCTTTAGTGTCCTAAGATAGAACTGCCACTTTTGTATTCAGTTGTTTTAGTTTGTTACTATAATCCTCAACTTTTTTGTCCAGATTCTGGATTGCATGGAGCAAAGCTGTGTTGGATGATTGGGCCTCAACACGATCCCCACCACCTGGATGTAGATCTTTACTGCTTCCCGTCCCTGGGTCCTTTGAGCAGGTTCCTTCTGAATTTGCAGCCGCCTTATTCCTGCGTACCATAATTGCAGCTGTCAGTATGTCTCCGGGGAAATTTTTATATCTGCAGGCTCCAGACGTCTCGTTGAGTGCTCCAGTTGCTGTTAGAGAAATTAAGTTTGTTTCTAAAAGAAATTAATGTTGCTTTTTCCTCTCGAGAGTTGTAGCGCTACAAGGAGGAGATGCTCTCAGCTCGGCTGTTGGCCATTACAATGGTTTAAGCCACTGCAGGCCCTATCACCATAGTGGGCCCACGTGGAAACAACCACGAAGGATGCAACCTTAGCAGCCTCCCAATTGCTCACCCCCACATGTGGACATATACGGGCACACCCTACCATTGGCCCCACAATCAGGAGCTGGGCTTGAACCACCCAGAGATTGGGTGCTAAATCAACTCTGCTTGAGTATGCACTTCTCTGGCACAACCCATATATAATGATTGACAGAAAACAGTTGTACTGGCCCACATAGGCTGAGCGTGGAATCCTCTTTCTAAAAACATTACTGGTTCCGGGGTCCAAGACCATTCTACATACCAGTCCCTCCAGGAAGAGTGGGGGTTACCCAGTAAGGACTTCTGACAGTTCCTACAGGTCAGAGAGGCTGTAAAGTCCATGACAAAAAATTTGTGTCCCCAGAAAGTGGATTCGGTCATAGGTAGTTGGCTAGCAGTTGAAAAAGGGGTCACAGGCCGGATTTATTCAGCCCTGAGTGATTCCCTGCCTAGCCAATCTGTGGAATCCAAACATAGGTGGGAAAACTCCTCAGGAATAGTAATCACGGACAGTCGGTGGGACCAAGTATGGTGCTCTGCTCACTTCTCGCTCCAAGACGTATGTAGCAGGCTGATCCAGAATATGATTCTCCACTCCTGGTACAAAACACCTGTGGTCCTCCGGCTAGCTCAGCTAATGATAGATGACAATTGCTGGAGATGCCAAGCCCTGGGAGGAGACCTGCACCACATCCTTTGGATCTGCACCAAAATCCAGCCCTTATGGAATAGCACAGACCTAGTTTGCACCAGGGTCCTTTAGAAACAGATTTCATCTACGGCCCCTCTAATGCTGTTGGGTATAAAACCAGACTCCCCCAAGTTGACAAAAGGGGAACTTAGATGGACAGCCATACTAGCTATGCAGGTCAAAAGAGCCTTAGTATGCAACTGGCACAGCATCAGGATCCTCAGCATGGCGATAGTCATGACCTCCCTTTCTAGTGTAGCCCAAATGGATAGGCTCATCCTCTCCAGAATTAACCAGTGCAGTACCTATCATGAATGGTGGGCCTACTGTATGGCGTATGTCAGCCCCCCACAGGTACTGGTTGAGGCCAAGGCCTATCTGACAAGCATCTTTATATCCCGGCTCAAGACAGTGATGGCACCACCAACCCCCGCACTACTGACTCCCCTTAGCACATTAGTGCACCCTCCAGATATCACCCAGTGCACTCCAGAAGTTTATATATAAAATGTATTTGTGTTTCTGTGTTTTTGCTGACATTGTATATAGTTCTAGATTCTTTCCAGTATCTATGTTTGATTTCAGAGTACAGAAGGCACTCCACCCTACAGACTGACCAGAACTCCCCCCCCCACCCAGGATCCCTCAGTAAGCCATTATGGTACCTGACCTAGTAGCAAGCAGGCGCTCTAGTATGTCTTGCAAACCATGGCTTACTGCTAGCAAGTCAGTAACCCTTTGCATGGGGCCAAAGACATCATGCCCTGGGAGGAAGAGAGGGAGTAACAGTGTATATAGCCGCTCTGCATAGATATGTCAGTGGTTTCAGTTGGTAAGCTCTTGCAGTTCGTAAAGGTTAGCACTACTGTTTTTATATCTGTGTCTCAGTCATCTGAACTGATGTCACTCTTGGAGTGACCCTGTACTGTGCTGTTACTGTACTGTTATTGCAATTGCAAAGATGTATAACATGTATCAAAGTTTTTCAAGAAAATTAATAAAATCATTAACAGCTAAAAAAAAGAAACAACGGGACACCCAGTACCAAAACTTGCTAGCAGAATTGGACTCCTTACAAAAAGGACATAATGCAGAGGAGACTGAGAGGAAAAAACACATCAGGCAGGTCAAAGCAGTTACAACAGATTTTAGATAAAGTACAAATGGTGTTAATGTCCTGTGCAAGGAAAAAGGACACAAATTTGTAGGTAACTGGCAACGGTTTTGGGAACAAAAGTTCTTTAAATTCAATGGACTGCATCTGACTAAGGAGGGAGTCAGTGCATTGGGGCAGAAGTTTGATGTCTTTGCAGAATAAACTAGCAAATGGGGAGAGGGGTGCAGCACCCGATACATCGGATGGGAAGAACAGCCCCCCCCCAGCTGGTGATCAAACAGGAGTTCAGCATGTTTGTAGTTCATTTGCATTATTGGGAAGGGAAAAAGGTCCGACTCCCCATATGACGCACAGGGGGAAAGCTGGACCTTGCCCCACGACTAACACACCAAAATCTGGCTAATGGAAAATCATGTACACAAATGCCCACAGTCTGGGAAACAAGATCCCAGACCTGGAGACAACAATGACAGAGGTTAAGCTAGACATAGTAGCCATTAGCGAGACATGGTTCACTAATAACCACACTTGGGAGACTTCAGTACCCAGCTACGTACTGTTCAGAAGAGACCGAGGTGCAAGTGGGGGGCCTTTATGTCAATGAAAATATCAAAGCGACAGAAACTTAGAATACACATAAGGAGCCAGAAGAACTGTGGATCACTCTGGAAACAGGAAATGGGACAGCCATATGAACTGGGGTTGTCTACAGGCCTCCAGACCAGGAGGAGGACATAGACACATTACTGTTAGAAGACATACAAAACATGACAGCTAAAGGGGAGGTTCTGATAATGGGAGACTTCAACGTGCCAGATATAGATTGGTCAATACCAACAGGAACATCCACCAGAACTAGACACTTAGTGGAATCCCTGCAGGGGGAGAGCCTCAAACAATTGGTACAACAACCCACAAGAGACAGGACTATTCTGGATCTAGTACTGACTAACGGGGAAAGGATCACAGATCTCCAGGTAGAAGGTCACCTGGGGGCCAGTGACCATCACATGGTATCGTTCAATTTGGCCACTAGAACTAAATCATCCCATTCCAAGGCAAAAATATGGAACTTCAAGGCATAAAATAAGTAGGTTCACATTGCAATTTGTGACCCAAGAATTAGGAAACGAGAGTCAAATGTGGCAATGATTAGCAGTCATTGTTAATCATTGCCAACTGGCCCTGGGTCCTTTAAAAAATGCCCTTTTGGGCCTTTTTGGGTGCATGTTGCTTTAAAAATTTTTTGTTTGTTTGTTTTTCTCTTCCTCCTCCCCACACCATGCCCCGTCTCTCCTGATTGGCCAGCTGCTTCTCCTCCTCCACCCACCCGGTGTATGAGTGGGAGAAATGTGAGAACGTCCTCTTGGAGCCCATCACCCAAGCAAGCAGGTCTAGGAGTTCTAGCCAGAGTAGAAAAGGTAAGTTTCAGTTACTTTTTTCCATTTACTAGACTTTTTTTTTTTTTGAGTGGCATCCGGTATTTAATGTTCTGTTGTTTTGTTTTGCAGGGAGGAGCATCACTGGGTCATGGGCCGTGAGAAGAACCACAGGGCAGCAAGGAACAGAGGAGGCTGAGCGAAAGAGGACCCGACCGGGACCAGACAGGGCAGGCATCGTGGCGTGATGCAGATTCGGTGCCAGAGCAACTGGCTCAGCAGTAGAGCAGACCTGATGATCAGAAATCTCCAAAAAATTACAAACTTTTCATTTTATATTGTCGGGGAGCTTGGAGGAGGAGGAGTGAACTACAGGAGGGCATGGACTGGGCAGTGGTATGACTCTGTAGGGGACGGTTGGGCACTGACAGGCACGTCGTGGATTCTGGCCTGCAACTGTGGGGGGGCTGCTGCAGATGATTGGGGAATGCTGAGCTGAACAAGCAGATCAAGATATTAAATGCTGTGCCCTGCAAGTTGCAGTAATGGGAATGTCATTTAAAAGTAAATGTGTCCTGCTTTTGCAGAGGTTGTAAAGACATAAGTAAACTACAAACAAGTAATTGTGCACTGCACAGTCAGTGATGGGAAAGACATTTAAAAGTAAACTGTGCCCTTCCTTGCAGAGAAAATGATAAACTAAGTGTTGCGCCCTGTAGTTTTGCAGAGAATTGGAAAAGACATTTAAAAGTAACTTGTGCCCAGCGTTTGCAGAGATGGGAAAGAAATGTTAAAAGTAATCTGTGCCCTGCCTTGCAGAGATCTGAAACAAAACTAAGTGTTGTGCCCTGTAGTTTTTGCAGTGATTGGAAAAGACAGTTAAAAGTAATGTGCCCAGCTTTTGCAGAGATGGGAAAAACATTTTAAAAGTAATCTGTGCCCTGCCTTGCAGAGATCTGAAATGACAACTAAGTGTTGTGCCCTATAATTTTTGCAGTGATTGGAAAAGACATTTTAAAAGTTTAATGTGCCCTGCTTTGCAGCGATCAGAGAATTAAGATACTAATAACAAGCAGACCAGTGGGAAAGGACAGCTCTGTGGCAAATTGCAGAGGGGACACATTGAAAACCACAAAGTGTGTCCAGTTCAGGGAAGGACAGTTTTTAACAAATGTTCGTGTCTTGCTTGCAGAGAATGGGAAAGACATAAGACCCTTACAACAAATGATGTGTGCCCATATGGGAAAGGACAAAAATGTTGTGCTTAGTTTGCAGAGATTTGTAACTTGATGCACTTCTGCCCCTGCTTAATTTGCAAAGATATGTGCCCTGCTGTGTATTTGGAGAAAAAGAGAACTGAGCTCTTGCTTTGTTGGAGTGTTTCACTCTGTGGACTGCCATGTCTTAAGGTTATTGGCAGCCCTCAGAGTGTGAAAATTTAAATAAATGATGATGTCTCTGCTGTTGCTTGATCCGGTATGCTGGAAAGAACTGTGTTGCTATATTCACTGATGTCATTCTAGGTTTGGCAGCCACAGCCTGGGGGGTGCTGGGGGTCAGAAGCAAATCTGCTGAGCTTCCCATTATTCTTTAATACTAAGTCACTGAAATGTGTTAGTTCACATCCAGGGACAGTACCCTTGTTTTGCTAACTTCAAACTTTTTTAATAATTGCAGTCTGCAACATGGCTGGAGTAAAATTAGCAACCGCAGGAGGATGGCACCAAAAATATGTCCCAGAAAAAAACTGGCTACAGATAAGAAGTGAGGGAGACTTTGCAGTACGTGTTAGCTGCAAATTGTGCTGTGAGTACAGAGATGAGCTACATGGATTGAGGAACTTCAGTGAGGCATTAATTGCAGGGATTATAGGCCCCCAGCTAAAAATTAACACCATCCGGAAACATCTTCTGACGGAGAAGCACAAGAAAGCCGTTAACTTTTTGAAATTTGGTAGAACAAGATCACCACTTGATATATATTGCCATACCACAATTGGTAAGCTTAAAATAGTGAGGGTTGGGGGTAGCCTGGGTTTGGACCCAGACCAAAACATTTTTTTTATTTATTTGCAGTGAGAGCTTTCAGTAATGCAGAGGAACAGCACAGAATCATTCTAGGTAGGCTGATGGAGATCCTGTATATGATGGCCAAAGAAGACATCCCTATTAAAAAGTTTGAAGCGATAGCAGAACAAGAGAAGCCCCACGGAGTTCATTTGGGCAATAAATACATTAACGCTGTTAGTGGGAAAGAACTCACAATGTGTATCGGCAAGAACCTAGAAGAAAACCTGCTGGCAACTGTCAAAAATGCAAATTGTTTTTCAGTGCTTATGGACGGTAGTACTGACCTGACAGTGGTGCAATTAAAAAGGAATTGCTTTATGTAAATTATGTAAATCCCATCAATGGTCAAGTGGAGACTAAATTTTTACGAATGAAAGCTGTATCAGATGGCAAAAGTCAGGGACTGAAAAATCTCCTTTTAGACATGTTTACAGACTGTGGCCTTAATATAAAAAAACATGGGGTTGGGTTTGGGGCTGCTGGGGCATCTGTCAATAAAAAACATGGGTGTAAGTCGGGGTCTTGCTGTTCTTTTAAGGGACGACATACAGTGGGTAGTTGGTGTTCATTGTTTCTCACACAGATTAGAACTGGCCATGAAAGACGCTTTGGATAACACCTACTTCAACGATGTTTCAAACTTTCTGACCCAACTGTTTTATCTCTATCGGAAAAGTCCTAAGATACTCAGAGTGTTATGGTCCCTTGCCCTGGCCATAGAGATGTCAGTTGAAAAGCCCAAGAAGGCCTATGGCACACGGGTGCAGCATAAATTTCTTGCCACCCGTGCTGTTACCAAATCATTCCCCGTAATTTGTGCCCATTTAGAATCTATGGCTGCAGACCCAACTCATGACCAGGCCAAAGCCAAGGGAGTGTTGAGAATTATGACTAAATTCCAAATGGTGGCACACCTTTTGTATTCTGAACAGCTGCTTCAGCTACTTGCCAGGTTCTCACTAGCACTTCAAAAAGGAGTAGTTGAAATGCCAGAGCTACTTAGCACTGTTAAAACTTTGAGAAACATTCTTGACCATGTTAAGCAGAGTGGTCCTATAGGTAGCAGTGAACTTGACATTCTCTTAAAAACTGGGTCTGATGTTGTTTCAGGAAACTAAAAATTACATTACAAACATTGAGAATGTTGTTAACAAAGGTTCAGTTTGACTGATGAAAGTAATATCTATAACCGTGCAAAAGTGTTAGATACCAGACTTTGGCCAGCTGCAGACAGAAAGGAACTGGAGCTGTGTGGTAACAGTGACATTACTGCAGCAGCTGACAACAATTCTGCACTTTTGCAGCCTGACTGTGACAGTACTCTGCCACATGCAGAATGGCAACAGTTTAAGATTTTTGCTCAAACACATTTCATCAATCTTTCTGCCTCTGCTATCTGGTCAAAGCTGGCATGTGATTTCCAAAATTATTATCCAAATCTGTTGAAGCTTGTCAATGTGTTGAGAGTATTTCCTGTGTCTAATGCAATTGTAGAAAGGCGTTTTTCAACTATGAACAAGGTAAAAACTGACTGAAGAGCAACTCTTGGCAGAGGATACTGTAGAAACATTGATTCGCATTAAAAAGCAGGGCCCCCCCCCAGCTGAATTCAACCACATATTTTTTAGTGCAAAACCAAGACGTCCTGGTGGTTTGGCAGCTGAGGATGGTGGACCACCCCAGGTCCCCAAAAAAAAAAAGCCAGAATTACGGCTACATGTCTGGTGGAAGAGTAGCAATAAATCGCACCCAATCCTTGTTGGTAACTGTGTGGTCAATCACGGTCCTAGGTGCCAGAGTTTTTATGCTGGGGCAGCAGGGGTTCATTTTATTTAATTTTTCACAACTCACGATCACGATCATGGTCACGCATTCACTGTCTCCTTTGGCAGACATTCTATCTCGGCTCTTAAAATGTATGTGTGCTGCTGCACAATTGCTGTATTTCTCTGGAAATGGCTAAATAAAACAGATATCAGTCTCCGAAACTTGTGTAAATATGTATTTTATCAATATAGAGCAAGATAAGTACATTTTATGGAGTTTTGAACAAAAATATAAATGTTTTGTAATTGCTAATCAACTTAGGCCAGTTGCTAATAATTTTTTCTTTGATTAGCGAAGGCCGCTAATCAAGGCTCCAACACTAATTTATGCCTTGGACTTCAGAGGAGCCGACTTTGATAAGATGGCAAACAGAGTTAAGCTAGCCATGGCAAGACAAAATACAGGTGAGGGGGTACAGACAAAGTGAGCAAGCATTAAGGATGCAATACTTGAAACAAAATCCCATTGTGTTAGGGAGGAAAGCAAGAGCAAAAGAAGGAGGAAACCACTTTGGTTCCCAAAAACAGTAGCAGAAAAGATCAGCACCAAAAGGCTGGCCTTCCAGAAATACATGGGAACGCAGTGGGAAGAAGATAGGGAGGCATACCAAACTTCCCTAAGGGAAGCAGGGAAGACAGTAAGGCAGGCAAAGGCCCAAATCGAGGAAACACTAGCACGAACAGTAAAAGAAGGGGACAAGACTTTCAATAGATACATTAGTGAAAGGAGAAAGTCCAGAGGGGGTATTGCTAAGATCAAAGTGGATAAGGGGGGAGTGTGTGAAGGAGGACGAAGAAAAAGCATCTATCCTAAATAGATACGTCTGCTCAGTATTTACTGAGGAGAAGGTAGGGCAGGCCCACAGCTCAACACCATGGACACGGGGTGGGGGAGGGAAGAGGTGTGCACAAGTCCTTCACAAAAGAAAGGGTCCTACAAGAGCTCGCTAGGTTCAGGGGTGGACAAGGCAAGGGACCTGATGGCATACATCCCAGGGTACTAAAGGAGCTAAGGTGGAACTAGCAGAGCCATTAGCAGAACTGTTTAGTGAGTCTCTGAGCACAAGAGAGGTCCCAGAAGACTGGAGAAGGGCTCATGTGATCCTGCTCCACAAGAGTGGCAGCAGGGAGGAGGCAGGGAACTACAGACCAATCAGTCTTACCTCAGTAGTGGGCAAGATTATGGAGGCCCTCCTTAAGGAAAGGATAGTGCTATAGCTGGAATCCATAGGAGCACAGGATCCAAGACAGCATGGGTTTACAAAAGGAAGGTCCTGTCAAACTAATCTCTTAGATTTCTTTGACTGGGTAACCAGAGTGGTGGACCAAGGGAGAGCAGTTGATGTCACCTACCTTGACTTCAGCAAAGCTTTCGATACTGTTCCACATAGAAGATTGATTAATAAGCTGGGTAGGCTCACGGTGGGTCAGAAGTTGGTCAACTGGGTGGCAAACTGGTTGGCGGGCAGAATACAGAGAGTGGAGGTAAACGATATACAGTCAGAAGAGATGCAAGTCACAAGTGGGATACCTCAGGGTTCAGTTCTGGGGCCATTCCTCTTCAATATCTTCATCAGTGACATTGCAGATGAACTGGAGGGTAAGGTTTGCCTGTTTGCAGATGACACCAATATATGCGACAGAGTAGATGATCCAGATGGGGTGGGCAGAATGACAAGAGATCTGGAAAAACTGGCAAAATGGTCTGAAGAGTGGCAACTGGGATTTAACACAAAGAAGTGCAAGATCATGCACATAGGGAAGAGAAGCCCTGCACATAGGGAAGAGAAGCCCTGAAGCTACCTATAGGTTAGGAGGGGAGTTGCTGGCAGTCACAAGGGAAGAAAGAGACTAACTGGACTAATGGTGCACAGGGCTAAGCACGAGGTATATCAGGTAGCAAAGGATTGTGGGGGTTCCCCAGACATACTGGTCCACCTGGGTACAAATGACATTGAGGGAAATAGCGAGCTAGAGATACAGGCAAGATTCAGGGAGCTCGCCAGGGTCTGTCATGACATAGGATGCACAGTTTCCTTCTCAGAAATCCTGCCAGTGCCAAGGGCTAGTGGGGAACACAAAAGGAAAATTAGGGAGATAAACCAGTGGCTCAGGGAGTGGTGTGAGGCCAGAGGGTATGGGTTGATGGGGGATTGGGGGGAGACCTGGGAGGATAAGGAGCTGTGTGCTAGAGATAGACTACATCTCAATTTGGAGGGAAGGGGAATCCTTAAGTTGAAAATAGAGGGGTTCATTGGTGAAAAGTGGGGTTTAAACTTGTGAAGGGGGTGTGATGGGAGAAAAGGCTGTCAAGGGGGTGCCGATAAAGGAGGGACTCTGTCTCCACCCCTGGGGACCAGGAGGATTGCAGGAAAAGGCCAACTGGAAAGTGCAGACCAGGGAAAACAGAATCCCCATGGGAACACGAGCAGGGAAATGGAACTATAGGAAAGGGTGGAAGGTAGTCCTGCTAAATGCCAGGAGCTTGGGCAATAAAATGCCTGAGCTCCAGGCGATGTTAACTGAGGAGCAGTGGATGTGGCAGCGGTCACTGAGACTTGAGCCACTGCAAGACATGACTGGGACCTGAACCTGGAGGGTTACACTATGTTCAGGAAGGACAGGGGGAGGGAAGGGAGGAGGGGTAGCAATGATAGTCAAAAACTGCATTGGCATGGGGAGTAGAGGAGGCGGAGGGAACCGTGGAGGCGATTTGGGTCACCTTGATAACAAGGGGGTGCAAGAGAGTAAAAATAGGAGTGGTGTATAGACCCCTGCCCTGGCAGAGGAGCTGGAGGACAGTCTGGTGGCAGATGTTAGGAGACACTGCAGACTGGGCAGAGGAACAGTGGTGGTGTTGGGGACTTAAACATGCCAGGAACAGACTGGGAGACTATGACATCCTCTGTGACCAGGGAACAGAGGTTGTTGGATGTCTTTCAAGGCCGTTCCTAACTCAGCAGGTGAGGGAACCGACCAGGGAGGCCACGGTACTGGATGTGGTCTGGCAGACAGTGACCAGATTGGGGGCCTGGAGGTAAGGGACCCATTGGTGGGGAGTGACCATGCCATAGTCTGGTTCCGCCTGGACCTAGGAGGGTTAGAAGGCTGCACAAAGACGGAAGTAACCGACTTCAGGGGGGTGGATTTTAAGGAAATGGGAAGGATCCTTAAGGAGCATTTGGATGGGATTGGGTCAGACATGGATGCTGATAGTAGGTGGGAAATCATCAGGAGAGGGGTGCAGGATGCTAACAGCACCTGTGCAAGAGTAAGACAAAAATGCGGTAGGGCCCAAAAACCCTGTTGGTGGACCAGGGAGGTCCAGGAGGTGGTGTGGGGAAAGAAAGCAGCCTATAAGCAATTCAAGTGCTCAAGGAGTGAAAGGGATCAAGGGGAGTACGAGCTGATGGCTAGAAGGGCCACTAGAGTGGTGAGGGTGGCTAAGGCAAGGAAGGAGCAGAACCTGGCCAGGGAAATTAGGAGAGGAACAAGGGTTCTTTAGATACATTGGGGAAAAGCGAAGGGTGAAGGGCAGATTAGCAGGATTAAATCAGGAGAGATGGGCACAAGACCGGGGAGCAGGCTGAGGTACTAAATGAGTACTTCACCTCAGTTTTCACCAGGAAAATGGGGATGCTGCATCATACATGGGAGAGACAGAGATACTGAGGGGGGCCCTACGATCGGCAGGTCTGGGGAGAGGGGAGGCATCACTGGCAGGTGGGGGAGGCTAAGCAGGGAGAAGAGGTACAGTGGAAATCACAGCAGAGAGGTGAGGAAGCCCTCAGCTCCCTTAAGATGGAGAAAGCACGGGGCGGATAAATTACATCCCAGAGTGCTGAAGGAACTTGCAGATGTCCTGGCGAAACCCCTGGCAGAGCTTTCACCATCTCTCTGAGGACAGGGTGGGTGCCCCAAGACTGGAAGGTGGCGCATATAGTGCCTATCCACAGGGGGATCAAGGGGTGGCAGGGAACTACAGGCCTGTCAGCCTGACATCGGTGGTGGGCAGGTGATGGAGGGCATTGTCAAGGAGAGGCTAGGCGGGGACCTGGATAAGTCAGGGTGCCTGGACGATAGACAGCATGGATTCATCCCGGAATGTGTCAGACAAACCTGGTGCAGTTCTATGACTGGGTGACAAGTGCCTTGGACCTGGGTAGACCAGTGGATGTCCTCTTTCTAGACTTCAGCAAGGCATTTGACTCTGTTCCTCACGTGGGCCTGTTGGATAAGCTGGGAGAAATGGGGTGGGAACCAGATGATCAGATGGATAGCAATTGGTCCAGGACCCGGACCCAGAGGGTCGTAGTTGGTGGGATAGTCTCATCCCCAAAGAGGGTCATTAGTGGGGTCCCACAGGGATCAGTCCTGGCCCCTTCTGTTCAACTGCTCGTATCTGACATAAGGACAGGAATCAGGAGTGAGATGAGTCTCTTTGCAGGCGACTCAAAACTGGGGCGGCGGTGGAAGGGGAGGAGGAGGGTGGCCCTACAGGGGGACCTGGAGGCTCTGGAAAGATGGTCTAGAAAGTGGAAGCTGAGGTTCAATGCAGGGAAATGCAAGGTACTCCACCTGGGGGCCAGAAACCCAGGCCAAGTGTACACCCTGGGGGGGAATGCTACAAGTCTCGATGGCTGAGAGGGACCTGGGGTGGTGGTGGACGTCAAGATGAACAACTCTGAGACTTGTAGGAGGGCAGCAGCCAAGGCCAACAGGATGCTGGGATGCATCGCTAGGGGGATCACCTCCAGAAGGAGGGAAGTGATACTCCCTCTGTATAACTGCTTGGTGAGGCCGCACTTGAGTACTGCGTGCAGTTTTGGAGGCCACACTTAAAGAGGGACATTAACCTCCTGGAGAGGGTCCAGAGGAGGGCAACCAAAATGATTTGGGGCTTGGGGACAGGACCTATGAGGAGGCTCGAAGAGCTAAATATGTACACATTGGAAGAGAGAAGGGACCGGGGGACATGATGAGGGCTTCAGGTACATGAAGAGGGGTAATTAGGGGAGGAACAGTCAGGGTGCTTCGAAGGAAGGAGGAAGGGGCCACTAGAGGGCATGGGTGGAAGCTGAAGGGGGGAAGATTCAGGGGAGAAAGGAGGAGGTGCTACTTCACTGAGAGGGTGGTGGAGCCATGGAATGCACTGCCTAGGGGGCTGGTGGAGGCAGAGACAGTGGAGGGTTCAAGAGGGGGTGGGACAGGTACAGGGGAAGGGTTCTGGAAGCAAAATCCAATGCAGCAAGAATATCCGGAACTGGGAAGGGAGAAGCCAGAGAAGGCGAGGGGGACAGCAAGGTCAGCACCCAGGGTGGGGGCTGACAAAACGAGCAGACACGAAAGACCGTTAGGCCTATTCTGCTGGCATTTTAGTATGTTAGTATGTTAGACTTGGGCATCATCAGCACAGATGATCTGAAATCATCCATGCAGACCACTAAAGCAGTAGGTAAGGCTAGAGGGATGTTGAGGTGTATTAGTAGGGATATCACAAGTCGTAAGAGGGAAGTAATAATCCCTCTTTACAAGTGACTGGTTAGGCCCCATCTGGAGTACTGCGTGCAGTACTGGAGGCCACACCTACACAAAGACATTAACAAAATGGAGGCAATCTGGAGAAGGGCAACCAAAATGGTGCAGGGACTGCATCAGAAAACATTTGAGGACAGATTAACAGAGCTCAATATGTATACCCTAGAGCAAAGGAGGGAGAGAGGTGATATGATTCTAACATCTTAAGGGCATTAACAAGGTGAAAGAGTCTAACATGTTTCAATATAAGAAAAATAGCAGGACAAGAGGACATAGCATGAGATTAGAGGGAGACCGATTAAGGGGTAACATGAGGAAGTTCTTTTTCACAGAAAGGGTGGTGGATGAATGGAATGGCCTACCTCAGGAAGCGGTGGATATGAATACAGTGTAGGGCTTCAAACAGGCATGGGATAGGCATAAGGGAGCAATATAGAGAGTATGAATAATTAGGCCATTGACAGAGCAAAGGCCTATGGCACATTCATAAGGTAGAAAAAATGAGCAGACTGGATGAGCCTTGCGGTCCTTATCTGCTGTCAACTTCTGTGTTTCTATGTTAAAAAAATTTCATTATGAAGGGGGACTCCGGGGGCTCGGGTGTTAGCTAGGAGGCTGCGATGTTATAGGACGGCCTCCCACATTCCACAACTTAAATGTCCCTCCACTGGTAACCTGTTGACTGCCACCTCCAGGATATGAACATACAAAATTTGCCAGCAGATAAAGGCCTAGAGGTCTATCAAGTCTGCTCAAATGTGCAGCTAGCACCCCTTATTCTGCAGGATAATAAAAATATTTCAGACTTAATTATGGTCGACTATATAGGGACCCTTATCCATCTGCAGTCGAACATATTTCCCATTTTTTGTCAAATTTATCAATACCAAAACTCTCCCAGACTCATCAGGAATTACTTTTAGCTCCAATCAGAATGGAAGAACTTCATGGGACCCTGTCCCAAATGAAAACTTTAAAATGTCTGGGCCCTGACGGGTTCCCCATAGGCTGGTACAAGGCCTTTGCAGGGTCTTTGACCCCCAGATTACTTAATATTTTTCCTGTGATTCAGAAAGGGAGTCCCCCCTTCTTGAGCGGGTGCCAACTTCTTGGTGATTCCCAAACCAAGTTGAGATCTGAAATTCCCTGCCTCTTACAGGCCAGTATCTGTACTAAATACAGATTACAAATTATACATGTCAATCTGGGCTCATCAGATAGAACAGTTCCTGCCAACTATTATTCACCAGGACCAATCGGGTATCATCTGATCCAGACAAACAATGGACAACATCAGTAGACATATCCACTTGATGACCCATGCCACCCAAAGATCAATCCCAGCAGTATTAGTTAGCCTTGATGCTGATAAGGCTTTCGATAGTGTGTCCTAGCCCTTCTTGTGGCAAACCCTCTTGGCATTTGACTTCCCGATAGAAGTTGTGTCTTGTCTTCAAGCTATTTACACACACCCAACAGCATACCTCAGGATTAATGGTAATACTGTAGAACTTATTCATTTCACTGTAAAAAAAAAAAAGTCTTGCTGTGTTCGCTGTAGAAAGAGACCCGGTAAATTAAATGAACAGCTAAGTTAGTTATCTCTGTCAGACTCATTATATAGAAGTAGAGGACAGTGAACTTTAACTGCAGCTAACAAGTTGCATAGCCTCCGACCGCTAAATTAAACAGATGCGCTACTTTTCAATTCTGCAGTATATCATCGCCCCATTATACTGGCCCGAGGCACATGTCAGGGATTGCCCGCTCTCACCACTGCTTTTAGTGCTTTATCTGGAATCACTGCCGATAGCTATTAGAGAGGCTGAGGGTGTGGAGGGGGACCCCATAGGTCAGTTTTTTTTTTATATATGGTATTTCTCTCCTGTCTTGGCTGGCACTCCTAGTACCATCGGCTATCCCCCCGGCGCCGTCCCCCAAGGATCAGGCCCCCTCCCTTATGCTCCCACGACTTACCCTTTGTGGCAGGGTGGTGGGTAGTGTCTTAACTCACCCGAAACAGATCCAACCAGGGAGGTGTCTTCTCAGGAGCGGTGCCTGTGGGGGACAGTGTCATGCTGCATGGCCAGGACCTTTTTCCTTTTTTCTTCCCTGAGGTGAGGCGTACAATGATGCCCGTGGAGAGAGAGCGCACGCACGCACGCGCTCTTCCAAGTATCTGATCCATCTCCTCCCCTTTCTGTAGCATTGGTGCACCGTCCCCCAGCTGCCATTAGGGGCCAATAGAACGCCAATCACTGGCGGCCCCCCTCCTCAGAGAAGGAGAGCAGTCCATCGGATGCTAGATCCTTCTCCTCCCCCTGTTGACCCCTGCGGCCTGTGCTCATTCCAGAACACGGGTCGCTGGCATAGCGTGAGGTAAGGCATCCAGCGTCTCAGCCCTCAGTGCCACTGGGACATCCCCATAGGTCAGATTTTTAAAATTTCTTTATATGCAGATGATATTTTGTTGTCTCTGTGGGATCCAGAGGGCTCTCTGCCAGTGGTGTGGAAAATACTTCAAATGATTGCAGATCTTTCAGGATATGTTATAAATATCTTTAAAACTGAGGTATTAACCTTTAACTTCGCACTTTCTCAAGCACTAAATTTATGTCTCCCCATGTGCTGGGGCTGTACCAAAATTAAATATTTAGGTGTTAAACTACCCAGAGATTTACAACACCTTGAATTAGTGAACTATGAACCACTGACGCAGGTTCTTGAATGGGACTTGGGTCAGTAGGCATCCCTTTGTTTGTCCTTTTATTCCTGTATTGAAGCCATCCGCATGAATATTCTCCCGTGGTTACTTTATTTGTTTCAAACACTCCCCGTAATACCTGCCCCCTTTTACTTTACATCATGGAATAAGGCATTGTCTCGCTTTGTATAGGCGGGCAGTTGCCCTCGACTTAGATGGTCCCTTCTCCAATTACCACAAGCTAAAGGGGATTTACATCTTCTCAATTTACTCAATTATTCTTGAGTGACAACACTAAAAATGGTGGCACTTTGGATTAATCCCAGATATCACTCCCTGTGGAAACACATAGAATTTATATTGAATGACCTTTTTGACGTGGGAAGGATTCTATTTGTGCCTTTGACTGACCTCT
The DNA here is from genome assembly GCA_016271365.2 of Neoceratodus forsteri. Lineage (NCBI taxonomy): Eukaryota > Metazoa > Chordata > Ceratodontiformes > Ceratodontidae > Neoceratodus > Neoceratodus forsteri. Next base: position 459,228,696 of record CM028132.1, read on the forward strand.
TGAACTTACATCATTTTGGTTATGGCATTGCAAATAAACTTCACTCCTGGTTCCAGATTCGGGTTCTCCCTAAGTTGTCCTCAGTATTCTATTTTGTCTGCTTATTACCAACAGAGGCAGATTTTTTGCCGACCCATATCAATCACACCTTCCGCAGGTGGCACCAGATAGGCTTATCCTATATTTTTCAATTTTAGGATAGTTTTGGGGTTCTTTTCTTTGCTCAGCTACAAGCTGTTTACCCTTTAACAAATCATGAACATTTTTGCTACCTGCAGGCTCAAACTTTTCTTTTACATAAAGATCCTGAGAGGAACCAACTCCCTGATCACACGCTGCTATTATTAAAACTTATATTGGATTCACTGAAAGGGACCACCTGGCAACACTTGATAGAACAGGCATATAAAGCCAGTCACAGAAAGAGCCACACCAGGGTAGGTAGTGGTGTTCAATGACAATAGCAATACCAATCAAACAAAAGTCATGGCACTCACCATTTGCACACGAAATTAAATGAAGAGTCCTGGTTTCTTTTAGAAGACAGTATTTCTTTGTTTATTCAGGTTGCCACATAAACCAACAGACAGACCCAACTGGGTCAGGAGTACAATAGAAAATGAGCTCTGACGTTTCACCTACATGTGAGACTTTTTCAAAGATACTGCCCCCTTGTGACAATCTACTTATATAGCACCAAATGATCACATGCTCAATTAAAAACACAAGTTGTGTCTATACATATTTGTGAACATCACAACCAAAAATGTGTATATTTTCTTTTTAAAAGGTGTCAAAATATGTGCATAAATGAACTTTAACAAGTAGACAAACATTAATTGACACAGTTTAAAATACTCATCTCTAGATGCCCTCAGTTAGTCAGACCTTAAATATTCGTTTTATTATTTATAGGACAAAGATGTCCTTATACCAAAACTACAAGCTGACACAAAAGGGCAGGCAGAAAGAGTGAAGGAAAGAAAAACAAAGGGGAAATGTACGTTTCCATATTTAATGCTGCAAAATACTGTTTTTTAAAGAAATATATACATACAGTATATATTCACAAGGTTAGGAGTTTTAACAGATATTAGGGCATTGTAGTTAAGGCTAAAGAATGGATGTTTAACCATCAAGGTCCAAATTGTGTGAATGGGGGGTTGACGAAAGAAGAAGGAAATTATTGGGGCAGGTGTGAGGAACCATAATGTCATACACCAAAGAAAGAATTGTAGTTACTTGGACCTAGGTGTAAATACTTGTTTTTCAAAATTGACTATCCATTACTTATACTTATATAAAGCTACCAAAATATGTCTTAAAGGTGCTAGGACAAGTGTACTTACACCGTCCAGCATATGTTAAGAGGGTGTAAGATGAAATCAAAGTTTGAGGGAAATGGAGAAGAAACAAAAAAGTGTGCCACTTTGTTCAAACTAAAGTATTTCCACTTCTCAAACTGTAAGAGAACAGAAATATCATAACACTGGCGTATATCCTTTAAACAAAGTTTTTATCTCTATCTGTTCATTTAGGCCTCTTCCTTTGTATGCACTTAATGTATATATCAGGGATAGGAAAAAGGGGAAAGGCGGGGTGGCACTATATGTGAGGGAAGGGATTGAGTGTGTCCGGGAGGAAGGGGAAGAGGGCAGTACAGACAGAGGCATTATGGATGCAGCTCCAAGATTCCAAAATTAGGACACTCATGATGGGAATTGTGTACTGGCCACCCTCTCAGACAGAGGAGAGGAGTTAGACAGGGAACTAGCGAAACAGATCAGAAGGACCTGTGGGAAGGGTAGCACAGTGACTGTGGGTGAGTTCAACCTGCCTGGAGTAGACTGGGGTACACCAGGCACAAAGAATAAAAGAGAGCAGGTAATTCTAGATGCCTTCCAGGACAACTTCCTATTGCAATTGGTCAACAAGCCAACCAGGCTGGGGAACACCCTTGACCTCGTGCTGGCAAATGGTGAGTTTGCGAGAGATTTGAGGGTGGAGGAACCGCTGGCAGGGAGTGACCACCAGTCAGTGTGGTTCACAATAAACATGGGCGGGGGTAGGAACAGTTACCAAGGTGTTAGACTTCATGAGGGCCAACTTTGAGAGGATGGGAGTAATAGTACAGGGGCATCTGGCCAGAATCCATCCAAATATGGATACTAACCAGAAGTGGGAGGTAATCCGATGATGTTACAAGGTCCAGAGTAAGAGGGCTAGGGCCAAGAAACCTAGCTGGGTGAGCGGGGGGGTCATAGAAAAAGGAAGAAAAGAGCCGCCTTTAGGAGGTTCAAAAAGACAGGAAGATGGGAGGACAAAGAGGACTACCTGAAGAAGTCAAAGGAGGTGACAAGGGAAATCAGGGCAGCCAAGGCATCAAGGCAGCTCAGGCTGGCACAGGGCATTAAGGAGAAGGAGAAGGACCTCTTCAGGTACATCAGGAGAAAAAGGGTTGTAAGGACCAAAACATAAGGATTGAGAGGGATGGGGAATGGGAGGAAACAGGGGCTGAGCAGGCAGAAGCGCTAAATGAATACTTCTGCTCTGTATTTACTAAAGAGAAAGGAGCGGCTGTACCCAAGGGGGGTGGTGGGAGGATAGGCACAGGGGGGAAGGAGGTGACAGATGGGGAAATCACACTGGGCAGGGTAATGGAGGGTTTGAGGGCTCTGAGGGTGGACAAGGCACCAGGGCCTGATGGCATGTACAGTACACCTCAGGGTGCTGAAGGAGCTGGCAGAAGTCCTGGCAGAGCCCTTGGTAGACCTGTTCAATGCCTCCTTGGACTAAGGGAGTGTACCTGAGGACTGGAGGATGGGTCACATGGTATCCCTCCACAAGAGTGGCCCCAAGGATGAACCAGGGAACTACATACCAGTAAACCTCACATCCATCGTGAGGAAGCTGATGGAGACAATCCTGAAAGAGAGGCTGGTTTCTTTTCTGGAGACCAATGGGCTGCAGAATGGGAGGCAGCATGGGTTTGTCTTTGGTAGGTTCTGTTAGACCAACCTGGTGGAGTATTATGACTGGGTAACTAGACAATTAGACATGGGCCATGTAGTGGCTGTCCTGTACCTGGACTTCAGTAAGGCGTTTGATTTGGTGCCACAGGGAGGCTGAGAAGTAAGCTGGAGAGCATGGGGCAGGGGCAAAGATGGTAGGCTGGGTAGTGAACTGGCTGCAAGGGAGACAGCAGTGGTAGGAGGGGAGCTCTCAGCTCTGAGAGCAGTGACAAGTGGGGTGCCCCTGGGCTCTGTTCTGGGGCCATTGTTGTTTGCAGTCTTCATAGCAGACATCTCAAATGGCATCAAGAGCAAGATCAGCCTGTTTGCAGATGATACCAAAATGGGAGCAGTAGTGGATGACTTAGAAGGGTGGCTGGGGTTGCAGGAAGATCTGTCAAAACTGGAGGCCTGGTTGGACACTTGGCAGCTGGGGTTTGATGCCAAAAAGTGCAAGGTGCTACACTTTGGTGCAAAGAACCCAAGGAGAGACTATCAGATGGGGGGGATTCAGTTAGCCAAGACTGAGGAGGAGAAGAATCTGGGAGTGATCATAACGGGGTCAATGAACAACTCGGCACAGTGTAGGAAGGCAGCGGCCTAGGCCAACAAGATGCTGGGTTGTATTGCCAGGGGTATATCCTCCAGGAGGGGGAGGTGATCCTGCAGCTGTATAGATGACTGGTCAGGCCACACCTGAAGTACAGCATGCAGTACTGGCACCCATACCTGAAGAAGGACATTAGGTTAATGGAGGGGGTGCAACGCAGTGCAACAAAGATGATCCAAAGGCTAGGGGACATGCCATATGAGAGCAGGGTGAGGGAGTTACACATGTACTCCCTGGAGGAGGGGAGAGATGGGGGATATGATTGAAACCTTCAAGTACTTGAAAGGTATAAACAAGACAGGCACAGAGGGGCTGTTCAAGTTAAGGGAAGGGAGGGAAACTAGAAGGCACGATCTGAGAGTGGGGGGGCAGATTCAGGAGGGAAATGAGGAGACACTTTTTTACAGAGATGGTGGTGTCTGGGTGGAATGCATTGCCTGAGGAAGTGGTGTCCTGTAGTACAGTGGGCTGCTTCAAAAGGGGATGGGACAGGGTAAGGGCGAGGGTCATGGGTAGGGGAAGGGGCAGCTGCAGTGTAAGGGTTGCTAGCTGCGCAATTGAGCAGACTTGATAGATCAGAAGGCCTTTATCTGCTGACAACTTTGTTTGTTCATATGTGTGTATGTATATCCAACACAGTTCCCTTTTTCCCCAATAATCCAGCTGTCACCTCCCCTTGGTCCCAGTGTAACTTGCTCTATACCTATAAATCCTCATTCATGGTCTTCAGGCTTTTCAGCATTCACTATGTGCTCTGCCCATACATATTCCATATTGTGATTATTAACTGTCCTCATATGTTCCCTCACCCTCCCCTTTAGCTTCCTTTTGGTTTTTCCCACATAGTATGATCCACATTTGCATGTGGATAAATAAACCACTTATGTGGGATCTATATGGGATTGCATGTGATGAACTGTGAAATGCTATACATTTTATTATCTTCTAGACTTTTAAACATGCCACATTCCTTTATGACTGGACAGTATTTGCAGCACCAACATTTCTTACAGTCTTTTGGGGTTGGGGGTAACCAATTCAAATGCCTAACTTTCTCCTTTATGTGGGTGGAGTGAACCAACAAATCTTTCAGGTTATTAGCCCTCCTATAAGCCATTCTGGGTGTTTTTTTGGCTGCTTCAGCTAATTGGGGGTCTGTTCCTAGTACATACGAATGTTTCTGTATTATTTATTTCACTTTGCATGATCTAATACAGTATGTACTGACGAAATTGATTTGATTTTCAGCATCTTGATTTTCTATTTTGTCTTTCTAGCCAAGAGTGATTCCCTTTCAATGTTTTCTGCCTCCGTCCTGGTTTTATTGGTATTGGACTCAGAATACTCCCTTTCCCTGAAGCGGGTACTTAAATCCACAAATTATTTTTCCATTATTTCAGGATCACTACGATTATGTTTTACTCTTAGAAATTTACTTTTTGCTATGTTCTCCACAGTGTGGCGGGGGTGACAGCTGCTAGCCAATAGTACAGTATTACAATCAGTGGGCTTCCTATATAAGGAAGTTATAACAGTACCATTTTTCTCAGCCTTTATGATTATGTCCAAAAACACCACTTCCTTCTTGCTAACAGTGCTTGTGAATCATAAATTACTGTTTGTTGTATGTAAGTAATCAATGCATGCTAACAATTCCTTTTCTTCCCCTGCCACACCATGAAGACACTGTCAATAAAGCCCTACCAAAACAAAATATTTTGCCAATAAGGGCTGCCATGTCTGTTCCATATAGCACCCCCATCCCAATGCCCTAGATATAAATTAGTATAATTAGGTGCTAGGCTTGCACCCATAGCTGTCTCCTTTTGCTGATAACAAAACTTATCACCAAAGCTGAAATAATTACCCTCCAAAACAAATCTGGTCATGTCCACCAACAGCTCAGTATCTGGTGCTGCTCCCTGGTGCCTTTTGTCAAGGTAGCATCTAACTGCCCTTAATCCACCCTCATGGGGGATATTTGAATACAGTGATTCTATATGACGGGTCACCAGCAACACCTCACCTTCCAATTTAGTCATTCTCAGCTTATCCAAGATATCCCCTGTATCCCACAGATATGATGGTAGCTGAGTTACTAAATCCTCGATGTGATCATCCACAAGCTTAGGCAGTGGTTCTATCACTGTTCCTATTCCTGAAATAATCGGCCTACCCAGGGGATCATCAAGGGTTTTATGGATTTTGGGTAGGGTGTAGAATTGGGCTGTCGGGATAATCTGTAATCAAAAATTCCTTCTGTCTGTTGTTAATAAGGTTTTCATGATGTGCCCAATGTATGAATTCATCCACTCTCATTTTTAAAGCAGCGGTGGGATCTCTATCCACAGGCATATAAAACTCCCTTTTGATAGTTACCTTTCAGCCTCTTTTACATAGTCAGCAGTATTTTGAACTACTATACTTCCCCCTTTATCGGCTGCTTTAATAGTTATCAGTTTGTTATTTTTAAGTGAGTCAATAGCTTCTGGCTCTTGTACACTGACATTACAAAATCTTCTTCCTTCAGTACCTCTATGTCTCTCTCACACAATTTCAAAAATGTGTTTACTGCAGGTGGGGGGCAAAATGCACTAGGTTTTCTTCTTGGGTGGCTAGGTAATAGGGGTGGTAGCCTCATTGTAATTTTCTACAACATTTTCTACATCTGCTAAAGATTCTAGAACTTCCTGTGTTGATATCACCTTCCCCTCTGTTTGATTTAAACTTCCCAATGAATTTTCATTTTCATTGTTATTCTCTACAGAGCCTCCCATGAAGCTTTTATTACCATAAAAACATCTAAGATGAAGTATTCTGCATAGACGGTACAAATCAATAGTCACTTGAAAAAAGTCAATGTCCCTTGTAGGCACAAAAAATAAACCTTTGTTTAAAATGCTTTCCTCAACTGGAGTTAAGGTATAACTACACAAGTTAATAATGTTATTCTTTTTTCAATTTAATATATTTTATTGATTTTTCTTTTTACAACAAAGACAAAGCAAAATAAGAAAACTAAAAGGCAAGACAAAAACATGTCCATAAAATGGCGGGTAATTCCTAGCATGGCTAGTGGTTACAGAGAAGGTTCCATAAAGCCCTGTATACAGCAGAGAAATATCCAACTCACGGCAGATGGGCCTATAACAAATTAACAAGGAAAGGCCTACTGAACCCTACATTAGTCCCAAGTAACCATAACTAAAACCTATTTATACAGTAAAGTTAGAACTACCCTTTCCCCGCCTCCCCCCTCCTAATCCTCCCCCTCTGCTGGAGCATGTACAGAAAGGATGCAGAGATATGAATTGATAAGGAGATAATAGTATGGGCTAGGAGAGAATGGGAAAAAAAATGTTTACCCTGGAGTGGGATGGGTGGTTGCAACTTCCCCCTAGGAGGGGTTAATGCACCCCAGTTCCCCGGAGTCAGCCTGGCCAGCATTCATGAGCAGGGCTAGGGCAAGTAGTGGACCCCAGCAAGTGTTACAAGCCTATATTTTATCATTCCTTCGGGCTATATGTTTTTCAAGTTCCAGTGCCTGAAGCAGCTCTGCATGCCACTCCCAGAACAGTGAAACATGTTGGTCCACCCAATGATGGGCGATTACAAGGTTTGCTGTGGCAGCCATATGCGCTTGGCGAACTCCTAACATTTCTCTTGGAAAAAGCCCAAGGAGGCAAATTTGTGGGGTAAAATATGGCTCTAGTCCCTGGACAGGATCGAAGAAATTTTGATTTTCTGCCAAAAGGTAAAGGCTCTGTCACAGTCCCAAAATAAGTGTTTGGTAGTCTCTTCTTCCTTGCCACATACCTGGCAGAGAGGTGAGTCAAATCTCCCCATATGGTATAAACGAGCAGGAGAAAAGTACATATTATGCAAAAGTCTGAATTGAAGGTACCTCAGCCGATCCTGCTTGACATATTCATACAATCTCTGCCAGATTCTTTGCCAATCTTTGGCATCCACTGACAGGTTGAGTTCCTGCTGCCAGTAAAAGCAAATGCCAGTCGTAAGGTGTAGATCATGAGACTGCAGTAGTTTATAAACTAGAGAGATTGCATGGGGTTGTAAAGTGGTATCAAGGAGGAGTTGCTTGGCCGAGTGGGTTATGGGGAGCCAGGGAGATGGACCCAGAAAAGAACAGAGTGTTCCTTTCAGCTGGAGCACCTTAAAGGGGCTAAGACCTCTCGACTGAAGCTCGGCACCTGAGGCTAACTTACCATCCACCAGTAACACTGAAACAGGTGTCCTCCATAAGTTAGAACAAAAAGCGGGTGGAGTAGGGTGTCCTGCAGTTTTGAAGTTAGGATTACCCAACACCGGCTGGTCGATGTCTTTGCAAAAAGAGATGGAGAGAAAAAACAGCAGATTTGGCACAGTGCTTTAACAGACCACCAGAAAGGAGGAAACTTTAGTATGGGAGGGAGCTCAGATGCCTTAGCATGGAGAAGAGATTGCAGGTCCAGGCCATAAGACTTGCAAAGTTGTTGCTCTAAGTTTAACCAGAGAGGAACAAACCCCTGTGTATGCTCAGCTGTGAGACTGGGACAGGGACTCCATCTGAAGATTTTGCTACAATGGAGGGCACAATAATACAGGAAGAAGGTAGGGAGGCATAAGTCACCTAGGTCTTTCGGGTGAGTAAGTTTTGAGAATGCCCACCGAGCTGCTTTGCCTGTCATAAAAAAACAGATAGGAGAGATTGCAGCTGGGAAAACCATCTTTTCGTAAAGTAGGGACTTAGCATGCCCATGGGGTATAGCAGCCTCGGCAGGATGTTCATTTTGATTATAGTTACATAGAAACATAGAAACATAGACTTTGACGGCAGATAAGGACCGCTAGGCCCATCTAGTCTGCCCATTTCCCTACCTACAGGATAGGCCGCAGATCCTAGTTAACCAACAGCCTATATCTTCCTGCCCCCCACAAGAATTGCCTTATGTCTGTCCCATGCATTCTTGAATTCTCCCACAGTTTTAGACCCACAACTTCCTCAGGAAGGCTGTTCCATGCATCCACTACCCTCTCTGTGAAATAATACTTCCTCACATTGCCCCTGAACCGCCCTCCTTCTATCTTTAAATTGTGTCCCCTTGTTCTTGCAAGTCTCTTTTTCTGAAAGATGCTACCCTCTTGGACTTTGTTGATTCCCTTGAGGTACTTGAAAGTTTCTATCATGTCCCCCCTCTCCCTTCTTTCCTCAAGGGTATACATATTAAGCTCCTTTAGTCTCTCCTCATACGGCTTCTCTTGCAGACCCTGCACCATTTAGTTGCCCTCCTCTGGACTGCTTCTATCCTGTCTATGTCCTTGCGGAGATGGGGTCTCCAGAACTGGACACAGTATTCTAGATGGGGTCTCACCAACTGTCTGTACAGAGGGATAACAACTTCCTGTTTTCTGCTGCTGAGGCCTCTCCTATACATCCCAGTATACCCCAGCCCTCCCTACTGCCTTCTCACATTGCTTGCTAACCTTAAGGTCATCTGATATGATTACCCCCAGGTCCCTTTCCTGTTTGTTGTTGTTACTACCTCCCACCCATTGTGTATTCTTCCCTGGGTTCTTGTTTCCCAGGTGCATTATTTACTTTTTGCATTGAATCCTAGCTGCCATATGTCTGACCATTCCTCCAACCTTGCCAAGTCCCTTTTCATCCTTTCCACGCCTCCTTGTGTATCAACCCTGTTGCAGATCTTTGTGTCATCTGCAAAAGGCATACTTTCCTTCAGTCCCTCTGCAATGTCACTGATGAAGACATTAAAAGGACTGGACCCAATACTGAACCCTGCGGTACCCACTAGTAACCGCCCTTTCTTCAAGTGGACTCCATTTACAATTACCTTCTGTGTCCTGTTGTCCAGCCAATGTTTTACCAGGCTACCACCCTGGGACCACTCCCAGGCTGGTTAATTTGACTAATAATCTTTGTGTGGGACTGTGTCAAATGCCTTGCTAAAGTCTAGGTAGGCCATGTCCACAGCCCCTCCCTGGTCTACTACTTTGGTCACCCAGTCAAAGAAATCTATTAGATTAGTCTGACATGACCTTCCACTGTGAACCCATGCTGCCTTGGATCCTGTGCTCCACTGACCTCTAGGTACTCAACTATTCTTTCCTTCAGAAGTGACTCCATCACTTTCCCTACCACAGAGGTCAGACTGACAGGTCTGTAGTTTCCTGCCTCTGTCTTGGTCCCACTTTGGTGAAGGGAATCACATCCGCCTTCCTCCAGTCCTCGGTACCACACCATCCTCCATGATTTATTAAAAGAGTAGCCGGTGGTTTCACTAGTTCCTTCCTTAATTCTTTTAGAATTCTGGGTGAATTCCATCAGGACCCATTGCTTTGTCCACCTTCAGTTTTAGGGTTCTTGCAGAACCCTTTCTTCTTGTGAAAGGACTGGGATCGATCCCTATCAAAGTGCTTCTGTTAATTAGATTAGGCACTTCCCCTCCTCTTTTGTGAATACTGAGCAGAAATATTCATTCAGTATTCCTGCTTTTCACTGTCCCCTCTGCCCACCACCGTTCATTCTATTCAGCCTCACTATCCCTCCTTTGTCTTTCTCGCTCGCTGATGTACCTATAAAGGTTTTATCCCCTGCTTAACTGAGTTGGCTATCTTTTCCTCAGTTTGGGCCTTTGCTATTCTGACTTCCCTCCTGCTTCTTTCTGCCTTAACTGGTACAGCTCTTGTCCTGCTCCTTCTGTGTTTCCTTATACTTCGAGATATCTCTTTTCTTCCTGACTTTCACAGCCACCTCTCTTGAGAACCATAGTGGCTTTTTCTTTCATTTTGATTTGTTTATTTGCTTCACACAAAGGCTTGTTGCCTCTGTGATGGCAGTTTGATAATTCCCCATTGTTGCTCCACACCTCCTTCTAGCCTGTTTGCTAGTGCTTTTCTGAGGCACTCTCCCATCTTGCCAAAGTCAGCCCTCCTAAAGTCCAGTACCCTCACTTTTGTATGGCTTGACTCTGTAGCTGAGTTTAACGTGAACCACACTGTTTGATGGTCACTTGTCCCCAGATGGCAACCCACTTCTAGATCTGAGATCCTTTCACTGCCCCCGTTTGAGAGTACGAGGTCTAAGATTGCTCAACCCCACAAAGAAAGAGGAAGGTGCTTCCAGTGGGCTAATTCAGCTTTAATAGTAGAAAGCAGCATTGAAAGATTAAGCCTGATTGTGTGTGAAAGAGCACAGGGTAACTTAACCACAAGATAGGTGAGTGCAGTGGACTCCCAGGCCAGGCCCAGTTCCGTAACTCAGTGTTTTTGAACAGGATGATTAAGGGGCATGATGGAAGACTTTTCCACATTGAGCTTGTAGCCCAAAATCATTGAGAAATGGTGGATAATTTGTAGGGCAGTAGGGATGGAGGACTGTGGGTATTTGAGGTGAAGAAGAAGGTCATCAGCATAGGCTGAAAGAGAGAATGAAAGCTGCCCTACCATAATGCCTTGGATCTCCTGACCAGTTTGTAAGGAGTGGATAAGGGGTTCTAAATAGAGGTTGAAAAGAAAAGGGGAGCGAGGGCAACCTTGCCTAGTGCCACGGACTAGGGGGAATAGGTCAGACAGGACACCGTTACAATGAAATCTTGCCATTGGAGAAGAATATAGCACTCGTATCGAGTCACAGAAGGCAGAGGGGATGCCGAATTTATCCAGTACTGCAGACAGGAATGGCCATGAAACAAGGTTGAATGCTTTTTCATGATCTATCGAGACCAACACCGAAGGGATGGGACTACTTTCCGCCTGAGCCATGAGGTGCAGCGCCTTGCATGTGTGATCGGATGAAACCCTCCCCGCAACAAATCCTACTTGTGAGTGGTTCAGTAAACCCTGCCAGACTTGATGCATATAATTGGCTAGGACTTTAGTCATGATCTTAATGCCTGAGTTCAGTAAGGAAATAGGACAGTATTTGTCGGGCAAGAGTGGGGATTTGCCAGATTTGGGAAGAACCGAGATCCATGCTTGAGTAAAAGAACAGTTGGACATACCAGATGAACGCAGATCGTTGAAGAATTGAGAAACTAATGGGGCCAGAACATCCTGAAAAGCTGCATAAAATGAAGTGGTGAAGCCATCTGGGCCCGGGGCCTTGTCTTTAGGAAGTTGAGCTATCATCTGTTTGACCTGAGAGACAGAAATTGGGGCCTCTAAGAGAGCCTGTTGCTCAGGAGTGAGAGAAGGTAAGGAGACTGAATCCAGAAAATGATCAACATTAAGAGCTTCACTAGAATTTAAGTCTTCCAGAGTGTAGAGAGATTCATAGTATTGCTTAAAAATTGCTGCTATGTCTCGGGGCTTAGTGACCAGCGGCTCGGATGATACGGGCTGCAGGCCTTGGATCATGGCTCTGGCATCCAACTGACGGAGCCGTAGGGACAACAATTTCCCCACCTTTTCCCCTGATTCCAGGTAGCGAAATTTAACCCACTGTAGTGTTAGGTCCATCTTTTCAGTTAATAGCCCAAAATATTGGGCCCACAGGGCATCAAGCTGGAACCAGCAGTCAGAACTGGCTGAGGAGGAGAGATTCCATTCTAACGCCCTTATTTGGTGGAGTAATTGGTGGGTGGCATCCTCTCTCACTCTCTTGGCCTTAACAGCTAGCCTAATACATTCACTCCAGATGGCACACTTTGCTGCCCCTCATAACATGTCTAGCGAGGGAATCGAGCCCAGATTGTCAGAGAAAAAATTCTGTATGAAACATTCTGAAGACTGAGTCACATTTGTGTCTCATAAGAGTCCAGAGTTGAGCCTCCAGGTTCTGTCCTGAGCCTCCATCCCCCTCAGAGAGTGTTCCTTGTAGACCGGGGTGTGATCGGAAAGGACCACGGGGAAAATGTTGCACACCAGTAGCCCGGGGAGAACTGACAGAGAAGTCAAGAAGTAGTCAATACGAGAATGAGATTAATGGGGGTTAGAGTAACATGTATATTACTTGTCTGAGGGGTGTAGTATTGGCCAGGGGTCTCCCACCCCAAGAGTGTCTGTCAACTCTCGAAGGCCCCTTTGAGCCAGGGAAAGACCACGGTGTTGCCCTTCCGATCTGTCAATGTCATTATGAAAGACTAGGTTCCAGTTGCCTCTTAGAATTAGGGAGGAGGCTGGGAGAGTAGAAAGATGAGACAAGATTTAAGCAAAGAAGCTAGGGGAATCTGAGTTAGGGCCATAGACGCACCCCAAGATTACTTCTGTAAGGCTGAGGCATCCATGTAAAAAGATAAATCGACCCTTAGGGTCCAGGATCTCATCTATCAGCTGGAAAGAGGTGCTTCTGTTAATGAAGATGCCTACACCACCTTTTTTATTGCTGGTACCGTCTCCAAAAGCTTGGCCGACCCACTCCCTGTGAAAAAGCAGGCTATCCTCCTGCTTTAAGTAAGTTTCTTGCAGAAAGGCCATGTCGGGATGGTATTTATTAAGGTGATAGAGTACCATGTAACACTTACGTTTGGCAATTGCCCCCTTTATGCTCCAAGACAAGAATTTAAACATAGCCCCCATATCTAGCTGTTCAGAAAAAAAAATTTGAATATCTAGCTCTCCCGGTGTAGAGAAAAAAACTTTAGACATGCTCCAGCCCCTCCAATATCCCTGCCTCCCCTCACCTTCCCCTTGCAGTGCCATAAAAGGAACAGCAGTCTGGACAAATGGGGAAATAAGAACAGACCCAACAAACATGCCCGTACCCCACCCCACCCCTCATCCACCAGCAAAACTCTCTGAGTCTAATATACCTGCTTCCCAAAAATACAAACTTTGTTCAGTATAACAACCCCAGCCCTAAAGGCCGTATGACTACTTTCTTTGTGTATGTGATGTAGTACACCCTCAGAGCAGGCCCCTTCCCCCCGGCTCCCTTCCCACGTAAGGGAACAAGTGAAAAAAGGTTAAGCCCTGATACCCTCCACAGACAGAAATATAGGCAAAGCCCTTAACTTTGTGAATTGTGAACAACAAGGCCCCCCCCAACAATCCGTTATTGCTCCCATTGGTAGATCATGATGATCCAATAACCCCCCAGAGTCCAGGTCCACAGGATGGAATGAAAGGCATACAATGGGACCACAACCATTGACCCGATAACCAGGGCACAGGAGTGCATGTTGGAAGCCACTTCAGCACCCAGACACCTGGAAACCAAATCAGGCGAGCAAGCCAAGGACCCCGCAAGCTGACTACGGAAGACCAGGAACCTCCATGTCAAATCAGCTCACCCCCCATTGCCAGGCACACCACTGCAATACTTTGTGAATCAGTGGAGAAAAAAAGGGCCCCAACCTCTAAAAAGTGCAGCAAGCCAGCACCCCTATTAGCTCCCCTAAGGGCAGCCATCCAAAGAAAAGATAAAGACTTAGGAGCTGCCACGGTGGTTAACTTCGAAACCTTACAATTTCACGTATGGCAAATGGCTCCTAGGACTTGAGCCTGCTATAGAGATGATTGTGGCATTAGAGGGTCCCGGGTGGGGGAGACCTCCCTCCATCCTAAAGACCTGCCACATTAACGTTTGCTGCAGGAGGGTGAGGGCACTGGCAAAAACTGATGCTGTTTCAACAGAGGGGGAGCCCAAGTGTCCCTGCCTTGCTTCTCAGCCTATCAACCTGGTGTAACAACCTGAGGGAAGGGGAGGGTGCATGCCCCTCCCAGAACCCACCCCAGCTCACAGAGAGAAGCAAGGAGCATGGGAGCGTGCAGAGGCCTGTGCCATGGCGCACCCTGATGGGGGACGGGGAACCTACCTGATCTGGACCCTTGTCCTTAACAGCACCACAGGTAGGGCACCCACCTCACTGCACCCAAAGAGGCTACCAGGCATCCCAATGCTTCAATATCCTAGCCACGCCCTTCCAGGTCAGGACTAGTTGTCGGGCATGGCGAAGACAGTGCAGGCCGTCACGGTAATATCTTCGGGTCCGGACATAGAGCTTCGGGTGGCCTGAGTCCATAGACAGCAGCAAAAAGTCACAGTCCTGTGTAAGCCCTGGGGGCATATAAAGTCTTGCAATTCTAGAGGTTGAACAGTAAAAAGCTGCCTGAAGTTCAAAAACAAATAAGCGAGTGATTTACTATACACCAACTTAACTAGAGTCCTCAATACTACCAGCCAGGCATTTTAAAGAATGCCAAATGAGTGTCATTTAGGAGCCTGGAACAGTTCTGGAAACAGGGTTGGGAGTTCCAGCCTTGCTTGTTGTGTGGAGTCAAATGTCCTTGGGGATCCCTGATGCATGATTTGAAGTTTAGCTGGGTAAAGCATCTTGAACCGGATACCAGCTGCAATAAGTTTGGAGATATAAGAGTTGAATTCAGCCCTCTTAAGCCTTACAGAACGTGGTAAGTCCTGGGAGATTCTTATCTTATGATCCTCCCAAACGAGCTCCTTCAGGTCTCTAAGCTTCGCCATAATATGCACTTTGTCCAGATAATTAAGAAGTTTGAAGATTAGTGGACGAGGTAGAGCATTTGGGGGGTGCATTGGTCTTAGTGCCCTGTGTGCCCGCTCCACAATATAGCTAATGCCATTGGGGGAGGGCCCCGCCACCTTACTTCAGAATTTTTGAATAAAAAGAACTGGGTTCTGACCCTCTTCTCCTTGTGATAACCACAGTTTTAAAACATTGTTTCTTCTGCTACATCCCTCAAGGTCTTTGACCTTTTTTTCCAGTTTAGCTAACTTGCAGCAGGTGGCAGTCGCATCACTCTCCTGTCTGCCCTTCCAGTCCTCCAATGAATTGATCCTAACCTCTACATATCCCATCCTGCACGATAGTGACTCTGAGATGGCCTGCAGGCCCATGAGCTGAGCTGCAATCCCCAGCAGCGCCTCTTTAAGCGGGGACAGCTCTAGAAGAAAATTTTCTTCCATGAGCAGCGCTAGAGAGGCAGTTGACTTGGGGATAGTGACCTTCTGCAATTTTGTTTTCTTGGCCGCTTTCCCCTTCTCAGGCATATTCGGCAGGATGTGTACGGGCCCAGCAGGCTGCATCTCTGACTCCATTCATCGGAGAGCGAGGGAGGAGAATTGCTGGGAGACCAGCACTTGAAATGCAGATCGGAGGTGGCAGAGGGTGGAAAACCGGCCAAAACTGTGCCAACAGATGCAAATCAATGCAGGGAAGGGTAAATAAACCCTGTAAATTAGGAAGCTGAGGAGCAGAGCCGGGGAATGAGTGTCTCATCTGCTCTGACGCATCACGTGACGCCCGATAATGTTATTCTTACCAACACTAGTTTCAAGTTCTGTAGTGTTGACCTCAGTCACTAAATCTGTTGGTAGCATTTCTTCAATTGACCTTCCTGGTCCACTTGACCTTCTGCATCCCTTCCTTGTTCATCGTCGTTTGGCAGATATCGGTCCTTCCTTTTCCCTTTCCTCAATGGGTATCCTTGGTGTTCATCTAAAAAAAAAAAACCTGAATTGTCCGGATTGCTATTATAACTGGTGTCTGAAGCACTAGTGGCGCTAGTTGCAGATTGTTCCCCACTGTTATTACCAGGTGCTGTATGCTTCAAATTGGATTTCCTTTCAAACTGTACTTTTGGTTTCCATTTCTGATTATTCCAGTTCTTTCTTCTCTCTTTCTTGGGCCAAGAAAAACTATTCCCCTCTGAATAATCTCCTTCATCATGTTTAAATTTTCTTTTCTTAGTAGCTATTGTGTTATTCTTTTGAAAGCATAGTTCCTTCTGAAGCTCACCATTAAATTTGTTGAAATTTGTGTGCGCTGCAAATGTCTGAAGCAGTTTCTCCTTCTCCAGCAGTTGTTCCTCCAATTCAGTTTGGTCTTTTTTTGACTTTTGCATGATGACTTGCATCCATTTATTAGTAGCCTCTTCTGAAATTGCCCTCCATTCTACCAAAAACTCCTTGTCCTCCTGGCCAAATGTGGGGTCTTTGGTAATGCGTAGCCCCCTCGGTGCATGAGTCGTGATGAGGTATACTTCTATGGATTTGGTTTGGCACAGATTCCACCATGTTTTTAAAGCTGCCCTCTCATAACTACAGAATGCATTCTGAATATTTTCTGTAGCCGCTGCTGCTGCAGCTGTCTCTTCCTTTTCTCCTACTGGTGTCACAGAGGAACCATCCCCTCCATCTGGTGTGTTGCAACAAAACTAATCCTCACTTCTCAAATTCCCCAAAATGCTTTCCGTAATACCTATTGTCCTCCTTGCATTTGCTGACATTTGGATATCTTCAGTGCTAATTCCGGGTACTGCGATGGACATTTGCAAATCTCACCGATGCTTTCCCCTCACGCCTGAATCCAATCCCCTAGCTGCTTGCAGGTATGGTTTTTGTAGTGGCAACAACAATCTTTTCTTCTTATAAAACATTAGTCTTTACTATCCATGCATTGCTCAAAGTTACAGTACAGTCACAGAAAGATCTGCACCAGGGTAGGTAGTGGTGCTCAATGACGATAGCAATACTCATCGAACAAAAGTCATGGCACTCACCATTTGCTCACAAAATTAAATGAAGAGTCCTGGTTTCTTTTAGAAGAGAGTATGTTTTTGTTTATTCAGGTTGTCACATAAACCAACAGACAGACTCAACTGGGTCAGAAGTACAATAGAAAATGAGCTCTGATGTTTCACCTGTGTACTGTATGAGGCTTTTTCAAAGATATTGACCCCTAGTGACAATCTACTTATATATCATCAGATGATCAAATGATCAATTAAAAATACCAGTTGTGTCTAACTAATTCCAGATATCACTCCCCATGGAAACACATAGAATTTATATTGAATTACCTTTTGATGTGGGAAGGATTCTATTTACGCCTTTGACTGATCTCCCGAACTTAAACCATTTTGATTATGGCACTGCGAATATACTTCGCTTCTGGTTCCAGATTTGGGCTCTTCCTAAGTTGTCTTCAGTATTCTATTTTGTCTACTTATTATCAACAGAGGCAGATTTTTAGCCTGCTCGTATCAATTATACCTTCCGCAGGTGGCACCAGATGGGCTTATCTTACATTTTTCAATTTTAGGATAGTTACGGGGTTCTTTCCTTTACTCTGCTGCAAGCCATTTACCCTTTCATGAATCATGAACATTTTTGCTACCTGCAGGTTCGAACATTTTTTTTACATGAAGGTCCTGAGCAGAATCAACTCCCTGATCACATGCCGCTATTATTGAAACTTATATTGGACTCACTGAAAGGGACCACCTGGCAACACTTGATAGGACAGGCATATACAACCCTAGGTGATTAGGCTGAGGATTCATCCTCCCCGATATTACAGGCCTGGAACAAAGAACTATCATTGAATATCACCCATACGATTTGGCTTAAATATACTCTTCCCTCCATGAAAGTCTCCTTAGCCCCATAGTGGAAAGAGTTTGCCTGGAAATGTCGTTCTAGGTTCTTTAATACACCATCTCAACTAGACAAATTCCTTCCATCCCAGTTTGGACACTGCTGGAGAGGCTGTGGGGTACCTAAGACCACTCATACCCACATTTTTGGGACCTGTCTAATAATTTCCCCTTTTTGGACACAGATTGCGGATACTTTACCTCAGTTGGTTGGAGGGGAAGCAGTCTTCACCCCTGAATTAGTTCTCTTGTCAAGCCCCCCCCCCCCAAGATCTTTGGCTTAGCCCAAGAGCTATACTTTACAATATATGTATATTAGCTGCCAAGAAGGCCATCACTTGAAAGTGGCACCAATCCACCCCCCCCCCGATGCTTGCCCTTTGGTATTCAATTATGAATGATATGTATTATTTAGAACATTTCATTGCCTGTTGCAATGGTAGGTAAACACAATATGAGTTAAGGTAGAGACCATGGGTTTTTAATATAGCAGAGAAGGATGAGTCCTTTGTTCCTTAATGGAAGGGGGTTATGCTGAAAGATCGCTTGAAGGCTGATGGAAGTGGGTGGCTTGGATCTTCTCCTGAGTGGACCTTAATGACACACAAGGCTGTTTGGAAAGAGACTGCTTGGCTTATTGACTGCTGTCCAAATTAATTTCCTTTACCCACCGTATTTTGCTAAGTACCAGTGAGAACTGTAATATGTATTTTTTTTATATATAGAATAATATTAATTCTTTGGGCTAATTACATAGGTTTTATTCATTGTGAATTGCATTCATTGAATCCATGGTATAATTTATACTGATACTATGACTATTGTACATTTTTCTGAGATATTAAATACAAAGTATATATAAAAAAAAAAAAACTTTATACAAAAACCTTACCTCAGCGTGCCCGTTTTCATGGCAGCTGCACGTGAGACACTCTTCATGGAATAAGAGTCTCTTACGTGCCGAGGAAAGGAGTGCTTTGATTGGTCAGATGTGTTCCCTTGAGCTATAATTATATTTATTGCTATTACTATTGTCTGAACAAGACTGACTTTTGAATATATAATTATGTATTTGCACATCTGTTTTCCTCAGTAGTCTCTCTGCCATGTATTTTTCAGTTGCACATTCACTGCCACTTTATTCATTGTATTTACTGCTTTATGGGTTACTTGTTTTAATTGTCTTTGTTCCTCATCTCTGTTACCCTTTTCCTTGAGTGACACCTGGAAACAAACTTCAGCTGTGTGAGGCTCTCTCAGTCACCAAGTTTCAAATAATAAATAAAAAATATCTTGCTAATTTATTTAGATTGTTTTGTGTTTGCTAAACAAACAGTAAGTTCATTTCTGTCAACAAGGAGTTCACCTTTAAAAGGTTAACCATACTGCTGTGGATGTGTCACACTTAATTTCTAAAGTAAAACTTAAGGCGTGTCAGCCTCAGCCTGAACTGAGAGAAATGCTGCCATACAAGACTGTGTCTGGTTGGGAAAGTTCTCCAAGTGAGGATGAGGCAGGGTTGTATACTGTACATGTACACCAGTGCTTAGAAACCTTTTAAATCCTAGTCTTGCTCAGACTGTAAGCAAATCCAGTTAGGTTGAGCGCTAAGTTGCCCACTAAATAATATTAATTAAGTACCCCATAAAGTCTGATAGTCAAGCTGTTAGCTTTCTTTATAAATATTTTATCTAGAGAATGTACTGCAGAGATACATAAGCAACATTACACAACAGGGTATTGATCTCTTTTCATAAACCACATGCCCAGGTGTCTTGAGAGGCACAAGGTCCTTGTGCCGAGAGTCTTCAACCAACTGGAGATGTGGTAACAATGGGCTTATAAAATGGGTTAAATATTTACAAAATAAGTAAGCAACAACCCACGACAGGGTGTGCGGTTATTGGGGATTAATCAACACCCCGGGTGCACTGTGAGGCACAAGGGTGCAGGCTGAGTGTCCTCACAGCAACCAGGGTGTCGATTAATCCCCAATAACTGCACACCCTGGAGTGGGTAATTGTGCTTATAAAATGGGCCAACTTTGGAGAGAAATTTACAAACAATATTCTTATAAGAAGCAAAACATGTTGGAACTATTTAGTGTTCCTCTACTACTTTTGGCAGTGGAACCACAGTGTACTGTGCTCTGCCACAGTAAAAATAGTTTAAGACACAGATGTTAGTGGTGAACAGGCCACACATTATAGAATCAAGGAGCACATGGAACTTCTTATTCTGCCACAACAACATACTGTGTTGCATTTCTATACTGGTATTGTGTGCTGACTGTGCATATGTAACTTTTTTTCCCCATTACACTGCAGTCTGTGCCACTGCAAATCGCCCCCACCTGTTATGTTTCTGTGTTCAACCACAGTCACACTGCTCAGTGCCATCCTGCAGGAAGCATATTTACTTGGGGGACACGGGTTTGTTGCTGAATTAATGATTATTCTGTTCACAGTGCCGTTTACTGTTCGGCGGTTCTCCAAGGTTCAGAGGTACCCACAGTGGATAGGAGAAGGACTGCTTTACTCCTGAAGTTGCTTAGCAGATTGAGTCAATCACAGAGTACATGGACTGGGGCATTTTCTGCCTTTTGGTCTCTGGTGCAACTGACAGATATCTGCCTTACTGTGCTGCACCTTGAGATTAGAGAGCTGCAATTGGGAGGTGGTGCGGTTGGTGTGCTGACATATCCAAGAACCGGACTATTGCATGCAACCGGAGGAGGGGGGAGAAGGAAAGAAGTGGTGCACACTTCGCCACAAATGGGAAAGTCTTTCGACTGCAGGGGGGCAACACAGGGAGATTACGGGCACAACAAATAGCACTATGCATGCATTCTGTTTCCACCATATGGCTCTCTTGCAAGCATGGGGGGAGACATCACTTGGGGAGGATGCCGATTGGTATTACTGCCGCACTACTGATGCATCGGGACACTGCTTGATAGGGCACTTCAGAGATTGCCAGATTCCACTGTGTCCATCGGGTGGGTCGGTGGGTGGGAACTGTGATACCACCTGTACTGTGCATTGTGTGCTGAGCAGCATGTCTGGTTTACGGACGCTTAGGCGGACAAACAATGGTTGCCTCTCACATTCCTTCACAGCCTTGAATAAGTAGTTCGGTCTGCTGCTTGATCTTTGTGTGGGGACTGTTCTCCACAAACACATACTGTTCATTTCCTAGGAATTAATGATTATACAAAGGGCACAAAAAAATGGACAGAATCCTGCATTTTGATTGGCTGGCACCTTTTCAGTGTTGTAAATCCTCCAGAGTACCCACTGGAAAAGGTGACAGCCACCACTCAGCCACATCAGGAACTTCTGGCAAATCCCTCCATTCATCGCAAGCACACCATGCCAAGCACACAGATGGATGGCGAGACTACCTAGTCGTTAGCCCGACATCTGATACTCTGTCACTACCCTCAAAACTTCACAAAAAGTGCTGCACCATTCCAGAAAAGAGATGCACCCAAAAGAAAAGAAAATGCAGTTCATTCTCTCAACAGCAAATAAGCTGAAAAAAATCATAACAGTAGCGGTGGCAATTAGCTATCCTCTGGCACATGCACAGAACTGGCAAAAAAATCCAAGCAGTGCGTCCGCAGTAAAAAACAAACGAGCAGCAACTTTGAAAACGAACGGGCATTTTAAATATTTTTTTTGTACACAAACAGGGCCTTTGTATAATCTCAATATACCCCTCCAGGGAGTGGGTATAATGGAGGATTTACACTACTGGTGTGGTTAAGCCCCTCAGCTGCACCTCATGACCAAACCACACCAGCCGTGGTAAATCCTCCAGTATACCCACACCCTGTCGGGGTATATTGCTTTAATAGTCACCTGCTACGTCTGCACCAATCACCTCACACACAGGTAGGTGCCCATGTTATAAAACACATTCAATGAAATATATATTTTAAATATTAAGCTTAATTTACTGAATACATTATTATTTTGGGTGGGGGGTAGTCTCATTACTGGGAGCAGTAGGCAAAACAAAACAACTCAGTAACACCGTGTGGCACCTTAGCTAGGGTGAGGCAAAGAAAAATAAACAAAAAACTAAATTCACTGTTGTATGCTCTCAAAGAGGAACCATTTTTAAAGTTGATGGCTGCACTGAACATTTCTTTTTGTTTTTTTTGAATCAGTTACCAACATGCATATATTGTGTTTCTGCTCTGCCCCCCCCCCAATCCAGTAAAACACTCTGAAGTCTAAGACATACAGCGCTTTTAAGCTAAGAATGGAAAACAGCACCAGGAGTTTTTCTTGTTTTTCATTATGGATTGCAATTGTTTATATGTTGTAAGTAGTGTAGGAGAGGAAAGCAAATTGTTTCATTGATGTGATATTGTGACTGTAGTCATGACAGTATTACAGTTTGCTGCTGTGGCCAGGGTTTACTGCACATCCAGGAGTATTTACTGAGGGTAAGAAAACAATTTTAAGAGAGGGCTTTATCTGATTATTTTATATCTAGATCATCATAACAACTTAGAACTTCATGGAGATTGTCAGGGAATTTGGTCGGGGATGGGGGCTGCAGTCAGACATCAATGCTGAAATCATAAGATTTATTTATTTAGTTTTTGTTGACTGTGAAGTGAGGACTAGACAATGCTGTCTGT
Organism: Neoceratodus forsteri; assembly: GCA_016271365.2. NCBI lineage: Eukaryota > Metazoa > Chordata > Ceratodontiformes > Ceratodontidae > Neoceratodus > Neoceratodus forsteri. Next base: position 459,251,344 of record CM028132.1, read on the forward strand.
TTATACAGATCCAGACCAACTGTATTGTACCAGGTTAAGCTGCTGGTATTTCAGTGAATGGGAGAAATTTGGCCAGGACACTGAGAAAATTCCCCTACTTTCGAGTAGGGGTCCTTGGGCCGTCTAGCGTTCCTTCCAGATGGTCAGTCCTTCAGATATGGAGGTGCTGGAAGCAGGAGAGGAAGGGCGTTTTCCCCTGCGTCTGTGTTTCCTGAGGCTAAACTGTTTTCTGAAGTGCTAGAATCTGGCAAGTTATCTGTGGTACCTAATATATGTATGGATAGATTCCTCCCTTGACTTGATGGAGCAGCGACAGTCCTTACCTGAAGACCTGTTGAAGCAGGCTGATGCTTGTTTACAGGGTAAACTGGCATCTTGGAAATGCCAGTTGCTTGTGTTGCTCAAAGAAGAGGAGAAATCATTTGAATTTGAAAGAATGCAGCTGGCTACCGATTCCACCACACTGCTGTGATTGGCTGTTCCTGTCTCCATGCCTAAGTCTTTGGTGAGCACAACTTTGACGGTATTCTCCCCTACATTGTCCCTGGCTGTGTCTACCCTTGATTGTGATGTTTTTTTCCCCCCTTCTGGGGGAACGGCTGCTAGCACTGCATACGAGACTCTTGAGATTGGGCCAAATCCTGCTGCTTCTTGCAGCACAGCAGTTGGTAAACTCTGCAGAAGTTCCTGAGCATGCTCCTATGGTAGGTGCTGCTTCTGATGTTTCCACTTAAATGGTTGTCTGGGAGACCGATACCATGGCATAGGCCAATTTGGATTTCCTCCATGCTGTGCACTCCACTGGAGGGGGTGCTGTTGCTTCTGTTTCTGAGGCTGGTTTGGCCATGAACCCCACCACTACCAAGGGTACCTCACAAACCCTGGCCTCTGTGTCTGGTCAGTCAAGTACTAATGCACAAAAATCTCTGGCTAAGTGATCTACTTAAGTGGCTTTGCTTGCTGTGGGTTGGATGAGGGCTTAAGATGGGGTTATGTGGGTCCCTGTGCCCTTGGAAAGCTCCTTTGATTCTTCTTCTGCTGCCCCTGCTACAAAATGTACTGGGCAGACTGATGGCTGTATACATCCTACTACTACCACCCAGAAGGTGACCCCCCGAGCTCGAAACTGTTCAGCTTTGGGGACTGTCACAAACCTTCCCACTACCTCAGATACTGGAGCTCCTTCCTGCCTTCCTCTTCCCAGCATAGCTCTGTAGATTCTCATGGCCAGGACTCAAACTTTAAGATGTCTGATTTATTTACTGCTGCTAAACACCCTATACAGTGGAGAAATGTGGTCAGACTCCACTACTGTGGGCGGCTGGATTACCCCAGGATAGGGCATATGTTATACGAAAATTGTTCAAGGAGTCTCTGGGTTATTTAGCTGCAGATTTGTATGCTGTCATAGATATGGCGGGATATTTGACATTAGCTTTTGTACTTCGGTGTCGTTGCATCATTTTCTGTTCAAGAATGAGAAAATCAAGATTCTCTGTTGTGGTGTCCTTTCATTGCCATCCCTTTAACTAAGCCCACTGTAAAGACAGTAACTTTTTTTATTTAGAAATTAATGTGTCAATGTATCTGATATTCTGTATTGGACCAATAAGCGATGTGAGGGTTTGGACACCCCAACCCCTATTATTCACTCTGAGCAGGTCTGGATGGGGGGTTGGAATTTTAACGTTAAGTTGAAGCAAACTGCCACTGGTATTTCTTACCTCCCAGGGAGCATCTATATTGGCAGAGAAAAGGGTATTTGCTTTTATCCAGGCCAACCAAAAACATGCCATAAGTATGGTTCCCATATGCACCTTAGCTCCACCTGTGATGCAGCCATTTGGAGTATAGTCACACCTCTCATCAATGTCTTAACCCTTTCCAGTGTAATCTTTGTGAAGAGCATGAAGAGTAGGGTCACTCTTTTAGTCAGTGCACCTATGCCCCCCATAACTGGTCAGATGGTCTTAACCAGGATGCCCTTATTGCTCGTAGCCAATTCCAGATGGATGGAGGAGATGGAGCACCAGATGTGTCTGCTACCCCCACACAGTCTGTGCAGTCAGGCTCCTTTGTATCCCCTGGACCTGACATACACATTGTCTCAGGCCCGACTGAGGTGGCTGTTTCTTCCCAGGATTTACCTGACGCCTCCACTGCAGTGGAGGACCCTATGGAAACTCCCATGGATGCTACCATGTCCATTATAAATATGCCTCCCTGCTGGCCTGGTGGCACTTGAGGTTGAGGCACTGGATGCCACATCTCTCACCGCACTGGTGACCCGGGTTCGAGAATGGACTCAGGCCGTCAGGGGCTGGCAGAGGAGAGGAAGGACTGAGTGTCCCATGTCTGCTCTCCTTCCTCTGGGGAGGATAGGAGCACTGCATCACACTGTAGTGATGACTGGCAGAGGCCAGCTGCACTACAGCTGCATGCACAGCAAGGGGTGGGGAGCGCGGCGGGTGTCAGCACAGACGTGCATGACGCCATTGCAAATTCAGCTCCCTGGAAAAGAAAATTGGTGGAAAAATGGCAGGGCGGTCTTGGCGGCTTATGGCCATGCCCTGCGCCCCCGAACACGAGAGGCGCCTTCACTTGGGTGTGGCCAACCCTGTACGCATGGAGCGACTACCGCATGCCAGACCTGGTCTGGGGGTGCGGGTACCAGTAGACGGAGGTCATTGGGCCCACTCCACAGGGGAGCAAAAATAGAAAGAATAAAAAAATAAATAAATATGCCTCCCCCCTCCCCATGAGACCGATTTCTTTCCTGTTTCAGCTAAGAAAAGAGGTCGACAAAACAAGAAAAAAATACAAGCCTTTTTCGGCTACTGCTTTCCCCTTGCAAAACAAATTTTTGGCCTTGCTTAATACCTCTTAGTGGGGAAACAGGGAAGGTGAAAGGAGGGGGGTTCTGACATGTCTGCTCCGTGCTCTCAAAAGGATGTCTCTTCAGATGTGGAGGACATGCTGGATTCACAGTCTGTAAAGCCGGTTTGGGGCAGGACTTGCTCTGAGTCTTTGTTGGGTGGGGGTTTGCCTACTTCATTTTTCTTGACATCCAGCATGCAGTTGTTCTTTCTGACAATGAACGTTAATAGTATGAAATCGTGTAGAAAACGACTGTTAATGTTTCTGTCCCTGGAGACACCGTTTTTTTACCGGATACCCATATTAAAACCTGCTACGACTTTAATACTGCTAAGAAGGAATGGTGGCAGGATCCTTCCTTTTGGTCCCAGGGTCTAGATTTACATGATGGGATTGGGATTCTTTTCAGGGTTTATGACTTTTCAGTATCCAGACTGCTGGAGCTCTCCCCTGGAAGGGCATTACTATTGGATCTTTCCCTTGGACTGCTGTCCTTTCGTGTAATAAATGTTTATGCTCCCCAATTAAAGGCAGCTAGGGTACAACTATTTTAGTCTGTACAGCCGTTCCTCTTTGCCACAAGGTTGGTGATTTAGGGGGAGATTTCAACTGTGGCCTCAGTTTATCTGACGGGGCACCACATCCAAGATTTACTGTGATTCGGCTTTTTTGAAGGACATGATTAACACAGCTAGGTTACGGGACAGTCAAACACTTTTACCAGTGACCTCTAAGGCTACATTCATGAAGGGCCCCTTAACATCCCATATTAATATTTTCTTCTTGTCCCTTGGACTCACTGTGGCACAGTCCTTGGTCTTATCCATTGAAACCTCCAATCATATAGCTGTCAGATGTACTTGCTCGGCGGGGTGTCTGTCCACCCCAAGGAATAGACCGTGGTGCTTTAATAACACCATGTTAACAGGCCCTCTGCTTAAGTCCCGATGGTTGGAGGTGTTTTTTGCCAGATGGTCTGTACTTTGGGCATATGATGACTTCGCTATTTGGTAGGAAGACTCTAAATGTATTTTTTGCTCCTTTTTTCATCGGGAAGCACGTTTTCTACATAATGCTAAGTATCCCACTTATTTGAATGTTCGCTGTAGACTCCAAAAACTTATATTTCTGCCGTTTTCTTCTGGTAGCAATGTCTTCTTGGAAATTGCCTCCCTCAGATCACAAATGCTTACCTACCAATATGACAGAGCTAAGACCTTAGAAAGGGAAGGCCGGACCATTGCTAGACTCTTTTAAGGCCCGTAATTCTCGACTTCAGAGCAGACACATGTGTGCTTTCTGTTTTCTGCCTTCTCCCCACCTGTTGAAGATTTTTCCTGGTTCAAGAATATTGTACATGCCCATGCACAACAGAAATTTGTGACCTCGGTATCTTCTTGTGGTTCTGTCTGTAATACCCCATTGCATGATATGCCCCCTTACCTCCCCCATACAGACGACTGACATAATAATCTTATTATCAGAAATGATGGACGTTATACAACGTCTCCCCAATAATACAGCACCAGGTAATGATGGTCTTACCCCTGAATTTTGCAAAACATTCAGGGAATATTTGGCCCCCACCCTGCATGTTCTATGTAATCAGTTATTAGCCAAGTGTACATTACCCTCCTCATTGTGTGAAGCATTAGTCTTTTTTTTTTTTTTTTAAATAAAAAAGGGGACCGTACCCTACTGGACAACTGGAGACCATTCTGTTTGCTCAATACAGACTACAAGACTTTATGAAACTCTTAGCCTGTTGTTTGATACTGGCAGCAGAGTATTTAATCTCTCAGTTGCAAACTTGTGCTCTGCCCCCCGTCATATTTCTGATAATTTAATCATACTCAGGGAATTATCTATATGGGGTCATCAAGGTCAGTGCCACGGCTATGTTATTTCACTGGATCAAGAGAAAGTTTTTGATCAGGTTGATCTACACTACCTTTTTGATGTCCTAATCCATTATGGTCTCCCCCTCCTTTTTATGTCCTGGATAAGGTTGCTATATATGAATGCGAGTTTGATCCCCTGTGTTAATGCCTGCCTAGGTAGGCCCATATTACATAAAGGTGGGGTGTGACAGGGTTGTGTCCTGAGTCCGATATTGTATATATTTTCAATTGATCCTTTACTTTGGCTTCTCCAAGCTGCCCCTAGTATCTGTGGATTACACCTTACTCCGGACACTTCTGAACTTCGCATCCTAGCGTATGCTGATGATCTTTGTGTCTTTATAAGGAATATGGAATCTGGGAGTTATGTGAAGTCCTTATTGGAGGATTTCTCAGCTTTATCTGGTTCGAAAATTAATTATACCAAGAGTGTGGCAGTTCCGATTGGATTTTCTGTGCAACCTCATGCCTTGTCCATTGCTGGTATTGCCATTCGAACTGACCAGGTAAAGCTTCTGGGGTGTATTTTAATCACCAGGATGTGATTTTTTTCATTTGGGAACAGCGTCTGCAGATCACTAAAAGGAGTTCAGCTATTTAGAAACATAGAAACATTGCAAAATCATTGGCTGGGGGTGGAGCTAGCCAGCTAAAATGGAACTTGTGTGACTAATCTGCTGCAGTTCCAGTTACATCCATCCTAAAACATCCGAAATCTCAGCATCTACATTTGATAGACTGAGCTGAGGCCAGAGATATTAAGTTGTGCTGATCGGACCATGACTGCAATTTTATTCGACTTTTAAAAACCTTCCTCATTTCCTTCTTAGGCCTGTGCGACAGAGGCAGACCACCAGGCCAGAACTGACTTGCAGCACCCACCCATGGAGATGGCCCACCCTAAAGAACCTCATAGACCATCATAGTCAAATACAATACTCATTGGCTAAGGTTGATGATCTGGAGAATCGGGGGAGAAGAAAAAACATCTGCATAGTGGGACTGACTGAGAGTGCCGAATGCCCAGATATGGTTTCCTTCTTGCAGCGCTCTCTCCCAGTCATGTTAAAATTAAATAATCCTCCTCCCCTGGAGCTTGAGCAAGCACATAGGTCATTAGCCCCAAAACCACAACCGGGAGATCGTTCTCACTCAATACTATGTAAATTTACCAGATACCCCATCAAAGAAACCTTTTTGTGGGCAGCTCAGGACTTAAAAACCCTCCGATGGGTTGGGGCTTCAATAAACATTTTTCAGGACTACTCTTATGATCTCTCTCTCTTGGAGAAGCAGGGCATACGGCCCAGTAAAACAGGCACTGTACTAGCTGAACCTGCCTGCATCATTGCGCTATCCATCGCAACTACGAGTACTTTTTAAGGGGGAGCAGCTCACCTTTGACTGACCTGCAGAAGTGGAGCTGTTTCTTGCAGACACAGTGGGAGATTCAGGGTTTCAGCAAAAAACTACTCCAATGCCACAAGGAGAAGCCCCTCTGCCTATGGACACAACCGCCCCTTGAGGTAATCTTCCTAGCCGCGATGTCACTCCCTCATCGGCACCACAATCTGGAAGCGACTGGCAAATGCAACAGCGTGGGAGACAGAGGAAGAAGAACCCTCTAGAACTGGGAAGAACATCCCGCCGCATACAGACAGACAGCAAAGAAACCGATTGAGGAGTCGTCAGAGAAAACATCTATCTGGCAGCAGTGGCTTGTCTCCATACTCCACTCCGGTGACAATGTCCAACCACTACGAGTCCCTAAGGGATCTCTTACCAGCGGCCTTAGTCATTCCAAAAAAGAACGATAATCTGGATACAGATCCCCACCTGACAAATGAAGATTTGTCTGCTGACTGGGCCTCTCTTGATAAACATTAGGCAAAGGATCCTCGGAGCCCCAGATCAGAGCTGAGAGCTAGTGACCTGAACGAACAGATCCAGGAAGAGGGACTGTCCTAGGGCCATAATATTTCTGTCTGCGTAGTAAGGTAAGTGGTGCGGCTAATAGACCTGGGGGCCTATAGCTAATTATGGCACCGTGTGTGCATTGACTAGTCTCGAGGCCCCGAGGCTGACTCCTGGGTCAAGAGCTGGGACTTTTCCAAAACCGCACTCTATGGGATAAAGCCATGTTCCACTACCTAATTTAGCCACACTGCTCGCTTTCCGGCAGGGATGCTGTGGGTTAGCTCTCACAGCATTTCTTCTGGTAGTGTGGAATTTTATATTATAGTATGTTGTTGATGGGGTTTACTGTTCAATCCCTGAGCAGAAAGCAAAATGTTAATGCCATGTTTAAGGTGAAAGTTGTTTACAGGGCTTGTTGCAGTATTTTGATGTTACTTCAGGATGTGTATGTTGCCCTGTCCCTCCTGCCATTACCATGATTTGTGGTCAGTTATCCCTGTTCTTCCTCCTTCACGATGGCTAGTTGTGCTGTTCAACCTTGAGGCATACAGCTGACTTAGTACAATTGTCAGAATGACCCCTGCCCCCTTATTGCCGTTGACTGTTTAGTGGTGCATTTATTGTCTCCCTTTACTAGCTCAAAGTGGGTATGTTAGCTCACTGTGGTGTTAAGCTGGCCAAAGTTGCATTCTTTATTCAACCCTGGTGTTAACTGTTCTCTAGATAGGGCATTAGAGGTATACCGGCGCTGCAACTTGAACGGCTCAATATGAGGTTATTTCATGTTGAGAGCTGTGGTTTTTGCCGACGACTGATGGGAGGCTCACTGAGTCCCAAAAGGGGATCAGACATCTCTAGTATCCCCCTAGTGATGCTGGTGTGATACCCTTTGGCATTATGGAGCTAAATTACACCACTGCCATACTTCTGAACCTATCCGAAAACTTGTACAAATAAAGAGCATAGGAGACCAAGGGATAGCTCCTAAATAGGGGCAAGAAATTGTGGAATCATACTGAATTTTCATTCACTGTTCCATTAGGTAACTAAACCAGTTATCTGCTAAATTGTTTTTGCATCAGTAGATTAAAAAACACTGGTGACTTGATCCCCCCTCCTTCACCTCCTTTCATCTTTGGCGTAAGTTCCCGTAGGGAGATCTTTGGTGCATATGCCCGACGGATATGTATGACTGGTAACCCCAGCACTTATATAGGATGAGCGAAGAGCTTACTTTGTTTACAAGGTAAGAGATATGGTCTTCACCCCTACCATGTACTCCCCCTCACCCCCGGGAGCAGTATCTGACCATTGGGAGGTCAAGGAATTTGTCCTGTCTCCCTGGTCAGTAAGATCCTGCACACCCAACATATGGTCGAATAGGGCAACTATTCAAGCTAATAGTTTTTGTTATTGCACTGATCCAGAGACCCACCTCGATATAGAAACATTGTCCCTCTCTCTAGTAGTTCTATCCCCTTGTAAGTTCATTGGTTTCTATACATGCATGTACTGAATTAGGGTTGCACACCAATATATCAATCCCTCCAATGCCCTCTTGGTTCACTTTCAAAAGAAAAGTGACCTTAGAGTTTACTCAGACTAATGCTTGGCAATTCCTGGCTCTTCCAAAAGCTGCAGCACTGGGTCTCCTGGGATGAGGAAATACTGAACACTATCAGATTAGGTGTGTCCTAATATTACCTGCACTCAAGATGGTTTTAATGATAGCACACTTATGTTGGCACGCAGAATGGAAACACCCTGAATATGGTTAATTTTCCAGATATAACAACCACTACTTGGAATGTTAGGGGACTAAATTCTCCTATAAAGAGGAAAACGGTACTTTCCCGATTAAAATAAAATGGGCACCTAAGTCACCTTTTTACAAGAAACTAAATTGAGCTGAAAAGAATCCACTAAACTGGTTAGGGACTGGGTGGGCAAAGAAACCCATTGCACGGCAGGGTCAGCCAAACAGGGGGTTTCTATTCTGCTACATAAAAAACTACAATGGCAGCCCAAAGAGGTATATACAGGGGGAGATGGCAGGTGGATCATTATGAAGGTATCTACTTCCTTTGGCCCCCTGATCCTGGTAAATGTATATGGCCTGAATGACGATTCCCCAGAATTGTTTCACAATATATCTCAAAAAATTATGGATATATCGTATGACAACCCTGATATTCTAATGGGAGACAATTTTAACTTAGTACTGGATACCTACTGGACAGGTCTAACTCTAGGCCTGAACCTCACTGTAGAGCCTTGCACGCCCTACAGGACCTTATCTCCCTGAATTAGTTATCGGATGTATGGAGGGTATTAAACCCTTCAGTAAAAGATTTTACCTACTTTTCAGCCCCATGTGCTATGGCTAGCAGATTGGATTTTTGGCTTACTTCCCCTAAACTATCTGCTGCCACTTCAGGGGTAGATGTCTCCCAGATTTATATCTCTGACCATGCCCCAGTCTCCTTGACCTTCCTACCAGCCATGCAAACCCCTAAATCGCTGTTGTGGAGGTTAGACCCCTCCTATTGCTTGATAAGGATGTTGTACAATGGCTCCAGAAGGCCACAGAAGATTTTTTTGGGGGATAACCCTCCTTCTTCTGCTTCTGCTGCATGCATATGGGAGGCCTTTAAGGCCACCATCAGAGGAGGAATCATTAGTGTGGCAGCTCACAGACGGAAGCAGAGAGACCTGGAACTAAGACAACTAGAGGGAACTTTAAAAAAATTGGAGGCCAAATATAAAACTAAACCCTCATCCCTTCAGACACCTTCCATTATAGCTGCCTTATCTACCACTAGATTAAAAACCAATATACTAGTAACTAGACAGGCCGAACTGTACATACACAGAGTATAGCACCGTTACCAAGCAGAGGGAGAAAAAGCCAGCAAGCTGTTGGCTTACAGACTAAAACAATGCCAAGCTGAGAGAACCATCCTTAGCTTAAAAGACAGGTCAGGGAAGCTCTCCCAGACCCCCTCTACCATTAATAAAACCATGACTGAGTTCTACAACACACTGTACTCCTCCCAGGTGTATTAAGATAATAAATCTTATAGTCAATTCATGGAGACCCTATCCCTACCAAAACTATTTAAGTTCCAGAAAGAGACTTTGGAGCGCCCCATCACAGTAGAGGAAATTCACCGAGCAATAACCAGTATGGCCCCCCCATAAAGCCCCAGGCGGAGACAGTTTCCCAGTAGATTTTTACAAACTGGTCCAACCCCTGATTACAGTCCCTCTGGCCAATATGTTCAACGAGGCTCATGCATGTGGGCAACTTCCTCCTACCTCATCTGAAGCCACAATTACTGTTCTGCCAAAGGAGGGTAAAGATCTCTCTCTCCCTGCCAGCTAATAAAAGCAGACGCCAAGATTTTGGCCAAGGTATTAGCTTCCAGATTAGAGGAATATCTACCAGAGCTAATGTGTCTCTCCCAGGTGGGGTTTGTTAAGGGTAGGATAAGCTCCCACCATATATGAGCACTGGTAACTTTAATGCAATTAGCAGCATCACTTCCCACCCTGGCAGCAGCGGTTACAATTGATTTCGAGAAAGCCTTCGATTCTGTGGAGTGGGCATATCTGCATGTGTTACTGCACAGCTTTAACATCGGCCCATATTTCACCACCTGGATCAAAACCCACTATGCAAGCCCTACAGCCAAGGTGCTCACTAGTAATACCCTGTCTGACCCTTTTCACCTGCAGAGAGGGACCAGACAAGGATGCCCACTATTCCCTTTACTTTTTGTATTAACAATTAAACCCCTTGCCGCTGCCATTAGAACCCAGCCACACATTTATGGGATACAGGTAGTGGATAAGAGCTACACCACCAAGTTATATGCTGACAACTGCCTGATTCTGACCCAAGACCTTTCCCCTTAGTCTTCCACACATCCTCTCAATACTAATAGCAATACTAACGGCATTTGGGGAACGTTTGGGCCTTAAGATTTATGTGGCAAAATCCGAAATCCTACCTTTGAAGGTCTGAGCCTCGCCAGCTGGCATGGAGAATCTGGGTCTAGCATGGGTGCACTCTTAAATAAAATACCTTGGGATCAGACTCTCCTCTAGACTTACAACTCTGGTGGATATAAACATGAAACCCCTGATGTCCAAAGTCTGGAAGGACATAGAAAGATGGGCGCATCTGCACCTTTCCATGGCAGGCAAAATCTCCACAATCAAAATGATGCTTGCCACCAGGGTATATCACCTACTATCCCATCTTCCTTTTCTTCTACCTGAAGTTTGGAACCAAAAGTTGAACATCTTGCTCAGCTCTTTCATATGGGGGTCATCTAGGCCCAGATATAGCAGAGCAAAATTGAGGGCCCAAAATTTGAGAGGAGGTTGGAACTTACCAGATTTTCATCAATATTCCATTGCGTTCATGGTGGCAAAATCTTTAAAGGAAGAAGATCAGTCTCTTCCCCCTTAACCCCCAGCCTGGATTCACATAGAAAGAGATTTAATAAATGGCTCCGCTGTAATAGCATCACAGACTCATCCTTTACCAAAGTCTCTTAAGGGCTGGCATTCCATCCAACAATCTCATTTGGCCTGGAAAATACTAGGGCTTAAAACCTCCCACTGTCTTAACATGGGGATATACATCCCTCTTTGGCATAACCCCAGCCTCTGCATTGATAATACTCCCTTGAAATGGGTGGATTGGATAACCAAAGGAATAAAGTATATTGGGGATCTGTGCATACCTGAGGGTGTTGTCATGGATTCATTTCAGGGCTTACAATCCAGGTATGTACTGCCTCAAGCTGGCTTTTGGAAGTACAGTACCTTCAGCTGAGAAGCCTCTATTACTCTTGAGTTAAATGTCGCTGTCCCTGTGCAGTGTGTAAAAGGTGCAAAGCGGTCAAGCCTTCCCCCTTTCCGATTAAAGCCTGGGTTATGCTTCCTAAAGGAAAGGCTGGCTCCATACAATGGTTCTTGAGAGACAGTGCTTCCAACTCCTTGACCCCAGCTAAGGCCAAATGGGCAAAAGCATTGGATGTAACAATTTCAGATCCACAATGGCAACAGTGTTGGCTGAGAATACACCAGGACTGCTGTGTTCCCCGGAGCCTTCTTCTACAGAATAAAATGATGCACCTTTGGTATCGTACCGAATTCCTATTAAAAAAGATGGGTCTTCTAACTACTGACAATTTCCGGAGATGTGATGCCTCTGAGGCAGACTTGCTACACATCCTATGGGCCTGCACTTCCTTGAAGCCTTTATGGGACACTGCGATAAATCTTTGCTCCCAAATACTGAAGTCAGCTATTCCAGTGGACCCTGGTTTGTGCATCCTAGGCCTCATGCCTCAATCTCTAACCCTATCCACAGCCCAGACCCTGGGGCTTATACTGGTCTCTGTGGAATGTAAGAGACTCATTGTACAAAGATGGAAATCCTTAGAAGTTTCACAGGCTGCAGATTGACTTAACGCTTTAGAAAAAATGGTTACCCTAACCAGGATGTCCTGCTATAAAAACAGGTGCCTAACTAAATTTGAAAAAATGTGGGCCTCCTACTTTAACTATACTGATCCCGCTAACTATGCTTTCCCCTCCAGGTATTCGAAGAGGAAACTTAAACCCCCTTGAACCCCCAAGTAATTAGGGTTGATTAATTAGTAAAAGATTATTTAAGATTGTCATGATCTTTCTCTCCATAGCTTTCCTGAGTGCTCCTATGTGGATGTTTACATGGTCCCCCCCCATCCCAGTTTCTACACCATATGTGAAGAAGCTTTGCTACACCTGCATCCTTGTCATCCAGGGTGAGTAAGTGCCTCTAATTTCTCTTCATTTTAGACACAACAAGGTCAAGTAGGTATTTCAATAAGTTATATAACTAATGTTTGTATTCCACCCTGCTAATCAGCAGGAAATACAAAATGAAGTGATTTATTGGTGTAGTGCATCATAACGTTTGCCTGTTTGTAAAAGAAAAAAAAAGTGGAAAGGTTGTAAACCACTAATCCAGCCATTTGATTAATGGTTCAGTATCTGTAAAACTCTGAAATTATGCAATAAAAAGATTAACTGCAAAAGAAACATTTCAAAATCTATACGGGTGTTTCTGATTAAAACATTGTTACTCCCTTGCTTTACCTTCCTTAGTTATGTTTTTCCTCGTCCTCCCTCTCAGGAAACAAAGTTGTATAATTTATTTTTTCAGGGTCTTTGGGGATCTCATTTAAACCCCATTAAGAGGGAGATTACTTATTTACCTAAAATGAAGGGTGGTCTGCACATGGTGAATCCATTAGTATTTTATTTTAGCATTTTTCTTTCCAGTAATATTGCCCCCGTGCTGCGAGACACTTTGGTTGCATGGATCCCCCTGGTGGCAGACTGGCTAGTTCATTTTTTTAAAACATTTTGGAACACACATGGTGCCTGGCTTCCGGATAGAGAATATGACCATACTGTTTGAGCATATATCGTATTTGCTGTTAAGAAATTTTTTCATTGGCGACTACAGTTTGATATTTGCTTAAAGTTGCCACAGAAGATTTTATATTTCCATATCCTGGAAAGTAATTTTTCACCTCTACTTGTGCTGAAATGTTGTCCTCCGGACCAAACTACTGTACCATGGCCTTTTCCCAACTTACAAATGCCCTTGTCTCATCTTATATGTGGGATGTACTTTGGCTTAGCCTGCATGGCAAATTGACTGCCAGGGACTCTTTAAAACATAAATCGGTGTCAGGGAGGCTATGCCCTATAAGTATGTGCCAGGGGTAGCTGGAAACGGAGACACATTTTTTCTTTGAATGCCCTCTTAGTTGTGTGTTTTGGCAACATTTTGGCACCATGTGGCATCTCCCTGTTTTTCACACAGTTATGCATGACATTGTAATACTGGGTATATACCCACCCCCACATGGTCCTGTTTTTCCAGTTGGATTTTGCATGTTTGTTTTGCTATTTGTAAGTACTTTATTTGGCAGGCTCGATGTGCCTTTACATTACAAGAACAGATTGCTCCAGCCTCCATTGCAAAAATGGTACATAACTGTTTTCAAGGCATTTATAAAAGGGATGAAATGGTTTCTTCTGTTTCTGTATTTCAAAAATGTTCTGGATTTCATTCTATTTTTGCTACATGATATGTATTCTTTGGGGGGGGGGTCTGTACCATAATTTGATATGTACTTTGTTTGATATTTTTTTTGTTAATAAACTTCCCCTACTCTCAAGTAGGGAGGAACATGTCCATCTAGTCAACAGCCAAGATGGTGGATGCTGAAGATGAAGGAAGAGGTGGAGGTAATGATTTTCATGATGGTGTTCCAGAGAAGATGCGGGTTTCTGCTGTAGTACATATAGCTTCAGTACACGAACAAAATGTTTCTGCATCAGGGGAAAAATTGTGGGGCTCAAATTCCTTAGAACATTGGAATACACAAGTTGCTACACCTACTGTGTGTCCTGAGACATGTGCTGAATTTACCCCAGAAAGTGATGAAGATTTGCAAATGGACACTTATTTTTGATGCAGGCATTGTGGAGACAGCTGGAGAGAGGACTGAGAGACAGAAGAAAACATCTGCTTCTTCTATTGACAGAGGAGGAGGAGGAAAGAAATGTGAGTGACTTGTCTATGGAACAACAGCAGCATGAGCAACAGACAGCTGGAACTGACATGCTGTCAGATGCTGGTTTGATACAAATTATAATTATAACTCTAAAAAAGTGTTTAACCAGCTGCTTTGCACATTGTAATCCTACTTTCTAATTTGACTCTGGTTTCAAACAATTTCAGTATAATATTAATAGTTTTTAATTGTACTTTGGAAGGTCATTTCTTTCCGACCTTCTTTCTATTATTTCAGCAAGATGCATAAAGGTAATAAGAATTTGATTTAAGGGATCTAATTTGGTACTCTGCCATAACGCCCCCCTCACCCAAAAAAACCCCAACAACAACACATTGGGTACTACTAAACTTTTCAGTGACGAATTGAGTACATTAACACTTTTTTATAATTATTTGGTAGGCTTCTGATGTGAGGCAGCTGGTATGAAATTAACGCATGCATTCAATGTTCATTTGTGATATTTATGTATCACTGGCAGGTATATACCTCATTAACTTTAACCTCAGGTAAAAATGTTTTGTTCCCTCACTTAAAGCACCTTACTGGCAAATATAAATTGATTTAGTTGCAATTGCTTTTTTAAGGGAAGCAGTTCTTACTAGGGTATGTTTTGTACTCCAGAGCATCAAAAATGTGCCTTGATGAGTTGGATGTGGTGTTTAACAGATTAGCTCACTATGTGTTAGATGCCCCAGTTAGAAACCACCACTGCCAACTCTACCGTATGTTCAGTTGGACTAGGCTACAAACAAGGAGAGATTTTCTCGCAGTTTATGTTTAAAGTTTATAAAGAATCTGTTCCTAAATATATCATGGATTTATTTACAGTTAGGCCAATTAAACAGTATCTACGATGGGAAACAGAGCTTAATGTTATAAACTGTAATCTAGAGATAGGGAGGCCCTCAGTTCTGTACGGGGTTGGGGGGCAGTAACATGGAATTTATTCCAGTAGAGTTGCGGTGTGTTAACACGATTAGGAAATGCCAGCTGAAAAGATGGTATACAGAGCAGGGCACCAGTCCCTAGCCTTGTTGCCTCTTAGGTGTTACTTGAGAATATAACCTATTTTACTTAAGCATATGTCATTGGCATACTATAAAGTATATTAACTATTAATGGGACACTAGGTGTTTCTATTTATTGAATGTATTAATTTCATAATATTTGTACTAGTAGTTTTATGTACAATGCTTATAAATTTGTTAATGATATAGTGACTGAATGGTAACCTGAATGAATATATTCTGGGATCTCATTGTAAATGAGCTGTGCTCAATTGAGTTAATTCCCTTTCATGGTTTATGAACACTACTACTACTACTAATACTACCTTGATATATTTCAGATACTGTAAGATATGTGAAAACTGGTGCTGTCACTTGGCAGCCAAGCCTCAGAGGTCAATAAAAAGCAATTTGTTGCAGTATTGGTGCACATGATAAGATTGGTTTGTGATGCACGTAATGTTGTTTAATGACTGCAGAACACATTTGAGTATTGAGACCTGTTTTTTATGCCATTTAATGGTAAAAAAATAAGAGTTCTAACTCCATAAAGAAAGGGGAGCACAAGACATAAACTGATTTGTGTAGTTGCAGTACTGTATAGAAGCATGAACTGTTGTGTGATGAATATTTGTAATATTATCTTTTTAATTGACATTTTGTCTATATAAAAAGTTTAGGTTCCTCCTAAAGAAGCCATTAAAACATGTGACGAAACATTGGGGGGATGATTTAAATAAAGAAGACTTTACTGCAAGAATTGTAGCATGGTGGCAATTTGTTTGCCCAGAGTGGTCCACCTCCGCCCATACATGTAGCATTTCTACTTCACAAGGATCAGCTCCACAACTAAGGCAGCTCAATCCAGAGTGTGATTTTCTGCCAGGAGCCCTTCTTTTTATTCTGGAACTGTTTTCGTGGACCCTGTACTTAGGGCGCTTGTTCTGATGGACTCTGTAGCTGGGGCATCTGTTTCTGAGAATAATGTAGAAAATGACACAGCCATCTAATAGAAACATAGAAACAGAATTTGACAGCAGATAAGGACTGCTTGGCCACCTAGTCTGCCTGTTTTTCCCCTACATAATGTATCATCATAGACCCTACTTGATCTCTGGCTTATCATCCCCTTGTCTTATCACTAAGGTTCCCTTATGCCTATCCCATGCTTTCTTGAACCTGGTTACTATTTATGCCCCCACCACCTCTGCGGAGAGCCTCATCCCAGGCATCCACCACCCTCTCCATGAAGAAGAGCTTCCTCACACCTCCCCGGAGTCTACTACCCTCCAGCTTCATAACATGACCCCTTGTCCTTGAGCATCTTTTTTCTGAAAGATGCTTCCCTCTTAAACCTTATTTATACCTGTGAGATATTTGAAAGTTTCTATCATATCCCCCCGCTCCCTCCAGTCCTCCAGTGTATACATGTTAAGGTGCTTCAGTCTTTATTCATAGGGCTTTTGATGCAGACCCCACACCATTTTGGTTGCCCTTCTCTGGATCCCCTCCACTCTTTCTATGTCCTTCCAGAGATTAGGTATCCAGAACTGGACACAGTAGTCCAGCAGAGGTCTCACCAGTGATCTATACATGGGTAACGCCATCTCCCTCTTTCTGCAGGTAATGTGGCCCCCCTATGCATCCCAGCATCCCACTAGCTCTCCTGACTATCTTGTCACACTGCTTAACCACCTTTAGGTCATCAGATGCGATAACTCCCAGGTTTATTTCCTGTTTGGTGGTTGTCAATACCTCTCCTAACATTTTATACTCCTCCCTGGAGTTTCTGTGCCCCAAGTGCATGATTTTTGCACTTTTTTGCATTGAAGCCCAGTTGCCATACCCTTGACCACTCCTCTAACCTTTTCAGATCCTCTCTCATTTTTTCCACCCCTCCCTGCCGAAGTGTCTACCCTGTTGCAAATTTTAGTGTCATCCACGAACAGGCAGACCTTTCCCTCCAGCCCCTCTGTAATGCCACTAATAAAGATATTAAAGAGGACTGGTCCCAGTACAGATCCCTGAGGTACCCCACTAGTCACCCTCCCTTCCTTGGAGTGAATTCAGTTTACCACCACTCTCTTCTCCCTCCTATCCCTTAGCCAATTTCTTACCCAGTTTACCTCCTTTGGTCCCACACCTAGGCTACCCATCTTGCTTACTAATCTCCTCTGTGAGATGGCATTGAAGGTCTTACTGAAATCCAGGTAGGAAACATCCACCGCTCCTCCCTGATCCAATTCCCTGGTCACCCAGTCAAAGAAATCTATAAGATTAATTTGACAAGACCTCTCTCCCCCGTGAATCCATGCTGCCTTGTGTCCTATAAGCCACTGAATTCAAGATATTCCATTATCTTTTCCTTTAGTAGTGATTCCAATAATTTTCTAACAACCAAAGTCAGGCTGACTGGCCTGTAGTTGAAGGAATCCTCCCTACTACCACTTTTGTGAAGTGGGACTACATCTGCCCTCCTCCAGTCCCCCAGAACCTCTTCCGTCTCCAGTGAGAGGTTGAACAGGACTGTCATACAGGTGCAGCCAGCACCTCCCTGAGTTCCCTCCAGATCCTTGGATGGACCCTGTCTGGCTCCACTGCCTTATCCACTTTCCCCTCTTTAAATAGTGTCCACTTCTCATCCTTCGATGCTCCTATTACTTTTCTGTGGCCTTTCTCCTTCCCCTTCTTCTGTGAACACTGAACAAAAGTATTTGTTCAAGATGTCTGCTTTTGCTTGGTCCCCCTCCACACAATTAGCCCTTCCCTCCTTAGTCTTACAATCCCTCGCCTGGTCTTTTTCTTTTCACTTACATGCCTAGAAAATGTCTTGTCCCCTTTTCTTACTTCCTGGGCTGTTTTCTATTCTGTCTGTGCCTTTGTGCTCCTAACTGATTTCCCTGCCTCCCTCTGTTTCTCCAGATACAGCTTCCTATCCTCCTCTTTCTGAGTCTTCTTATACCTCCTGAATGTTAACATTTTTGCCCGTACTTACCAGCCACCTCCTTAGAAAACCATAGTGGTCTTTTTCCTCTGGGCTTTGCTTACTAGCCTGATGCAGAGGTTTGTTGCCTTCTCTATGCCCCCTTGTAGTTTCGCCCAGAGTTCCTCCACTCCACCCAAGTACTCCCCCCCCCACCAGGGCATCCCTGAGGTACGCCACCATCTTTTTAAAGTTGGCCTTCCTTGAAGTCCAGCACCCTCATGCTTGTGTGGCTTGATTCTACCCCAGTTCTTATTTTGAACCATGCAGTACTGTGATCACTGAGCCCCAGGTGGCCACCCACTATGATATCTACAACACTGTCCCTGTTAGTTAGTGCAGGGTCCAGTATTGCCCCTTATGAGTGGACTCTCTAACTAGTTGCCTGAGGAGTGCCCCCTGCAGAGAGCCCAGGATGTCCCTGATACTAGCTGAACCTGCAGCTGGATGCTCCAAACTACATCTGGCATATTGAAGTCTCCCGCCAGCAGCATCTCCCCCTTATTTGCCATCTTTTGGATGGCTTCCCCCAGAACTGTATCCAACCCCCATGCTGAAGGTCTGTAGATCATGCTAGTGTGAACAGTGGCTCCATTCCCTATCTCTAAGGTGACCCACAGTACCTCTGCCCCTCCCTGTATTCCCTGTACTCTGTCACTTTTATGCTACCTCTCTTAGAAAGAGCAACTCCTCCCCCTTTTTCCCTACCCTGTCCTTCATGAATAGAGTATAGCCTGGCATGGCTAAATCCCAGTCATGGTTCCCAGCTGCATCATGTTTCTGTAATGGCAAAAATGTCCAGGTCAGCCTCTGCATGGTTAATGCTGCAAAGGACAATAATGATGTAATTTTGGGTAATCCAGGTGATGACAGTGGGGCTGAGAAAGTGAAGTGGGGAGCCACACTTACCTGATGGGCCTGGACTAAGTTCCCCCATTCCAGTGTAACGTTGACCTAGTAATAAACAGGACAATTCTTATAAATATTTAGATGTGTGGGTTGAACCAGAATTGAAATTTGATGGTCATATAGATACAGTTTATATCAAAGTCTTTCAAAAACTTGGTGCTCTTCATAGACACAAAAATTGTATGACCAGGGACACAAGAGCAAAACTTGTGTCCATGGTCATACTTCCCATAGTAGACTATGGTGGCATCGTCTGTTATTCTGCATCTAAAAATAATCTGCAGAAATCAGATAGATTGCAGTATCACTTAACCAGATTTGTATTGGGTTTGGTTGGTTCATATTTAATGTATCATCCTTGTTCAGTGCTTCTTCAGTTAGACTGGACTTCCTTGGAGATCAGGAAGGTGAGACTCTTGTGCAGTATTTTATTTAAATGAGTGAAGGGTCTTGCTTCCCCATATCATTTTGAAACATTAACTATGGTATCTTCTATATATTCTCTATGTGAGATTACAGGAGGTCTAAAAATTCCTAGGACAAGAACAAGATATGGACAAATGTACTTTGACTATATTGCTACTGCTGTTTAGAACTCTCTCCCCCCAAAACTGAAAACATGGCTACATATCACAGCTTTAAGACAGCCCTTTGGAATCCTTTTTCAAGTCATTATTATTAATTTTAATATTTTATGAATTGTTATCTAGCTATTTATGTAACCTCATGTATATTATGGGCCAGATATTCAAACTGCGCTATTTTGTGGAGCAAGCCCTTGCGCCGCACAAAATAGTTGCGCAGGGTTGTGACCAGAGTGATATTCAAAGGAGTTGCGCCCTTGAGCAACTCCTTTGAATATCATCTCCGGCCACAGCCACTGTGCATGGCACAGTGGAACTTGCGTCACCACAAGTGGTCAGAGTGTTGCATTCAGCTTGCGGTGGCGCAAGTACCATTGCGTCATGCGCAAATTTCCGATATTCAAAAGGTGAGATGCAAATTGGGCCATAATTCATGCAAGGTGCAGGGGGGGCCATTTGCATCTGATTATGGCCCCATTTGCATGCCATTAGCATGCAGGTGCGTCGATCCCCGAGGACTTGCGCCTGGCGCCCTGCCAGGCAGCATCCATCGGGACCGACGCCCCCTGCAGCCTGATCGCAGGCAAAAGAGTGAAAATCCCCACCACCACCCCCACTGGCCCGATCGAGGGCAACAGCAGAAATGTCCCCACCAGCCCGATTATGGCTGCATTAGTTTAGAAACAACCCCCTCTCGAATACATCCCTGGTGGTCCAGTGGACCAAAAGCCTGATCGTGGGCTGTAGTAGTTTAAAACAACCCCTCCCGAATACATCCCTGGTGGTCCAGTGGACGAAAAGCCCGATCGTGGGCTGTATTAGTTTAAAACACCCCCGGATACATCCCTGGTGGTCCAGTGGACTGAAACTCCCGATCGCGGGATGTAAGCATTAAACACCCCCAACACATCCCTGGTGCCTAGTGTCCCCCACCCCACCACCATGAAGCCTCACCCCGCTCCCCGGCGGCTGGCGGGCGGCAGCATCCCACCCACCTGCCTCCCGCCCGCCCACCAACTGACTGCCGGTAGAGCTGCACACCCAACTGGAATGTCTTATGCGGTATGGGCTGCACACCATTGGCTCTTGCTCTGCACCAATGGGCGAGCAGCCCTACTGGGCAGTCAGTCGGCGGTGGCGGGGTGGCAGGCGGGTGGATGC
Organism: Neoceratodus forsteri; assembly: GCA_016271365.2. NCBI lineage: Eukaryota > Metazoa > Chordata > Ceratodontiformes > Ceratodontidae > Neoceratodus > Neoceratodus forsteri. The sequence goes on from CM028132.1 coordinate 459,272,335, forward strand.
TGCCACCGTCAGCTGCCGGGGAGGCGGGGTGGTGGGGCTTGGGTGGGTGAGGGGGGGACACTAGGCACCAGGGATGTTTTGGGGGGTGTTTAATGCTTACATCCATGTCGGGAGTTTGGTCCTGCCTGGACCACCAGGGCTGTGTTGGGGGTGTTTAATGCTTACATCCCGGGTGGGGTTTGGTCCACTGGACCACCAGGGCTGTGTTGGGGAGACACATTGCTGCCAGCGATTGGGCTGGTGGGAGGAGTGAGGATTTTACACTCTTTTGCCTCGATCGGGCTGCGAGAGGCACAGGGAGTGGGTTGGGGGCAGCCCACAGGTGGCAGCTGCTGTGTTGCACCCTGCAATGCAGCAGCTCATCTGTGGGTAGCCCTCGACTTGAGCCTTTTTTTGGCTCAAAGTTGTGCAGGCGCAGGTTGGGGGTTGCACCTGCACAACTCTGCACAGCCCGGCTGAATATCGGGCTGTGCAGTTTATGCATGGTTCCTCCCCCTCCAGTTCAGCATGCATTCATTTGCATTGCGCTGTTGCTCAGCATGTTTTCTGTGGTGCAACTGCCTCCTGCTGAATATCGCAGAATGAAGCAAGTTCGGACTTGCACAGGCGCAACCCTATTGCGCATGGCGCAACCCTTTTGAATATCTGGCCCCATGTGTATATACAGGACGACCCTGAAAACAGGATTTGCCTAGTGCCTTATCCTGTTTAAATATAAATAAACTTCAACTTCAACATTGGAGAACCAGAATTAGCAGATTACTTGGCTTACTTGGTTTACTTGGTTGCAAAGAACAAAAGAAGGCTACTGCCCATCGAGATTGTCCCCCACCACATTGGTGGGATAATTATACCTTGAAGTTGTTAAACTCGAGCCAACAATCCAGCCTTTTTTTGAAGACTAGATTAGAGCTACTGTCCACTAAGTATTGTGGAAGGAGATTCCACAGTTTGGGTGTTCTTACTGTAAAATAGTTTAACCTTTTTGTTGTTTTAGCTTTAGATACAAATATCTGTTTGTTATGATACTGTGGGGAAGTCCAACTGGTAGAGAAATGTAAGCCACAGTGGTGCATTAACTCCTGAGAATTCTGGATTTTGTACAATAGGAGAAGGTCACCTCTGGTACCTCTTGTGCATAGTGAGTGTAACCCTGTAACCCTTAATCTTTCCTCGTAGTCAAGTTTGGATAAATAAGGGACCATTTTTTGTGGCTCTTCTCTGCATCCTCTCAATTCCGTCAATGTCCTGCCTCAAGTAGGGACTCCAGCAAGGGGATCCATAGTCCAGATGGGGCCTGACATAAGCTCTGTACAAGGGAATTATGCATTCCTGTGTCCTAGACACAAACGAACGTTGGATCCGAGTGAGCAAGGCATTAGATTTCCTTGCTATCATCTTGCAAAGATCACTGGATGATAATTTATTGTTAATGATTACCCCAAGATCTCGTTCTAACGGTGACACATGAAGGGCAACACTGTTCAGAAAATAAGTCTGCCTAGGGTTGTTCTTACCCAAAGTGTACAACATGACACTTGTCTGAGTTGAGTGTCATCTTGTTTAAAACTGCCCATTCTTCGATGGATTTTAAGTTATTCCTCATGGATTCTCTGTTTAACGATGTAAGAACAGAGCCACACAGCTTGGTGTCATCAGCAAATTTCGAGAGAACATTCTCGGGGCTAGCCTGCAGATCACTAATAAAGATGTTAAACAGGGTGGGTCCCAACACAGACCCCTGCAGGACCCTGCTGGTCACACTCAGCGAGTGGGAAAGTGTGCCATTAATTCTGACTTGCTGGTATCTTCCATTCAACCAACCTGACACCCAGTTAATTATGTAGTAAGAAAATCCCATATCATTCATTTTGTCAAGTAGGATGTCATGAGGAACTTTGTCGAATGCTCTACTGTAGTCGACGAGAAGTATCACATCCATAGGGATGCCACTATCCAATGCCGTACTGACATGATTATAGAAGGAAACCAAGTTAGTAGTACAGGAGTATCCCTGTCTAAAGCCATGTTGTGTAGTGTCAGTCAAGTTACCCCCAATAGATTCGTACTCTAGTAGTTTCTTAATAACTTTCTCCATGATCTTGCTTATAACGGAAGTCAGACTTATCGGACGATAATTTTCTGGTCTGGAATGATTACCCTTCTTAAAGATTGGGACTACAGTAGCCATTGTCCAGTCCTGAGGGATAATTCCCCTCATATAAGGATTTGTTGAATATAATTGAAAGTGGTTTTGCAATAGCAGCAGCTGCCTCAATTAGAAATCGGGGGCTGATCTTATCAGGGCCTGGACTAGAATTAGTTTTTAGGGATAAAATTGCTTTTAGTGTATCATCCTCAGTGATGTTGTAAGAGGGGGTAACATTGTTTGCGTGTTTGAAGCACTTAGGAATCTCTTTCTTGGTAAATACTGAGCAGAATTGCTTGTTAAATGTGTCTGCCATATCTCTGTCTGTAGATATAATTGTGTCATATATGCATAAGGGCCCCATGTGTCTATTATTTATTTTTTTATTGCTAAGGTAGGAAAATAGTGATTTATAGTTGTCTTTGGCATGGGCCAGATGAAACTCAAGTTTTTTTTTAGATTGCAGAATGGCTTGTTTTAGTGATTTTAGAGTTTCCCTGTATTGAGTGAACAATAATTTTTTGGTGTCTCCCCCACTGTTTTTAACTCATGTAAATAGCCTCTGCTTGTTCTTGATTAAGGCTTTGATAGTATTGTTAAACCACAGGGGTATTTTCCCCTTTTTATTATATTTTTTTGTTATAGGAACATATAATTTTTCTGAGTAGTAAATGGTAGATTTGAAAAAGTCCCAGGATTCTTCCATGGAAAGAGAGGATAGTGTTGTATCCCAAGAAATTGAGTTTAATTGGTTATTAATAGCATTAAAATTAGCTTTATTATAATTTTTCAATTCAGTACAATTGGTGATGTGTTGACAAAATGACAGTGCAAGGGAAATGGTGTAGTGATCACTTGATCCTAGTGGGGCACCAATTATAACTTTGGATATTAGATTCCCTATATTTGTAATAACCAAGTCCAGTATATTGTCACCTCATGTTGGTTCTGTAACAATTTGTTCAAGGCCCATATCAACCATGAGTGTAATTAAGTCTTTCTCGGCCTGCGTACTTCCAGTTAAAGAATACCAATTTATAGTAGGCAGGTTAAAGCCACCCAGTATAAGGATTTTTCCTTTAGAGGCCATATCTAAGATCTCATTATTTAAGCATGTAGAATATTCTTTATTAGATGTCGGGGGCCTATAGCATGTCCCTACCATCAATTGTGGGTAACCCTTAAACTGGATGTTAACCCAGATTGTTTCAATATCACTCATTGTGGGGATTTGGAATGAGGATATGTCGTCTCTACCATAGAGACATACCCCCCCCCCATTTGTCCCTGGTGGTCCTTATGATATAGTTTATACCCTGTGATGTGCTGGATCCAAGAAGTATCAGGATCCCACCAAGTTTCTGTAATAGAGATGAGTCTGTATTTATTCAGTTGACACATAGCTTCTAGTTCAGCTATTTTAACCTGGTTTAAAGATCTAGCATTTAGACTGGGTACCTCACACTCAGAAATGTCCGTAATAGGTCTCTTTAGAGAACAGGATCTTTTGTCACTGATCTCATCCCCGGGTTTTAGTTTAAAAGTTTATTAATGGCTGTTGTAAAGCTTTTACCCAGGAGCGAGCTACCCCTACGACTGAGGTGGAGTCCATCCCAGCAGTACAATGAGTCTTTTAGATAGAAGGTTTCCCAATGTGTGAGACAAAGAATGTTCTGTCGGAGACACCAGTGTCTGAGCCAGTCATTAAAGGCCTTAATCTTTGTATTGATAATATCAAGCGCTCTCGCTACGGGTAGAATCTCTGAGAAGCATGCTAGGCTATTTTTTTCTGCTAGTACATTATTGAGTGCTATAATGTCCTGTTTAAGTTCATCAACACTACCTCTATTTATATCATTTGAGGGGTCGCAATCCCATTACCTCCACTGTCTGGACAGACATCCTATGCTGACAAAAAAAACACAAGGGGAGGCTCTTAGACCATGATGCCGTCCTGGGCCAAGCAGGTCTTAGTGCTCTAGAACCCTCACAGAGGACAGGCCCTAATCCTAAGGGAAAGAAGGCATTATTGGGAAATAGTGGTCATAGAACATCGGCTAGTGGCATGGGGACTAGCTGGAGGGGTTGCAAGGGGATAGAGGGGTGGGAAATTATCCCCTTCATATTGCGGATTTGTTTTAAGGCAGCAAGAATCAATGCAGCACTGAAAAATCCCCAAATCCTGAGAGGGTAGGTGTTGTGTGAACCCTATTAAAGAACTCCATGAGGTTCTTTACTACAGAGCTACATGCACTTATACATATTGCAGGGGAGGAGGTATATGATGTAAGGTTTTTTTTTTTTTTTAGATATTTATGCTCCCCAAGCCCTGGTAGGGGCTTTGGCCCTCCAGAGGAGGGACACTCTCTCAAGCCCCCGCCGCAACGCACTCGCCACCCCGGAGAGTCTCCCATGGCTTGCCCCCCATGGTGGGGCCAGGGAGTTGGTGCCCCCTCCCTGGAGACCCAATCCAAAAGCCGGGGTTGGCCCTTGGTGCAGTGGACTGTCATGGAGCCCTTCCAGGCTCCTTTTTCCTTCCTGTTTCTCCCATACCCCCCCCACCGATGTTACTACAACAGAGCATGCCTCTTAACCTGTATTGTCCTCCAGTCACCACTAGAGGGCAATCAGCGACGTGGGACCCTCCCCCCGAGAGAGGACAGCAGTCCTCCGGATGCTTGATTCTCTCTTCCCACAACTGATCCTTGGTGGCCCAGGCTCATTTCTGAACCTGGGTTACGGGCATGGCGTGAGGTGTGGCATCCAGCGCCTCAACCCTCAGGGACATTGGGCTGGCCCAGTGATGTACATTTTAGGACTATGGAATCACTACAGAGATTTTGGGATATGTACCAGAAACTTAAAGACACTGTGCTATAGGCCCCATGTTTGGCCATCCCACTAATCATACTGTAAAGCATGTGACCACTTTGTTCCAAAATGAAGAGTTCAATATATTCAACATCATATATTGGCTCCAAACAAAATGTGATATTCTTGAGAAACCCTCCCCCACCCCATTCTAGATTCTGAGCTGATCTGGATGTGGGAGTGGAAGGTAAAGGTTAGGTTGAGAAACACCAGTAGAGAAGTTCAACACCTGCCCAGTAGTTTTTTTCCTGGGAAAGGACCATGGATTGTGTTTCTGTTCAGGACAACCTAAATCCTGTCACAAGTGTGGTGAACATTTACGTCTCTGTTCTGTGTGTGATAGGCTGAATGTGTGAGTGATAGGCCAAAATGCAACCTCTTCTTTGAATATCGGCACAAGGGCTCACAGCATCCTAAGCCCTTCCTGTGCAATCTGTGTGTTGAACAGGGGCACTCTTTCTGTCAATTCCCCTGGGCCTCACACAGTAAAGAATGCTCATTGACCAGGAACATATAATCTTGAGGGGGCAACAGCAGGAGTCAATAAGATGATTGGCAGTGAAAGCCAAAACTGAGGTACCCAAGACTGACCACCTCCGCAAACCTGAGTGACCAGACAGTGATATAGGAGAAACAGTTAAGACTCCAGTGCATTTAGCTCCTCCTGCACTTCCTGTATGTCAGAATGTTGTCACTGCCCCAGAAAACACTGGCTTGGTTAATGACATACAACCCCGCACTTCCACTCAGGATGTCACTGGGCTACATCAACTAGATAAAGCACAAAGTCCCCCCCCCCACACACACACACAGAAGCCCATTGGTCTGTGGAGGAACACTCTGATATGCCCCTCCTGTCCCAAAACATGAGAAGATGGATATGGTTGGGCACAGAAAAAGAGAAGTCCCCCTGAATAATAGGTTTATGGTGTTGCAGGAAGGAAGGCAGTGGGGAGACATGGAGGAAGAGGAGGGAAATTCTAAGGCGTCTGTGTCCTCCTCTATCAGAGATCTCTCTTCTGATACTGAAGGGTCAGCCTCTGAATCTTCAGTTGCAAAAAGAGTGAGACACAGGAAAAGATACAGGACAGGGTATCTCAGTAGTCACATCCTCCCATAACCCCACTGCATGTCTCTAGATAATACATGGACAGCAGTCTCCTTAAATGTCAGTAGTATTATGTCATACAGGAAAAAGTCACCATCAATGCTCTTTTAAATTCTTTTACAGTGAATGCATTCTTTTTTACAAGATACTATGCTAAAAATGAAGTTTTAAATAAAGCAAGCAAGTACATTTTGGGTATCAGGAACAGCCTACTGGTCACAGGGTGCGGACACATGCAGTGGGGTTGGGATTGTGTCAGAGGTTTTAGCTGTTCTGTATAAAAAGTGATTGACATCTGACCAAGTAGAGTGTTGCTGGCAGACACAGTTTACTGTAATTCATCTTTTCGCTTTATTTGCATTTATGCACCCCAGACCAAAACCTCGAGGATAGCCTTGTTTTGTGAGGTCCAACCTTACCTATACACAAGCAAAAACATTTTTTTTTAGGTGGAGTCTTTAATTGTGGGAAATCTCTGATAGACTCTACTGGAGAGAAAAAGAAAATATATTGTGACTTATATGCCCTGTCTGAGATGATAGAGTCAGCTAGCCTCAATGATGCATTCAGGATACTTCACCATATGGGAGGGGAGACTTACATATGCAATAACATGGCAACTCAATTTGATTATTTCTTCTTCTCAAAAAATATCCCAGCAAAATATTTCACCACTCAGACAGTGGAGTCTTTAGATCACTTGGTAGTAACTGTCAACAGCACCATTGTGGCAGCCCCCCCCCCCAAAGCAGAAGTCTTGGAGAATAAATAACACAATGTTAACCAGCAAAGTTGTTCAGGGCAGATGGCAACAGAAACTTTCACATTTTAAGGATTTAACTCATAGGAAACAGTTGTTGAGACTGATCTCCTTGCAGGCTAGCAGGACTGAAATCAATCCCCTTACTATAACAGGACTTAACAAGCATTTGTCAATGCTGAATATTTGCTTGCTGGTATTGGCATTGGTAGTGAGGAATTAGAGAGATGAATAATAGGAATGGCAGAAAAGTATTGATGTAACGCCAACCCCAACCCCCCACCCTGCAGAGACTGACAGGCATTGGGGGTGTGTGCCTCGGGGTCGACAGCCATAATGCTCATGCCATTCCAACTCACCCCACTCTGCAGACACTGACAGGTGCTGCAGTGTGCCTTGAGGTCTTTGGCCCTTATGCTCACCCCATACCATAAGGAAATAAGCTGAGATAGGTGCAGTATAGGAGAATGGGGTGAACATTAGGGCTGAAGACCCCAAGGCATGCCTTGATGCCTGTCAGTGGCTACAGGGTAGGGGTGGAATGGGGTGAGCATTATGGCCGATGACCCCAAGTCATACCCCCGATGCCTGTCAGTCTGTACAGGGTGGGCATTATGGTTGGAAACCCTAATGCCCGAGCCGTTTGTTGATATTTTAGCTCCAAATTTTCAACATGGGCTTTTTGGGACCCCACCTCATGAACAGTGGCAGTATAAATTTTGTTACTCAATCCCAAAAGGTGATTTTGCACAGCAAGTGTGCCATTTGGTGCCACAGGTGCAAAAACGCATTTTGGGCAGGATGTGAAAAATGACAGCTATACTGTTCATGAGGAGGTGTGAAGAAATAGCAGTGTTGAAAATCTGTAGTAAAAATATGAAAAAGTGGCAAAGTTACAAGTGTGCGTAGAAACTGTGCAATGCATGCTGGTAACGCAATCATTTTTCAGAATGTTGTCACCAGATTTTCAACAAGGCCTTTTTGGAACCTCTCCTCATAAACAATGGCAGTGGGATTTTGTTAATCTGTCCTGAAAGTTGATTTCGCATAGTGACCGTGCCATTCTGTGCCACAGGTGCAAAAACACATTTCAGGAAAGATGCAAAAAAATAACAGCTGTACTCTTCATAAGGGGGTGTGAAGAAATGGCAAATTTAGAAATTTACAGTGAAAATATTAAAAATTGATGAAGTTACGAGCTTGCATAGAAACTGTGCAACAGACACTTGTAACACAGTCATTTTTTTGATTTTTTTCATCAAATTTGCAAGAAGGGCTTTTTGGGACCCCACCTCATGAACAGTGGCACTGTCATTTCATTAATTGGTTCTGAAAGGTGATTCTGCGCAGCGACCACAAAATCACCTTTTGGGACAGAGAAGTGAAATGGCAGCAACAGTGTTCATGAGGTGGGTTCCCAAGAACCTCATGTTGAAAATTTGGAAACAAAACTCCAAAGATTGGCCGAGTTATCAACTTAAATTGAACCCTCCCCCATTGACTGGCATTATGGGGCTTACTGTCATTTCTTCAGTTCCTGGTTGGTCTTTGAAGAGTGCAGACGTGTTCCCGGTCCACAGAAGATCGCTGCTCCTGACTTCTGATGGTAAGTATGAGTGAGGGGGGGTGCGGGGAGGTGGGTGCACAGAGGAGGATGCTGGTTGGGAGGGCTGGAGGGAGCGATAAGGGACCATTTTCTATATTTTTCAGGTTTAAAAAAAATACGTTGTGGGACTGTTTTCTTTTTTACAGGTGAAATATTACAAAATGTATTTTGGAACACTGGGGGTGGGCTCCCAGTGTGCCAGAGTACTGGGGGGGGGATCAATGCTGACTCAGGGATTGGGCACCCCAAGGTTGGCTGAGAACATAGGGGCATGGGGGGGCATGCATCCAACACTGGGAGTGGGTATCCCAGTGTTTGAAACATCAAAGAAGTATTTTATGACACACTGGAGTGGGCTCCCAATGTGCCACATTAATGGGGGAAGGGGGATACATGCTGACATGGGGATTGAGCACCCTGATATTGGCAGGGGATGGAGAATGGAGGGTGGAGGGTGGGCAGCAGCAGTGGGAGGGAGCTAATTTGTTGTCCTGCTGTATGACTGGTTGGGAGGGAGGAGGGACTGCTGCTGCAATGATGAACCTGCCCCTGATTGCAGTGGCAGATTCACGGAAGGTGTGGGGTGGGCAGCAGCAGTGGGAAAGAGCTAATTTGTTATCCTGCTATGTGACTGGTTGGAAGGGGGGACTGCCGCTGCAATGACAAAACTGTCCCTGATTGCAGAGGCAGATTTCTTTCAAGTGCGGCGCTTGCTCTGAAACTGCTGTCATCAGCAGCTTCAGCATTAATTGGTGGCCAGTGGACGAGCCCATTAAAGCATTCACTTGATTGTCCACAACACTGCCACACCTCTTTAACGCTCTACTACCTCAATATGTTTCTTGTGTTCTGCGCACGCAAGCAAACATAAAAATAAAATGAAGAATTATCAGTGTACTAGAGACAAATCCCTGCAATTTGAATTATACACAGGACTGCAGGGAAAGAGACAACTCCTGAATCCCTTTAAGGGATGTCAGGAAAGAATTCAGTACAGAATAATACATTCTATTAAGGATCACCAAGGGAACATACTTGAGGGCACTCTGAACATTCTAAGGGTAGTAGAATACTGGGCTCAGGAATCCTTTGGTGCACAGACCATTGTGGACAACACAGATATTTTTTGGGAGGTTCTACAGGACCTTTTTGACTCAATTCTACAGCAGATGGTTAGACCAGTAATGTTGGAACAAGTACAGGCAAATCTTAACATATTGGTGGATAACTCTGTACCAGGGCTTGACAGTCTAACTAGTACATTTTATAGGGAATATAGTGACATTGTAGGGCCAGTTTTGGTGCAACTATTTAATGAAATGTTAGACAATAATCAGGCACCTGAGGATATGCTTTAAGCTTTCCTGATTAAAATTTTTGGAAAAAGGGATAGGTCAGATCTTAAAAACTAGCATCCACTGTGACTACTCAATGTAGACATAAAAATATTGGCAAATATTCTACATGCCAGGCTACTGCCTGCAGCATCCCAGGTCATCTCACCATATCAAACATGTGGACTTCCTCAGCAAAGCATACAAGATAACCTACTACTTGTTAGGAACGTTTTTTTCACAAGGGTCAAATTAACATGACATCAGGCTTTTCCTGGCCTTAGATCAGGAGAAGGCATTTGACAGAGTGGTACACTAGTTTCTGTTTAGGGTTCTAGAATGGTATGGAGTATCTGTCAGTTTAATCGAGCGGCTTAAAACATTATACAGTGAAGCGATAGTCCTTCCCTATATAAATGGGTGGCTTGGAACTTATGTACGCACATCCTTAGGGGTGACACAAGGATGTCCTGGGTTTCCTCCTTTACATCTTTGCCCTTGACCCCGTATTGAAGAAAATTCAGTCTGCCCAGTCTATTGTTGATAGTTGTTGTCAAAATATTGGCTTATGCAGACAATAGTAGTCTGTTTTTGGACTCTGAACAGGATGGGAAAATGGCCATAGAGGTCTTGAATGAACATTCAAAGGTGTCTGGTACAAAAATAAATCTCATGAAATGCAGGGGTGTGGTACTTGGAGCTGAGCTGGCTAAATTGACTTGTACTAACATAGGTGGTATCCGGGTTACTGAACAATCAGTTTCAGTCATTGGTATTCAGTTTGGCAAGTTGATTCCACTATGTCAAACTGGTAAAGGTGTTTGGAGACTGCACGAAGAAAGGTTAACTTATGGAAGGGCAAAACAATCACTAAATGAAAGAGAGTCTTCCTGGTTAAGATAACACTAATCCCATGTTTTCTATTCCTGAGTTATGTGTTTCCTCTCCTATCTGTGTTAGAAGCTAAATTATTCAGCATTTTTTTCAAGCAGTATTGGGGAGCCGCCAGAACCCAGTTAAATAAGAAGTGACATATTTTGCCCCAGCAGAGGGTGGTTTATGGATGGTTAATCCACAGGCCATTTTTGATATCTATATTTTTTAAAGCTAGACTGGAAATGGTAATATCTAATCCTGAGAAAATATTATTCATATTGGTTCTAGAATGGTTACCCACTTACATTGATCCCTGGAGAAAAGGGAAGTTAAAATTGCCCAACCAAGCCAGCCCAGTGGCGCTGAGGATTGAGGCGCTGGATGCCACACCTCACGCCATGTCGGTGACCCAAGTTCAGGAGTGAACTCAGGCACCAGGGATCGGCAGGGGAGAAGAGGATTGAGCATCAGAAGGACTGCTCTCCTCTCCTGGGGTGGATATTTGGGGATTCCCCACTCTGTATCAGCTCCCAGTGGAGACCGGGGCACTACACGGAGCAGGGGCTGCAGATGGGGTGAGACGGTGATGGATGTCAGCGGGAGGACCAGCACAGATGTCATTGCATGTCCACATCTTGAAGGGATAACCAAGGCAGAAAAAAAACAGCTGCTGGGGAGGTGATGGCAGGGCTCGAGTGTCCATACCCACATGTCAATGCCGGCCCTAACCTGACTCGACTCTCCGTCGTCCCCCCATCTCTTGTGAGGGCCCAGCAGGAGAGGGGGGACCCAGCAACCAATTCCTCAGTTTTTCAGGGGCTCAGGCATGATGGTAGAGGCTGGACGAGTGACCTCTGCCTGACAGATGCCTCAGCAGCTGGAGACCGGAGGGAAATAAAGTTAACAAAAAAAATGCCCAACCTCGGATGATCCATGGGAGAATGGCATTGATTATATTAAGGCAATTGAAAGTCCCTTAAACTCTGTGTTCAAGTCAGCACAGAAAAGTATTGTATGTTTCTATTTTGAGTAATAATTTCTTTTTACGCAGCTCCATTTTCCATATTGCCCAAAAGGGAAAGAGCAAATATCGCTTAAAATTTTGAAAGATACCAGAATATCAATTCACATGTGGGACTTACAGTGGTTTTGTTGTTATGGGAGACTGGGAATGTGAATGTTGTCCTAGATCCACATGTGGGCAGGTCCCCGAAACACAGCACTTATTGCTAGATTGCCTCTTCGCACTGTCATAACTGGCTGAATATCTGAATAACTCAACAGTGGGTTATTATGGCATTTTCTTCTTTACACTCTCACTTTACTGTATTTGTGTGAGTATGGCAGCTGCTCAGAGATGCGCTCGCTCACTCAAATGCAGCTAGCTTTTTTGCTAAAACCTTGCACCAGTTATTATAACAAATAATACCTATGCAGGTGTATGTTAAGAGGATTTTCACACACTTTCTGTGTGTGATAATCTCATAAACCCCTCAAGCTTCATTCTCAGGGTTTATGGATTATCGGACACCTTAAGTGTGTGAAAAATCCTCAAAAAACACACCTGCACAGGCTGTAGTCTCTATATATTGTCTTTTGTTTTGTTTATCCCAGTTGCCTTTCTTTTTCTCTTCCTGCTTGTTTTCTTTTCTGATATCTGAATCTTGATGCACGTGTTTGGATTTTGATATGTTGTATATTTTTGCCTTTTGGATTTCTTCAGAAGTGCCATGGGATCTTTAACATCCACCCGAACAACCACCAGAAAAGGCAGATGGGACCTCAGTTTAACATTTTATCTGAGGAAGGGCACAGCCTGATAGGGCAAAATCCCTCTTGTATTGCGCTTGGGTCGAAAGAACGTGAAAAGACGTGCACAGTGAATAATCTAGACTGTGTGTGTGTGTGTGTGTGTAACGGTTCAAAGTTTGAAATGAAGTCTGGCAAACTCTGGGAGTAAAAGAAAAAACTATTACCGCTGTGGTCGTGCAAGTTTAGTTTTTAATTTAATCAGTGATCAGCAGATAGGGAGAAGCGGCGGGGATTTGTGTTTGTATGTTCTGGGACTGTACTTGGAGCTGACACTGTTAAATGACTGAGCCGTGCTGCAGTGTCTACTTGAAACAGCAGGCTTTTTACTAAGGCCTGAAAAGTAAAAGAAAAAAATAATAATTACTGATGAAAACACATTTTAGGAACAGTCTGTAGAGTGGGAAATATGTGTTTACTATGCGTTGTGTGTTTTGGTGTGGCAGTGTTGTTAGGAACAGAATTTTATGTAATTTGGTACACAAGGAGGGGGAGATACCTGATTCGTGGGGGAGGGGAGCAGTTATTACAATGTTATCCAAATCGGGGAAAGACACTATCCATTGTGGGTAGGACGGAGCCATTTCCCCTTCTCAATCAAGATGCCAAGGTTTTTGCAAAGGTCATAGTAATAGGGTGCATAAGGTGTTCACGGGTATAATATATCCAGACCAGAACGGATTTATACTTAGTAGACATCTGCAAGATAACATACACAGATGGTTAACTATACTAGCGAGCAACCAAAACACAACAAATGGGGAACAATAAGCCACAATTTCGGTTGACACAGATAATGCATTTGATCTCTTAAAGGGACACTGTCAACCTGTTATTCATCATATTATTTCTAGTTAAAAACCTACATTTTATGATTGCTTACCTTCTCTAACATTCAACGACTTTGCTGTTTGTTTTGTCTGTCTCCTTGTTTAATAGAACTGAAATGCATGCTAATGTATATTTATAAACAGCCTTGTTTATAAATATACATTAGCTGAAACCTGAAACCTGAAACTGAAACCTGGTGTAATGATAACCATGACTGGGAGATGGCCATACCTGGCTACAACATATTCAGAAGAGACAGATCAGGCAGGAAGGGAGGAGGAGTGGCACTGTATGTGAAAAATGACATAAGGGCCACAGAGATCCAGGAGGAACAAATTGGGGGAGAGATACTGTGGGTAAAGCTGGAAAGGAAAATGGGGCCAGCCATCCGCACAGGTGTGGTCTATAGACCACCAGCCCAGGAGGAAGAAACAGATAGGAGTTGATGCTAGCCATCCAAAGGATGGCAGACAAGGGTGAGGTAGTACTGGTTGGAGACTTCAATATTCCAGACGTGACTGGAGCATCCCAGCAGCAGCATCAACTAGGAGCAGATTTATCCTGGACTCCCTTCAGGGTGCCTTCTCAAGCAACAGGTCATGGAATCCAACTCGGCAGAAGGCAATACTGGACCTTGTGCTCACAAACAGGGACAGTGTGATGGGAGTAACAGTGGAGAGCACCTGGGAAACAGTGACCACCAGTCATTGTGGTTTGAAATCACAGAAAGAGCAGAACCAAACCACACAAAACACGTATCCTGGATTTTAGGGGGCAGACTTTGGGAAAATGGGGAGATACTTAAAGAGGCATTAAGGGGAATGGGACAGGAATCAGGGGTTGAGGAACAGTGGGCAGTATTTAAAATGGGGATTATAAGAATAACAGAATTATGCATTAAGCAGGTTAGGCAAGAGGAAAAGGAAGAGGAGACCATTATGGTTTCCAAAGAGGTAGCAAAGAAAGTGAAAGCCAAAAAGATTGCATCTCAGGCAATACAAAAGACACAGGCAGAAGGGATAGGAAGAAGTACCAGGAGAAACAAAGGAGGCAGGGAAGCAGTAAGGAAGCCAAGCTCAGACAGAAGAACACATTGCAAAATCAGTGGTTAAAGGGGACAAAACCTTTTACAGGTACATAAGTGAAAAAAGAAAGACAAAGGGAGGGATAGTGAGACTGAAGGGGGAGGATGGGAGTCGCGTGGAGGATGACAACAGTAAAGCTGATGTAACCCCTAGATGGCGCTATCCCAGGGGCTACTACCCCTGCCTGATTTGCCACTAACAGGTTGAGGGGCCTGGATCCAATGGCGGGTGCCTCCACCCAGAGGTCAGGGTTTACAATAGTTAAACTAACTTGGTCACAGCCCTCTGGGACACTGCAACCCCCCTTTCTTCCCACTAATGGCCCCACAATATATCAGAATTACCTTTACAGTATACACTTACCCCCAGGACTGGTTCCTGCACTGGGACCTCTGAAATAAGATACAGTGCAACAATCACAGTACAGTACTTTAACATAGACAAATACCCTCAGGCAGTATAACTTTGCTGAAACAAGCAGATCTGATTTATTTAGGGGATATAACAAGGACAGGGGGGAAATCAGGTTAATTAGCTTATCACTCTACCATCTACTCCATGGCTCTGTGCACAGACCTATCCCTATCAGTTACTGTCCCTGGGTATCCAAGCCCTAGTGGCTAGTCCAAACCGTGGCAGTTGGTAGGGGCCTTTCACACAGAGAAAAGGAGAATTAAACAGTCAGCAGTACAGTAATTCCATTTGGATTTAATGTGGCAATTCAACAGGGAGCTAACTCTGAATTAGTACTCACGACCTCCAAATAAGATAGGGTCCTTCAATGTCAGCAGGGCTACTCTGAGCTCCAAGAGACTCTCACACATTTATATGGTAAACAGTCACAGGCAAAAGTCACTTAATGGCAGCAGGATTCACTTGAGGTACACAAACCTCTTCACACATTTATATGGTAAAAGAAAGCATTATACCAGGCAGGCTGCATCTGTATCCCGATCGCAATTACTGCACAATACCCGGAGAACACACAGCAGATTCAGTTCCTGGACAGACCGAGTGCAACTTTTCAGCACCCTCCAGTCTTCTACAGGGTGAGCCTGTTTCTACCTTCAGATATCCTTGATTCTCTTCACAGGACGGATTCAGTCCTAATAAGCTGCAGACTGGAACTCTGGACCTTACACATGTTTTTGATTAAAACTGTGCACTGAAGGAGCACAGGTTCCTTTCCCTTCACTGCCAAAGCTCAACTGAAACTCCCAACAGACAAAACCGGCACTTCCTTTGAGTTCCTCCCAGTTCTTGACTGGATTGGCTGTCACTCACAACAGACTGCTGCTGTTGGTCCAAAAGGCCAAGTCTAAATTACATCTCCTAGAGTCACTGCCCATACAATCCTCTTGTGGCTGGCCAGATTACGAGTCCAAGTTCTGATTCGTCCAAGGCACCATTTTAGAGCTAGCTTACCCACACTGATTGGTCCAGTTCAGCAGTTCAAACCAGAATGGGGGAACTAGGCAGACACAGTTCTGACTGCAAAGAAAGCAGGTTAGACAAACTGTAATTTTATTATTACTGTAAATGATTTTGCAACAGTTACATCTTTCAGATAGGTTCCCTTTGCACCCTAGTGACTGCAAAATGAGTGAATTGGCAGCAGCTTGAGTGGTACTCAAACAGAGAAGCACACAGTCCCCATACAACTAATTATGTCTGCAAGCAGACAGCTCTTAAAGAGACAGTACCAGAGGTTCTAAAAACACTCACTGATAAATGGCTTAAACGCCAAACACCATTCAGGCTTGAGCATTCAAACAAGCTCCTGGAAGTCTTTGGGAACCCCCATTTGCAGGGGGTTACACCTTCCTGGTTTGGGAAAGCTTGACGCTCGATACAAGGAGCAATTCATAAGTTTCAAACTGCAACCATATACATTTGCATTAGGCTCACACATGTAATCATCAGTCAATATATCATTTTACCAAGAACACATTTCTGAAACATTGCAGTATGTCACTTTTACACAGTATTACACACACATTGTACCATAACTCAAGTTATTACCTCTGTACCTGAAACCTGAAGAGAGGGGCCCTTCCTATCAGTTACCTTGGGGCTGGACGGGCAAGGGCACCATACTTAGAGGGCAACACAAGTAACTTGGAGTTAGCACTGACGCCAGTTTGGCAATGAGCTCGGGACATACACTCCTTTTATGGACAACATTGAGAGGCAACCCACAGGCCTCCCAAGGAATCATAACTGAGGTGCACCACAGGCTTTACAGCTCGACCAGTCTCTTCTAGGGGAACTGTTACAGTCTCTGCACTCTGAGCCTCATTTTCAGCATTGTCCTCACTTGTCAGGGGAGTTTCCATGGGGTAGAGAGGCTAGAACTTGGGGCACTTTCTGCTCCAGGAGTTGCAGTTTCTGAGTCCACAACATTTGGCTCGCATGGAGAGCTTTGGATACTGGCAGTGGACTGTCAGGGCACTTAAAATATTTTTCTTGTTCTTGTGTATCACCAGTCTGCCCTCAATCTATCATTTTCCTCCCTGAAAGCTCCAAACAGTTCAACCATGCACAATGATTCCATTTCATCTGATCTGATGCTTTGCACTTCACTTTCTGGGAGCATTGGCTCCAGGGACGAAGCTGGGGCTTGGACAGTCCAGAAGGCCCAGCTTCATCTCCAGTATTGACTAGGGATTGCCCCAAACAACTGACTCAGTTCGTAAGAAGGATAGTATTCAAAGTCACTCTCACTTTCTTCCGATATGGACTGACAGTCATGCTCAACTGGGACTTGTGGAGGGACACTTAACTTTGCTTCTGTAGGTGCAGACTTTCTTGATCTTTTCTTAGCAGCAGCTCTAGTCACTGGTCCAGAGGGGCATCTTCTAGGGCTCAGACTCACTAAGATTTGTCCAATGGGAGTAAATGATTTCTATGCATTGTTTTTACATCTTTTGAATTATTCTCAGGCCTTACTTTGTACACTGGGCAGATCATCTAGTTTGCCCACTACAATGTGAGGAGATGGTGCTATCTGTCAGCAATCTTGTGCTTGCCATGCAGTCCCAGATTTCTTAGCAATACCCGATCTCCCTCCTGGAGTTCCTGTGTTTCACCTTTATCATACCTTTCTTTGTTGGCCAGATTTCTTTTGGCAGCCATGGTTTGAGCCAGTTGGTACGCATGAGTTAGCTGGGCCTTTAACTTTGCACATACTGTAAATAGTTGTCAGCTTGAACCCCATCAGGAGAGACCCCAAAACACACATCTACTGGTAGTCGAGCTTCTCTTCCAAAACATCAGGCGGTAGGGGAGAACCCAGTGGCATCACTTTGGTGCAGTTATAAGCATGTACCAGGGTGCTAATTTGTTGGCTCCATCTAGGCTTCGTCCTTTGGGTGCAGGGTGCCTAGTATATCTAGCAAAGTGCGGTTGAAACGTCACAGGGCTGTGGGTCCCCTGGGGTGGTAAGGAGTGGTTCTGGACTTTCGGACTCCCCCACAGAGAAAGCATCTCTTTGATCAGACGACTCAAAGTCTCTCCTTGATCAGAATGGATTCTTTGTGGAGCCCCATAGTGAACAAAAAAGTTTTCTACAAGTACTTTGGCTACAGTGGATGCTTTCTGGTCTTTGGTGGGGAAAGCTTGGGCATATCTCGTGAAATGGTCAGTGACCACCAGCACATTACTGATATTTCTTTGATCTGACTCCAAACTTAGAAAATCAATCAGACCAGCTCCATGGGTGCACTGGTGGTTATGTTAAAAGGGGGCAGCCCTCTGGGGCAAAGCTTTCCTCTGTAAGCAGCGCATTACAAGTTTGAATGTGTTGCTCCACATCAGCCCCCATCTTAGGCCAATAGAATCTGGATCTCACCAAGTCAAGTGTTCTGTCTATACCAAGGTGCCCCATGTGGTTGTGCAAGGACCTCACACTGAGTCTCGAAAGGCAGTGGGCAGCACTAGTTGTTGTTTGTCTACTTGTCCCTCTCTGTCTACTGTTTCTCTGTATAACAGTTTATTGACTGTTTCAATTTAGACCTTCTTTGTATAACAGTGCAGTTCTCAAATCAGTGGAGCGTAATTTGGACACATCTTTTCCTGCATAGAGGGTTTCTAAAGCTGCTTTGATCATGGGATCATGGGATTGAGCTCGCGTAATACTGTCATTGTCCAGCTGAGGCAGTGCACCAATGTCTATTGCAGAAAAGTGGCACAAGCAGCAGGTATGTAACTTCAGAGGGTCCCAAGCAATTCACTCATGCAGTCCATGCAGGTCTGGTGGGACATTTGTTGCTCCTGTCAAACTTCCGGCAGAGTGCCCGAATGTCAGGTTCTGCCAATCGGACCCAATCATTCTGGGGAACAGGCCTCCTGAGAGAGCATCAGCATCTATGTGGTTCAGACCTGCTCGGTATTCGAGACATAGTCGTATGTAGATACGCAGAAAGCCACCTATGGCCAGTGGCATCCAACTTAGCTGAGGTCTGCACATAGGTTAAAGGATTATTGTCAGTTTTACTAGTATTTTAGCCCATACAAGTACTCATGGAATTGGTCAACAATAGCCCACTTCAAAGCTAGAAACCTAACTTATGTACAGGATAGTTCTTTTCTGGATGGGGTCAGACTTCTACTGGCAAAGGCCACTGGTCTCAGGCCATTCTCGTGTCTTGGTACAACACGCCCCCAACCCTGCAAGCTAGCATCAGTGTGTGGATAAGGTTTTCTTGGATTGGCATAGCCAGCACTGGAGCATGGGTAAGTTGATAAATGATCTCATGAAAAGCAGTCTCATTAATCAGAGTCCAGCGGGCCCCAAATATCACTCGGATGAAAATACACTCTTTCAGTCTTGAGGACGCTGACTTTTGGTATTTTTTGGGTTGGGGATACCCTTGAGTAAGGTTAAGCAAAGGGCGGATCACTCTTGAATAGTCCTTGATGAAACGCCGATAATAACCACAGAATCCCAGGAATCTTTGCAGTTCTTTAGATTTTGGGCTGTGGCCAGGTGGTCAAGGCCTCAACTTTACTTGGCCTGGTCTCTATTCCTCAGTGGATACTATGTGTCCCACATACTTACTGATGTTTGAAAGAATTGACACTTATCAATGGACAGTTTAAGGCCAAAGTCCTCCAGTCGGTCCAATACCTTAAATAATCTGCTCTCATGTTCCTCCAGTGAGCTTCCAAAACACAATAACATCATCTAGGTATACCAGGCACTCTAGTAAGTTCATGTCCCCACTGCAAGCTCCATCAATCGTTGAAAAGTGGCTGGGGCACCTGAAATCCCTTGAGGCATCCTCATGAATTACAGAAGCTAGCGGACAGATAAAGGCTGTCTTTTTCACGGTCCTCTGGGGCCATCGGGATCTGGTAGTACCCACTCGGAGATCCACAGCAAGAACCACTTGCTCCTGCTTAGGCAGTCCAAAGCATCCTGAATGCGGGCATTGTGTACTGATCAGGATAGTCCCCGTTTAAGCAGCGATAATCCACACACATCCTTACTGTTCCATTCAGCTGGCAGCGGGAGTCGCCAAATCAAACAAGTCAGGCGTGCTACTCTGTCATTCTTCCTTGAACTCTGCTGCTGGTAGCACTGCAGTGTCTGCACAATGCACATTAGCCAGGATGCAACCTCTATTTACTCAATGTCTCTTTTCAGACACATTATGAACTTGGACCATTACCCTTCTGGCATAAGCATGGGCTCTAGCGGGCAAAATACTAGGCTTGACCAGCAGTCCTCTGGCAATTTTCCATCGCCTGGTGCATCCAACATTAATATTTTATTCTTAACATTCTTTCTGATACGGACCTCTCCTGTAAGGTACACTGGGCATTTGCGCCAGGATCAGAGACCAGGATCCTTCTTCCATACAATTCCGACCAGTTCCTCTGGTTCTATTTTTTCAGCATCTCTGTGCCTCATAGGCCTTCTTAATTAAAGCCGGAACTCTAAAGCTCTACTAGTCTTTGACCCTGTTTTCATAACACAACTGTGCCAGCCTTCCTAACATATGAGCATTTGTTCAATCAACAAAGGACACCATCACACAGTCCAGTGGGGGACACTAAGGCTAGGGTCTCTACTTGTTCGCCACTCCAGCCACGGAGGTGGGGAAAGACAGCCAAATTCGATATACCCGGAATAGGGTAGGCCTTCTCACTTAACCCCATACATGCAGTCCTTCTAATGGTTGTAAGGGCACGCCTGACAAATGCTTCTGATACCAATCTTGGAACATAATTGTCACTTGGGAGCCACTGTCTAATACAGCTCTTGTAGACACTCCATTCACCTTTACAGTGGTTTCCATGGAGGGACCCACTATTCTGGACCAGTCTGGAGAGGCGGTAGTGGGGGCTGGGCAACTGACCTTGCTACAAAAGGACGTGGAATTATCATTTTGGTGCCCCACTGGATCATTTCATGCACCTCTTAACCACTGATTTGTTCTCCAAGCTCTCCTTGTAGCCTATATGCAACTTTGTCAGTGTCTTTTGGGACCGCATTCTTTTCATGTGCCCATCCTTCCCACAATTATAGCAAAACATACTTTCTGGAGTTTGAGCTGGCCGAGGCACCACACTGGGAGCCAGGGCGGGGTATTACTAACTGGAAACCTTGGTGCCATCTCTGTTCATGTGCGTGATAAGCATTTGGAGATCTCGCCAGTTTCTCCACTTCCATGGTCAAGGAATTGAGTCTGGAGCTGTTATCAGCAGGAGATACATGGGTGGGTACCCCACCCCCATAGCAGATGCAGTCGGATATAGGTCAGGGCCTGCACTTGCAGGCGTGGCCTTCATAAAGGGACTGTTTTGAATTCCGGATCTCTCAACAGTTTCGCCCCATTGTGGCATATCTTTTTCCTTGCCAGAGCACTCATTTACTGCCAACCTCTGCCCTGAACTTCACTTGATGGGTCACCCTCAGTCACTCGGGTCGTAGCCGCAGCTATTGGTGCAGGTCCCTCCCGAGGTCATCTTTTCTCAACTCCTCGAATTTCTCTCATTAACTCATCATAGGAGGGTGGGGATTCCAGTCGATCTGCCAGGCGTAACTGAAGCAACAGCAGTTCTGAGAAGGGGGCAGACTTAAGGATCCTGTCCAGCCTGGTTCGGTCCAGTTCAATCGCTGACAAATTACCTTTTCTGAGGCATTCTTGCAACAATTTTTCCAGCCGAGATACATACACAGACAACAACTCCCCTTGGTACTGTTGTGCATCTCTTACTCTCCACCATAGGTCCTCATCAGAATCTGGGCTCCTATACATTCTCCAGGGCCTCAAGATAGGCCTGTGCAGTCACTTCAGGGTTACTGGCCTGCTTAGCATGAATGGTAGCCAGGGCAGGACCTCGGAGGCCTCACTAACCCTTCGCGCTTCCCGAGCATTGCCATTCTAGCACTTGGGGGCAACATAGTCTATCCAGGTCTCCCAGTCATCCTCCCTTGGGGGTGGGGAGGGTGCCAGAGAAGATCTTCAACCTTCGGTAAGAGTCGTGACTAATGGCAGGTGCAGAAATTGAGTCTGCATTGGTTCAGCCACCATTACGGCACTGGAGTGGGAGAAGGTGTTGGAGGAACACCCAGGTGGCAAGAATAGTTTCTTCAAGTCCTCCACATTTTCCCTTCCCCAGCAACCATTTAGCAAATTTCTCCTCAAAGTTTCAGATAGTGGTGGGGGCTCATTCTCCCGGTCTTTACTGTCCTTAGTTATCACTCCAAGCAGTGAGGGCTCCTCTGGGTAATGGTCTGTGGCACTTTGGAGCTATCTATGGGATCCTTAAACTCTACTAGGGCCAGGAAAGTGTGGGTGAGCAGATTAGCATGCCGACCCACCACCACAGGGTTTTGTAAACCTTCCACCTTGGAAAGTACTCCTGCACAGTGTCCGTATTGATACCCAGGGGATGTCCAGGATAAGCATAGCATTTTGGGGTCGATCTCCTCCCCAGTACACCACTCCACCAGCCGGTGCACAGCCACTTCTGTCGGGTACCATTTTTTCTTAACAGTGGTTCCAGAATATGGCCACCAGAGGACACACAATCCCAGCGTGAGCCTCCAAGATGTAACCCCAGATGGCGCTATCCCAGGGGCTACTACCCCTGCCTGATTTGCCACTAACAGGTTGAGGGGCCTGATCCAATGGCGGTGCCTCCACCCAGAGGTCAGGGTTTACAATAGTTAAACTAACTTGGTCACAGCCTCTGGGACACTGCAACCCCTTTCTTCCCACTAGTGGCCCACACAATATATCAGAATTACTTCACAGTATACACTTACCCCAGGACTGGTTCCGCACTGGGACCTCCTGTGAAATAAGATACAGTGCAACAATCACAGTACAGTACTTTAACATAGACAAATACCTCAGGCAGTATAACTTTGCTGAAACAAGCAGATCTGATTTATTTAGGGGATATAACAAGGACAGGGAAATCAGGTTAATTAGCTTATCACTCTACTCATCTACTTATGGCTCTGTGCACAGGCCTATCCCTATCAGTTACTGTCCCTGGGTACCCAAGCCCCAGTGGCTAGTCCAAACCGTGGCAGCTGGTAGGGCCCTTTCACACAGAGAAAAGGAGAATTAAACAGTCAGCAGTACAGTAATTCCATTTGGATTTAATGTGGCAATTCAACAGGAGCGACCCTGAATTAGTACTCACGACCTCCAAATAAGATAGGGTCCTTCAATGTCAGCAGGGCTACTCTGAGCTCCAAGAGACTCCTCACACATTTATATGGTAAACAGTCACAGGCAAAAGTCACTTAATGGCAGCAGGATTCACTTGAGGTACACAAACCTCTTCACACATTTATATGGTAAAAGAAAGCACTATACCAGGCAGGCTGCATCTGTATCCCGATCGCATTTACTGCACAATACCCGGGAGAACACACAGCAGATTCAGTTCCTGACAGACCGAGTGCAATTTTCAGCAATTCCTCCAGTCTTCTACAGGGTGAGCCTGGTTTCTACTCTTCAGATATCCTTTGATTCTCTTCACAGGATGGATTCAGTCCTAACAAGCTACAGACCGAACTCTGGACCTCACACATGTTTTTGACTAAAACTGTGCACTGAAGGAGCACAGGGTTCCTTTCCCCTTCACTGCCAAAGCTCAACTGAAACTCCCAACAGACAAAACCGGCACTTCCTTTGAGTTCCTCCCAGTTCTTGACTGGATTGGCTGTCACCACAATAGACTGCTGCTGTTGGTCCAAAAGGCGCCAAGTCTAAACTACATCTCCCAGAGTCACTGCCCATACAATCCTCTTGTGGCTGGCTCAGATTATGAGTCCAAGTTCTGATTCGTCCAAGGCACCATTTTAGAGCTAGCTTACCCCACACTGATTGGTCCAGTTCAGCAGTTCAAAACCAGAATGGGGAACTAGGCAGACACAGTTCTGACTGCAAAGAAAGCAGGTTAGACAAACTGTAATTTCATTACTACTGTAAATGATTTCTGGCAAACAGTTACATCTTTCAGATAGGTTCCCTTTGCACCTAGTGACTGCAAAATGGAGTGAATTGGCAGCAGCTTGAGTGGTACTCAAACAGAGAAGCACACAGTCCCCCATACAAACTAATTATGTCTGCAAGCAGACAGCTCTTAAAGAGACAGTACCAGAGGTTCTAAAAACACTCACTGATAAATGGCTTAAACGCCAAACACCATTCAGGCTTGGAGCATTCAAACAAGCTCCTGGAAGTCTTTTGGGAACCCCCATTTGCAGGGGGGTTACACTGACATATTGAACAGGTATTTCTGCTCAGTCTTTACTGAGGAAGAGGGGGGTAATGGGTCTGAAGGGAGTACAAGGGGTGAGAATGGTGCAGAAATGGACACAAGTCCCTTTACACGAGAAGTGGGTCCTGAAGGAACTGGAAGTAATAAGAGTTGACAAAGCAATGGGGCCAGATGGGGTGCACCCCAGGGTCCTTAAAGAACTAAGAGAGGTGGTGGCTGAACCTCTAGCTATCCTGTTTAGCCAATCACTGGAAACAGGGGAGGTACCCAAAGACTGGAGGACAGCAGATGTAGTCCCCTTATACAAAAGTGGGAACAAAGAGGAAGCAGGGAACTACAGACCAGTCAGCCTCACCTCGGTAGTGGAAAGATCATGGAAGCACTACTGAAGGAGAGATTGGTGGAACATCTGGTTGTCAATGGACTACAGGACCCAAGGCAGCATGGTTTCACCAGGGGAGGTCATGTCAGACCAACCTCATTGAATTTTTGACTGGGTGACTAGGAGGTGGATCAGGGAGGGCAGTGGACATGGCCTATCTGGACTTCAGCAAGGCCTTGACACTGTGCCACATAGAAGACTATTACATAAACTGGGGAATATGGGTGTGGCAGGACAGTAGTGTGGTGAGTAGGTAACTGGCTGGGTGGCAGGACCCAGAGGGTGGTGGTAAATGGCTGTCACTCCACAGAGGGAAGAGTGACCAGTGGGGTACCACAGGGATCAGTGCTGGACCGTCCTATTCAACATCTTCATCAGTGACATTGCACAGGATCTAGAAGGCAGAATTTCACTGTTCGCTGATGACACAAAGCTCTGTAACAGAGTAACACACCAGAGGGTGTAGACAGAATGAGAAGGACCTGCAGAAACTTGAAGAATGGTCAAGGGTTTGGCAGTTGAAATTCAATGCAAAGAAGTGCAAGATAATGCATATGGGGCACAAAAACCCTGGCACAATATATCAGTTGGGGTGAGGATATAGCATGCACCAAGCAGGAAAGGGATCTTGTGGTTGTCATCTCTGATGACCTCAAAGTAGGGAAACAGTGACAAGGCATCAGGTAAAGCAAATAGGATGCTGGGATGTATAGGCAGGGCATCACCAGCAGGAAAGGAGGTCATAATTCCACTATACAAGACACTAGTGAGGCCCCACCTGGAGTACAGTGTACAGTTCCTGGAGACCATACCTATGTAAGGACATGACAGGGTAGAGAAGGTTCAGAGGAGGGCAACAAAGATGGTGCATGGATTGCATCACAAGTCCTATGAAGACAGGTTGAAAGAACTGAACATGTACTCCTGGAGGAGAGGAGGGAGAGAGGGATATGATAGAGACATACAAGTATCTTACGGAGAAACAGGGTGCAGGAAAACACTATTTTAAGTGAAAAAGGTGTTCCAGGACTAGAGGGCATGGGATGAAGTTGGAGGAGGACGATTCAGAGGAAACATGAGAAAGAATTTCTTCACAGAACGGGTGGTGGACAAGTGGAACACCCTGCCAGAGGAAGTGGTGGGGGCTGAAACAATCACGGATTTAAGAATGCATGGGATAGACATAAAGGAATTCTAGAGGTCAGGGGTACGGGGAAACGGACTTCTAGGAAAACAAACTGAACTTACAAGCTCAAATGGGCAGACTGGGTGGGCCATAGGCCCTTATCTGCCGACACTGTCTATGTATCTATGTATCTATGTTGTTTTGTTTACAATCCTGGAGCTGTTCTTACTGCATACTTCCTGAGCATTACAAACACACTCAGACAGTGCAGTCACTCATGAGACAGTAGCCACCTAAACTCCCACTGCACTCCAGGTCGCACCGGAAGATGAGCAACTTGTTGTTCAGTGTGCCTTCCTGGTGAAATATTTCGATAAATAAATAACAAATCATGAGGTGCTAGACTGTGTTGTGGTTATTCCCAGGTCCAGGAAAGATGCAGATGGAGCTGATCAAGGAATGTAAACAAACCTGTGTTTCTGTGGTAACACCAACCAATCAATCAATCAATCAATCAAACTTTATTTAACCAGGCAGTTACATCATTGAGCAGGCTCATTTTCAAGATGGTCCTGGACACATCGGACGTATTCAATAACAAGATGTAACAGTTTGTGCATGACAGATAGTAAGACCATGCAATAACAAGTCAAAAGCAGCTTTACTTAGCTTAGGTGGTGAATACATACATAGTCAAATTTCACAATCTATAAACTGACCTCATGCAGGGAGAGGGAGGGGAGACACAGAGAAGGTTTGAGGGGAGTAGCAAACAAGAGAGATAAGGAGGGGGTATCACTAAAAGGGAGGTGGCCCCCAAGGGAGTTATCTAAGTGCTGGGGTGGAACAGGCCAAGGGGGAGTATATTGACCCTAAAGGGATCTGGCCAATAGGGGAAATAGAAGGGCCTGGTCCATCCGGGCTGTGGAGTTGGTTGATTAGGTGGGAATCTGTTTACCTCAAACAGTCACACACCATATGCTAGCATCGGTTTAGCAGCTGCCTGAACATGTAAAAGCTGGGCAGGATGGAGAGTTTAAGTGCTTTTTCTATGTTGTTCCAGAGTGTTGGTAGGAATGAGCTAATGGCAATGGAGCCAAGACGTGTCCTGGTCCTAGGTATTTTAAAGTTGATGAAACGGGAGTTCCTTATACCGTAGGTAGACACTGAGCGCTCGAATAGTTTGCCGATATAGGGAGGCAGATTGTTGGACAGGGCCCGGAAGAACCACAAGAGTGCATTTTTTTGTCTCCTCAGGGAGAGGGAAGGCCAGTCTAATGCTTGGTACAGTAAGCAATGATGAGTCTGTATGGGTAGACCAAGCACAAATCTCAGTGCGTGGTGATAAAGAGTGTCCTGTTTTTGGAGCTCACGCTGAGGGCAGTGACTATAAAGAAAGTCGCCATAGTCGAGCAGGGGAAGGAAGGTTGTTTGAACCAACCTCTTTCTAGCTTCCAGGGTAAGTAAGTGTCTAATATGGTAGAAAATGCCAAGACACTGCCTTCGTTTTTTAGATGACTCATTTAGGTGCACAGTGAAGTTCAGTTTGTTGTCCAGCCATACTCCCAGGTATCTGAATTTATCCACTATTTCTAGAGATTCACCAAGGAGGGTAGTAATCTGAGTGGTATTGGGGCCTTCGTATTGAGGTTGGAGAATGGGGAGATAACCATGGCTTTTGTTTTTTTGGCATTTAGTAGAAGCTTCAGCAGCAGGTTGTGTTGGAGTGTGATAAAGTCATGTTGTAGTTCCTTGTGGGTAAGATCAAGAGAGGGGTTGGTTGGATAGATAACAGTGTTGTCCGTGAAGAGGTGAATGGTCCCTGCTAGAAGGCCAGAGTCGATATGGTTGATATAAAGGGCAAAGAGGATCGGTCCTAGGATCAAACCTTGTGGGATGCCACGTGGCAGCATTTTTAGTGTAGAGAGCTCATCTTGGCTTTTGATTTGCTGACTTCTATTTGTAAGGTAACAGCGGAACCACTGTACTGCAGTGGGGGTTATAGCAATGCTTCCCAAAATGTGAAGTAGTATGGCGTGATCGACAGTGTCAAATGCTTTACTAAGGTCGAGGAAGAGGGCGTAGATGTGTTGTTTATTGTCCAGGGCATGCAACCAGTCGTTAGAGACTTTGGCTAGAGCTGACACTGTGCTATGTTTGGGCCTGAACCCTGATTGAACAGGGTTGAGGATGTCTTCACTATCCAAGTACTCCCTTAATTGAGCGTTGACAATTTTTTCGAGTAGCTTGGATAAAACGGGAAGCAAAGAAATGAGCCTGTAGCTGTCAAGTCTGTAGGGTCTCCTGATTTAAACAAGGGAATAATATGCACAATTTTCCAACTATATGGCAATTCCCCTTGGATTAGTGAGCAATTAAAAAGGTGGGCAATTGGTGCTGTCAGATAGAAATAACCTGCTTTTAGAAAAAAGGGTTCTAATAAATCAGCACCCACACTCTTCTTAATATCCAATGAGAGAAGGAGGTCCTCCACCTGTTTGTAGGATACTGGGTAGAACTTGAATGGAGGGCTGTCAGACCCAGGGGCAGAGATTGGGCTAGGTATTGCTCTGTCATAGGAAATGGTGCTTATTTTACTAGCAGGCGATTTGTCAAAGGAGAGGCCTGCAGTTGTGAAGTGGCTATTAAGCTGTTCAATGATCTCAGCCCTGGCTGTTTATGTAATGTTATTAGCCACAAGTTTGGCCATAAGGGGAGTGGCAGGAGAGTGACCGTCAATCTCTCTTAAAATCTGCCAGAATTTGGCTGAACAGTTTTTGTTTTCTTTAACGGTGGACTGGAAAAAGCATGCTTTTTCCAACCTTACCATTTTGGTGCAGGCATTCCTGGCTACTCGGAAGGACAGCCAGTCTGTGTCGGACTGCGACTTCGTAGCCTTTTTCCATAGGAAATCTCTGTGCTGCCGGGCCCTCTTCAGTGCTGGGCTGAACCAGTCAGGAGCATGTTTCCTTAACTTCATTTTCCTTAAAGGTGCATGCTTGTTGATGACCTTAAGTAGTAACTCCTGGAGGATGCGGAAGGCTTCTGAAACAGTAGGTGCGAGGTAGAAATCCTGCCAGTGAATGTTCCCAAGGTCAGCTAGAAAGGCATGGAGCACAACATTTTTCATGCTGCATTTAATCTTGAAGGTGGAAGTGGAAGGAAGGTGAGGGGTGTACCTGACACAGGCGATTGCACAGTGGTCACTCAGTTCATTATGAAAGACCCCAGTATGGGAGATATATTACTGACCAGAATAAGGTCCAGTAAACAGCTTCAGTCAGGTTTTTTTTTTATTTAGCTGAGTAATCTTGGGGGTCATCTGAGTTAGCCCGTGTCCATCACAAAAATCCTTGAGCCTGTTGGCGCAGGCATCGGTCCAGTTTAGGTTAAAGTCCCCCATTAAGATGCATTCCAAATTTGCTTTTTCCAGGAGGGAATGCAGGTGGGTCAATATGCACAGATTGGCTGCAGGTGGCCTGTAACATACAGCTACCAGTAAGGTAACTCCAGGTGACCAGAATAATTTTAAGGGAGAGGCATTCAAATTCTTTGGACAACGATGTACGGTCAATGTCAGTAATTTGGAATTCGTCTTTGATATAAATGGCGACACCACCACCTCCTCCTCTGGTAGGTCTGTCACACCTGTATAGATTATAGCCAGAGATGCAGAGAAAATTATCAGGTACGTTGCTCTTTAGTGTCTCAGTATGGTGGGCAGTCTGTTTTTCACTTTTTTAAAGAGAAAAAGAGTCAGAATCGAACTACCAGCTTCATCAGCAATCTTTACAGAATGTTGGCAATCATAAAGAGTTTTTTAAACTGGTGACACTTTGATACCTAAGGAGGTTGACAGTGTCCCTTTAAACTAGGCCTTTTTGGATGCTACTCTTGCTAAATTGAAATTTGGAAAAAAAAGTTTAGGTTCTGAATAAAGGGTCTGTACTCCTCATCCCAAGCTAGGGTCAGAGTTAATGGGACTCTGTCTGACAACTATCTGATAATATAAACACTAAAAAAGACATGAAACAGGGTTGCACCCTGTCTCCTTCACCGTTAGTCTCAAACCCCCGACAGAGTTAATTAGGCCATCCCCATGTAGTGAGTGAATCAAGGGGGTGAAGAAATCTGTTTTTAGTTATATGCAGATGACACTCTGTTGTATGTAAACAATCCTAAAGAAAATATCCAGGAAGTCTTGCACTTCATTTGGGCATTTGGAAAAGTATCAGGGTTTAAAATAAATTAGGGAAATCTGAGTCTGTGCTCCTCGGTGCACCAGTCACAGAGGAAACGAGGAAAAAGTACAAATTAAAATGGATGCCCAAGGGGTCCAAATATCTGAGAGTTTGGATACCCACAGACCTCATAAAATTGTATTCATCTAATTACCTGAAATTAATTTAAGAAATTCAGAATGACTGCAGAAGGTGGCAGGAACTCCCTCCCTCAATTGATGGCAGGATTGAAATGGTTTGAATGAACACCCTGCCTAAGTTTAATTTTCTCTTTTCAACCCTAGCAATTAGAATTCCAGCTACTTCTTGGAAACCGATCCAGAAAATGTTGATTAAATATGTGTGTGTGTGTGTGTGTGTGTGTGTGTGTGTGTGTGTGTGTGTGTGTGTGTGTGTGTGTGTGTGTGTGTGTGTAGATAAGAGGTTCAGGGTAAAATGTTCAACAATGTTAACCCAAAAGGTGAAGGGTGGCTTAGGTGTCCCTGACATCAAAGCTTACTGCCAGGAAGCACAGTTGCAAACCTTGGTCTACTATATGTAGGTGACTGACCCGCCTAGCTAGGTGGAAATAGAGCAAAAGAGTTGCCTCCGACTTAGGCTGAGGGACATTCCCTTTATGGAATATGATGCAACACTGCCTAACAAAATTAGAAATCCATGGGCTAAGCTGACCATTCAGATATGGGGACAGGCTAACACGAAATGGAAGCTGCAAACATATAGAGCAGACTCACACCATTGTTGACATGCACAAACTTTCAACCTGCATGCGTTGATGCTGGTTTTGGAAGATGGGAAAGATGAGGAATGAAACAACGTGAGCAATTCTTAAAGGAGCCAAGGGTTAAACCATTCGAGCAATTAAAACCCGAATTTAAACTATCATGGCATGACAGATTTAAATAGCTGCAGGTGAGATATTTCCAGAGGTCAGTTCCTTGAAAATCTCAATGCTTCCAGATAACCCATTGGTAGCATTGCTTACTTCACTGGCAGATGCTGGCTTCTGGTGAAAGCTAATATACAATATTTACTCAGGGCAGAGAAAACTAGAGTGCAATCAAGTGGCCCACATTAGGGCAAAGTGGCAAGCGTAGGCAGGGTGCACCATGACGGATGATAAATGGAAAGAAATTTGGTGACAGGCCAGTAAGACTATTGTCTTCCCCTCATAGAGGAAGTTAGGTGGCAGGTTCAATACATCAAGATCCCCACTATCTCAAAAAGCTATGGAGCACATCCCTCTGATCTCTGTTGGAGACTATGTGGAGAAATAGGGTGCCCGAAGGTGAGGGAATTTTTGTGGGCAGGTTGGACAGATAATTGGGCATATAATGGAAACCACTCCTCCCAAAACCTTCAAACATTTGGTGCTAAGCTTATACCAAAAGAGACAGTCAAGGAGAAAGGAAAATACTTATATAACATATTGGTTCCAGCTGCTTGTAAGGCCCTGACACAGATATGGCAAATAAATGTCAGTCCCACAATAGTTAACTGGATTAAAATATGTAAACGTATCCAATGTATGAAGTGGATCATGGCTGCTCTGTGACACTAGCTGGGCAAGTACAGTAGAACACTAGATGGCTTTCTTTTGTGAATTATTTAGCAAAGCTGGACAGGCAGACATCCTGGAGCTACTCATATGTAGCTGACGCCTAAGCATTAGAAAGTGAAATGGAGTGCCCAGTTGACTCCTGGCACCACCTAAGTAGTCCCCACCTATCATTTGCAATGAGCTGGTGTGACTGTCCCACAGTTCAGAACTGATATACAAGTAGCAATGTGTAGCAACAGATTTAAATCCTTGTATAGTTTTTGTGATCTTGTAGAATGAACTTTTTGTGCACAGTTTTATGTTGTTGTTGTTATTGCTGCTATTATATGTATATTTGGACAGTAGGTCTCAGGGCAGATAGGGAACGGCGGACAGACTAGATAGACCTGCAGTCTTCTTTTGCCATCATAGACTCTGTTTCTGTGTTTCTACTTATTCTGTGTTTAGTGTGTTGTTTTGTTCTGTACACACTTTAATTTTGTTCCTACTGTGTCTGTACAATTAGTTTGTTGTGCTGTTTTGAGCACATTCAATAAACTTTGATTTCAAAAAGGAAACGTAAAGCCGGCCCAGTGGCACTGAGGGTTGAGGTGCTGGATGTCACACCTCGCGCCATGCCACGACCCGGGTTAGGGAACGAGCCCAAGTCATTGGGGGTTGACAGGGGAGAGAGAGAGGATCGAGCATCTGGAGGACTGCTCTCCTCTCTTGGGGAGGGGTTCAGGGTCGTCTCAGCTGCCTAGTGCCCCCCGGTGGAGACCAGAGGTGCTACAGGCAAGCCAGACACATGTAAGTGGGGATGGGAGTGCGGCAGACGTCAGCAGGCTAGCCGTGCACGGACATCATGGCCGGTGCGCTTCTTGGGGGTAACCACCAAGCAAAAATTCCCTCTTTAGGATTGTGGAGATGATGGGGGCTCCAGGGGCAGGACACTCATCCCAATGCCGGCCCATCACATTGGTGATCTCATCCCCCCCTCCGAGGACCAAGATAGGCACTCTCTAATCAGAGACAGGCCACTAAGGGAGAGCGGGCCCTGCCCAGGGGGATGATCCATGGCACTATATTCTGCCTGCTCACTAGAGGAGGTCACCGAGTCTAGGGTTCAGGCAGGGAGCAGAAAGTCCTAGCCGAGTGAACACCCCAGAAGGATGCCCGGCTCAGGTAGTCAATGAAATAAAGTCTACCAAAAAAAAAAAAAAGAAACATACATTTATGTCAAGTAATGGCAAATGGAAGTAGTAGTCATATATACAATAGCACACCAAAATAGTTGCCAAAAGATAAAAATAAAAATTTTGACAGGCATTGATATCTAAGCGCACTATATCCTGGTTGCTGGAAGAAGTGCAAAGCTGTTTTTTCCCTATAAAACATGGCGCTGGAATCTTCACATAGTTTTGGAATCTTTTCAGTATAGCAGGGCTCGTGACCATGCCTGGTGAAAAATGAAATTAAGGGGATTAATGGTAAGTGCCACAGTCATGGCTAGGCTCCCTTCAGTGGTGCTGGGATAGGATGTTCTAAAACAAATAAGTAAGGGAGGACCCCATACTTACCTGTACCATAAATCTACTGTGCACAGCATCTATCTCTCTTCCTGTCTGTTTTTTACTTCTTTCTACTGCTGTCAGGATAGACACATGCTGAAGAACCCCTTCTCTACTTTCTCCCTTTCTTTAGATGTTTTCTTTCATTTTGTGTTTGCATGGACACATGCACAAAGCAAACATATTGGTGGTGTTCGAGCAGTGTAAGGGACTGTGGAGTTGTGTGCTGTGTAAGCCAATGTAGAAATGCAGGAGGCTTGCTACTCAAAAATCAATGCTAGGAAGTTGATTATGATGACAGTGTTCAGCTGGCTTATGGACATAAAGTTTATGGAATTTAAAGGATGCAGCCCCACCAATTACACTGGTTTTCTGCCCATTAGTCACCCAACGGACATCATCATCAGGCTTTGAAAATAAACATCGAGCCTTACACTGTGTGTTTGTGTTTACAACTTTTGGTGGTTGCTTATAGTTACAGACAAGAGTCAGGAGAGCGTCTCTTTGAAAGCACTTAACATTGTGGGGAAAAACACTCAGCATGGAGAATATCAGTAGAATCAAATATGTTAACAGTATGTCTGTAATAAACAGAAACACAGAAACAGTTGATCTGAATTAAATGTTGTTTATGTTTCTTTAAAGAGCCCCTGCTACTGATACCAGTTGGGTAACTCTGAATCATTTGAGATTTGGACACAATTCAGTTCATAGTTCATATAGTTTTGCACTTATTTTTTTTTTTATGGACTTTATCCTCCTGACCCTCCCAGTCAGCCCCTTCTGCTGTCAACCCCCAGCCCTGTCACCCCACCTCCAGGACCTACCCCATCTAATTCTTGCCTTGTTGTGTGAGTGGGTGCCATGGATGGTGATGGTAGGGTGCCTGCAGATTCACAATGTCATCCTGTCCATGAGGGTTCTTCTTTTCCACCTGTTACTCCCCTTGAGTCAGAGCCGAAGGTGGGCAATGGCACACAGGTAGACAAAGTAGACGGTGCATGCTCTTGACTCAGAGCTGACGGTGGGCAATGGCACACAGGTAGACAAAGTAGACGGTGCATGCTCTTGACTCAGAGCTGATGGTGGGCAATGGCACACAGGTAGACAAAGTAGACAGTGCATGCTCTTGACTCAGAGCTGACGGCAGGCAATGGCATGCAGGTAGACAAAGAAGACAGTGCATGCTCTCAACTCAGAGTCAACAGTGGGCAATGGCACACAGATAGACAAAGAAGACAGTACTGCAATGACTCAATGCCTGCCTAGGCTGTCAATTTTGGTTACCGCTGCTGTGCCACCTGGCTTCTGCTAGGTGCTGTCAAGTAGTGGGACACATTGTCCCTCCACGTCAAAGGAGAAGAGCCACCAATGGATGCTCAATCTTCCTTTTCCCCTGCCAACCCTGGAGCAACCTTAGTCCATTCCCAAACCCAGGTCACTGGTGTGGCAGGAGTTGAGGTGTCCAGTATCTCAACCCTCCATGACACCAAGCCAGCTACAAGTTTACTGTAGCTCCGATTTCTTTAGACACCGTTTTATGTGGCCCTGAGGGGGACTGAACCAGCAGCCCATTGTTTTATAGCTCTGTGTTTTTACCCTCTGTACTATTCAACCCAAACTATATTTTTGCAGTTCTTTCCCCTTTTTCTTTATTACTGAGGACAGTGACATAAAACAAAATTCTGTCTATTGGATTTTATTTGCCTTGGCTGCTTGTCTACAAATGGCATCATAATGCCTTGTTTAGGACATCATAATTATCTCTACAGCAAGAGAGTGAGATGTCAAAAACAGAACTGTGACTGCAGAAGCAGATAGAGCAAACAAGGGTAGAGATCCTGTTTCCATGCAAATGTCCATAGGAATAAAGAAATGAGTGACAGTTATAGAAAAAGTGTACATTAAATTGTGCCTAAATGTTATATTTAGAAAAGTTCTTCCCAAAACATCAGGGGCTCTTTAAAGCTCTATTATGCTGCAAGCAAACATTCAGCATTGACAAATTATTGTTTATAGTGGCATGGTAAACTGTTAAGCTGCAATAAAATAGAGCAGAAAACTGTGGAGGAGTGTCTCATAGAAATATTTAAAAGTGGAGTTAGATAACTTGTGTAGTTAATAAAGTAATTTTATCAAGGGGTCTAAATTTCTAGAAATCCGAAAGACTAAGCAGCAACAAAGGGGAGGACCCCCCATTCCATTCTTTGGGAGGGAGAGGGAACTCACCTGATTGAGGAACTGAACAATCCTCTAGATGGCCACCTTTTAGCAAGAAATGATACACTCCCCTGACTTTTAGTAAACAAGGTGCTACAGTTCCCAGATGATGGGTGACCAGATAGATAAGGCAAGGTGGATGAAGCAACAAGGAGGGAGGATCTGAAGTGAAGAAACTCTCCATGGGTGATTCTTCACCCACCCATCTAACTATTGTAGTTCAATGGAAGGATGCAAGATGGCTGAAAGTTTGGTCAGCTGAAAGGCAGCACTCCAGCCAGGAGCAAAACAAGCATTTGTCAATGCCGAATGTTTGCTTGCTGGCATTGGCATTGGTAGTGTAGGAGTTACAGAGCTGCATAATAGGAATGGCAGTGAAGTATTGAACTGAAGCCAACCCCATCACCACCCTGCAGATAGTGACAGGCATTGGGGTGTGCCTTTGGGTCATCAGGCATAACGGCCACGCCATTTCACCACACCCTACCGTGCAGACACCGACAAGTGTCACAGTGTGCCTTGAGGTCTTTGGCCCTTATGCGCACCCCATTCCATCAGGGAATATTGTGAGATGGGTGCGGTATAAGAGAATGGGGTGAACTTTGGGGCCGAAGAGTCCAAGGCACACATCGATGCATCTCAGTGGCTGCAGGGTATGGGTGGGGGTGGAACGGTATGAGCATTGCAGGTGACAATTCCAAGTCACAGCCCTGATGCCTGTCATTCTCTACAGGGTGGGGGTCTCATGGTCAGAAACCCTAACGCCTCAGGCATTCGCTGGTATTTTCACTCCAAATTTTCATAATGGATTTTTTGTGACCCCCACCTCATGAACAGTGGCAATATCAGTTTGTTAGCGGAAAGCTGACTTTGCACAGCGACTACGGCATTTGTCACCACAGGTGCAAAAACACATTCTGAACAGGATGTGAAAAATGACAGCTGTACTGTTCATGGGGAGGTGTAAAAAATGGCAATGTTGAAAATCTGCAGTGAAAATATTAAAAAAACTGGTGAAGTCACGAGCATGCATAGAAACTGTGCAACATGCACCCATAATGTAATTAGTTAGGGAATTGTTTACAGCAGATTGTCAACACAGGCATTTTGGGACCTCCGGTCATGAACAGTGTCACTGTGATTTTCTTTATCTGTCCCGAACAATGATTTCCCACAGTGACCATGCATTTCTGTGCTGAAAGTGTGAAAACACATTTCGGCCATGTTGTGAAAAATGACAGCTGTACTGCTCATAAGGAAGTGTGAAAAAATGCCACTGATGAAAATCTGGACTGAAAATATTACAAATTCATGAACTTACGAGGGTGTGTGGAAACTGTGCAATGCTCACTCATATAACACAGTCATTTTTAGGAATTTTTTCACCAAATTTTCAAAATAGCCATTTTAAGACCTCTGCTTATGAACAGTGTCACTGTGATTTTCTTAATGTGTCCCATACATTGATTTTGCACACTGACTGCGCCATTGTGCGCTACATGGGCGGAAACATGTTTTGGATGAGATGTGAAAAATGATAGCTGTACTTCTCATAAGGAGGTGTGGTAAAATGGCAATGTTGAAAATCTGGAGTGAAAATATTGAAAATGTGGAACTTATGAGTGTGCGTAGGATCAGTGCAACAAACGCTCATGAAACGGTAATTTTTTGGAATTTTTTCACCAAATTTTTAACATAGCCATTTTAACACCTCTGCTCATGAACAGTGTCACTGTGATTTTCTTAATGTGTCCCAAACATTGATTTCTCAAACCAACTGCGCCATTGTGCGCTACATGCACGGAAACACATTTTGGGTGAGATGTGAAAAATGACAGCTGTACTGCTCATAAGGAAGTGTAGTCAAATGGCAATGTTGAAAATCTTAGTGAGAAAATATTATTGAAAATTCATGAAACCTGTGTAGTAGGAACAATGTATGCTAAAGTAGAAACAGTCATTTTTAGGAATGTTTTAACTAAATTTTCAACATAGGCTTTTTGAGAGCCCACCTTATGAACACTGGCACTGTCTATTTTTACTCAGTCCTGAAAGGTGATTTCACGCAGTGACCACGAAATCACCCTTCAGGCCTGATTAACGCCATGACAGTGACTGAATTCATGAGGAGGGGTCCCAAAAACCCCATGTTGAAAATGTGGCGCCAAAATTCCAAAAAATGCCTGAGATATGCAACAAAGTTGAAAAAACCCTGTTCATTACATTATACAGCTTACCGGCATTTCCTCAGTTCACGGTCGGCTTTGAAGAGTGCAGACGTGTTCCCAGTCCACAGAACATCATTGCGCTGAGCTCCAGAGGTAAGTATGAGGTGAGGTGAGGGGGGTGTGGGGAGGCAGGGTGCGCAGTGGATGGGGTGGGTGGGAGAGGGGGTGAAGACAGCAGCGAGGGAAGTTTTTTTTCTTTCAGGTTTTTTTTTATTTGGACTATGTGGGACATTTGCCACACTGGGGTGGGCTCCCAGCATGGCAGCTGGAAGGCTGTTGGAGGGCAGTGGAGCTGATGGGGGATTGGGCACCCCTGTCAGCCATAGGACCTGTTGCCACGCTGGGGTGGGCTCCCAGCATGGCACCCGATAGTCTGGGGGGGAACAGTAGAGCCGACGGGGGATTGGGCACCCCCATCAGCTATACAGACTGCGGGGGGGGGAACAGTAGAGCTGATGGGGGATTGGGCACCCCCGTCAGCCATACAGTGTGTGCATGGGGGAGGTAGGAGCGCATGAGCATGCAATGTGCATGGGTGCATGTGGGGAGGGGGAGTGCTGCTCACTCAAGTGGTGCTCTCCCTTTCAACTGTACGGCACTGCATTTTGGATCATCGCACTATGTTTCTTGCACAAGCGTGCAAGCAAACATAAAAAGCAACTTTAAAATGATGAAAAGTGAATCCTTACTAAAGAAGAAAAGATTTACCCACCACGAAAAAAAAATCAATGGAGGTATAACAAAAGCCACAGCAATATAAATGGCAAGTTCTTTTGAGTATAGTGCACTGTTTTAAAATCAGAAAAGGAAAAATGGCAGGTAAGAAACCTGAACATATTTATATATGTTTATCTAAGTGGTATGTTGAAGAAATTCAGATCAGTCAAAGAAGCAAAGGAATTGATAAAGATTAGTAAAAATCAATCACAGAAAGTGATACCTCTGTCCCCTGCCTTGCAGCCGGCACAGCCCTCCAGATCCAGCAACAGAAAGGGCTCCGAGCCGCCAGCGGACCGGCGGCGACCACCAGCCGACCAAGGGAACCAGGAGGCCGGGAGAAGCAGCGAGAAAGGTATGGGCAAAGCCATAAAATTTTTGCCCGCCCCCTCCCCTCTCGGTTGATTCTTTTATACACTTTCTCCCGCCATTTCTAATCCACGCCCACATCTATTTCCCTTCCTCCCTTAACCCATACCTAACCTCCACAATGCTACTTTGCTTGCTTTTGCTCCTGAGCTCTCATCTCCCCAATCCTTTATGATATCTATGATATACCCATTGTCATGATGAATAAGTTAGTGAATACGATCTGCCCACTTCTGTCATCCACAATGGACAACCACAGATTCCTATTCACCTCGAACCACTTTTACACTGCCACACAATTGTATCCCACATAAGGCCACTCTAACAATTCAACACTCCCCTAGCACCTTACATGTATCATGGCTTTATATTAACCCACTATGCCTGTCCATCAGATTATTATGCTATGATAAAATTCGCACCTATATATCAGGACCATCTCCCATCACACAGCAGGCACCCAGGATTAAGAGGAAACGCTCTGACCACTCACTATCCCTGTCCCTTGGTGCCCTCCTCAAATTAATCTTCTTCCTTCTGATCTGCATTGGTACTATTGAAATAAATCCTGGCCCCATCGAAAGTTTCTTTTCCCCTGCTGATCTATCCTCCATAAATGGCCTAAGCTTCCTACATTTCAATGCCTGCAGCCTCTTAAAAAAATTCTCCTTAATACAGGCTTGGGTGGCATACTCTGCCTGACTTTCTGGTCATCTCTGAATCTTGGCTCAGACCTTCAACAAAAGACATTGTTGTAAACCTTCCCAACTATCAGCTCTTCAGAGCAGATCGCCCTTCCAGGGGTGGTGGGGTGGCCATATACATTAAGGACACCATCTCTGCTACCTGCCTCATCAACACATCCGAACCAAAGGAATTTGAATGTTTGTCAATCAAAATATCCCTTCCTAACTTGTCTTCATTTAAATTGATTGGCTGCTATAGGCCCCCCTCTGCAGGCCTCAAACTACTATCTCACCTGGGGTCAATAATCAATCTAGGCCCTGAAGATACCATCATCCTTGGTGATTTGAATTTAAACTGGCTATCTAATGTATCTGCACCATTGGTAACCTTTTGTGACACCTATGGCTTTACACAACTAATTAAAGACCCAACCAGGGTTAACCTAAAAACTCTAGCAACAGCTCACTCCTGGATATTATGTTGGTAAACAAGTTCTCACTTATATACGCTGCAGGAGTACTACCAATGATGTAAGTGATCATTGTCCTATAGCTGGCATAAGATCTACACTCAAACCACCCAACCCTGCAGAATTTGTCCTCAAAAGGTCAAAAAAGAAGTTCAACATCCCAGGATACCTCCATGACTTGAGTAATACAATATACTGGCAAGATTTCTACCTTACAACCTCAGTTGAAACAGCTCTCCAGACCTTAAAGGACATTATCACTAATGCTCTCAATATTCATGCACCAATCACCAGTATCAGATCTAAAGCAAGCTCCTGTCCTTGGTTCACCACTGAGCTTAAAGCAGCCTTGTTAACCAGGGACAAACTGTGGAAAAGGTAAGAAAACAAAGGATACCAGAGACTGGCTAAATTTCAGAAAGCAAAGAAATTCATGTACAAAACAAAATAAGAACTGCCAAAGCTGCCTATTATAGAGCTGAATTGGATGCCTCTTATAATAACCCAACCAGACTCTGGGGAACTATAAAAGGAATTCTGGGCCAAAACTCTACTCCTGCCTTAACCTCCAAACTGCTTCTAAATGATACAGAAATTACGGGCAAACAAGAAATCCTAAATACCTTCAATGACCACTTCATCACAGCTGGCCTAGCATTTGACTCATCACCTGCAAATCTCCTGAGATCTTCCTTGAACCTTCAATCCACTGTGGGACAAAGGCTACATCAACTTTTCCTTCAACCCAATATCCTTGAAAGAAGTGGAAGACCTCCTCTAATTTAGATACTTCTAAGAGTGCAGGTACAGACTCCTGGATCCCTACTTCCTTAAAATTGCATCACACGCCTTATCTGCCCCTCACTCATCTCTTCAATCTTTCCCTCACCACTGGATCCATTCCTCCACTTGGAAAACAGCTCAAGTAGTTCCATTACTTAAATCTGGTGATCCCATGGACCTCAATAATTACAGGCCCATTTCCATCCTATCAGTACTATCCAAGATGCTCGAAAAGTTAGTAAACTCACAATTAAGGGACTACCTGGATAACAATAACCTCCTAAATTCAGCACAATCAGGATTTAGATCAAGGCATAGCACCATTTCGCCCTAGCTAAAGTAACCAACGATTGGCAGATTGCCATGGATAAGAAGAACAGTACCTGTGCTGTGTTCCTGGATTTGAGTAAAGCATTTGACACAGTGGATCATGAATCATTAATCACCTCCTTGGCTCACTAGGGCTGGATTCTCCCTCACTCAACTGGTTCAAGTGCTACCTATCAGATAGGTCACAACTGGTAAAAATGGAAATTACCTATCCACCTTAAAACCACTGCTAAGAGGTGTACCGCAAGGCTCCATTCTTGGCCCCATCCTCTTTGCCATTTATATTAATAATATTGATGCCAACCTCACTCAATCCAACATTCATCTGTTTGCTGAAGATACTGTATTATATGTCAGCAATCCTTCATTACCTAAAGCCTGTGAACTGCTACAATCTGAATTCTCCATCCTGCAGCACAATCTACTAGATAAAAAGCTACTTCTAAATGCCAAAAAAACAAAAGCTATGTTCTTTGCCACAAAGAGTTGCTCTGCCACTACCCCATCACCCACCACCCTACAACTATCCACCTTATTTGGAGAGAAGCTGGAATTCGTTGATAACTTCAAATACCTTGGAGTCTGGATTGATAACAAGCTTGACTATTCTGTCCATATTGAGGAGCTACTAAAAACTGAGACAAAGGCTTGGTCTATTTTTAGAATAAAGCACTACCTCAACAGAGACTCCAAAAAGATTAATCCAGGCATCATTCCTATCCCTCATTGACTATGCTGACTTTCTCTATGGCCATGTTCCTCCCCTCTTAAATAAGCTGGACACCCTATACCACAGGTCCATCAGATTTATTACTGACCTTCCTCCAGCACCCATCACTGCTCCCTTTATAAGGCAGTTAACTGGACATCATTACAACACAGAAGAAATAGGAATGCTGCAATTTGGATATTCAAAGCCTTATCAGGCAAACTACCCACCTATATCACAGACTGTTTTACCAAATTACTTCTAGGCCATACAACAGGATCAGCAAACTTATCATTCTAAGGTCCCCAATGCCTGCACCCAGTTTGGGAGGGCCGCTATCAGCTACTCACTAGCAGTTGCATGGAACTCATTCCAAAAAACCATGAAGCTAAATAGCCTCTTACCTTTAACATCCTTCAAAAGATTATTCTCCACCCTATTCCCAGAACTCTGCAATTGCATTCACAAGGCCTAATCCCCGACCCTACCTACCCCCACCCCCTTTTCCGTGTTCCATTATGCTAGTTCTACTTCTTTATTCCAGTCACTGGATATACTCTCATAAAAGCCAATTAGGACCTATAATTTATATATTATGCCTGCTATACCCATTGCCTCCTTTTCTTACAGGTTAAAAGGTTTTAATGTGCCTTGTATATATGTATATTGTTATATATTAGCACTTTATGTCATTGTACTACTGTTTATGTTATTATTGTCTATGTAATAATACTTGCACTTCTTGACCACTCAGGTCCATCTTGTAAATGAGCTACACTCAATGATGTTCGCCTGATTAAATAAAGATTTTGATTGATTTTGATTGATTGATTGATTGAGGGTGACTAGGAGAACAGTAGCAGCACCTGTAACTCAGTCAGCAAATAATTCCAACAGCATAGATGAAACAGTATTACTGGGCCCATTTAATTTAGCAACACAAAAGTAGAATTTATTTTTCAAACCCACAAATTCAACAGTAAAAGAACACTCACCTCAGGACAATTTGTTTGCAGGATCAGTAAAACCAGCTACTGATAGCGAGCAAGAAACAAATAAATGCGGCTTATCAACTTCAAGTCGGAAAAAAAAATATGCTCTCAAAACCAAAAAAAAAATAAAACAGAACCAAACAGTCTCTCTAATGCAGGGATCCATTTTGCTTTTGCAAAAACACCACCAGCTCTATTCAAAAACAAAATTCTGAACTGGGTAATCTCAGAGATGCATCAGCAAAAAAGCATACAGGTATCCATGGAAACAGAGGATAATGAGTATACGGACAGCACTCAAGGAACAGAAAAAGAGTCTAGAACTGAAGACAGGACTAACTGTGGCAAAACTGAAATGCTGTATAAACAAATACAGGGAAAATACTTGGAAAAACTTTATGATCAGACAAAATGGACAACAAAGTCACTCAGCCAGGAAGAACTATGGAAGCCACAGCAACAACAAGCAATTCCAGAATGAGGGTCACTGAAACCCAAGCACAACAATGAGACATTTCCACCAGGAGAAAAGTAGTAGAGAGTAAAAAGCAAATCACAGAGACAAGCAAAATGCTGAATAAAAAAACAACACTAAGGACAGATACTGATACAGAAGAGAATACAGAAGTGAATAAGCTAGCGGATGTATTTAACTCAGCAGACTCTGACAAGGACCAGCAGCAGCAAAATGAAACATCAGTACAGGAAGCCCTTATAAATGAAGTAAGGCAGGGTTTTGCCAATATTAACCTGTCAATTACTGGACTAAATTAATCAGTCTCGGCTCTATCAAAAACAAAAATTGATAACTTAGCAAAGAGAAAAGATGAATTGGAGTCAAAGCAAAATATAACAGTGGAAAAATTAAAACCAATACAAGCAACAATGGAAACTCATACAAAAGAGCTGGAGCTTATTACAACTTAAAATTGAAGAACAGGAGATGTGAAGAAGGGGCAATTTGAAGTTGGGAGTATCTCAGAAGGTTCAGAAGGATCCAAACCTAGGTCGCACATGCCCAGAACCAAAGATGGAACTGGTCAGAGCCCATAGGGGAGCAAGCAATCCAAACTATAAAGAGATAAAAATGAATCAAATAACAGAAACAAAAGCAAGAGCGGCCATGTTAAGAGCTAGATCCAAATACTATTTTTAGGTGAAAAACCTGGTTGACTACTGGCCTATCAAATTAAAAGTGACAAAGCAAGTAATGTAATAAACTCAATTCAGGATATTTAAAGACAGAGCCATTAAAACCCCAAAGTAATAAATGATATTTTTCTAGAATTGTAAAAAAAACCATTGTACAATACACATAGAATTGTACAATACACAGAATACGGCACTAAAAATATAGATGAAGTAAAGGAACAGTTAACAAAAATAAACGTAACAAAAATCAATAAAGAAACTAAAGACACATTAGAAAAAGACTTTACATTAACAGGAGTTGTAGAAACAATAACAGAAATGCCAAATAATAAAGCTCCAGGTCCGGATGGTTTTAGCATGGAGTTTTATAACGTATTTAAAGATGATCTAACACTGATTTTGCTCCATAACCTTAATAATATTTTAAATAAAGATGCACTTCCTAACACTAACAATGATGTCATAATAATTCTACTCTTAAACTGGACAAGGATCAAGAAAAATGCACCTGATACAGACCTATATCATTACTGAATACAGACTGTAAAAATACAAAAATGTTAGCAAAAAAGGTTGATCAGTGCAATGTTACAAATCATACACCAGGACCAAACAGGGTTTATAGGAGGGAGAAGGCTAGCAGATAACATTTGTCGCACTCTAGATTGCCACAGATAAAAACTCACCTCTGATAGTGCTGGATG
Organism: Neoceratodus forsteri; assembly: GCA_016271365.2. NCBI lineage: Eukaryota > Metazoa > Chordata > Ceratodontiformes > Ceratodontidae > Neoceratodus > Neoceratodus forsteri. Next base: position 459,316,734 of record CM028132.1, read on the forward strand.
CTGAAAAGGCTTTTCATAGGGTGAGCTGAAAGTTTCTAATAACAACTGTGGAGAAAATGAACTGTGGACATAAATTCTGCAATATTGTCAAATTAATATATTATAACCCGACAATAAGGATAAAGACTAATTATCAGTTATCATTACCATTTAAACTTCAAAGAGGCACAAGACAAGGCTGCCCACTTTCTCCACTCCTGCTTGCCATTTTTATGGAATCACTAACCAAAAACATTTGAGAAAACAAAGAGATAAAAGGAATAGAAATACAGAATCAACAACACATCATTTCATTGTACACTGATGACATCTTAATTTATTTAGAAGACATCAGACTATCTCTACCACCATTACTTAAAATAATGGCAAAATTCTCCTCATACTCAAACTCCAAAATAAACTGGGGTAAAACAAACATCTTACCAATACATAACCAAACCAATAAGGAAGAACTCACTAATTGCTATAAAATTCCAATTAAAGAAAGTATAAAGTACTTGGGGGTAAACAAATGTAAAAACAAAACAAAACTATACCAATTCAATTATGAACAACTATTCATAAAAATATATAAAGATCTAGATAAATGGGCACACCTCCTGTTAACCCTAATAGGTCAAGTAAACATTATTAAGATGAACGCCTTCCCCAGACTGCACTTTTTATTCCAGACTTTACCAATGTTTGTACCAAAAAAACAAAACAAAAAATTCCAAGACTGTGAATACAAGTTAAAGAAATTTTTATGACAAAATAAAAAACCTAGGATTGTACCACAACAACTGTATTTACACTCAGAACATGCTGGGTTGGGCATTCAAAATATCAAACTGTATTATATAGCTGCTCAAATAGAACAAATTATCAGATGGTTTCAGCCAAATAGGGAGATAGCTTGGATGAATATAGAGAGAGACAAAAAAATAGCAGTACAAGACTTAAGAGGTCTCCTATGGGTAACTACAGACACTGATAAGGAAGCCAAAACAGTGTTATCAACTACAATAATCTCTATTAAAATATGGTAAGAAGCACATAAAATAAAATGGAGAACACCATACTCATTAAATACATATATAAAATCATTAAAGGAAAACTCTGGTTTGCAGGGGCTCCCGCCCTGCATACCTTACCGCTCTGTTTAGGTTTTGTAGAAAAAGCAGCTTTTTTCTGCCATGGGAAAGTGTTTTAACTTACTTTTTAAAAGTCCACTACCCGGATGTACGGCGGGCGCTTGGGGGTGCCATTTACTGTAAAGGTGCAGCGCTGCACTGTGCACTTGCATCGAAGTGCACAGTGCAGCACCGCACCTTTACAGTAAATGGAGCCTCCTAAGCATCTGCCTTAGTTCTGGATAGCAGACTACACTTTCCCGTGGCAGAAAAAAGCTGCTTTTTCTACAAAACCTAAACAGAAGGGTAAGGTTTGCAGGGGCAGGAGACCCTGCAAACCATATTTTTCCTTTAAAGGGAATAACAAGTATTAAAAATAATCAGTTTATTAATACATAGGGAAAGGGGCATAACACAACTGAAACATTTATACGATAATAAATCACTAAAAGAATTTACAGATCTCAAAAATCAATAGAATCTACAAACAGGACACTTTCTTACATACCATCAAATGAGACATTTTTTTTTTTTTTTTTATTATTTAGTTGTTTAACCAGGTATAGCACACTAAGCTGAAAGCTTTTTTTTTTACAGGAGCAACCTGGGAGCACAAGGAGGTTAAGTGACTTGCTCAGGGTCACACAGTATGCAAGTGGAAGCTGTGGGATTCAAACCCAGGTCTGGTCTGCTGGATGTCACCAGATTTGCAGCTCAGAGCCTTAGTCCACTGCGCTATACTGCTTCCATTTTTAAAAAAAAGTAAAATAGGAAATCTAAGTACCCCTGGAAGATCACCAATGGAGGACATATTATTAGGGGTAAATATAGACAAACACATAGGTAAAATGGGTTCCATGTCAAAAACTCAACTGCTAATCAGCAACTGCGTCACAGCAAGTGTGCATTGTCGAAATTCAAACAATGTACACTCCACTGAATACAACAACAGCAACAAATCCAAGTTTTAAATAAGGGAACAACAGTGGGGACCGAACCCACCGCACCCCCTATATTTTTACAACCAACTCCAGGAGGCACATGTCAGGGAGAAACTTGAGGGGTGGGCACAACTTGGGGAGGAAAAGTTGGGAGGGGGAGAACATGGGGAGGGACAATGTTGGTGAACTGGAGGTCAGCAACAGCAAAAAAAAACTTACCCCCCAAATAAACTACAAAAAATAAGCTCCTGCCCACCACATCCCCCTATAGTTTTATAACCAACTCTTGGGTGCCGCATGTCAGGGAAGGTGAGAAACTCAAGGGTGGGCACAACTCGGGGAGGGCAAGTCAGGAGGGGGAGAACATGGGGGGGACAATGTCGGGGAACAGGAGGTCAGCAACAGCAAAAAAAAACCTTACACCCCTACCCCCCCAAATAAACTACAAGAAAATAAGGTCCTGCCCAGACTGGAACCAGAGTCCACTGACATTGCAAACCAGGACTCTAACCACCATGTCATGCAAACAGCTCAACACTACCCCCTTCCACATCTGCTCAAAACTGAACCTACCTAATGCTGCCTTGCTCCTTATTCACTAGTGTATCACTCTATCCCTGCTATTCCCTATAAATGTTATTCTCTAGAGGTTGCTGTCCTGACTGGCACTCTAATTGAGTCGCTCAAAAGTGAGTCACTCAATTTGAGTCACCCACATCACTGAATACTGATAAAATACATAAGGTTTTAAATGAAGCTACCTATGTACCCCTAGATAAACTTAAAGAATCTTGGGGAAGAGACATTGGGGCTGAAATAACAGAACAATGTTGGACAGAAATAGTTAACACAGTAGGGTCAGTATCTAATAATAAATTACATTAAAACAAATCCAACACAATATTTTGCACAGAACATATTACACACTAGCTAAATTACACAAATCTCAGAAAGAAATACCCATTGAATGTTCAAGGTGTGAAAAGTCAGCAGGAACTAACAAACATATGTTTATCACCTGCCCAGAGCTTACACAATGTTGGACAAACATCAGGACAATAGTAGGAGTAGTATCTGGTTTGGACATTCCTTTTAACACAGGAATACTATTTTTTGAAACTCCATTTGTTGAAGGTACAGCAATGTTGGCAGGAGAAAAAGCCTTCACAAATCTTGCACTGTCCATGTGAAAAAATTGATATTGCAGAACTGGAAGAAACAAGCATTTGTCAATTCCAGATGCTTGTTGCTGGTATTAATGTTGTACCAGGTCAAGGTGCAGATCCCGTGCCGTGCTGGAAGACTAAGGGTTGGACTGGGGAAGGGGGAGGGCAGTTATGGTGGGGGAACAACTGACAAACTGAAGGGAATTAGAAAAAATACAGTTTTCACCATTCTCTGCTTGGAGTGGGGGCTGGGCTCTCAGTGTAGAGGTCCCTCTGCAGCAGTGCTGCTGTAGTCTGGTGTACTTGGGTGACTTCAGAAAGGAATGTGGCTTCTATTCTCTGCAGTCTGGTGTGAGAACATCATAAAACTGAACTGCAGAATGTGGTAGAGCTGTGTTCTATGTTAGGAATAATTGGAGAACCCAGGGACATATTTTTCTAATCTCTCCCCTTTTCTGTTTTACTAGTCTGCTGCAGCAGTGCCATTTTCCTATCCTATTTATTTCCCATTTTATGCCTCGGTAGGTTGGCCACCTACCTAGGTAGTCTCCCCTCTCACTATTCTTTCTCTTACATTTTTTTTTCTTTTTTGTCCACATGTGATGCAGTGCCTGCTGTGCTGAATAAAATAAACATGCATAGGCATGTGAATAAGAAAAACTGCTTAAGAAAGTGCTTTAGCAATCAAAAAGTGCCAAGCATGTTTGCTGGCTGTTGATATAAATAAAGTGCACAGGGTACTTTGTGTTGCCTTTATATGTTGTTTAAAATCCTGATTATAAAAAGCCTGCAGTGCTTGAATTAAAACAGCCTAGCTGGAAGAAAGCTAGAACTTAATGAAAAGAATGTGCATGGTAAAAGATAAGTCATTGTATGACACAGACATTATCGTTTCCGTGCTCTGACACAGAGAGAGACTGAGATCGGTTGTGTTTGTTGAGGAAGTTGATTTATGAATGTGTCTGTCGGTACAATGTTTCGAAGTCCAAGCACTTCATGCCTCAGCAGTGTCATTATCAGACTGCCTGATTATTGGTCAAGCCCCTTGTAGTCTCTCCTGCATTGGATCACTTCAATACACCTCTCAGAGCCCTGCATCATACCAAAATGCTTTGCCTAACAGCAAGCATAAAAAAGCTCCCCACATATAAGACAATGGATGAACTTAATAACTGATAATGCAACCTGGAAAGAATATATTATAACATAGAAGATAAGATGATAGAATTTCAGCAAATGTGGGCCCATTTTCTGCGATATATAAACAACCCTTGACATTAGTAAATAAAATGATAGGAAAATTAAGAAGATTCAGAGAATCTGGAGCTTAATAGGTAGGAATACAAAATTAGTGATAAAACAGGCAGGATGGAACATGATGACTTGGCAATTTAAACCCTTATTGCTAAATATGTGGAATTAAGCCAACATCTGATTAAAAAAAAAGACAAGGTGGAGATGCTGTAGCTACAAGAACTCTCCCTGGCTGTTTTCCTTCCAGCATACTGCACTCTTCCATTAGCCCAATTCAGCAGAAGGTGACGGGGTGATGGTGGTGGTTGGCAGAAAGGATCCGAGCCAACATCATACCCCATTGGTGTCCATGTCCTTGTGTACTCTTTTCACTACACCCCCATCCTAATTGTGGCTACTTATCCTAACTGTGGCCACTGATACAAATCCCCATCCCCATACTGTCCACTGAGAGATTCCCCTTGGCACAATGATAAGAGTTCATTTGATATCCACATAATTGCGAGTCTGTGCTTCAGTTATGTTTGGAACAACATACTGTAGATGTTGCACTTAGCCACATTTTCTGATACACTGCTGGAGTAGGAGCAGTGTTTAGTTTAACATGCCAAATCTTTAGTTCTTAGCACTAAATAACACTAAGGCCATCACCTGTTGTCCGTGCATATTGGATCAAAGATTTATTAAGGCACTATGCATATGCTTTGGTTCATACTAGACCAACTGAGGGAAGGAGGAGGATGGGTTGAAGGGTAATTTGTTATTGTTGGCCCCTGTCGGACACTGGATTAATTTTCAACTAGGAAACTGGTACTATTATTTCTTTTTCTCACAGTGTATGATGCCATTTTCATCAGCATGCCTGTATCTTCCCTCAAGTTTGCTTTCTAGTCTGATAGAGGGAATACTCATTTCCAGTATGCAACTCCCAAGCACCTTGCTTGCTCTACTCTCCTGCCATGGGTGACATACAGGAGATATCATGGAACATCAGGGGTCTTAACTCCTTGGTAAAAAAGGAAAAAGATCCTGGGGCACCTAAAATGGCTAACAGCCCAGGTGACTTTCCTTCAGGAGACTAAAGTATCCAAGGAAGAAGCTGAGAAACTTAAAAGGGAGTGGGTAGGGGCGGAGGCCTATAGCACCACTAAGGGAAAGCGATGAGTGGCATCCATTCTAATACAGAAGAGTCTCCCTTGGGGATCAGTACAGTCAACAAAAGACAGGGATGGCAGCTGGGTAATAGTTAAGACCACCACACCCCAAAGACCTCTAGTACTAGCCAATATTTATGCCCCGAATTTGGACAATCTTCAATTCTTCCACAACCTTAACCAGACTCTGATCCAACTCACTCTGACTGATGTCCCCATGCTTTTGAGTGGTGACTTTAACCTCACCATGGAAGCATGTCTGGACCAAAGCACAGGCACAGAGGAGCCCCATACCAAGGCCATGGCTGCTTTGGGCACTCTCCTCTAAGAACAGAATCTCTCTGATGTCTAGTGGCTCAACCACCCCCACAAGAGAGACTACACCTGTTTTTCAGATGTGTACCACATGTCCAGTCAGCTCAATATGTGGTTCGCATCTCCCCTGATCACTCATAATACTGTGGCCACTAAAATCCACCAACTGATCATATCAGATCACACACCCCTGGCGATGACAATGGTATGGGCACCTGCCCCACAATGTACCAAATCCTGGAAACTGGACCCACTTCTAATGCAAGACCCTCAGTTTATTGACTGTGCTTGGGAGGGATCCAAAACTTTCTTGAAAGAGAATGATATGGGGAATACCTCAAAGGATGAGGTTTGGGAGGTCTATAAAGCTACTATGCAGGGCAAGATTATAAGCTTTGCAGTCCACAGATGCTGGGACAGAGAGGCATATTTTAAATCCCTAGCATCTGAGCTCCCCTCCCTAGAAGTCACATACAAGCAACAGCATCCTTCTGTGCAGGAGACCTTCTCCAAACTCATAAGCACACGAATATGCCTAAATGAGCTTCTGATGGGAAAGGCAGAGGTAGCCCTATTCCATCTCAAGCCCACCTGCTGGGAGGGAGAAGATAAGGCAGGTAGACTCCTGGTGTACCACATCAAGAAGAGACCAGTGGAAAGGCATATCCCAGGGCTCCAGAATGAGCAAGGACTGGTCCATTTGGGTACAGAAATATGCATGTCTTCTATGAATGCCTGTACACCTCTTCCAGCCCCACCCCCGAACTCAGCACTACATACTGACGTTCATGGATAGGATGCAATTATTAAGAATCCCTCATGTGGACTGGGATGTGCTGGACTGACCAAACACTCTGATGGAGGTGAAAGACTCCCTACACTCCCTTAATAAAGAAAAGGTGCCTGGCTCCAATAGCGGCCCCCTGGACTTCCTACAATCTATTAGTGTAGAGGTGAGCCACATCCTAATTGAGGTGTACCAGTCCTTGCTGGACTCACGTGCACTCCCCCCAACTATGGAAGAAGCAGTCTTCATCATTCTTCCAAAAAAAGGTGAAAAATAGCATTCTCCCCAAGAATTATAGACCCATAACCCTCATCAACACGGTCATCAAAGCATTTGCCAAGATCTTGGCTATCTGGCTGGAGCCAATTCTTCAGGGACTCATTCACCCATCCCAAGTGGAATTTGTTCAGGGCAGACAGAGCACAGATCACCTATGTATGCTTCTATACCTTATGCACAATGCCTGACAGAATGCCTCCCCAGCGATAGTCTTCACAATTGATTTTGCTAAAGCCTGTGACTCCATGGACGGAGTTCCTGAGGTGCCCAATGGAATGGATGGATGTTGGCCCCACATCTCTGTTAGGTTCAACTCCTCTACAACTCGCTATGGCCCAGTGTTCTTGCTAATGGCTTATGCTATGACTCCTTTCCTCTTCGAAAGGGTACTCAACAGGGGTGCCCACTGTCACCCCTCCTCTTTTTTTTTGCCATTTTTTTTTGTAATTAGATTTTATTAAATGTTTAACAATATAACAGTTAAGAACAACCAATACGTACAGACAGAAATACTTGAAGGGGGAAACGGAGATTGTAGGAGACTAAAAATCACAATTATGCCAAATTAGAACATACTTATTAGCAGGATTTACATCTATGTGTCATCTTTGGCTCCAAGTGCAGAAAAACATTCATGGTACAAAATCTGAGTCAATCTCTAGTTTATAAAGAGTCCATCTTCTCCAATTTTCATCGAACACAGGCATATGATTCGATTAATGATGTGAACATCTTTCATGCTGATAAATGGAATCTGTTATGGAAACCCATTGTTATAATGTTGGAGGTTGCATTTTTAACCATAATTTTTTTTTTTGCTGTTACACCTTTTATTATTATTTCCATTATTTTAACAAAAATAAAAGCACTTATTCTAGACATGAGTCTGATAATGAGTCGTTGGTTACAGATACAACTCCATATAGAGACAGAGAGAATAATGTTACTTTCGACCTGTACTTACCCCACCATATACGATTCTGTATCTTAAAGCAACGAAAAGGCAAGGTTACCATGCTTCATAGTCCCATCCCAAAACAAATGAAAGGAAAAGAGAAAAAAGGGGAAAGACTCTTGTACGTTTCGGGTGTTATCCAGACTTCTAACACCCCTAATAAGGAAAAATAAAAACATACACAGGAAAAACAAAAAAAAGGAAACACTAATCTATATAATATTAGGTACCTTCCATATACAAGAGGGGGTACTATTGTACCTCCCAACATACAGTCCTAATTGGCCAGGTCTGACCGTTCTCTCTATGTAACCGTGATATCATTGCAGTAATCCTAGTTGTACAGCATCAGCCTACTCCAGTCTTAGGGACAGCATATTTAGCAAAGGGCCCAACATTCCTCATATTCTGCTAGAGAATTGCTCGCCAAGTGGGATAGTTTATCCATGGTAGCTATGTGAACCATGGAGGCGAGGAAGCTCCTGTGTGCCAGGTATCAGTGTGGACCTCCATCTACACACAAGAAGCCTTTGCCTGCATGGCCCACACTGCCAGCCAGCGATATTCCAATTTCCTTAACTTGGGTGCCTCTGATTTCATACCAGTAGAAGCAAGGCTGGGGACCTAGGAATACACTTTTTAACACTTTGGCACCCACTTCACATATATTATCCCACACTGGTTGTATTATTGAACAGGACCAAATGTATGGGCCAAATCCCTGGTTGAGAATTGCATCTCAACATAGATTGGACTCTATATGGCCCCGCCTTCTGTAGTACTACTGTGCAGGTACCAACAATGCAGGATTTTATTCTGTATTAACTTACTTCTTGCATCTATAAACCATTTTGAGCCCCTTTCCAGCATTCTTTCCACTGCACATCGGTAATCTTCATTTGTAAGGCCCTTTCCCATTTCTGTTTAGACTTTTCAGTTTGGCTAGGTATTTTGTTTGGTGCGTTGTAAACTGAGCTGGCCATCCCTTCCCTTTGTCAACCAAGAAGGCGTACTCAGGTTATCTTCTTTTTGCTACCTGGGTCAGATAGTTTTGGACTACACTGCGTATTTGTAAGTACTTCCAAAAATCGGAAGACGGATCGACCTGACCGCAAGTTAGCAAACAAATTTACGCCAGGAAGCTGGGGCCAATATGTCTTCCAACCTGGCAATACCTTTATCTGCCCAACTTCTCCAATATACCACTTTTTGTCTATACATAGATTACTGTTACCCCATAGCGGAGTTAATTGAATAGGCGTTAAATCTACCTTCCAGCTTCCTTCTTACTGTTTCCCAGCATCGTAACGCTGCCCCTATCGTGGGATGATTTTTAAATTTGTTGGGGACTATTATAAAAAGCAGTGACAGTGAGATTTTTGACTTACAGCTTGCTCTATATCCACCCATTGTGGTTGGAGGAGTACTCAGTCCCAACCAACGTGTCGACTGTGCCAGATGAAATGCCCATTTATATCCTGTGAACCATGGCAGACACCACCCCCCCATGCTCCAATGCACCTGGAGTTTATTCCTACTATATCTGGGGGGCTTCCCCTCCCACAGAAAACTCCCTATTGCCTTATCTATCTTTTGAGACCAGCTTTGTGGTAATAAAAGGGGAATATGTGCCAAAAAATAAAAAATTTTGGGGGCCAGGATCATCTTAATCGCGGCTATTTTACCCGCTAGAGTTAAATGAAGTTTGGTCCACCTGGATATATCCTCCTGTAATTCCACCAGGAGGGCGGAATTATATTCCATAATTTTGAGATCTCGCACGAGAAGCAGAATACCTAAATAAGTAATGTTTTCCCAGCCCACTTCAAACCTGTGTCTCCTAGCACCTCTGGCTGACATCTGGAGTTAGGGGAGAACTCGGTTTTATGGCATTTAATTGAAGTCCGAAATTCTTTGAATTGGCACAGAGTAGTGCGAGTAGAGGGTAGCACCTCAGCTGCATCTGCAACTAGAACCAAAAGGTCATCTGCATATAAAAGGGTAGTATACTCTGTATTTCCAGCTACTATCCCCTTTATAGATCTACTATCCTGAAGGTACACTGCTAAGGGCTCTACAGCCAACACAAATAAAAGGGGAGAGAGTGGGCAACCTTGCCTGGTACCACGTGCTAACTCAAAAGGTGGGGATAGGGTAGAATTTGTCAATAATCTGGCCATTGGGAAAGTATACAGGGCTGCTACCCAGGATCGAAATCTAGGGCCTATTCCCAACTTACCCAACACCTCATGGAGGTAATCCCACTCCAGGGAATCGAACGCCTTTTCAAAATCTATAGCTACTGCTGCCGCTGGGGTATCTAATTGAGATGCGATTAGAGCTAAATTGGTTAAGGTCCTAAGATGATCTGCACTGAACATACCAGGGACAAATCCTACTTGGGAGGGGTGTATTAACTGCGGTAGCAGGGGACCCAGTCTTAGAGCTAAGGCTTTAGTAAATATTTTACTGTCTACATTTAAAAGCGAGATCGGCCGGTAACTACCAGGGAGAGTAGGGTCTTTCCCTTTTTTAGGTAGTATGGTAATAACTGCTTCCCGCAATGTGGGTGGAAAAATACCCCGCACCTCTGCCTGAACATAAACTTGTTGAAGTATTGGGGTAATAATATCTGCTAAGGCCTGCCAAAACTCCACTGAATAGCCGTCCCCCCCGGAGCCTTCCCTGGTTGAAGAGAAAATAAGGCCTCTTTTATTTCTTCTATAGTAATGGGGCATCCAAAAGCTCCACCTGCTGTAAAGTTATAGAGGGAAGTTCCAGTGTTTGTAGCAAAACTTGAATTACTTGGGGATCCACCTATCTGGTTGAGGCATACAAAGATTGATAATATTCCCTCATAACTGCATTTAACTTTTCACTGTTAGTATGCACCTGTCCTACAGTATCCTTCAGTCCAGCAATGTATCTATCCATTTGCTGTTTTTTAACCTATATGCTAATACCTTCCCCTCTTTCTCTCCCTTCCCAATATTTATGCTTCAACCTCATTATAGAGAATTCCACTTCAGTGATAGAAGAGAATTTATCTCCATTTCGAGACCTACTATCTTCCCCGGAGAAAATCATGCCTAGCTTTCTCTCTTTGCTCCTTATGCTGTCTCTGCAATTCTTTAATCTCCTCTTCTAATTCCTTCAATTTTGATCCTCTCTCTCCTTCTTGCCCCAGCATATGTAATGATCTTACCCCTCATGGTAGCTTTAAAGGCTTCCCATCTAACCCCAGCTGTAGTATCTTGTGCTGGGTTTTCCAAAAAGAATCTCTCAGCCTCCACCTTAGCCCATTCCAGGAATTTTGCATCTTTTATTAACAAGGGGTCTAACCTCCAAGAGGTCAATTTGGGGGTACAAGGGCCCCAGGCTATAGACAGACACACACACACGGGCATGGTCCGATATCACAATAGGGAGTATAGTCGACTCCAAAGCTACCTGTGTAATCTGCGGGGACGTTAAAAAAAAATCAATACGGCTATAGGAGTTATGTACCGGTGAAAAAAAGGAATAATCCCTCCCCCTAGGGTTTAATGCTCGTCATATATCTGTCAACCCTTGATCACCCATCCAGTTTATCAGGGCTTTCCTACCTCTCCCATGGCCAGTATCTTCCTTTTTAGGGGTTTTGTCCATCATAGGGTCTGGCACTAAGTTGAAATCCCCTCCAAAAATGGCGGGCATATTGTCTTTATTCATATCTAAAAGCACCTGGGAAACTTGGTGGAAAAAGGCTGCATCGTCCTCATTTGGCCCATAAATGTTCCCTAGTACTATAGGCCCCTTAGGAATTTGAAATATCCCCATCACCCATCTGCCCTGTGGGTCCGCCCTTGAGGCAATAAGAGACCAGTGTAATTGTTTATGTACTAATATTACTACTCCACGTTTTTTTGTAGCCGCTGACGCATGGCTCTCTATACCCACCCAGCCCTTATTTAGAAGCCCATGGCCCTTCCTTCTAGTTTTGTCTCCTGAAAAAACACTTGGGCCCTATTCTTTTGCAAATATGACATCACCTTCTTCCTCTTCACCGGCGAGTTCATGCCCCTCACATTCCAAGTGATACAGGGTATTTCAACCATAGTCATAACCTTCGAGAGTCAACGCAATGTGAAATGCTACCATCGAACCGCCGGTGAGAGCGGAAGGCTTTACCACCCACCAGGTCCTGTAGCCCCTTCTAGATAGGAGTTCCAAACCTTGAGAAACTATTAGGCTCCCTTTACCCTGTACAACCAGTCCACCAATGCTTCTGTACAAACCCCTGACCTTCCTTGACAGCCAGGTTACCTTATACACAAGTACCACCCTAAAATCCTATAGATAACCCCCCCAAACAACCACACACTAAACCTATTTACATACTGCACTTCCATGCTTCGTTGGAGCCATCCTGCATATTGGTCCTTCGCCTCTCAGAGAGAGGCCTAACCTGCAAACAGTTCCTGGGGAGCGTGGCGGACTGGCCATGTCTCAACCCCACCTTACCTTGTTTATCCAAGGTCATAGCGATTAAGGGAGGAGCTGCGTGCCAAGAGCGTACCCCAGGAGACAGACTACATCCTCTAAATGTCTGCCCGATCTAGCGGTCAGTTGGCCATTTCAAAACAAGGCTAGGGTTACCCACATACAGAGAAGTTCCATCTCTATATTCCATACTGTTCTATTCCTTCCCATAAACAAGTACAGTTACCCCTTGACTAATAACTCGTCAGGCTTACTTCATGCCCCACCCGATACCATCCTTTATACCCATCCTAGCTAAGATCCACCCTTCAGACCAAAATATGTTGCAGTTCCTCCTTCTTAAGATGCTCAGACCCATCTGCAACCTACCCCCCACTGCACAACCTTCAGACGCTTTATAAAATGCTTCCAAACATCCATAGTATACCCAGGGGTTCAGTTATGCCCATAGCTTGTATTTTATTTAATTACTGCCCCTGACCCCCCAAATAAATAAAAAAACCCCCACAGAAGATTTAACTCCAGCACTGAGATCAAAACGCCCTGACGAGGCCAAAGTCTCAATGTCTCGTGATCTCCTGGGCCTTGATTTTTAACACGAAACCATAAACAGCTCCCCAGTCCTGGCAATATCCGCTATGCTCGGATACCATCCATTCCCCAAAATTTAACATGGATGCGGTACTTATCCAATTCGCATCCCAATCTGCTGTTCATTTCATGGGCTCAATTGCCTCGATGTTGTTGCTTCGACGGCCTGGCTCCTCGCTGTCATCGGGTGCTGCACCGGTGGAATGGCTGCTCCTTCTCTTGGTTCCTCAACTGCGCTGCCTTCGACACTACCACGTTTCGTGCCCCCAACCAACTGGGAGTCTACTTCACCTTTGGGGATATCCTCCTCGGAGTGTGCATTGGGGAGGAGATCTCAACACTCGTAAGGATTAGGGTCATGTAACGCACCAAGGCCGTGCTTTCGCTATGTTGCACCTCTCTCTCCGCTGTCTCAGTTTGAATGCTAGTTCTGATATGGGGGTGATCCCTTTGCCTGTGACTTTCTCTCGCTGCTCTTTTCCTGCTTCGACAAGGAAGGCCCATGGATGACTCAGGCTGCTCTCCTGGTTCTGTCACCATCTCTTCTAGCTCTAAGGGGTCAGGGCATGTGAATAAGCTAGACGAATTCCCCGATTGTTTATGCAAAAATTCCTCCAATGCTTCGAGAGTTTCAAAGAAAAGCGGGGTCTCATTTTGCACTATACGCATTGTAGAGGGGTACCTTAATGAATACTGTATCCCCAGTTTCTGCATCTTATGGCGCAAGGGGGTAAACTCTCTCCTCTTAAGCGATAACTCCCTGGAAAAATCCTGGTACACTGACATAGGATGCCCTTGCCAACTTAAGCGACCCACCTCCCTGGCACGTTGTAACAAGGTCTGTCGTGTTTTAAATGACAGGAGCTTAAACAAAATAGCCCTTGGTTTACCCCCTTTAATCGGCACTGGAACCGTGGCTCTATGCGCCCTTTCAATGTCTAAATTAAAGTCTGCTTGCAGGCCCAGGATCTCAGGGAGAGCACACTGTAGGAATAGGGCCGTGTCTCTTTTTTCCACTCCTTCCGGGAATCCTATTACCCGCAAATTGTTTCTTCTACTCCGGTTTTCTAAATCATCAACTTTAGCCATTAGCATATTAATTTTCCCTTGCTGGTCCCGCTGTATTCCTTTAAAACTCTCAATCTCAGATTCCTGCGCCATCGTTTTTTTTTTCAATTGTTATTATTCGCCCTGTTAAATTTTGGATTGCTTCTGTAGTATGGTGTGACGCGTCCGTTACTTCATCCATCCTGTGAAGTGGTCTCTCAAATAAGCTATTGAAGTATGCCAAATCGAGCTCTGAACTCGGCGCTTCCACCATTTTGCAGGCCGCAATATTGAGACAGGCTTCCAAGCAAGTTTCTTATCAGCTATCTTAAAATTTCTTTCAAAAGCTTGTACCGGAGCTCTATTCGATTTCTGTCTCAACCCTTCCGCTTAGTTTAAACCTCCATGGACATGAAAACGTCGGATATAAACGTCTGCACACGCAGCTCCAGCAGATTAAGCTGCCATTTAGTTCAGCAGCTAAGCCACGCCCCCTTTAACCATAATTTAGTTACAGCTTTCTTGGCCTTTGCCAGAAAGATTAATAATAATTTTAACTGTTGACCCCTTGGACTCCATTATGGAGTCGGCATGCTCAGCAGGACCAACTCAGTAGTCAAAAAGCTAGAAAACCCAAATATTGGCTCTAGTATATGAGCAATATCTTTCCAATAAGTGGTCAGGACAGGGCAAGACCAAAACATGTGGACCTGGTCTGCCCTCTTCTCTTTGCAATTTCACCAGTATTGCCCCGCATGGTCTCCTTTGTATTTTATCAGCTTAGCCGGTGTTCTGAAGAACTGCATATGACATTTCCAGACAAATTCCTTAAGATAAGGGGCCATGGAAAGTTTATAATTGAAACATGAGTATTTTAACCACAGTGGAATTGAATATTAGTGTTCCATTGATTAAGTGCTGATACCAAGGAATCTTTGATCTGGTCTGTGAGTATGGCATATATAGTGCCCACTAAATGACTTCCCACCCTTCCCCGCTGGTGTTGTTGAAGTATAGTGAAAAGTGCCAATGAATGCTCTGCGAGAACCCTACATTGGGAAGGTGAGGTGTGCAAATAAGCCCTGAGTTGCAAGTAATGGAAGTGGTCTGTTTTTGGTAATTAATACGTGGTACACAAATCTGAAAAGGAAATATGCCTCTGCTATCCAGGAGCTGATGGAGGTATGTTAACTCTCGCCTGGCCCCTCTGCGTAGAAAGGGATCTACTTTGTTTAACAGATCAAGGGGGGGTTCCCTGCCAAGGTGCCCAGTAAGGGACCTTGGTCCCCTAAGCAGTTCCCAGAGAAAAAGTTTGTGCCATACTCTCAGGGCACTTGCTGCATAGCTAAAAAATTTCAAGAAAGGGAGATATTGAGAAGGAGATGAAAACGGAACTGCACCAGTATCGTGCAAGTCATTTAGAATGAACTCAGTGTCTTTCCAATGGGCATTGCAACACTCAGACAACCGTAAGCAAATAAGCCTTAACTGCAGGCCAAGGCATAAAGTCACAAGCTGGGGAAATTGAGTCCACCCTGTGCTGTAGAAAGTTGCAGAAAGGAAAGTCGAAGCTGAGGTTGCTGTTCCCCCCAGAGAAAATGACAAAGAAGTTTATCCCATTCTCAGAAATAACTGCAGTTTGGGAAGAGTGGGAGAGTTTGAAGGTAGTACAAAATGTGCGGTTGGATATTTTGTCAGATGATTTGAAGTCTATTCAAAAAAGAAAGGCCGAGTGAGGACCAGCGATGCAAGTCCTCTGGTATTGCAATAGCCAGAGGCTCATAATTAGGGATTTCCAAATGGTCAGGTTTTTAGTTAAAAGACACTGAAATATTTCAGGGAGTTCCTATTCCACTGTATAGTCAGCCATTGCTTAATTGTCTGGGTCGGGGAGCAGTTAAATGCTACAACCTCCATTTTGGTGATATTAAGATGAAAACCTGCCAAATATTCAAAGTGTTCCAACATATTCCTGGCTTCTTGAAGAGACTCTGTCGGGTTTATAACTGTTAGCAGGATGTCATCAGTGAAAATGCTTAGCTTATATTCTCTGCCCCCTAGAGGGATTCCTTGCACTTGCGCAGATAATTGGAGGTAGGAGGCTGAGGGTTCTATAAGGAGGGCAAATAAAATAGGCAATGAAGGGCATCCTTGCCAGGTGCCCCTATCCAGAGTTAAAGGGAATGAGACTGCCCTATTAATTGTAAGGTATGCTTGGGGATGGTGGTAAAGAGATTGCAACATAGCTATAACATCAGTAGGGAATCCAAATTGTGATAAAGTAGCCCACAGAAAGGGCCAAGACACCCTATTCAAAAGGCCTTCTCTGCATCCAACCTAGCCAGGACCAGGGGTATAGATCACTGCACAGTGTAGGCCAACAAAAGAAGAGTTTGTCAGATCTTATCATGTGCCTGGCGATGACACACAAGGCTTGCCTGGTCCATGTCCAGCAAGGACAGGAGAAGGCCCTCCATCCACAGGGCCCAGATGGGCATAAACAATTTATAATCATGATTTAGGATTGATGTTTAGCAATATGATGCTGGGGACAGGGGGCCCTCCCAGCTTTGGGTAAGGTGGAAATGGTGGCATAATGCCAGGAAGGTGGAGAAGGCTCACCATCTTGAAGGGGTTGGTAAAGGCTCATATTAAAAACAGTAGATAATTCTGCAATGGGGTTATTTTGTAAAATTCGGCCAGTAGACTGTCAGGGCCTGAACATTTTCTATAATTAGAGGCCTCTATTTCCAATACTATTTCATCAGCCTTAATGTGAGTAGTCAGAGCTTTCACCTGTGCTTCAGAGAGCTTAGGTAATTTGGCCTGCCGCAAAAAATTCTTGATAGGTTCTTCGGTGGGGGTGCGGAGGATTCTCTGGGATGTAAAGATTTGAATAAAAGGTTATCATTATAGCTTGGATTTTGGATTCATGATGGGTTATTTTCCCTGTACCTGGATTCTGTAACTTAGAAATGATCACTTGCATCCGAGTAACCCGAAGGCGTCGAGCCAAGGTGTACGCACCACATGCCCCCTTCATAAAATTGGTGTCTGAGATAAAAAAAAGATTGCTCCACTTTTTTGTCAAATATTTTTTGTATTTGGCCATCCTGACATTGCCCTCATGCCCCCCTCACTCCCTAGAGTACCCTCCATGCTCCTTCTGTCCCCTCTCCCCTCTTTGTCGGCATATTCCTCCCCCCTTTGCTGGCTCTCATGTGGGGGGGTGACGGATCCCTCCATAAAACCCCGCAGGTGTGCCACATGTTAGGCGCAACCCTACAGCTGTGCAACTCCTGAGTCTGTGGCACAGGGACCCACATTTTAGCAAAATACGGCACAGGGGCCCTTATGTACCAGGAGTTTGCCACAGCGCTAGATTGCCACACATTGTGGCAGTCTTAGAGCTCATTGAAAATCGAGCCTCACGTGCCTAAAATACCCAGGTGCTGTAGAGTTTTAGCCATGTATTTCTGTGATGAGGAGAGTCTATATTGCTTCAGGGTGGAAATATCCAGGTCCGGACTGAGAGTTAAATTGAAGTCCCCCCAAATAAGTTGGCCTTGCAAACAGTATGTGGCAATAACTTTGAGAAAAATATCTGCAAGGCTCTAGTTTCTGTTCCCAGAGGAAAATAAGTGTTTACTAGGGTAAGGGATCAGCCACATAACATTCCAGTCAGTATCACATAATACCCTGCTGAATCGGCTTCAGTATGATAAGTTTCAAATGAAAGGCCTCTGCGAATAAGTGGTAAAACTCCTCGCC
This sequence comes from Neoceratodus forsteri, assembly GCA_016271365.2. Taxonomy (NCBI): domain Eukaryota; kingdom Metazoa; phylum Chordata; order Ceratodontiformes; family Ceratodontidae; genus Neoceratodus; species Neoceratodus forsteri. The sequence goes on from CM028132.1 coordinate 459,334,588, forward strand.
TGCAGCCAGAACCATGAGAGGAAACATAGGCCTGGGAAAAGCCAAATTTCAGGTATTCCTGATGTTCTGCCTATCTAATAAATCCAACCTGAAATTCGGTGGGAGGACAATCATAGCAAATGGTTAAGAATGTCCAAGGGAAGAATAAAATAGTAAGTGGCCACATTCTAGTGTCAAGCACTGCCTCCCAGGTGTAATAGGAGGTGCGGGGAGATGGAAGGACAACTGCCTGGTCCCCAGGTTGTGGAGCAATGCTGTGCCCACCTCCCCAACCTGCACAGCCACTGCCCACTTAGTAAGCTGCGTAGTATTTCAAATCCTAAAGGCCCAGCTGCCACCAACAGCATAACTGTAATCAGTTTAAAAGTAATATGACTACATCATCCTAGGAAAGGGGTTCAGGCTAACGTCACCTGGGACCGGCCCACCAGAGGTCTCCCTGTGAGCAGTATTGCCCCACCCCTAATTTATTAAAGAAAATCAGTCTCCACTGCTTGCTATGGTAGCTGATGTTGTGGGCCTTATATATCTGGTAGAGGTCAGCGATTATTTTTTAAACATTCATTGTCGACCTAACTTAGGCTGTAAAACTGTGAAATATGCAGACGACTGTAAAATCACCAATGTTTGCAGTGCCCCTGAGGAAACTGAGGCACTACAGAGAGATATCAATGCACTAGGAGCTAGGTCCACCAAGTGGGGTCTTCGATTTAATACGGCTAAATGTAGTCACATCCATTTTGGGAAACACAACCCTAGAAATTCTTATTTTTTATATAATGAAACACTAACCAGCAAAACCAGTGAGCGAGATCTTGATATTATTGTGGATTCTGAATTAAAATTTGATCAACATATAACTAGTACCATTAGTAAAGCAAATAAAACAAATTAAACGTAACAGATCTCCAAAAGATCCAAACATTTTGCTCCCTCTAGATCGTGCATATGTCAGACCTCATTTTGTTTATGTTTCTCAAGTCTGGTGCCTCTATATGCAGAAAGACATACACAGACCTGAGAAACTTCAAAGAAGAATTACAAAATCAATCTGTACAGTTAAGAATCTGCCATATGGTGGAATACTTTCCAATTTTAATTTAATGTCCCTGGAACAACGACGGGTGAGGGGTGACCTCTTATTTACCTGGGATATTATTAATGACCCCATTTGACTTCAGAATGTGGACTTGATTTAAACAAGTAGCCTTTTCCACTAGAGGTCATCCACTTCAGCTGAATAGAAGTAAATTTCAATCAAAGAAAAGGGCATATTATTTCTCTCAGAGAATAATAAACCCTTGGAATAAATAGCCAACATCAGTTATTATTAGTGAAAACAAAAACATATTTAAAAATAGATTGGATGGATTTTTACTTTCTCACAAAAATTTGTCCTACTATATGTAGCTTTGAGGAGCCTCTATGAGCACCCCACCTTTTTGCTCCAATTTCATTTTTAGTATTTCATCCTTAGTATGATCCTTAGTACCCTGCTATAGGGGTATCTATCCAAGCTGAGCCTACAGTGCAATAACAAAGGAGTGCTGGTTAGGTGTAGTATAGGCCTGAGAGGTCCAGGGGTGGTGGGGGAGGAGACCCCTGAGAGCAGCGAACCCTGATCAAACCCAGGGACCCCACAACCAAAGCAGCATTAAGCTACCGTATTATATTGGAGAGGAAAAAGCAGGGACCCATATCCTCCCCCAGCACCCCAACTGCACCTTACCTGGCAACAGATTTCAGAGAACGGTAAGAGGAAAAATATGAAGCAGTCATTTTGGTTGCCTGGAGAAATGCTGCAAAAATCTTTAATTGCTTGTAGATCTTGTGGCTGAGCCATTTTAGCAGTGTCCATAGCTGTTTGCAAGGCTGGAGTTGGTGCAGGAGGAGGGAAAACCTGGGGTGCGGCCTTCTAGAAGAGGTGTCTGCTTTGTCTCTGAGGAAGGGGAATGGAAATACCTTGTCGTGCCAGGTCTTCTTTAGCTTCCTCTGCTGTATGGTATGGAACAGTGCCATCTGAAAAATGAACCCGCAACTTCACTGGGAATGGTGTTTGGAATTTAACCCCTGCTTGCTTTAAGGCTCTCAGGTATGGGGAATAGCCTGCTGCTTTTGCTGGATTTGTGGGGCATAGTTTGAATTGATATAAAATCTGTTTTGCTCCCACACAAGGGTGCCTTTTCTCCAGGCTTTATTAATAATAAGTTCCTTGGTGCGGTAATGTAACATTTGCATCATGATGCATCTGGGGTGCTGCTTAGAGACAGGCTTCAATTTGTAAGGCATAGTCTGTGGGATATCCAAGGGGGTATGTAAGAGATTATCAGTATAAGCACAAATGTCCGCACCTTCACTGTCCTCTGGTAGACCATGTATCCTAATGTTTTTCCTGTGTAGTCAGCCCTCCAGATCTGTATTTTTTTCTTCCAGTTGTAAAAACATCCTGTATAATGCCTGGGCAAGGTCAGCCGTGTGGACTGTTTTCTCTGTGACCATGGTAAGTGCTTGCTGTTGGTTCTCTTGTGCCGTTTGTAGTTTAGAAAGATCTGGCCGGACCGAGCTAAGTTGGGAGCAGATCCTGGTCTGCAAATGATTAAGTTTGGTCAAGATTAAAGCATTGGTGGGGGCCAGCACATCCAAGAGTGTAGCAGGGTGGGGAGAGTCTGGCATGCTGGAAAATTTGCTGGCTGAGCTGCTCGGAGAGTCTGGTCCCTTTGTGTTCAGATGTGAGACTTGAGCCACGGCTTGGTTTTTTCCTCCCATTACCAATGATATGCTAAAGTGCTAATTTGAACAAATTGAGAAAGTTAGTTTGATTGCTTTTGGCAATTATTTTACTTTGGCACCAAGAGCTCCCTCTCAGAGATGTTACTCCATAGCGAGCAGAACCGGAAGTCCACTCCTCCTTTTTCTGATGACAATCAACCCCCTGGCTATAGCTATCAGGAATCACCCCGATCTCCAGGGTATCCAGTGTGGGGACAGAGAATATAGGGCACTCCCCTATGTGGATGATCTCCTGATCATCCAGGCAGAAGGACAGGCTTCCTTCTCTGCCCTTCTCCAGCTGTTTCAACACTTTGCATCGGTCTTGGGGCTTGTTACTAACCCCACTAAAACTGAACTCCTTCCCCCTGCACACATCCTGTGCACCTGATCCCTTTACTTCAAAGAGCCTGAAATGGGCTCAAAATGACCTCAGCTACTTAGGCATCACTATACACCCATCTACTTCCAAAATGCTCAAAGCCAATCTTGTACCACCATTGGTTTCTGCCAAGACCAAATTAAACAGATAGTACCATCTCAACCTATCATTGGCTTGAAAGCTTGAGGCCTTCAAAATTATGCTGGCCCCATGGAGCACACACCTGCAGACCCACTTGCTACTTCAGATTCCTTTAAAATGGTTTGCACATCTTGATAAGGTTATGGATGGGTTTCTCAGGGAAGGCAAACTGCTCAGGTACAGCTGGGCCAAGCAGAGGGAGCTGAGGTCTCCCATGGATGGAAGGCTACTACTTGACTTTTTCAGCAACCCAGACAGCCCGATGGTTCTCCCCAGCAGAGCACCAGTCACCATAGTGGCTTCCCATAGAGCAAGATATAATAGAAGTCCACTATCCACACAATAATTTTAACTTACACCAGGGTGCTAAAAGCTATATCCTATGCATTTATCGATGGGTTGTTCTGAGTAAACAAGCAACTGGCAGGCAGTCCTGCTGCTTGCATGCTGAAGCTGCTATGGGGAAACAACACACTTTGCATAGGAAATTGCCCCCCAATTGGCCATCCTGGTCTCAGAAGGGCATTCACTAAGTCTGTGACTTGTTTACTCAGGATAACAGGCACAAAGAGGCATTTGATGCTGTCTCATGTAAGTATGGCCTTCCTAAGCAGGATTTCTGGAGGTGCTTGCCAATCTATGGTGTAATTAGCTGATGGATATAGCACCCCCAACCTGGAGAGGCAGTCCTCATCACTACTTTGTATATGGCCTGTAATAAATTGTCAAAAGGTGAGGCCAGCCTCATCTATTAACACCTACAGGATGCCCAACTGGATCCCTTGATTTCCCCGAAACAGGCATGGGAGGCAGAACTTAATATAGTTATTAGTGAGGCAGAATGAATCATCTGCCAGCACAGGGCCCATACTGTCTGCCCAGAGTGACATTGTCACCTTATCCAGAACAAGGTGCTACTATGATGGTGTTGTACTCTGACTGCCCTTCATGGACTGAGTCTTCTACCGGACGACAGATGCTAGAAGTGGCAGCAACAGGGAGGCACTTTTTCCAACATACTATGGTCCTGCCCAGCCATCTCAGAATTTATAGAGGGCATTTGGAAGGTCTACTCTTCCACCCTGGCCTCCAGATATAACTGGATGGGCCACTCTTCCTCCTCAACAAGACCTGCTCCCTCTTCCGTTGACACTTCTCCACCATACATTGGCTAACAGCTGTTTGGATAGTGGCCAAAGGTTGTTCCTGTGTAAATAAAGATCTTTGGAATTCCCCTCTGTGGCAGAATGGCTTATCGCCGTTTGACAACCTGCCTGTCTAGAAAATCTATCCCACAGAAATGCAGGCACCCTGGGCACCTGTGATCAAATTTGGGGACCATATCTGTCCTCACCCTATTGCAATGGCAGCCAAACTTAGATCAACAGAAGGGAAGGGGAACATCGGACCACCAGTGGGCAGTGATGGACACATACCCACTCACGTATGATGCACCAACACATATACTGGCAAAATCTAGGCCATTATTAACATAAGGCTCTTAGGTATCTTTTCTCCCCACCTCGCCGTGGAGAAACTTCTCTTGTTTCTCAGTAACTTTGCATCAGTGTTTCCTATCATTACCGGTGTACTTTACCAGCATCTTTGTTATGTTACATTGTTGAGTTATTTGTTGTCGTATTTGACTGAAAATGTTCAATAAAAATATTAACTTGAATAAAATGTCTGACTCAGTTTCAGGAGTGAAATGAGAGCTTCTATGTAAAATGTACTCCTAAAGGCATAACCCTGACTAAAAAAATGTGAAAATGCAACATACAATGAAGAAATGTATCCCCAGATCCTGTAAAAATAAGTTTGACACTAGATCAAAGGTGATGAATTCCTTCAGAGAAATTGAATTCTTTCCATTTTCAGCACTGATAGTGGTCTTTCAAATGGTCCCCTGAGTGTAGCCAAACTCAGAAAAGGTGAACGTTGCTGTTTTAATCTCTATGAGGGCAAACTGTCAGTGTTGTGCTGTCCACAGCGCAGCTGTAATGCAGTGCTATAGATTGCATAGGAATCTATAGCATTGCATACCAGCTGCTTGCCCCCCCACCCCATTTCAAGAAACTCCCAGAAGGTAGCTGAATTTGTGCCCTATAAACACTGTTGTCCAGTAAATGTGGAATTTTTACATTACAATAATACAAGTAAATTACAACTAAGCTAAACATTATTATCTATACATTATCAAGCTCATGCATTAGCAGCCATATTGGCTTATTTCTTATAGCCACTGCCATTGTTGTTTTCAGGCAACTGTAAGGGGAGCAGCAGACATAGACGGCACTAGCAGGATCTGAAGTGAAAACAAGGTTGTAGGCTCACATTCTCCCTCACGAGCAAAATTTGTTTGCTGCAGGAGCAGCACAGTTGCTGCTTCTCAATTTTAGGTGCCAAAATTGCAATTGGTGCAAGCAGCATCCCACTACATGAAGAGTCCAGGCATGGGAAGAGAAGATCACACAGGCTCCTACAGTTACATGCATAGCCATGTAGCAATCTGGCTAGCAACCCTAACAGCAAACAACTCTCCCCAGAACCGGGCAGCTGTTGCAACTGTAATAAACAGTGTCTCCTTATATGCATGCAAAACACTTCAAGCAAAATACTGAATCATACTCGGGTGCATCAATACAGTAGTTTGTGTAAGTGTTGTGTATGCATGCATGGTGGCTATTTCAATATTTTCAGATTTCACCAAATAATTACATTTAAAACCAAATGATGAGGTGGCGAATACCTTGTCACAGTACTGCCTGTTGTGGCCCTCACATTGGGGCCCAGTTGAAGAAGTGGGAGAATATAGGGCTAGGAAGTTCCCTGTGTGCCAAATCTTCATGACTGGAGATCATTCACACCATTCAACAGCAGTTCTTGTGTTCTGCTCTCTTGAGTAGAAGAATTGGAGAGCTAGTGTGACTAAAAATCCCAGCTACTCATGGCAATGGTCATGGAAGAAAAGTACCGTTGTGGGCATTTGAGAGTTACGAACAGGTTTAAAGAGCCTGCTAGCTCACATAAAGTCACACCCATACTGAATCCTGTCTCTTGGGTGGAGGCCATAAACAGAAGTGAGCAGCAGCAGTCCCTACGTTCTGTCCTCCTTGACAGAATAATGGGGGTGCCCCTGTAGCTCTAGACACCAAGGCCAAACTGATTCTGTCAGCAGTGGCCATAGAATTAAAATATTAACATAATACTGTGATGACAGAAGGGACTTAGGGTCCATCTTGTCAGCCCCTTTTGCCACACAGCAGTGACTATATCCAATTTGAGTATAGACACTAGTCCAAACTTAAAAGGTAGAATTTTACCCTACTCATGCTATGTAATCCTCAATTCCATTCTTCTTCAGAAACCCATCTAGTTTTGCTTTGAAAGCCTGAGTAGTGTTAGTTTTACACAACCTCACTTGGTAGACAATTAGCATGTGTTAACCACTCTCCGTCGGAAGAACTGCTTTCTAATGTGTCCCCTAATTTTGTTCCCCTCAGTTTGAGGGCATGTCTTCTGCTTCTGCTTGCACTCAATGGGTCAAATATATAAATGTATACTCCATCGTGTCTATTCCTTTTAGTATTCAGAAAAACATGATCATGTCCCCTCCCAGTATTTTCCTTTCTGGGCTAAATAATTTTGAATATGTTTATTCTCACTCCCAATAGCTCTTGCATCATAAGCCACTTATCATATTGGTGGTCCTGTGCTGAACCCTCTCAATCTCTTACATATCTTTTCTGTCCTGCTGTGACCAGAGCTGGATGCAGTACTCTAGGAATGGATTAACCTTGGCCTTGTGGGGGAATGAAAATCATCTCCCTTGACCTGATCCTTACCCTCTTATAGTAATGCATCCCACCATTGTATTTGCCTTCTTGACAGCAGTAGCACACTGCCTGTGTGGCTTTGACTCCCCTAAATTATTTTCCTCAGTTCTGTTGTCTACCGTTACATCAATGTATGATCCCGACTTCTCACCCCTAGGTTTACTACCTTGCACTTTCCCAAAATAAATATAAAACCCCCACTTCTCAGCTCATATCCACAATGTGTGCATGTCCCCTGTAGGGCAACCACTGCCTTTGCTGTGTCACCAATTTTCCCAATTTAGTGTCATCAGTCACTTCAGCAACCTGTTGCCTGCCTCTAGGTAAGTAATAAATATGTTAAAGAACAACAGACTCAGCTTTGCCTTCTGAGGTATTTCACACTGCACATCCCTCCACTCTAAATGGTGACCATTCACCCCCATTTCTATTTCCCATCACCAGTTTGTTATCCACTTCATGTACACTTCTAGGAATCCATATTGTGTGACTTTGTGAGTTTTCCTTGAGGAACACTGTCAAAGCCCTTCCTGAAATCCAGTTAGACCCCATCCACTGCCCTACCCATATCCACCTGTCCCTTGCAGGAGTGCCCACGCAGATGCAGGGGGTCCTTGGATCCCACTATCTTACAGTGCCACTAGCCAGGTAGTCATAGATGTCACAGTAGCACCAGGGCTCATTTTCTGTTTTCTCAGTGAGGGGGGGTTCAATACATAGCCAGACAGTAGAAATAGCATGGTGCCAGAAATATAGGTGGATCTGCTGGCACCCCAAGGCCCCTTGTGGGCTTGCCAGGCTCCGGCAGCTGCCCCCTCTTACTTGGGCTTACCCCCCCACGAGTGGGGCCGCCGAAATGTGAACTCTTGTGGCCAGAGTGGATGGCAATGGAGCTGGCTCATTAGCAGGGCTGGCATTATTGTATGATGTAAGGGGGCAGAGACATGCAATGATGACACGTGTCTGCCCCGCCCCCGAATGCGCAGGTGCTGACTGCAGCGGAACTCCTGGGTTCCGCCAGGGGTCTGTCATGAATCAGACACTCAATCCCACCTCCCTCAGGAGTAGGGGAGCAGTCCACCAGGTGCTCAATCCTACTCCCCCTTGCCAGCCCTCCAACTCCTGGGTCTCTTCCCGAATCCAGGTCATCGGCGCTGCAGATGGTGATTGTGCCTCTGCACCAGCGGGTTGGGAGCAAAGCACTTATTTTTTTTCTCTCTTTTGTTTGTATGAGTTTCATAAATATGCATACCACACTTTTGTGATTGAAAATGTAATTATCTGTGCAGCACCAAGTTATGCATTAGAGAAAGAGTAAGGTGCCTCAGGACACCCCAGGTTCCAGTTGCTGTGGTGACGTAGCTAGTAGCATAACCGGAATGGTATTTTGGGCAGCCTGGGTTCATGTCTCTGCTAAGACACTTATTTCTTTCTCTCTTCTGTTTGTATAAATTCCATAAATATGCACACTGCACTCTTGTGATTAAAAACAGTTTTGGAGAAGGTTGTTGAGAAGGTAGTGGCAACACGGCTAGAGTTATTATCATACATTTGAAGTTGGTCCTTCCTCTGCACTCCTGCCGCTATCTGAATTCAGGATTTGGATGCAGGTGGCATGGCACTCATTGCAACACTTCCGGTGGCATGCAGGAGTGAGCCACGAAGCCAACTTCTCAGACTTACTGGTTTTCAACTTATGCGGGAACTCTTATCTTCACTCTTTGGAAAGGGACTTTTCTTCTTCTGCCTTATGGATGGACTCCTCTAATGCTGGTCAGGTGGCTACATTTTTCTGTACTCACACAGACTCAGCTCTCACTATGATCTAGGCTCTGACTGGAACACATACTGCTCAGGCAGCTGCCTAACAAATGCAGCCCTTTGGCTGTTTGGAAATTACCCCAGATATGGGCAGTTCTCTATGAGAAGCTGCCTAGCTCCTAAATCACTGGCTTTGTTGCTTTAGCTCCGGCAGGTGCTGTTTCTTCTTCTTTTCTCTCTCTCTCTCTCTCTCGCTCTCTCTCGATGTGTGGCTCTCACAACATATTACAGCACTAGTCTCCTTACTGTCCAGTCTGCCCTCTCCACTCCTCTGAGAGGAGTCTCCTAGTGATTCCCTGGGCCAGGTTCAAGACATCAGGTGACCACACTTTTGATGTAGCTGGTCTGGCCCTGTGGAATGTGCTTCCCAGATCTCTGAGAGAGGCTCCTTCAGTGAAGGCCTTTAGGAGGGACCTAAAGACCCACCTCTTCAGTCAGGCTTATGATCTGATTTAACCCCAGTGGTCTTAGTTTCAAGTTATCCTGGCTGCCAAATTTGCACTTTTCCATTTTAAACTGTCTGCATTTATGATTATGTGTTATGGTTATATCTTTTATTTTATGATGCACAGAGCCAGAGCCTATGGGAATTGGTGCTTAGTATATAAAACTACAGTACTACTACTACTACTACTACTACTACTACTACTACTACAGTACTACTACTACTGCTACTACCGCTACTATTACTGCTACTACTACTACTACAGTACTACTACTACCGCTACTATTACTGCTACTACTACTGCTACTACTACTACAGTACTACTACTACTACTACAGTACTACTAATACTACTATTGCTTCTACTATTACTGCTACTACTACTACTACTATTACTACTATAGCTGATAAGAGCTCTTCACCTCCTGCTTCAACTTACTAAGCAGAAATGATGACGTTATTGATGTAATCATGGTGTATCATAAATGATCATTATCAATTATGTTCAAAGAGCATGTTCAGTCTTAAAAAAACATTTCTGTGATTATTATCAACAATGATTAAGCATAAATAGCTGTCAATCAAAAACACTGATATTATGGGAATTATGACTGTGATAAATGATGATCTCATAACATCATGAGTTTTTTAGACATTCACATTGTTTTGGTTCATAAACTATGCTTCTGAAATATGCAGATTAGTAGTGTACGTGTCTACTATACTAAACTTAACATTTACTCTTCCAAAAGCATTAAGGAATTTACCTCACGTGATGCATCTGATAAGTTTCTTCTTCAGATCTTGACACATTCATATTTTCATATTTACAGCCAATGACACTTTGCTTGATAACCTCATGGGTCTTACATACTTACATCGTGGAACTGATATATACATCAATGATCATAACTCGATCATTTACAGATTATCAAAAATTTAAGTTTAGAGAAGAAATTAATAATCATCAGTTGGTGTTTGCAAATTATACTTCTGATGCTTAAATCATGATCTAGAAGATGATCTCAGATCATGATCTCCGTTGACAATATATGATGAAAATTGATGACTGACAATGATAATTTATGATTGATCGATTCACCATATCCCCTACAGCCCCAGCCCCAGAATAACCAGACCTAGCAGGGCTGCTAAAAAGTAAAATCTCAATTTCTGGTTGGTGGATTGTTTCCTGGCTTTTCCTTCTGCTTACACTCCCACAGTTCAATGTGTGGTATCACTGCCCTTAGTTTCTTGCACCTTGCATACTCATCCTGTCCTTTTTGGCTAAAGTGTCCTCCAGTTATGGCTTACTGAGCTGTGCCTGGTTTTGTGATAGTTGTTCTCAGCTGTAAGTATAGTTATACTGTATGCATCGTATGCCATAAATCATATGGGCTGCAATGTGCAGGCTTGTTGTATAAACAGTATATTCATAGCCTCTGCCTGCATAATATTCTAGACACTGCTGCAAAATGCAGTTTCATGGTAACTATATCATCATACACAGTGAAACCCGACTGCTGCTGTGTGTAACCCATGGCTTCTACCCACATATTTTTTCAGGTACTGCTGCTGAGTGTAATCTGTAGCCTCTGCCTGCATATTATTCAAAGTACTGCTGCTAACTGTGACCAATAATTTCTTCCTACATATTGTTCAGGTACTGCTGCTGGGTGTAACCAATAGCCTCTGCCTGCACATTATTCTAAGTACTGATGCTAAGTGTGATCAATAGTTTCTTCCTATATATTGTTCAGGTACTGCTGCTGGGTGCAACCCATAGCCTCTGTCTGCACATTACTTAGGTACTGCTGCTGTATGCAATCCATAGCCTCTGCCTGAATGTTGTGGTAAGCAAAGCTTCTAAATGCAGTTTTGTATCCTCAGCCTGCATAATGTTCCTGGTATTGCTACTATGTATAATCTATAGTCTCTGCCTGCATATTGTTCTTCAGTAGGTACTGTTGCTAACTAGAATCCCTGGCCTCTACCTGTGTAGTGTACCAGTCACTGCTACAAAGTATAGTCAGAGCAATAAGCTTCTTATTATGGCTGAATGGGTGGAGCCATGCTGACATAGTGCTATGACGTAGGAGAGAGAAGGGACTCTGGAAGCACGTGACCAGATACCTAGACTGTCTCCTTCCGCTGAGTGCTTTGAGTGGAATTGAACCAAATCTCTCTGCCTCTGTAGTGCTGTTCCTTTGTCTCCCCCCCAACCACTGCTGCACTAGCTGCACTATTTCCTTGCTCCTGAAATTAACTTCTGAGCCTGCTGAGCTCCAGCTCACTTCCCCGTTCGGAAGTAGTACATGCTTTTTTTTTGAGTCCTTAGATGCATGGTTTCTAGTCTACAGTGGCTGACCTATGGCTACTGGATGACTCCTGGCACAGGGTGGCCTTGCTGCAGTGGCAGGCAATTGCACCTTCCCACAATACCAAGGAGAGCTGGTGCAGGTCCCACCTGCCTCCACTGACTTCAGTGACAGCTGCAACAGCAATGACATGGATGAAATCCTGAGGCTGCAGGACACAGAAACCATATTGCCGGTGGGACCAGGGACAGGGAAGCAAAGTAGTAGATCTCTGATTTTGCAGTAAGGTGCAGGGGTTGGAACTTGGTGGTGTGATTTGGTTGCCGTTGTTTTTTTTTAAATGGGATATTAAATGCCAAGGCAAGGTATTAATTTTGCTTCCAAAAGATTGTTCCTGAGCTGGCTGGGTGTCAGTTGAATGAGAGTGGAAATGAAATTGAACTGACGGTTAGTCGGGGTTCAGTGGGCGTGGAGCCTGCAGATAGTAAGTGGTAGCCATGGTCTACTGGGGCACCAGCCCTTGTTGTTTCACTGTGAGACAGGAGCTGCAATGGCCAAGAGAGATGTAAATTAGCCTTATACCCTTCAGCACTAAGTGCAGAGAGCTGGAACTAAGAACCAAGTCCAGTGTGAGAGACTGAACTAATAACCCTCCCCTCCAGCGAGTCCTTCCCAAGCTGGCTGGGTGTCAGCTGAACATGAGCAGAAATGAAATTGAACTGATGATCAGTCGGGGTGCAGTGGGCATGGAGCCTACAGACTGAAAACAGTAGCCACAGCTTGCTGGAGCACCAGCCCTTGCTGTGGTTCCATTACAAGACAAGAGCTGCAATAGCTGAGAGAGATGTAAAGTAGCTTCATACCCTCCAGCACTAAGTGTAGAGAGCTGGAACTAAGCACCAAGTCCAGAGTGAGAGACAGAACTAATTACATTGCCCTTCACCAAGTCCAGAGACTGAGAGAGGTGAAACTAGTTACACTGTGGTGTCTGCACTAAGTCCAGGTAGAGAGAGGTGAAATTAGACAATAGTAAGTTCAAGGGAAACGGGCCTGACATTAGCCACACTGGTCAACTTGAAGTCCAGAGAGAGTGAGAAAGGGGCAAAATTTGCCACATTTGTCAGCACCAAGTCCATAGCGTGATGGATCAAGGAAGTTCTGGTACAGCTCATACCTCAGCTGAGGACCAGTTTGGATTAGAAGTGCAAAGAACCAACTGAAATTAACAGAGAGAGAGGGATAAAAAGTATAATTTTCACATCATTAATAGTCAAGCTGACTAGCATATCGACTTGGAGAGGTGATTACTGAATCTGAAAATGCATCAGTGCAGTAAAACAGGACAAAAAAAGCAGATCCTGTAACTGTAGCAATTTCAGTAGTCTAAAGAAATTACTTAACTTTCAGTTAAATTCCTGCTGTCCCTCCTGAGATTGTATTGTCTAGTTGAAATGTCTTGTCAATGGATGAAGAAGGCATGCCAAAGAAGAAGTCACAATGTTTCACTCATTCAAGCACTCTGTTCATTAGTTACAAGGGTGTACCTATCTGGTTCTACTTTCAACCTAGTGCTACTAGACATCTTCTCATCCTCTCATCCTACGTGGTTTAGGAATGATGTCTTAGGTACAGGAACCTGGATGTGTACTCCTGGTTGACTCTGAGGAAGAGGGACTAAAGACAGCATTGGGTATATCTCCACCACATACATTCTTGACTATGATGAGAAAATTAGAGGCTGGATATGTAGACATATATGATGGGTATTGAAAGAAAGGAAACAGCAGAGACAAGTTCCAAGTCCCCAGAGGTTGAGGCACAACATATGCCCACTGATGCCCAAACCTGCCGTGCACATGAATTAAAAGATTTCCAGGCAAGACTCCCCCATGGCGCATGAAATTCTCTAAAGCTGAAGATGTGGTAATTCTTATGTACGTGTGGGATCATGGAATATTCAAGAGTTCAGCCCCATGCAATGTCATGTGTAAGAAGATGGAAAAAATGAAGCTGACCTGCCATTCCTTGCAGGCCTGAAGGACAGATACTGGAAATATCTGTGTGGTTGAGAGGATCAGTACCAGCTTGATGCACATCCTGCCATTCCTACAGTTGTTCTCCCAGAGTGCTCAGATTGCATGAAGAAGCCAGAGAAAGAGCAGGCACAAACAGAGAATACAGGCAGTCTTGAGGCACAGAGATCTGAGACTATGGCTGGGAGGACCAGAAATCCACAGAGTAAGAGCAACAGTCATTTGAGCAGCTCAAAAAAAGTCATGTTTTGTTTAGTTTAGTTTAGTTTATTGTTTTCCAGGACAAGGCTCCATTAAGCAAACTCATTTTGACGGCGGTCCTGGGAAAGACGGCATAAGGTGATACCACAGTCTCAGCAGAGTACAGTAGAACACCACATTATAGTAATCTAAGTGGAGTACAGTATGCAGTGTAGGACAATACATAATAACAATACATGTAAAGGAATAACTAGGTTACAGATCTAACAAGGAATCACAAGGTCACAGTTCTGATAAGGGATATCAGTAAATGTATACAATTCATAGTTGGCATTATGGGTATCATTGGAGGTTGAATTGGTAGAGGAAAAAATCATAACTTTAGTTTTCCCCATGTTAAGTAGTAGTTTGTCTTGGTTGAGGTTTATTTGTACTTTGTTGAATTCTGTTTATAAATCATTGAGTAATTTGGGTAGGGTCAGTTTGGAAACATATTGGACAGTGTCATCAGTGAAGAGATTCATAGTAGCTTTAGTTATTCCTCTGTTGAGATTGTTAGTATAGATCGTGAATAGCAGTGGCACTAGTATCGACCCTTGTGGTACTCCCTTTAGTAGTTTTGCGTAGGTAGAGAAAGTGCCTTCTGCTTTTATCTGTTGGTGTCTACCAGCTCCATAATTAGTGAACCATAGTCAAGAAATGCTATCTAATCCCAAACCTTGTAATTTATGTAATAGAATGTTATGGTCGACAGTATCAAAGACTTTGCTAAGGTCAAGGAATATGGAGCCCTTGATATGTTTCTTCTCTAGGGATGTGAGCCAGTCATTTGTGAATTTTGCCAGTGCTGTGTCTGTGCTATATTTTGCCCTGAACCCTGGCTGTAGCTGATTGATTAGATTTGTCATTTCCAGGTAGTCCCTTAACTGGGCATTTACAAGTTTTTCAAGAAGTTTGGACAGCACTGGTAGTATAGAGATAGGTCCGTAGTTAGTTAATTTGCACGTGTCTCCTGCCTTAAACAATGGTGTGATGTGGGCTGATTTCCTTATTATCTCTTGTACCCTTTATAGTACTCCACAGTCAGGACCATTGGGGTATTCGCCATTCATCCTACAGGTTGATGCATGATCCAATCAAATTTGAGCTGGCTGAGGACAGCCCCCTTGTCCCAACCTGGAATTCCCAGTTTACTCTGTGCATCTAGAGAGGTTGGTCGCATTCCAGATCTACTCCCAACATACAAACCAATTCCATCACCTTAAGGTACATCATATTTAAATGTCTTATATTGTAAAAGCCTGGTAACCAGTTTAGGATGTTCAGATATATTGCAGACTAAGTACATCTATATAATTGGTGAGGAGTTTACAGACTTTGAGAATATGGGCTACAACTTATTCAGCAGAAAAAAAAATGTGTTTTGGGGCAGGACTCCCTCCTGTAGCATTTCCTGAACCCCACTACCATGTTTACAGGTTTTTTGGAGGAATGATTTAGGATATGAAAGGATTATCCTGGGGCAGGATTCCCTCCTGCAGCATTTCCTGTCTCCCATAACAATATTTCAGACTTAGAGTAATGATGGATGATGAGCCACTACTCTTTGGGCATTAAAAAAAAAACATTTGTCTTAGGGCAGGATTCCCTTCTGTAGCGTTCCTGACTCCCACAACCCTAGCCCCACTATCCTATGTCTCCCAGTAAGGTTAGGCTTATCCCTCTGCTGAGTGACACATTGCCTGTATGATGCCTCCTGTTCTGGGGACTTGTGGTTGGTGAGGTCCCTCTGGGAGTGACCTCCCTGCAACACAGGTATAAATTCACTGACAGCCATTTTCTTCCCTGCCCCTGGGTTTCACCTTCGAGGGAAGCAACATGGACTGAGGAGTTCCTGTAGCTGCCTCAGTCACACATGATTAGGAGGGTCTTGAATATAAAAATTTAGGAGAGTACTAGTTACCTGGTTTGTTGCTCCCACTTCTGGGCATCTCCACTGCTTCGCAGTGCTGAAAAGACATCTGCTCCATGCCTGTGAACCACCTGCAGACATTCCAGTAGGGCCGTGCCCTTCCATCATGCTGGTGGCATGCCTTTGTTTTGGTGGGCAATAAAATAACAAGTTCTCCACCCACTGAAACTCTTAGCAGCCATGCTGTCTCTTCTCTTGATCCCACTGTCCTCCCATAAGGCCACCCATCTCCCATGAGACTGGGAGCACTATTCAGCGCATACAGCACTTGCAGCTCTCGTGAGGAACTCTCGGGAGATCGCGGTGGCCATCTTGGCTGGAGCTCCTAATGTACATAGAGCTATCCCAAATCTCGCCCCTTCTTGCAACATTTCGCAATGGCCATCTTGCCTGGGGATCACCACACACATCAACTGCTACAACATAAAGGGGATGCTATTTTCCTTTGCTAGACTTTTGAATATAGGCATTAGGGTGGAATTTTGATCACATGTTGCAAACTCTAGTTGGTTCCTCCTCTGGATTAGGCCCAGACTAATGTTGCAGTCCTCAATATGAATCCTTATCTGATTCAGTTCTTTCTATTTCGATCCCACAGATTGAGGGGAGCACCCTACACAATGAGGAAGTGCAGTGAATGTGGAATCATGTTCCCAGAAGTGGATGAGAGGGACACAGCCTGCGCAGTGTGTGCCTTATCAGAGACAGGATGGCCCAGGAATATGGATGAACACAACTTGGACTCCGACACCGCTTCCACCCAAATGGCCCCTGTGGCACTGGATGCCAGTCAGGCACAGTTACTGTTCCAATAACTGGAAAGCTTTAAAGACGGCAAACCAATCCCCTCTCCATCTAGACCGAACAGAAATGAGCCTGTATGGAAGAGGCCTAGGAGGGAGACAGAGAGCATTATCTCTGAGACACCATCTGACCAGGAAAAAAGATAGACAAGTTCAACCGGATATGACATGGAGAAATATAGAGGAGCTGGTTAGGATGGTGAGGGCCACCCTTAAGATAGTGGAACAACCCAAACAACCTTCCACCGCCGAAGACCCCCTTTTATCAATGGGTCAACCAGAAGAAAAGGTACATTTCCCATCCTGTAAGACAATTGAGACTATACTAAGCAAGGGATATGACTCTTCAGAACCCACCAGATTACTCAAAAAGAACATGGTGAACAACTGGTACCCATTGTCCCAATCAAGGAAGGAGCAATAGGGAAAATCCTTGAAAGTGGACCAACCGGTGCCTGAGCTGTCAAAATGCACCACTATCCCTACTGAGTCTACAGCAGCTCTCAAGGAGCCCATGGAAAAAAAAATAGAGGAACAGTTAAGGAAGATACAAGAGGTTTCGGACATGCTACGGGTGGCTGACACTGCCATGTGGTTCACAAGCAGGGCTCTGCTTAGGTGGGTCAAAACTCTGACCAAAGGCATCCCGGAGGATTCAGCACAGGCAGACGTAGCTGAATGTACCTTACAAGCAATCAAATACATAATGGATGCTTCCTCAGACATACTGAGATTTGGAACCAGAACGAAGGTGCAAGCAAACAGGGTGAGGAGAGCATTGTTGTTCATGTTGTGACAGGTGGACAAGGAATCCAAAAGCACCTTGCTGAAACTGCCATTTGAAGAAGGCTCCTTGTTCAGTAAAGGTTTAGTGCCATACCTAAAGAACAGACAGAGAAAGCAGGTGCAAGGAGATAAGGATGTTTATCATCCCTCTGACAGGCCTTTTTGTCCAAAATCCAAGTTCTTTAAACCTTGATCTCAAATCTACAAGGCAACAGAAAATGGAGTCAAAGACCCAGATTCCAACAAAGAGCTTATGGCATCAAATCAAAAAGTGGTTCCATCTAGCAATGTAGCAGTGGAGGATTTAAACCAAACTTCAAGCATCAGAGTAAGAAACAATGAGGACATGTGGGCCCATGTATCCACAGGTTGTGGGACGACTGCAGAAGTTTGCACATCAATGGGCCTGAACAGCATCAGACAAGTGGGTGAGGGAGGTAGTATCGCAAGGTTATGCAATTGAACTTGACAGGACATCGATTCCACACAGGCCTCTAGTCTCACCCATACCCAAGTGCCCTGAAAAATTGAGGGCAATACATCTTGCAATAGAGGACTTGTTACAAAATAGGGCTATTTCTCCAGTCCTGGAAAAGAAGAGAGACACAGGAGTTTACTCCTTGTTCTTTGTGGTCCTGAAGAAGACGGGAGGAATGCAATCAGTACTGGCTCTGAAATATCTAAACAAGTTTGTAGTTTACAAGAAATTCAATTCTTCTGCCCATTCAACCAGGAGACTTTCTCATGTCCATAGATCTGAAGGACACCTATCTGCACATACTGATACAGCAGTCACACCACAAGTATCTTTGATTCAATCTCAGTGGAGAGCACTATCAGTATACCTGCCTACCCTTCGGCCTGGTGTGTTTACCAAAATATTGGTCGTACTGGCAGCACATCTCAGGAAGAAGGGGATCCATGTCATCCCATACCTGGACAACTGGTAACTGTGAGCAAGGTCAGCAGAAGGGGCACAACACAGCACAAAAGTGGCACTTCAATGCCTTCAGGAGCTTGAATGGGTCATCAACATGACAAAGAGCCAGCTGACTCCCTCACAATCTCTCTCCCATTTAGGAGCTATAATAAACACATGCCTCAACAGAGTAGTCCCAACAGAAGACAAGATTCACAACATCTGCACCCTGATCAATGGTGTGACACAGAGACCCAACAGAGCTGTATGGGACTATCTGCAGATTCTGGGAGTTATGGCAGCCCTGATAGAGATGGTCCCCCTGGGCCAGACTTCACATGAGATTCCTGCAGAGATATCTTATCGAGGCATGGGACCAGACAACTCAGAACTATTGGGTCCAGGTGACTCCACCAAGAAAAGTTCTAACCTGTTTGCAGTGATGGACAAACAAAAGGAACTTACTGCGGGGCCGCCCCTTAGAGCAGCCAAATAATGCCATCATTACCACGGATGCAAGCCTCAAGGGCTGGGGAGTGACATACATGAGTCACATCACTGAAGGACTGTGGTCACCAAAGGAGTCCGTCCTACCAATAAATTTTCTGGAAATGCAGGCAGTTTGACTAGCACTGGCCTTTTTAAAGCCATTAATTGTCAAATGAGTAGTCCTGGTAAGATGTGACAATCAGGTTATGGTGGCATACCTGAACAAGCAAGGGGGCACATGCAGCAAAACCATGATAGCAGAATCAATCAAGCTGCTACACTGGGGCGAGAAAAATCTGCTATCGATATCAGCGGTTTATCTAGCAGGCCGAGTCATCACAGAGGCAGACTGACTGAGCAGAGTAACCATAAACCAAGCAGAATGGAAGCTCAATAAAAAGATCTTTCAGGGAATACAAGACAGATGGTGACCCCTTCAAGTAGATCTCACGGCATCCCGCCACAACAATCAATTGCCGAGTTTCCACTCCAGATTTATTGCTCCAATGGTGCAAGAAGTGGATACTCTGTCTGTCCCTTGCAACTTCATGTTTTTACCTCCAACAAAGATGATCAACAAAGTTCTACAAAAGATATGATCCACAGGTGCAGCAGTAATAATGGTAGCTCCAGACTGGCCCTGGAGGCCCTGGTACTCACTAATCCAAGCGATGACAATAGACTCTCCAATGCCACTACCGAATTGGCCAAATCTACTAAACCAGGGACTGATCCTGCACCTGAATCCAGCATCATTGAGGCTGATGGCCTGGCTACTGAAAGGAACAGACTGTTAAGCCTGGGATATCACACCAGAGTAATGGACTGCCTATTACAATCCAGCAGACACTCCACCAACTTGACATACCAAAGACAATGGCAAATCTTCAGTAAATGGTGTTTAGAGAAAGGGACATCGTCGTCTGTGGCGGGTCTGCCACAGATCCTGGACTTTCTAAATGATGGAGCAAATAGGGTACTTAGCCCAGCCTCTCTCAAAGTACAGACTTCTACGATCTCATCAATCAGAGGTCCACTACCAAGGGTAGGATCCTTTGGGTCAAACCCTGATGTAGTTAGATTACTCAGAGCGGTAACAATATCGTCTCCAAGAGTCAGACCAAGGTGAGCCCCATGCCAGCTGAATACAGTACTAGAGGCTCTTCAAGGGCCTCCCTTTCAATAGGATTCTGTTCATTGGTGTACTTTTGAAAACAGTTTTTCTAGTAACAATTTGCTCCGCCAGATGGATAGGAGAGCTTCGAGCTCTGTCTGGTGTGGAACCGTTCTTGACATTCCACAATGACAAGGTTACCCTCAGAATGGTACCATCCTTTTTACCCAAGGTATTTCTCCCTACCATTTGGACCAAGAAGTCCATTTACCCATTTCTATCTCTAAATCAAGAAGGTACCACCAGAGCATTCCACCCCTTTGATGTCAGCCAGCAGTTGAGGCATTACCTCTGTATAACCAGTGACATCCACAAAACAGATAGACTGTTCATTCTAACCAGAGGGAAGAAGGTAGGGCAGGTGGCCACCAAGTAGACCATTGCAAGGTGGCTAAAACAAACCAATGCAGAAGCCTACAAGGTCTCAAGACTAGAACCACCTATTGGAATCAAGGCTCACTCTACCCAAGAGGTGCGACATCCTGGGCAGAGAGGGGCCAAGTATCAATTGCAGACATCTGTTCAGCAGCTGCATGGGCTTCAATCCACACCTTCACCAGGCATTACTGGCTGGATGTGGCATCTGCCAAGCGAGCCTCATTTGGTAGAGCAGTACTAAGGGAGGGTTCCCAATGTAGAATCTACTACAGTTAATCTGCCTCATTACCCACCCGAATAATGAAGGGTAAGCGCACTGCTACCAAAGTCCCAATGGTCCTGACTGTGGAGTACTATATAGGGTATGAGACATAATGATATTTACTCACCTGGTAAAGGTGATTATTTGAGTACCCTTTATAGTACTCCACAGCCCCACCCATTATGGCAGATGACTTCTATGCTAAAAGGCTGCTTCTATTATGTGGCTTATTACGCAGTGAGAATACTGGTATAATTCAATTGAATTTTCTGTAGGTGTTTCGTGTAGTTCTATTCTGCTTGTCATGTCCTGTGTCTAATGAATAAAAGGGAGGTAATTTCCGAATCCATCTCTAGAAGTTCTGTATTTGCTATCCATGATCTCAGATTTTTTGTTAAGGCTACCAGGCATTGTAAGAGGGGTCCTGCTGTGAGGCAAGTTATGCCTGTGTTCTTTTTTCATGTTTTGTCCTCTTCTGTTCTTCATAGGGAGTTTATTGCTAAGGAAGATTCACACTGAGAATTCCAGGTTGGGACAAGGGTGCTGTCCTCAGCCAGCTCAAATGTAATTGGATCATACATCAACCTATAGGATGAACGGAGAATACCCCAATGATCCTGACTGTGGAGTACTATAAAGGGTACTCAAATAATCATGTTTATCAGGTGAGTAAATATCATTAATGGGAAGTCGCCGGTGGACAAGGAAAGGTTGAAGATGTGGGTTAAGGGTGCTGCAAGTTGCCTATAGCTGACTTTAAGGAAATAGGGATCAATCCATCTGCTACAGAACTTTTATTTTTATCTAGTCCTAGGAGGAGATCTTCAGCCTCCTTGTAGATGATAGTCTGGAAGGCAAACTGGTTTTCCGCAATGTGATTTGTGGCAGTGTGATCCAAAGGGGGAAGGGGGAAGATGCTGTTGGTGAGGGTTTGAATGCCAATCCTGCTTTTACAAAATATGAATTTAGCTCTTTGAGGATAAGTTATTTATCATGTCCTGTTTTTTTCCTGTGATTAGATTTTAACTGGCAGTGTGGGGGTTGCTTTATTGCCTTCCACGGATTTAATTGTTTTAGAGAAATTTAGTGGAGCTATTTTTAGAATTTTCAATAATGTTGAGGTCGAATTTAGGTTTAGTTTCTCTAATTAATTTAGTGCATGTGTTTCTGGCTGTTTTGAAGTGTATCCAGTCAGAGCTGGATTTGTTCTCCTTGGCTTAAGACCAGAGTTTATCCTTGTTTCTTAGCAGCTTTCTGAGATCCCTACTGCACCATGGACATGGCTGTGCCCTCATTCTCCTTTTTTGAATTGGGGCATGTTTATTTATCAGTTCCAGCAGCATATGATTAAAAAAGGTTAGTACGTCATTTACATTATGGGTGAAGTAACATTTTTGCCAGTATAGCTGGTCTAAGTCTGCTATAAAATCTTTGATAAGGAAATTTGTGAAGTTTCTTTTAATAGCACATTTGTTTGTGGACTCATGTTTTATAGCATCTCTGATGCAGGACACCATGTTATGGGCACTAAGGTCACTGTGAAAGACTGTAGCATGAGTGAATTTGTGTGGTCTGTTAATATTAGGTCTAAAGTCATGGCATTTGTTGGATTGTTTGGGTTAGGTCTAGTACGAGTGTTGGATAGTTGGGACAGTCCTAGGTCATCAAACAGATTTTTGAGGGTGTCTGCTTTATTGGAATGCTAATCTAGACTGAAGTCCCCTAGGATTATGGATTCATTAGTGTGTGAGTTTAATAGGGCGGTGATGTAATGTAACAATTGTAATCCTCCTTTAGGTGATCTG
The DNA here is from genome assembly GCA_016271365.2 of Neoceratodus forsteri. NCBI lineage: Eukaryota > Metazoa > Chordata > Ceratodontiformes > Ceratodontidae > Neoceratodus > Neoceratodus forsteri. The sequence goes on from CM028132.1 coordinate 459,357,121, forward strand.
TAGCATCCTATGACATTTATGGTCTCGACTTTGGATAGTTTGAGCTTCAGTGCAAGACATTCAAATTTGTTTGGTGTGGAAAGGGAGCAAATTTCAGTAGCAGTCCATTTGTTACTGACGTAGATGACAATCCATCCTCCCCTTGGACAGCCTATCCAGATAGAAGTGGCTATATGTGGGTAGGAGATTTGGTTTGGTGTCACTGTGTCATTTAGCCATGTTTTGGTTACTATGAATACATCTGGATTTGTATGGGTAATCCAAGCTTTTACCCATTCCAGTTTTTTTAGTAAGCTACGCACATTCAGTAGAAGGAATGTTAACCCTTTTAGTGATATAAGTTCAGTGGGTGAACAATCTGCTTTTGGTGGGCCAGAGTTTACCCAAACAGAGCCTGAGCAAAGTAGAAGTAGTGAGATTAACTTTTTGCACATTTGAAACCTTAGTTGAAGCTTCTGCTTATTAATGTTGTTTTTCCAGTATTTATTGTGTAATGGTGGCTAATTCTGTGTTTGTGTTGTATTCTGTAGTTGTAGAGAAGCAGTAGTAATCTAAAGGGAAATGACTCTTTAATTGTGTGTTGGCTTTCTGACTTAGAATATCCTGTGGAACAAGGTGTGTCTATTTCCTGGTTGGTAGGATTTGGAGTTTAGCAAATGTTATCAAGCCTGTTGTTATGTTCTGGTTCTTGAATTCTGGATGGGTTATGATTGTGCACATTGAGAGTTGTTAGATAACATAGGAATAGGATAAAACTGCATTGGACCTTACCCATTCTTCTGTATTGCATATGGGTAGGAAGCTATGGTTATTATTATACCAGTTGCTTGTTCTGAGGTATGTCTAGACTAATGAAATCATGTTTAGACCTGTGAAATATTTCTAGACCTATGATCCAGTAAGGGTCAGTCCTGTACCTAGCACAGTATTGTTATGTGTCTTTTCTTAGCCTTTGTAGCCCTTAGCCTTTGTAGAATACAACACAATGTAGGGTCCAAGCTCCTTATGTTGGAGATGGCGTGAAATTCTGGCAGTCCTATTGTTTTCTGTTGTATCTGTTGTATTTCCTATTATTTGTTGTATTATCCCGTGTCATTGGGGAGGGTGATCTATTGGTTTCTGTGTACCTTTTGTGGCCCTAAAGATTCTCCTGAATGCTATGAGTGAGTCGGATCCCTTCTTGTGGTGCGAATAAAACTGTAGATGCCCTCCCACCTGAACCTCCTCTTACTCACCCCAAATATTTACTGCTTTGTATGAAATACTAGCACCCACCTCCCTTTCTACTCTCAGCAGTGCTTGTGTATGTAAAGGAGCAAGACTCAACACCAGTGGCTAGTATCATCTGCCTGCTGTATGAGTCGTCGTTTTTGTATGCAACTTACATTTATGTATCGTTTGTGATCTGTCACTTGCATAGCTTATTGTGCTACACAATGAATTGTGTACCCTAATAAAACTAATAAGAACTCTAGAGTTGGAAATGGAGGTAGGTAGCCTTAACGGGTACCTAAACAACATTTTGACAACAAACTATTCAAAAATCTGACTTCATAGGGGACTAAAGGAAAGGTTGCTGTATTCATTAATGCTAAAACTACATTTATATAATTTACCTAAATACAGTTCCAAAGCATTTGAAAAATGTAAAATCAGCCTTCCAGTTTAAAAAAAAACTGCCTTACCTGCTTCCTAAAATGTCTGCCAAATGTGTTAAGTGATGACATCATTGGAGCCAGAGTCAGAGCTATATGGCTCTCTATAGTGTTAACTAGTTTTTTTTCCCTTGCATAGAATTGTTTCATCAAAACCATCAGCATTATTTTAATCAACACACATGTTAGGCTATGGTTCAGTTCATTTCGTTACTTTAACATGCTGAAATTGTTTTTTAATCCAATCGACTTTTTTCTTTGGCAAACCGCAGTGCAGTACAAATCTTAAATAACGTGGTGGTCTAGTGGTAATGGCGGCTCCAGGATGCTACAATGGGGGGGGGGGTACTGGGGTGTTGTGCATACTTTTTTTCTTACTTTCTTTATGCCCCATTATCACTGGTTTACCTGTCCTCTCCCCGGTGTGGACTCACAGTGCGGTCTGTTCCCACCCTGCCTGAAGCCCCCAGACTCCTCTCCCCAGGCAAGGGCCCATCTCCCCACCGCACCACCTGGCCACCTGATCCCCCAGCTCTGAGCCCCCCGGGGTGGTACAGATGGCTCCTCTGGCACTCTATCTAAGTCTAATTAAGCAACCAGGGGGCAGAGGGAGTGCCTGGAACAGAGCTGGGAAGCCCGACATTGGGCGTGGGGACTGACTACTGGTCCCACCTTCGTCTATCAGGCGCCGGGGTTTCTCCACTTTTCTAACACTCCCCGCGGAGCTCGGATGTGCAATGATGACCAGCGCCTGCCAAGCTCCACCCCAGAGCCATGCGGTGGCATCACCTATTCCTGGCCACCCCCAACTGCAGCCAGAGGTAGCTCAGGAGCAACGTTGTGCCCTACACCCACCCCGGGAAGGGAGAGCTGTGCAATGGATGCTCAATCCTTCCTCACCCCTGTTGACCCCCGGCGGCCTGGGCTCATCCCCGATCCCGGGTCACCGGCATGACGCAAGGTGAGGCATCTAGTGCCTTAACCCTCAGTGCCACTGGGCCAGCTTGGTGGCGTGCATACTTGATGTGTACTTTTCAATATTTTTATTCAACTTTTATATCGTCTGCAATTATTCTTTTTTAGTATGATTTTGACAGAACCTGCAAATGTAATCCATAGTTTTGAATGTAAACATTTGTACAATCATAAATCATACTTCTTCAACAAAGTGAAATGCAGCAGCAACAAGCAAGTAAGTTACAATGGGGGGATGGTGCAGACGCACCCTTCACCACCCCCTAGATCCACCATTTATTTGTAGCAAAGTTCTTGTGTAGTCCAATGCCAGAGTTCATACTTTCTCAGAAATCAAAAATATGCTTGTCTCATCTTCTTTTTCCATGGGAAATAATACTAATAAGAAGAATCAGCATTTATATAGTGCTTGTCATACAGATTGTATCCCAAAGTGCTTTACAAGCAAATGCTAGACTGGTAATGAAGTGACTGAATGTGAAGTGGCAGCCATTTCACACATTAATACCCACATACACACACAGTCTTGGACAATTGAATGAACTGGTTTTATGGGAAGAGGAAAGTTGGCCAGAACAGTGGGACCAGGTAGTGATTATGGTGTTGACCAACTCACATGTTATATCTCACAGTGATCTGCTGATGTTTCTCCCCTTCTGTCTTCCCCCTTCCCTGAATATAGCAGTACCTTGTAGAAGTGGCCTTCACAGTCCCCCTCTGGTATTCATTCTTCACTCCTTCTCCCCATACCAAAAACTGGTGAGCTTATCACTCTTCTGCATCATGAATGCAGGTAGTACAGTCCCTGGGCTTTTTGACATATTAAAAATGATCTTTCCAGTAAGTCAGGTTGATAGCAACAGGGAACAAGGGGAAGGATGGGCTTTCCTATCCTTAAAAGATCTAGGCTACCTTTGATCAGACGCTATTAAATGATGGGTGTGCACATCATTATGCACGTGATTTAACACTGCCTAATCATAGGTGGCTTAGATCTTATATGGATAGGAAAGTCTATGTTTCCCCTTGTGCCCTGCTGCTATCAGCTTGGCTTACCAGAAGATCACAGTTTTTATTAATATGTAAAAATAACACGGGAGACCGGACTAACTGAATTCATGATGTAGAAGGGTAGTGAGCTCACCGGTTTTTGGTGTGGGGAGCAGGTGAGAAGCTTGAATGCCAGAGAGGGACTGAAGAGGCGATTCCATCAGGGTATATCTATATTTAGGTTAGGGGAGCACAGGAAGGGGGATGTTGAGCAGATCATTGTGCGATCTGAGCTGTGGGGATGCCAACACTGTGGTCACTACCTGACTGTGGATGACAGCAGCCAGCAATGAGAAATATTGAGAATGGCAGGGCTGCACCTAAACTGTTACTTGAATTCAGTGTAGGGAAATGACCCTGGGGGGGATGTTGACATTTGTTAGGACAGTATCGAGGGAGCTGTGTATAGCTCATTCAAGATTCGGAAAGGCGGTAGCCAGTCAACTCACATTGTGGAGTAGGGCACAGAAAAGTACTGGAGAAGAATTGTCAGGAACTGTCCTGCGGGGTTCTGCAGATCACAGGTAAAGGAGTAGACCGACACTGGAAGTCGGTTGGATTCACTCAAGGCATTAGTATGCCTTTCCTGCTAATCCTGTTGTTAACCATAGTAAGTGCAGACCTTATGAGGGCATGAACAGCAGTTTTTCTGATGGGTTCTAATGCTTATAGCTTGGCCCTCCAGGAAGACCTAGTTGTTAGTTTATGAGGCGGGGAAAAAAACACAACAGGGGGACTATACATACTGCCTTCACTGTTCTGAAGGGTGGTGATCCACTCAATGTTTACTGTGGAAGCAGAAGTCAAACACTGAGAAAGTAGACTGGAGAGTGATTTGGGAGGCATTTTTAACAGAGCCAGCTGATGAAGCGTGTTGGTATAGGTGTGCACAACTCTCTGAGGTACAAGATTACAATCTGAGGTGTGATAATTCTCTTTATGAGACTGCAAGCTCATATGCAGCCCCAGATGGTACTAAGGACAGAGTATGGATGATGGGGTGTTCAACAGAAGGCAGGCTAGGTGCAGGAGATTCACAGGGAAAAAGACTACAAGAGAAGCTTATTTGTGGATTACCAAGAAAGCATGAGCTTTGGAATTGACCAGACCAGTACTTCGCTACAAATTTCAGGGCATCACATAATCACTAGATCATCAGGTATTTGAGGTGTTGTACTGTACTGCAGTTTGCCAAAGAGAAAGTCAGCTGGATTGCAAAACATTTTCAGCAAGTTAAAGTAAACAAAATGAACAAAACCATAGCCTAACGTGTGTACTTATCAAAATAATCCATGTGTTAACACATGGTGTTGACCATTCCAGTGAAACAATTCAAAACAAAGGGGGAAAGAAGAACTAGTTAGCATTATAGGGAGCCATGTGGGTCTATGGCTCTGGCTCCAATGATGTCATCATGACTCATCACTTAACACACTTGGCAGACATCTTAGGGAGCAAGCAAGGCTGTTTTTTGAAAGAGAAAGGCTGATGTTTACATTTTTCAAAAGCTATGAAACTGCATTTATGTTGTTTACATACATGCAGTTTTAGCATAAATCTAAACAGCAGCCTTTACTTTACCTCGCCATTAAGCCAGACTTTGGAGTTTGCAGTCTTAAAAAAAATGCTTGTTTAGGTACCCTTTAAAAGCAAAATTCTGCTAAATGAATGTCAAGAAAACATGGAATATTATACTCTATGGATTCACACCGACTACTTTAATGAAAACACCCCACTAGATGAAAACAATAGAAAGGAGAGAGAGAGTGGAATGGGAGGAAGAGGAAGAGGAGTGAGTAACTGTGGGAAGTGAAAGGCAAATAAAAAAAGGTAGGAGGGCAATGGACTTCAAACTGAGTATCTCGGAACAATTTGATCTATTGGTAAGCCTTGAAAATGATTCTGCACATTAAGTACTGTAGCTGAAACAGCTGAACCCCCTCCAAGAAGAAAACAAACAATATGAGACAGTCAACTTGGGGGATGAAACATTACCAAAAAGTACTGTTAACCCACAGCCATCACAGGAACAAAGTACTCTGCACGAGGATCCTGACCCCATACAAATTTATGTTCTGGGAGATTCAATCCTTAAGTTTGCAGACAGATATATTTGTGGACCAGACAAAGTAAATCAAACTTGTAGTAGTTTTTTTTTTTTGGGGGGGGGGCCTAAATCTCAAATTTAATTAGAGTGGCTGACAATATTTTAAGAACTGCAGGGAAAATCCACTAGTTTTTATCCATGTAGGTACTAACAATTTGGGGCATGTAGATATTGAAACAATAAAAAAAATTATTTCATTACAATACATAATAAATCGGTGGAATATGGGTGTAAAGTCTGCTTCTCATAACTATTACCTGTTCCCAGGGTGAGTTGGACAAAACAAAACAAAATAAAAGCCATCAACGAATGGCTGCAGAAAGGGACATTTACTAAAGGCATAGTCTGCATCACTCACTGGAAGACGTTTGAAAACAACTTTGGCTTATATAGCTGGGATGGGCTACACCTCAATAGATGGGGAAGTGCATTCCTAGGAAAACAAATTGAGAACTACATAGTTGGAGCTTTAAACTAAAACACAGGGGGTGCCAGGAAAAAGGGACCACGGATCCTCGGGAGAAACATATTAAATTTATATTTAACTATAACTTTCTCCTACCTAATGCCAGAAGTCTCAACATTATAATAAGCATTTGTCAATGCCAAATGTTGTCTTGCAGGCATTGGCATTGGTAGTGCAGAAGTCAGAGAGATGCATAATAGGAATGGCAGTGAAGTATTGAACTGATGCCAACCCCACCCACCCCACCCTGCAGAGACGGACAGGCATTGTGGTGTGCCTTTGGGTTGTCAGCCAAATGCTCATACCATTTCCTCTCACCCTGCCTTGCAGACACCAAGTGTGGCGGTGTGCCTTGGGGTCTTCAGGCCTTACGCTCACCCCATTCCATAAGGAAATACACTGAGATGGGTGCAGTATAGGAGAATGGAGTGAGCTTTGGGGCCGAAGAGTCCAAGGCACACCTCAATGCCTGTCAGTGGCTGCAGGCTGGGGTGGGAGTGGAATGGCATGAGCATTACAGCCAAAAATCCCAAGTTACACCCCTGATGCCTGTCAGCTTCTACAGGAAGGGGCGTTACAGTTGGAAACCCTAATGCCCCAGGCATTTGTTGGTATTTTCACTGAAAATTTTCAACATGGGCTTTTTGTGACCCCACCTCATGAACAGTGACACTATCAGTTCGTTAGCTGAGAGGTGATTTTGCACAGCAACTGCGCCATTTGATGCCACAGGTGCAAAAACACATGTTGGGCAGGATGTGAGAAATGACAGCTGTACCATTCATAAGGAGGTGTGAAGAAATGGCAATATTGAAAATCGAGTGAAAATATTAAATATTCTTGAAGTTACGAGGGTGCGTGGAAACTGTGCAATTCATGCTCGTAACACAGTCATTTTTTTGAATTTGCTCACCAAATTTTCAATATAGGCATTTTGAGATCTCTGCTCATGAACAATGTCATTGTGATTTTCTTACTCTGTCTCGAATGTTGATTTCCCACAGCGACTGCGGCATTGTGAGCCAGATGTGTGAAAACACATTTCAAGAAAGATGTGAAAAATGACAGCTGTACAATTCATAAGGAGGTGTGAAAAAAATGGCAATGTTGAAAATCTGGAGAGAAAATATTAAAAATCCTCGAAGTTACGAGCATACGTGGAAACTGCACAAAACATGCTTGTAACACAGTCATTTTTTGGAATATTTTCATCAAATTTTCAACATAGGCATTTTGGGACCTCCACTCATGAATAGTGTCACTGATTTTCTTAATCTGTCCCAGACATTGATTTCCCACAATGACCATGCCATTGTGCACCAGATGTGCAAAAACACATTTCAGGTAGAATGTGAAAAATGGCAGCTGTACTGTTCATAAGGAGGTGTGAAAAAATGGCAATGTTGAAAATCTGGAGTGAAAATATTAAAAATTCTCGTAGTTATGAGTGTGTGTAGAAACTGCACAATGCACTCTTGTAACACAGTCATTTTCTGGAATTTTTTCACCAAATTTGCAACATAGTCTTTTTGGGAGCCCACCTCATGAATAGTGGCACTATCATTTTGTTAATTGGTCCCAAAAGGTGATTCCATGCAGTGACCATAAAATCGCCTTTCAGGGCTGAATAACGAAATGACAGTGACTGATTTAATGAGGTGGGATCCCAAGAACCCCATGTTGAAAATTTGGAGACGAAAGTCAAAAAATGGCCGAGATATCCACCTAAGTTGAAACCTCCTCCATTGATGCCATTATACAGCTTACTGGCATTTCTTCAGTTCGCAGTCAGCTTTGAAGAGTGCAGACGTGTTCCCACTCCACCGAAGATTGCAGCGCCAACCTCCGGAGGTAAGTATGGGGTGAGGGAGGTGTGGGGAGGTGGGGTTCACAGAAGGTGGGTGTGGGTTGGGGAAGGGGTGCTGCCGACAGTGAGGGACTGTTTTCTTTGTTTCAGGTACTTAAAAAAAAAAAAAGGAACACTGCAGATGGTTCACTTTCTTTACAGGTATAAGAAAACAAATGTCCAGTGTGCCCCATGACTTTAGGGGGGGAGATGTTGACCACACTGGGGTGGGCTCCCACTGTGGCACACAATGGAGGTGGGGCAGGGGCAGGAACATGCTGATGCGATTGGCTTCTGAACACCATGGAGGCTCACTGGGGTGGGCTCCCAGTGTGCCACACAATCTTGGGGGTTATTAAACATGCTGACAGGGGGATTGGGCACCCCTGAAGTCAGCTTTCTAGGGATTGTGAGAGGTGGATGGCGCAAGCCGCTGCCATGTTTATTGAAATGTTTCACCAGGCAAGGCACATAGTGGAGGCATGTCATCTGTGCCATTGTATGACAAGCTTGTCTCTGATTGCAGCGGCAAGTTTGTTTCAAGTTGGTGGCACTGTATGAAACTTGTGTCACCGCTAGCATGCTCGCTAATTGGCAAATGAGGGATGCACCTTCTAAAGCATAGCCTACATTCACCAAAGCTGACACACCTCTGCATTTCTCCTACTACCACAAAATATTGCTTGCGCATGTGCAAGACAACATAAAAAAAGACAGAATTTGACATTTTACTTGCCAGGGAAAACACTGATGTGGCTGCCATAACAGATACCTAGTGGGGCAGCATCAGTGACTGGTCAAGACAGATCCCCAACTACAACCTGTTTTACAAAGACAGAAAAGATAGGAAAGGTGGAGGGGTTTGCATCTACATAAAAAAGGACTAGATTATAGAAAGCTAAAGATTGGTGGAGAACCTGATAGTAATATAGAAAGCATATGGAATCAGATGCAGACAACAAATGGGAGGAAGATAGCAGGAAATTGTTGTAGACCCCCAGGAAGTAGCTATGAATATAATACAAACCTGATGCATGAAATAGCAATAGCAGTAGACAAATCAGATGTTACAGTTTTGGGAGATTTTAATCTCCCTGGTATAGCCTGGGAACAGCTAATCGGTACTAACACACTGGAAACAGATTTCTTAAATAACCTATTTCAAGTCAGGACTAGATCAGAGAGTGCTGGAGCCAACCAGGGGTCAGACCACTTTAGATTTGATTATTACTAACTTACAAAATGAACTAGGTAATACTGTAGTAAAAGATCCCCTGGGTAACAGTGATCACAACATGCTTCATTTTAATCTGACAACATGCCTCAGGGAAGAAAACACTTTATTTCTAAGAAACTACCACAAGGCAAACAATATAAAAATCAAGACAGAGAGCTAAAATCACTGGACTGGGAACAATTAATGAGGGATTTATCTGTTGAAGATTGCTGGAGACTCATTAAAACAAAACTAAGAGCGATGGAGGATAAACATGTTTCCAGCAGAAAAAAAATACAATAGCAAGGGAAAGGTTCCAGTACGGCTAACAAAAAACATTAAACAACAAATGAAAAAAAAGAAGCGCTTTTACAAGATCTTTAAAACATAGCCCCTCAGAGCAAACAAAATCAAAGTACAGTGGACAGCTAAAAATAACTAAGAAACTGCTTACAAATGAAAAGAAAAAATTTAAATTCAAAATTGCACATACAGGAGATAGACAGAAATCCCTTTTTTCATACTGTATATAAACAATAACAGGTTGTGCGACAGAACAATAGGGCCTTTAGTAAACAATAATGCGATTATAAAGGATCCCACTAATATTGCAGATTCTCTAAATGGCTTAGTCTGTACAATTTTCAATGATAAGAATATTTATTTATTATTTTTTTTTTCAAATTGTTTAACCAGGAGTGGCACACTAAGCTGAAAGCTTGTTTACAGGTGCGACCTGGGAGCACATTAAGTGACTTGCTCAGGGTCACACAGTATGCAAGTGGGGGCTGTGGGATTCAAACCCAGGTCTCTAGATTTGCAGCTCAGAGCCTTAAACCATTGCGCTATACTGCCTCCCAAATAGTGGATGGATTAGAATATGGAAAGAATTAATTGGGAACAACTAAACATGGAAGACCTCTAGGGCCCAATATTCAAATTTTGGCAAAGAGGGTCATGGCCACGAATAGCTGCACTACCCCATATGCAGTGGCTTTGCACTTCATAAAAGGTTTTAACATCGTTCTTTTGTGCAGCACAAATATCACCTAATTAAATGTTGACTTAATCCAGGCAGTCCTAGTAACTGCCAGAAGTAATGCAGCCACCTAGCTGGTTGGCTGCTGAGAGAGCACACTCATCCTCTATTGTCCCTGGCACTGCTCCTCAGATCGCCAAAACCCTACCATGCAAGTACACTCTCTGGTGCTAGTGGTCCCCCCCTCCGATTGCCAGCCTGTATGTCCAAAAACCAATCCCTGGTGCCAGTGGTCCACCCTCCCAATGATTGCCAGCCTGTATGTTCTACACACAATCCCTTGGGCTACTGGTCCTTCCCTCAGATTGCCAGCCAGATGTCTCAAACACAATCCCTGCTGCTAGTGGTCCACCCCAATTGCCAGCCTGTAGTAAAAGTCACAACACTCTGTGGGGTTCAATGGTTCTCCACCTGGCATTGATCCATGATACCACCTGTCACAACTCCCTACTCCCTGGTGTCCAGTGGCCCCACCCCCCACCATGGCACTGAATATACTGGGTTGCTGAGCTAGTCACTGGTGCATGAGCTGAGGCAAAGCAACACTTCTCAGGGCATTTATTTTACATGTCTATGAACCATACAAACACTGCTGTCAGGATACAGGAAGTAAGGCTTAGTTCTGTGGTTCCGTGAGTATAGCAAGGAGACTACAGAAGCATTCAAACACAATATTTTCTGCTGGACTACAGTGGTGTGGTGGTTTTGCCACTATCAATAATATTTACCGCACCTGAATCTATATTTTTGATACATTAAAACAAAAACTTAGGCTTGAACCTCGCGGGACCAGAGATATGCACTTATGGTCTGCAGGTGGATAAAAGGGTAGCAGCACAGTGAGTGGTGTGGGCTCGAGTGGGAAAGCGCATGCAGAGACGTGGGCAGAGACAAGTGTTTGGTGCGAGTGTCTTGCATGTCCTGCGGGGACAAGGGGACAGGGCAGGCCACACTACAAGGGATAAGAAGTAAGAGTGGTAAGTGTAAACGAAACAAGATATAGTGAAACGTGGAATGCAGTTGGGATGCAGAGTCACTGCTCAGAGTAATGAAAGAAAGAGGGAATGTGTTTCAGTGCAGGACATGCCAAATTTTTACAGACAAACCAGAGATTATTTCACAGGAGAATGTTATGTGCATTAACTGTAGGTAAATTCAGCAACAAAGGGCCGATTTAAATAATATACAAGATATGCTATCTAGAAGCAGCAATACTGAGGCCCTGGTTACAATAGGAACTGAGCCTGTACAGTCAATGTGGCAGGGGGACCTGACACAGGAAGAAACTTTGGGGAAACAGGACATAAGCCGGACACAAGTCACTAAAGGGTCAAAAAAATAAAAGAAGAGCCATGCAAAGTAGGGAAATAGCCCTACATAACAAATTATTTATTTATTTAGTAATCAGAATTACAGCCTTTGAGTTAAAAGCTCATTTACAAAGGATCATCATCACAAGGGTAGGGGAGGGTACATAAGTTTTGAGTCAGTAGCAGCTTAATAGGCATTGTCAAGAACATCTAATAGTAGGAAAAATGTGAACAGGAGAAATCAGTAAACATTGACAATAACATAACAATGTAGGATAACAGAGGCAAATAACAACACATAACCAAAACAAGGGCACATAGTCAATGGGGTTGGGTTCACACTTCATGCATACAATTAAGTGCTTAAGTCAGAGTTAGGTGCTAGTTTGAGAAAAAAATCAGAGGTGGAAGCTAGGCAGGATCTTGTATTGGGAGGAAACAGGAGATGGAGCTGTTCATCAAAACTAATACCCAAAGGTTACTACGCTATAGCCAGAGGAATCAGCCTAGGCACAGTAGTCAGAAAGAGTAGAGGGAACTAATCAGGATTAGGTGGGAGAAGAGGAATCAGAGGAGAGGGATGATGGTAGGCTCAAAGGTGGGTGGTGTAAGGAGGTCAGCGGGTGAAGATTTGTCAGGGAGAGTGTGAGAGGAGAAAGGTGAGCAGGCAGGTGGGCAGACATGGGCAGGTGGTGAGCAGGGAGTTTTGCATCAAATTGTAGAAGTGAAAGAAGAACCTTGGCAAGACTAGGGTTCTTGTACCTGCTAGATTGAGTGGCTGTGGCAGAGTACAGGAGAGGAGATAGTCTTCAGGAGCATGGCTTTGGGGAACAGAGGCATGCTGGCTCATGGGTTAAGAGTGGCAATAGCAATGTACAGGGGGGTGGATAGACTTCCTTAGCTCGGACTTGAAAGGCTCAAGTTGGGTAAGGCTTGTGGTGGTGATTGGTAGCTCATTTATCCAAGCAGGGGCCCTGATGGCAAAGGCTCGTCTCCCCAAGGCAGTCCTTCTGAATGGAACAGCTAATGCATGTTTGGTAACACTTCTTGTTGCATGCTCAGCTGGAGCAGGATGGAATAAGGCTTGTATAGAGGGAGGTGCAAGTCCGAGTAGGGTTTTCTGTCCCAAGATGCAGGCATGGAGCTTAATGCGGTCCATAAGTGGGAGCCATTCAGTCCATATGTACAGTTCACATCTATGTAATAGGCAATCTGCCCCAATACAAACCTACAGGCTTTATTTAATGAGGTGTGCACTTTGAACAGGCTAGTTTCAGTGGCGGCCCCATAGACTACATTCCCATAGTCCAGGATTGGAAGGATTGTACCTCTGACTGCCTGTGTCCTGGCCTCAGGAGTAAGACAGAACTGGTGCCTGTACGGAGCCCCTAGTGTCCTATTGACCACTGTGGTAATATTGTGTACATGTTCGTCGAATGATAGGGACTCATCTATGGTGAGACCAAGATACCGGAAGGAAGTTACCTGCTCCAGAGTGGTGTGAGAGCTGCAGGTAATTGAAAGAGGTGCAGTGGACCTCTTCCTTAGTGTCCGGCAAAGCGCATTGCCTTGTTTTTTTTTAATATTGAGCACCAGCATGCTGTCCTTGAACGATTCCTGTAGTAGGTTAAAGTTGTTCTGCAACTCCTTAGTCAGTGCTTCCTGGCAGGAGTTTCAAGAGAATAGCACTATGTTGTCTGCATATAGCAGGATCTCAGACATGGGGCAGGCATCAGGGAGGTGGTTCACAAAGATGCTGAAGAGGAGAGGGCCCAGTATAGACCCCTGGGGTACACCTACTGACACTTCACAGGTGTTGGAGGTAGCACCGTTAATTCTGACTTTTTGAGATCGCCTGGATAAATAGCTGGAGAACCAATGGACTGAGTCAGGGGACAGCCCTAGGCCTCTTAACCTGTGAAGCAGCAGCTGGGGGAGGGTTGCAGCATACAGTATATATCAAAACAACTTAAAAGTATTAATATTTCAAAGAAAATTAAAGAAGGTGGAATACAAACAGAGACCCTATGGATAAGAGTGGAGATAAAGAAAAATATATTTATCGTACTGGGGATTATTTATAGACCACCTGCTGCAAAAGACGAAGTTAGTCAAAAAATAAACAAAGAAATAGAAAAAGCATGTGAAATGGGAAAAGTAGTCATAAAGGGGGACCTAAACGATGCAGATATTAACTGGGGACAGGTATAGGCCACTAAACATATCAATAAATCCTTCCTGGCCAAAATATTCCACTCTAGCAGAAGAAAACAGTATGGGTGAGGCAGCAGCTAATACTGGAGGTATACAATGATCGGATAGGTCTACAAAGGGTGACAAACATGTACTGGTCATAGGAGACTCTATACTTAGGAGGCCAAGCACTGTAATATGTCAAGAAAACAAAACAAATGTAGTTGTAAACTGTTTGCCAGGAGCTAGGGTACAAGATATAAAATCAAAACTCCCTAAACTAATGGATATTAGGCCAAGTAACCAAATTGCAGTTCTTCATGTGGAGCTAACAATATTGGAAGGGACCATGAAAAGGATCTGGTGGAGGATATCTTGGATTGTGCACAACTGGTAAAAAAGGCAGGACAGGTATCAACAATATCTGTAATACTACCTAGACTAAAATGTGAAAAAGAAAAAAAAAATCACACTATACAAAGAACTGACATTAGGACAGCAAATAAATGTGCCCATGGAGGAATAACCTTTGTTGATACCTGGGATGATTTCTTTCAAAAAGAGATGCTCTTTGCAAAAGACGGCCTGCACTTAAACAAAAATGGGACCACCACATTGGCTACATGGATACAAACTGAAATCAGCAAACATTTAAACGAACTGGGGAGGGGGTGGTAAAAGGGCCAATGAAAAACTCAAGAAAAGCACACAAACTTCTAATATAAATAATAGTTACAACACTCGAAGCAAGAAGACTAAAAACCAGACTAAATCACCCTTGAGTATCCAGAACAAAAAGGATGAACTGGAAGTGCTCTTTACTCAACAAAGTGCCATATACTGTATATCATTGGGCTAACAGAAACCTGGTGGACTGCCAGGGATGATGGGAAAGAAAACTACCTGGACATATACTTTAACATGAGGATAGGAGTGATTAAAGGGGGGGGGGTTGCAGCATATATATCAAAACAACTAAAAAGTATTAATATTTCAAAGAAAATTAAAGAAGATGGTATACAAACAGAGACTCTATGGATAAGAGTGGAGATAAAGAAAAATATGTTTATCATACTGGGGCTTATTTATAGACCTCCTGGTACAAAAGACAAAGTTAGTCAAAAAATAAACAAAGAAATAGAAAAAGCATGTGAAATGGGAAAAGTAGTCATAATGGGGGATATTAACTGGGGACATGTACAGGCCAGTAAACATATCAGTAAATCCTTCCTGGCCAAAATAGACCAGCTAGGGCTAACTCAAAATTTAGAGAAACCCACTAGGGGAGAAAATATACTGGTTATTGTATTAATAATCAAAGAACTGCAGATTAGTAAGTGCACAGTAGAACTTCCCTTGGGTAATAGTGATAGTAACCATGTGCTCTTTACAATTAAAGAATACATCCCCATTATAAAAGGATGCAGGGAAGTCTATAATTTTAAAACAGCTAATATGGAGAACATACAGATAGAACTTGAAGGGTTGAACTGGGAAAAAATGTTAGCAGATAAATCAGTCAGTGAGATGTGGGACAGTTTTAAATATCACATAAGTGAAATAGGTGACAAAAATATAAAAAAAAGTAAAAAAATATAACTCTAGAGGCATCAAACCAAAATGGTTCAACAAAGCTACAAAGAAACTGATAAAAAAAAAGGTTATATCAGAAATATAAATCAGATGAAACGCAAGGACTTTGGGAAGAGTTTAAATTGGCACAGAGCCAGTGTAAAAAACTGATTACGAGAAGTAAAAACAGAATGGAAAGAAAACTAGCAGGGTCAGCAAACCAAGACAATATGCGTGAATTCTATGGCTATGCTAACTCTCTGCGCAAAGCTAACACCAGTCTTTGTTCTATCACAACTGAGAATAAAATAATAAATGATCTGGGAGAAATGGCTAATATATTCAATAAATATTTTGGATCTGTTTTCTCATAAAAGCCAAACAAGGGGCAAAAAAAGATGAAAACTTCAGAACCTTGTATAGATATTACAGAAGAAATAATTGTAGATAAAATAAAGGGACTAAAGAATACACATTCTGCAGGGCCGGACAATGTATCAAACGCCATACTTAAAATGCTCTCCCCAATGGTGGCTAGACCACTGAAAATAATTTTTATAAAGTCGTTAACTGAATGCGCAGTTCCATCGGACTGGCTAACTGCCAATGTGGTACCAATACATAAGAAGGGAGACAGAGAGGACCACACAAACTATAGATCCATAACCCTGACATCTGTTCCAGGAAACCTGATGGAGGTGGAAATTAAAGACTATTTAAACACCCACCTAGAAACCATGGGCAAGGTGGACAAGAATAAACATGGGTTCTATGCAGGGAGATCCTGTGTAACAAATTTATTGTGTTTTTATGAAAAAATATCCAAAGCATTGGATAGAGGGCAGCCGGTGGACTGTATTTACTTGGACTTCGCCAAGGCCTTTGATAAAGTGCCTCATGACAAAATCATTAAATGTTTACAAATCAACATTAAGGAACAAATTATAGGATGGGTGGATGCATGGCTGGGGCAGAAGACCCAGAGGGTCAGCATAAATGGGTATCTGTCAGAGGCGGTGCCGGTTGTCACAACCCCACTCAGCAGGTCAGGCCCTCTGCTCCCACAGTGCCAACCTCCGAGCACAGTATTGTGAACAATTAACAGAACAGGGTAACTCTCCTGTCTGTTTTGTGGGTTCGAATCAACCTTTGGTCTCAAGTTTCTGGAGGGATTCAAACCGTGAACCTCTTGCTAGCGTACCTAATGTACAGGCTCAGATAATTCTGCTCTTCGGGGGATGCCAGATATCTTTCACCTACGGGCACCTAACCAGGTGTACAAAATGAACCCTTAAAAACTCTATTAAAGACCTCAGAATAAACTCTTACCTTTTCCCAGTTTGGTAAAACCAGTAAGCTTTGCACAGTATCAGCTTTAACCATACATGCTTCACTTGTCAAAGAAAGAATTTCAAAGGCACAACAAGTGGTCTCTTAAAATGAGATGTTTACTTAAAAACAGATAAAAATGTAAAATGTAAAACACAGAACCATATATCACAAAACATTACAATCACTTAAAAAAAAAACAGGTTTAAAAGTGCAGTTTCCTACCAACCATACACTTAGCCTTGCCTAGCTAATGTATTCTTATAGTCTTACAGTGCTGAAAGATGTTGTAGCTTCTGAGTCCAAACATGTGTGTGTGTCTAAAGGACAGTCACAGCATAATTAAAACAACTGTCTTGAGCCTGCCTTCTTCATGATGTCACCCAGCTCCTCCTCTGTTTATTAAAAATTATACAATCAGGATGTCTTATCCTTCTGAAGGTAATTTAATTAAGGTGACGTCAGCAAAAACTCATTTCCCCACATGACTTCCCAATCAAGTCTGTAATTTTCCAAGTTCTTTCTTTCATTCATAAGCAGCATCCTGCTCTTCACAGACATCAAAGGAGCATTTATGACATCGCACCAAAGTGACATTACCTGTATTCTTCCTCTAAACATCATAAATGTTTATGATTTCCAGCCTAGCAGCTGGCAGCTACAATTTAATTAGAGAAACAGGAGATCCTTAATTTAAGTATCTTCTAGCCTGTAATTATCTCCTGGCTTTTAGGATAACAGCCTGTAGTTTAACCGGGGGTATCCCACAACACAGCATGTCTCAAGACAGACATTCAATAACACATTTTTATATTACAAAAAGCATAGATTAATCAGAACCAGCTGTCCAAGCATCACACCGGTGACTAATGGGGTGCCACAGGGGTTGGTGATGGGTCTGGTGTTGTTCAGGATATTCATGGATACTATGGGTGATGGATGATTCCTGGAACTGGATAAGTAAATATGCAGATGACATGAAACTGGCTGGCATTGCTACAAATAGGGAAAATGTTGACTCAGTCCAAAGGGATCTAAACAATATCCAAGAGTGGACAGAGAAAAGGGGTATGAGTTTTAACTCTGATAAATGTTGCGTCATACACCTTGGAAAAAGAAATAATAAATATAATTATACCCTAAATGGTCAAAACCTAAGAAAATCTGAAGAGGAAAGGGATCTTGGAATTGTCATAAATAATAACCTCACCTTTGAAGCGCACTATAACAAATAACTAAAGTACAGTGGGCCATAAAAAGGAACTTCAGGAGTAGAAGGGAGGCAGTGGTTATGCCTCTGTATAGAACATATGTTAGACCTTTATTGGATTATGGCAGTAAGATGTGAGGGCCCATATCAAGGGGTGGGGTAAATGCCCTGGGAAGGGTGCAGAGGCAGGCCACAAAAATGGTATTTAAAATAAAAAGGGTTCCATACGAGGAGAGGTTGGAGAGCTTGAAACTGATGTCACTGGAGACCAGGAGAGTGAGAGGAGACCTGCTTATGTGTTATGATATAATACATAATGAAAATCTAGTAAATGAGCTAAACCTAAACTTTAAAACCCAGAAGTCTGTACTAGAGGACATCCCTTACAGTTTAGAGGTAACAAATTCAACACAAATAAAAGAAAGGCATTTTTATGCAGAGGATAGTGGGGCCATGGAATGGGCTGCGTATGGCAAAATAAAGGCACAGTTTAAGAGAAGGCTGGATAAACACATACTAGAAGGAAATAGTATAACATATTATGGGTAAATGAATAGGAGCAAATAACAGACTGACCTAGGCCTTCTTAGCTCCTCTAACCTTAGTATGAACTTGAGTAGTATGTTATACACATGATGGTGAATAATTTTTTTTGTTTGCCCTATAATGCTGTGTGTTTTAATACTCGACTGTCCTTTACAAGGAACTTCAACAGTGATTTATTGGGGTTGTACCTCATTCACCTTAGTGATATTCACTTTGTTTAGTTTTGAGCCCACTGGGAGGTTGTGAGGGTTGGCACCTTATTCTCCATGTAACAGGGTGGCGGTGGTGCTGTAATGGGGCCCTTTGGGAGACATGTCTCTTTATCTTGATGAGGCTGGCCTGGGTTCTTGGTGTTATGCTGTAAGGAGTGGTTACATTTTTTTACTGACTCACTGCCTCCATCTGGAGGAATTGGAGAGTGCCTCAGGACACTCCTAAACTAAGGGGCTACTGAGCTGATATTGACAGGAGAAAGTCTTGGCATGAGGAGTCCACTGGGGAAAGCTGCTTCAGGAGATATTAAAAGTTATGTGACTTTAAATTTGATATATACCGAACCAGTAATATTGTACAGAACGGGATTCATACTCAAGAGTAGGCAAGAGAAGCTGACAGGCAACAGTTTTACTTACTTCTGGGGTGAAGCAGTCTTTGTTTCTAGAAACGAAGTCAGGATTCAGACTAGGACAGAAAGAGCTGAGGAGACGTGAGTCCATAGTTAGCTCTTGGTGTTTTAATCCTGGATGCAGTTACTAATAAACAGTTTGTTAAGTTTTGATTTGAACTGTAGTTTGTCTTTGCTAATGACATCAGTGGGTAATGAGTTCCATAGGTATACAATCTGCTGTAAGTAGTAATTTTATCTTTTTACGTTGCTTGAGCTTGCGCATAAAACATCTTGCCACAAATGGCATTTCAGAGGTGTGTCATTGGCTAGCCTAATACAGAGCAATCTACATTGGGCTTGACACTGACAGACCAATGACCCTGCATGCTAAGTATGACACTGGTTCACAGTTTATGGTCAGAAACTTCGTGTAGTTGAAATGGAATGAACCGCTCAAATCAGAGAGCAGTACGTCTGTTCCATTCGCATAATGCTACCCTCCCATTGCTCCTTTTTCCAGCTGATAATGGCTGCCAATGCCCATTCATTTCATCCACAATTGCTGCAGTTGTGTGCAGTCATGCAAACCTTCTGGCACCCGTACATCACTTGCACCCACAGTGAGACCATGACAAAGAGAGGCAGAGACACAATAACAGCGAGCCAAAAAGCCGAATCTTAAACCTTTCTGACCGCCAGCGTAGGCACTGGAACTCTATTGGTGCCACTTTGAATGTCTTATCTCTGCTGTGCCCCACCCCACCTCACTAAATAAGAGTTGTCTAATTCAAACAGTGGTGTTTGCTTGCCCCTTCCCCTTTCCTCCTGTTCCTCCTCTGCTAGGATCTGCAGCTTATCCGTTAGGTAGGGAAATGGGCAGACTAGGTAGGCCAAGCGGTCCTTATCTGCCGTCAAATTCTATGTTTCTATGTTTCTATGTTTGTGTCTGTTCCTGACCTGTTTCCTGGTCCCCAACCCCTGTTTCTATTCACCATCCTCCTATATAATCTCTGTATTCCTTTCCCCACTATTCTCCATTCCCTACTTCCTTCATCCTCCACCTTGGTGTATCGCTCCCGGTCTCCAGTTTCTGACTTGCCCTGGGAGCTGGTACCTTGTGAGTTCCTGTTTCCATTGGTGGGATGCTGCCAGGGTTCAGGATCATGGGTGAGCATGAGCATTATGGCATCGGTGGTTGTGAAATCCTCATGCCACTCTCCTGGGAGTCACCAGTGGCTGTTGCTGACCAATCACAGTATCCAGCTGGGAAACTTCCATTGAGCCCTGGACCAGCACTAGGCTCCGGTGTGGTGAATTTGGAACCCATGCCACCCTGAGCCATTCTGCATGCTGCTTCAAGACCACCACTGTTTTCAGTCTGCTGTAGGCTGTCACTTCATCCCAGAGAGGTCCATCGTGGAGCCAAATGAGCAGCACCACTCTCCTCGCTGTCAAGGTAACCTGTGGGGGCTGCGTGTGAGAGGAGCAGTCTGTGGCAAGCTCTCAGGGGCAAATCATTGGGCAGCTTAGGGGCCATGGGGCACGATGCAGGGGCATAACTAGGTATACTTTCCATACACACAGGATACAAGCTAAAAACCCTGAAGCAGCCAGCTAGGAGACAGTATTTAAAAAAAAAACTAAATTGTTTTTTCCTTTATATGTTTTCCATTGCCACTTTTCCTCCTTGACTCAAGAGGGAGCTGACTTGGGGAGGAGGGGCAGGTCAAGACGTGCAAGCATCGTGCTCATGACTGAGCTTCAGCATGGGATTCAGCACTCGCAGCTAGGTGCCAGATGTCTGTGAGGACTGTGTCCTGTCCTGTGAAAGAATGAATGCTGTAGTCAACTGAGTAAGTAGTAACAGTGGCTCAAAAGAGGTGACAGCCTCCTGCTGTTGTGGACCATATCTATGCCAGCAGTGATGGTAGACAAGAGAATGCAGCAGGTAGGAGTGTATTTTTCAGGATAGAATCTCAGTTGTTTAAGCAGCAAGGGTAAAAAGGAAGGAGGGGGTGCCTGGTGCCTGTCTGTCACCCTAGTTGAGGCATGTATTGAGGCCCTGTCTGGACCATGCAAACAAAGAGCGATGGTCACATGTAGGGGGAGTTATAAATCTTGGAGGAGTCCCAGCCAAAACATACGTCCCGGGGTGTTTGAATCATGGAGGTCTGGTTGCTGCTGTCGGGTCAGTGTCGTCCATGCTGTTCAGAATCAGAAAAACACTTACATGCTATTCTGTGCACTCCTGTGGAATAGTGCCAATACTTGCTTCAGTCTGCTCAACTGTATAGTGCTAAGTTCTATACGCTCATTCCAATGAGGCTACAGCAGTCTGTAGTACATTGTACCAAAAGCTTCCTTATTCAGTAAAATCATGATACAAATGAATGTAAGTATGAACTTACTGCAATACAGCTGTGCAGACTGAAGCAAGTATTGGCATTATATTTTCCACAGGACAAGGAGTGCATGGAACTGTATTGGCAGGTGCTGACTGTAAGAGGGGGTCTCCCTTTTTCATTCCGTGCACCCCTCCATTTTCTGTGGTTTTGAAGACAACTTTCTGGGAGTCAGAATAACACTGCCCAATTCTGCATGCCAAATTTTCAGCTTGTTTGGATTGCAGATATATTGCCTTGAAAGTTATAACTCAGTTAAGAAGGAGGATAAAACCTTTTCTAGGTACATCAGGGAGCGTAGAAAGACAAAGGGAGGGATAGTGAGGCTGAATAGAATGGACGGTGGGTGGGCAGAGAGGGACAGTGAAAAAGCAGGGCTCAGTATTCACAAAAGAGGAGGAGGGGGAGGTGTATAATCCAATTAACAGAAGCACTCTTGAAAGGGGGGTCGATCCCAATCCTTTCACAGAAGAAAGTGTTCTGAAAGAACTCCTAAAACTGAAGGTGGACAAAGCAATGGGGCCTGACGGAATTCACCCCAGAATTCTAAAAGAATTAAGGGGAGAACTAGTGAAACCACTGACTACCCTTTTTAACAAATCATGGGAGGATGGTATGGTACCTGAGGACTGGAGGACGGTGGATGTGATTCCCCTTCACAAAAGTGGGAGCAAGACAGAGGCAGGAAACTACAGACCTGTCAGGTTGACCTCTGTGGTAGGGAAAGTGATGGAATCACTTCTGAAGGAAAGAATTGTTGAGTATCTAGAGGCCAGTGGGACACAGGACCCAAGGCAGCACGGGTTCACAGTGGGAAGGTCATGTCAGATGAAGCTAATTGATTTCTTTGACTGGGTGACCAAAGCAGTAGATCAGGGAGGGGCTGTGGACATGGCCTACCTAGACTTTAGCAAGGCATTTGACACAGTCCCATACAAAAGATTAATAATCAAATTAACCAGCCTGGGATTGGGTTCCAGGGTGGTAGCCTGGGTAAAACATTGGCTGGACAGCAGGACACAGAAGGTAATTGTAAATGGAGTCCACTCTGAAGAAAGAGGGGTTACTAGTGGGGTACTGCAGGGTTCAGTACTGGGTCCAGTCCTTTTTAATGTCTTTATAAGTGACATTGCAGAGGGACTGGAAGGAAAAGTATGCCTCTTTGCAGATGACACAAAGATCTGCAACAGGGTTGATACACAAGGAGGCGTGGAAAGGATGAGAAGGGACTTGGCAAGGTTGGAGGAATGGTCAGAAGTATGGCAGCTTGGATTCAATGCAGAGAAGTGCAAAATAATGCACCTGGGTAACAAAAACCCAGGGGAAGATTACACAATGGGAGGGGAGGTAGTTACAACAACAATAACAAGCATTTGTCAATGCTGAACGTTCGCGTGCAGGTATTTGCAGTGGTGTTTGGCATGTATGGTGCTTTACCCTAATGCCCTCTGCGATTGCTGGTATTTGCACAATACATTTTCAGCATGACCTTTTTGTTACCCCCATTGTGCGCTACATAGGTGGAAACACGTTTTGGGTAGGATGTGAAAAATGACAGCTGTACTGCTCATAAGGAATTGTGGTAAAATGGCAATGTTGAAAATCTGGAGTGGAAATATTGAAAATTCGCAAACCTACGAGCGTGCGTGGGAACTGTGCAATGCACGCTCGTAAAACAGTCATTGTTAGGAATTTTGTCACCAAATTTTCAACACAGCCATTTTAAGACCTCTGCTCATGAACAGTGTCACTGTGATTTTCTTAATGTGTCCCATACATTGAGTTAGCACCTGGACTGCGCCATTGTGCGTTACATGGGCGGAAACACGTTTTGGGCAGGATGTGAAAAATGACAGCTGTACTGCTCATGAGGAGGTGTGGTAAAATGGCAATGTTGAAAATCTGGAGTGAAAATATTGAAAATTCGAAACTTACGAGCGTGTGTAGGAACTGCTCAATGCACACTCGTAAAACAGTCATTTTAGGAATTTTTTCACCAAATTTTCAACATTGCCATTTAAAACCTCTGCTAATGAACAGTGTCACTGTGATTTTCTTACTGTGTCCCATACATTGATTTCATTACACCGACTGTGCCATTGTGCACTACATGGGCGAAGCACGCGTTTTGGGCAGGATGTGAAAATGACAGCTGTACTGCTCATGAAGGTGTGTGGTAAAATGGCAATGTTGAAAATCTGGAGTGAAAATATTGAATATTCACAAACTTACGAGCATGCGTAGGAACTGCGCAACGCAGACTCATTAAACAGTCATTTTTAGGAATTTTTTCCACCAAATTTTCAGCACAGCCATTTTAAGACCTCTGCTCATGATCAGTGTCACTGTGATTTTCTTAATGTGTCCCATACATTGAGTTCGCACACGGACTGTGCCATTGTGTGCTACATGGGCGGAAACACGTTTTGGGCAGGATGTGAAAAATGACAGCTGTACTGCTCATGAGGAGGTGTGGTAAAATGGCAATGTTGAAAATCTGGAGTGCAAATATTGAGGCAGCTTTGTGAGTTCCTGCATGAGCAGCTGCAGTCTACCAACCAACGCAGCCATGCCATGTCAGTCAAAGAAAAAGTTACAGCAGCGGTGTGCTTTCTATCCACCGGGTCCTTCCAGATACCAGTTAGGGATACTATCAGTGTGTCGCAGTCTGCCACACTGCACCTCCTGACCCAGTTCCTAGATGCCCTGCTGCCACATTCTGGTGAATTCATTGTATTCCCCAGCATGGCAGCAAAGTACAGAGAAACAATGCAGCAATTCTATCGGTTTGCACACCTACCAGCGGTACTCAGTGCCATTGACTGCACCCATGTTGCAACCCGTGCACCCCTGGTGAAGTGGGAGACAACTTCCTCAACGGGAAGGGCTACCACTCCATTAATTGCCAGCTGGTGTGTGATGCAACTGGGTGCACCATCAGTGTCTTTGCATGGTTTCTCAGCAGTGCCCACAATACCTTTATCTGGCACAGTCCCAGCTGTGCAAGGCATTTGAGGCTTGCCTAATATCCAGTGGACACCTTGTCAGTGAGTACCTGCAGCAGGCACAACCACAATCTCCCCAACAGTGGAACAGTGCCACAATACAGCAGCCACAATACAGCAGGCAAGAAAGGTGGGTGGGTGGGGGAGGAGGAAAGGTGTACAGGTAAACAGGATGGCCCAGACAGCAGGGTTTGCAAACAGGTCAGGGTGAGTGACACAGTACACCCTTGCTAACAAGTGTTAATGTTTCCACAGGGGACAGTGCCTATCCTTTGAGACTCTGGCTCCTAACCCCAGTTCTCCAGCCAGCAAATGTGGCCAAGGAGAGGTACAATGAGGCACACATTGCAACAAGGAATATAATCGAGCGTGTCTTTGGCATGCTGAAAATGAGATTTAGATGCCTGGATCGTTCTGGTGGTGCCCTACAATATACTCCTCAGAAGGTATGCCACATATTCCTAGCCTGTTGTATGTTGCACAACATGGTGCTAAACTATGGAATATGCCTGCCTGAACCTCGAGGTACATGCTGAGAGTGATTCAGAGCCAGAGGTTCAGAGGATAGTGGAGCAGGTCGATAGGCACAATCCATGCATGGCCAGGAGGTCCAAGGAGCACAGGCAGCATATCATCAGAACCCTGACATGGATGAGCAGGTGAGTGAAAACAACAGGACAACATACCGTACATGAGTCAAAAAGTGTGTTTGCATTCTGTATAGTACAGTGACAGAAACATAATGGTGATAAGATGCATAAACAAAAAGAAAGGATGGCACACAGGTGGGGCAGAGAATGTGGTGGGATGTGTGAATGTACAATAAGGTGCTCATGATGGGTGCAGGTGGGGAAGGGTTGCAAGAAGATGGGGCACACACACACAGCATCAATGCCGTCTCCCGCCATGGGTCCTCACAGACACCCTACCATGAGTATGTGTGTGTGTGTGTGGGGGGTACTGTGGCCGAGAAAGCTGGCATACGATGAATGCATGGATGGGGAAACCCTGGGAAGACCCCGGCCACACATTGAGCTGGGTGTAGCTGAGGACATGCATTGCTTCGTGGTCCATGGAGTGCCAAAGGATGATGGTGTTGCAGCAGTGCTTACTGACCCTGATCTGCCACTCTGTGAGGAGGACGCATGCAGGGGGACATTATCTGTATGCTGATGGCATGTGCTGGTGGTGTGACGCTGCTGAGCTATCCCTACCTCTCTCCCTGTGGCTGTGAGCTTCCCCACAGCTCTAGTGAGCTAATCAAAGACCTGTTGAAGGGCATTAAGGAACTGTGCCTGATGCTGTTCTGCATGCTGGTCTGCATGTATGAGGTTTGCATGCACTGCCTCCTAGAGCTGGGCAATCTCCTGTCTAACCTCCCTTCAGAAGGCATGCAGCTGCCACTGTGCGGCAGACTGTGAATCCACCCCAGACTGGAGGAGCTGCTGGACCTCAGAGCCATCCTGCCCCTGGGGTGCATGGACACCCAGGACAGTAGGTGTCGGTGAGTGGTGGTGATCAGTGGGATGGGAGCAGTCCACACCCTGTGTGACTGTGTGCCACATTGCCTCATCGTCCGTGGTGCCCCGCATATCACGTGTGTGACCAGCATGGGCAACAGGATGGCCACCAACAGAAATATGTTGCATCAGCTGGGTGGTGTATGAGCCTGTGGATGTGATTGCCACACCTGTGGCAGTTGTAGTGAGGGTGGTGATGGCAGTGGAGGCATGGCCCTCAGTGGACCCTGGCAGCACCAGAGCCGATGTGTACCTGGTGGGTGACAGCTAGGAGGCTTCAATGAGCCCACTGCTGTCGGCCCCTGTCTGGCTCACCATGCCTAGGCACAGTTCTGATGGGGAGAACACCCCTCCCCGAGCAGCAAGGGTGGAAAGGTAATCCCCATTGGGAATTAATGTGTCTTCATCATCCTCATTATCGGAGATGTTGTTAAACAATGTGGCCATGGAAACCCCCTCTACAGCTTGTGCTGGTGGTCTCTGTACCCTGGATGTCAACAGGAGAAACTCCTCCTCTGACTGTTCCTCTGTTGCAGGGCAATCACCTTGCACTGTGGACAGTGAAGAACACTGTAAGAGTGATGCACAGTACATACTGGTCCTGTACCAGTGCCACCACATTCGCACACACCACTGCTGTCCATGATGCCCAGTGCAAGCCTGAAACAGGTGACCACAGCCTACACACCCACACAGCCAGGGTGCATGCACACCTACGGTCGAAATGTGGCTCCCCCCGGCATGCACACGACCAGCTCCAAATGTACATCACACACACATGAAGACTGCAACCCAAAGGGAGGTAAGAAGCGTAGCACCCAGTGACACACATGGCAGCTTGCAAGACTGCATGCAGAACGCTCACCTTCTGCCAAGCAACACACTGTGCAGGGGCACAGGGACACTGTCTGCAGGGCACAACATGACTGTGGTAGCATGTCACATGCTGCAGTTCTGGTACTGCATAGAACACACCACCAGACAGTGCCATACTTCATACATGCCATCACAATGCACACATGTGCACAGGCCAGGGCAGCAGTGTGCAACAACACAGGCAGAGCAACCGTATACCCATGGAGAGACATGCATGCCATGGTGGTTCATGGTCATGTACTCACATGTCCTGTGTAATGACAGCTATGTCTCACAGCCACCACCATCCACTCTTGCCACGGCCACAGATCTGATAGTGGATGCCACCCCCTCTATAATCGGGCCCATTGGCGTTGCAAGCTCAGCAGGCCACAGACCTCCTCCTGTGCCATGCAGTGCATAGTGGCGTATTGCCTCTGCCTCCTTGGCCCGATGCTGCAGGTCATGCCATTGCTTGAGTCCATAGTGCAGCCCCGTCCACCTACAGCATTCACAGCAGCTGTTATCTGGTCCCACATGTCCCTCACCGCGGCATCAGTGTTCTTGTACCACTGCATTGCTTACTTATTGGCCTTGTAACAATCTGCCAGTGCAGCTCCTCCCAGGAGAATTGTGGCACTGAATCCTCTCCTTCCCATCAGAAGCACCTGTGTGGGGATGTAAGTTGTCATTGGTCAGTGGCTGTCCACTAAGGGTTTTGTGTGTGTGTGTGTGTGTGTGTGTGTGTGTGTGTGTGTGAGAGAGAGAGAGGCATTACATACAACTGAAGGGTCACAGCATGGCATTGGCTGTGGATATGCATCACAGGGACGTAGGGTCACCTCCAACACTACATGCTGTGCATGCCCAACAATGTCCTCCGCATGTCCATCTAGTGTTGGCGGCCACATGATGGTGTTGATGCGAAACATAGATACAGGCAGCAACCTGCACTGTGAGTGCAGTGCCGGGACTCTTGTGTATTCTGCACACCAACCGGTCTGTGACATGTGGTGGCTGCACAGATCGGTGGGGTTGGCAGAGTGAACACTGTGTCCTGGCTGATGCACAGCATGGCATGTGGTACTCATACACATGATGGTGGCACAGAACCAGCCATGTGAATGGTAGTGCTGTGTTATGTGTTGTGATCCCCCCCTGGGAATGTCATGCTTGCCTGTGGATGCACATGGGCATCCATATGTGTGTCACAATGTGCGCATTCATAGCCACTCTCACAGCGTATACATGTGGTAAGACACAACAACAGAGCAGCGCTATGAAGGTACACACATGCATGCCGGACCTGCTGCAAGTGTGATTACAACAGTCTGCAGTAACTGACAGATTACATCCCATTTATGTTCCTACACATAAACTGTGGCCCATGTCAGTGTAGCAGACCTCACACAATGATGCAGAGCATAATAGCAGGGTACTGACTGAGGGACACCTACCTGTACCTGTGGATGTCATGTCCTGGGACATGTTGAGGCCTAGCGTTGTCTGCTCTGTATTCAGCCTTCTGCCTGCAGTTCCAGTCAGCTTTGCAGGTGATGCTGATTCACCACTGAAATAATTTGGGCAATCCACACATGGTAAAGCATACAAATGAGGCCATAATGGGATGCTAATGTGGTGGATTTAACCCCGATTGCCTAAGTTGACTCATTTACATACCACCTCTGAATATAGCAATTTTATGTGCCAGGAAGTCGTGATTGCACCAGGCAAATGGTTTGCACCGTGATGCAGCGCTAACTGGATTGTGCCAGGCAAAACGATTTACCGCTGCACCTAGGACGCATGTGTGATGATGTCAGCACGGCGAAGGTCATGCAAGGGTCATGCATGCTCAGTGGTGCACATCTGAGTTAGCACAGTGTTATACTATTTTGCACAGCGCCATCCACAGCTAGTGCGGTGCTAATGTATGCACACTTCATTTTGTGGCCTGCATAGCTGAGAGAAACGGAGGTGACAGGGTGGTGCCACAAGAGTGGAGAAAAATGGATATGGGGTCCAGAAGGCATGTCAGCGTGGTGGTCCAGAGGGACCAGAGGTGGGGGGAGGTTGAGATGGCCAACCTTGTTGAGCTGGTCATGGCCAGGGAGCGCCAGCTCTTCAAGAGGGGTACAGGCTTTGGAGACAGGTGTGGGTGTCCATTGTGTGTCACCTGTCGCAGCGGACAGGGATTGTCCACATTGGTGAACAGTGCAGGCATCAATGTGTTGACCTGCAGCACTGGAAGAGGCAGCGGCTAGACTGCTTCAGATGCATGGTGCATAATGGCACTGTGCCTACACCACGTAACTGGACACCTTTCTCATAGCGGAGCCTTTTGCATGTCAGTGGGTGTGGGCAGCCATGTATACACTAAACATGTGGGTACATATGTGTAGGAAGGGTCACTGTATGCATGCCTGTCATGCTGCCGGGTATGTCTCATGCAGTGCACTGTGTGCACCACTATGGGTACAGTGTTGCCCGTGTATGGGTCAACAGTGCCTATGTCTTGTTGTACATGTGACGTGCATTGATGGAATCCCATGTGACATATGCTTGTTGGGGTGGGCACAGTACACTGTTTGACAGTTGTGCAATGGTTACCTGGCACAGTTAGGGGGGTTTATTGATGTCCATGATGGTACTGACACTGGTATATTTCCTTCACTCTGCAGACTACAATGCCAGGGGACTACAGTGAGGGTGCAGCCGGAAGCCCCAGGATCAAACACAGTAGAACAAGGACAGCGGTGATGGGCAGCAGGATGCCGCACATAAGTATGCTTCTATGCTGTCTATTTGTGTTACATACCTTGCTGGATTGGGGCATATTTGGTATCCTATACAGCCCTGGGTCACCAACATATGTGCATTTGCCCTGTGTCATGTCACTGGTACCAGGGGCACATGGCCATGGGCTGCCCAAGGTGCTGTGCTGCTGGGGAGGGCATCGCACACACCTACTGCTGCTTGTGGTACAGTGCACTTTGACACTGCCCAGCCTGCCCACACAGACTGTGGACCTGTGTTGTGGCAACACAGGGCTGCTCACAGTCCTGCACTGCTACATCATGGTGTGTCCTGCATGCCTGGGACATGCAGGGGTTGTACTCTGCACATCGCACTCACCTACACAGGAACATGCCCTCCATGGTGCTGCTGTCCTGCTCTGCTGCATCTGCACCCTAGGTGTTGCATGTCAGCCATTCAGTGGCCCTGTCTCACATCTGTGTTTGTGACATGGTGGCATGGGCATGACTGCCTCCTTGCACCCTGCACATCAGACTGTGCGTGTTGACATATGGTCCACCACGGGCACGTCAGTTAACACTGCTGGGCTGTGTATGTGGTGCTGTTATCCCACTGTGTTCTCCATGCGTGCTGTGCATAGTGTATCCGCTACCATTCCACGGTTGTATTGTACTGTTGCCTGTGGCCAGCTCCTCCTGAGTACTGTGGTGCATGACACCTGTACATGTGCCGTGGCCATGTTTGCACTCTAAATGTTGTACGGTGGCCATGTGGTGTGTGGTACTCATGACTGTGTGATGCTGAGTGGGTGTATTGTCAGGTTCCTGTGGTTGCGTGTCTGCCCACAGCATGCATACACTGCATGGCATGCCTATGGCCTGGACATGGTCCCTGTGGACATTGTGTTCACACAGTGGTGTGGGCATGTGTGCGCCATCTGTGTCACACATGCATAATGGTCACATTGCACTGTGGTGTTCCAGTGTACCACCATGTCGGGGCTGTGCTGCACACTGTGGCCACCGACCCATTGTCTTCCTGGAGGAGGGGGGGGCTGTTGCTACTACTGTATGGCTCAGTGGTGCATCATAGCCCTGGAGTACTGTGTCCATTGCATATCCACATGATACACTTGTGTCATAGTCCACGTCTGTGGCTGTGCAGGGAAGGGTGTGGGGACACCTGCAAACTGTCTGCTACACAACCCTGTGGATTGCCACTACAGGCCGCAGTCTGTTGGCATGTGGGCATTGGTTGTGTAGTTTCTGACTGTGATTTTGCAAAGTCACCTGGTTCTACCTTCTGTTCCATTAGGCAGCATGTCCTACCCATTCTGTTGCAAAAGTTTGTTTGTTGTTGCAGACTGTGGTTTATCTCAAGGGGCTTTACTGTGACAGGGGCTACATTGGGTATGAATGGGGCATCCTACCATCTGTGGTGGTGGTTGGCAATCGCCTTATGGGCCTTCACATCTGAGTGGGATGGGTGTGAGTACCATGGGGTTTAGTTTTGCCGCATACAAGCACAGGTCAGGTGGCATGTGCACTGTTTCCATTGTTGGGTACATGGTCATGGTGGCTGGGACAGGCTGTCCTTCTCTGGGGCCATATTTTGAGTTCTGCATTGCTCCACAGTGTCAGTGCACCATTCTTACATGAACATCATTCCCCCCATAGGTCTACAACAGAGTTCACTATGGGCCAGGCACCTTGAAGAAAGAGAGGGCCGGGATGACCTCCTACGGAGGCTTGTGTGCCAGCAGCACACCATAATGGAGCAGCAGGCAGTGCTCATTCAGGAGACCCGACACATTGTGGACATCCTAGACCAGAGGCTCCCTGTACAGAACAAGAAACAGGCTGCAAACCCTTAATCCTTCCCCTTCCCTTGTTTTTCACCCTTCCCTGCCCCCCCCCCCTTTGGTTGTTACTGTTGTAAATATTTGTACATAGTTAGGTTTGTTGTTTCTTTAATATATATTTTTTCTTGTTACATTCCTGTGTCCTGTTTCTTTCTTGGGTAACTGTAGTCAATGTCACAGCTGTGGTGTGTTGCACCTACTGATCATCTTGGTGTTAGGGCCTGTGTGTGGCTTTCTTCTTGTGGCCATGGCTGACGTCCATCCTCCTGTGACCTCCTGCTGTGTATTCTGTGGTGTGCTGTCCCATGCTCTGTGTCAGGGATCCTTGTCTCCTTCCCCTGTGAGCAGTGGGCACTGGTTGGGGTCGTACTGCCACACAGGCATGGTTGGTCCTTTATGTGGGTCACATCATCACTGTCCCATCTCTGCTCTTTATCCACAGTTCACTTTCATACGGTGTTTCTACACTTTGGTGTTCCTCTCCTGGCATTGCCTTTGGTGTTTCTTTTGCCGTTGTTTGTGTTGTATACTGCAGTATGCTCAGGTTTTCACGTTTTAGGCACCACTTCTTTGCTTGCAACCCCAGTGGACACATGCTTCACCTGTGCCTGACTCATCCTCTGTGTGCACTGTGCTGCTGTTGCTGTCTCAACTACCTGGTTGCTATATTCAGAGCTGTCTTCTTTAATATATTCAGTGCTGTCTTCTTGGCCAGGCTATTTTTGCATTGCACTCTCAGCCGTGTCTGCCCGGCTTTATTTGCACACTATATTCAGCTGTTTTAGCCCCTGGGCTATTCCTTTGAATGTTGCATGCAATTTGCTGTGGGCTAATTTTGCACGCTGTGCAGTGCTAATTTTGCCCCAGGGCAAAGTTTTGAATATCTGGCCCCTGTTCTTGTGTCATGTCAACAATAAATAGAACAGTAGAGGGCCCAGGACTGAACCCTGTGGCACTCCTCTTGTTACATCTCCTGATGCGGATGTATACCCATTTATTATTGGTTTCTGTGTTCTGTTTGACAGCTACGCTGTTTACCCATTTTTAATACATGGCTAAGGTATTTTAATACATGGATACTCAAATTAATAGTATCCTAGACGATGCAAAAAATCTGTGGTAATAACATCGCTCCTTGAGCGATAATACTACAGTTCACAGCTGATAACAGTATCATTCAGAGCCCATAATACTATTGTAATATATAGATAATTAAAATAATACCCCCAAAATGCTTACAAAAAATCTCCCGTAATACATCGTCCAAAACTCAATAATACCATCGATGGAACTCAATAATACTATTGTTGAGATCTCGTAATACTATCAATGGAAGATCTCAATGATAGTATTATTGCAAACTCACAACAGCGCAAGCGCCACCGGTCAGCTCAAGCAGCTTTCACTGACCGCGAGCCGGCTTTTCCTGTAACTATCACATACAATAAAAGCCGACTACACATTCACGTTGCGGTAACACTCTGAGGAAAAATGTCTCTTTCAAAGCAGCCACCCAGCAAAAGTGCTCAGTTTTCTACCACACCAGGAAATAACTTTGGATCGCACTGCAACTTCTTTGGCAGTGTAGCAATAAGCACTTAAAAATCTCCTCAGGCAGTGAAAAAAAGACGCTACATGATGTACTCAGATTCCGAGTCCTACTAATTCTCCAAACTAACTGTCGCTGATTCCACAAGAAAAAAAAAATTACGACTGTTTTGTTTGCAGTTTCTTTAACACTGCTCGGTTTTGCTTTTTCAACTGTTAAAAAGTTCTCCAAGTTGCCGCAATCATTGGCTTTTTCGTAACAAAATTACCTTACCACCAACCCAACCGAACATTCCTGACTCTATGGCAAAGGTAAGAAACTACAATTCTCTTGCATCCATATATTACAAAAAATAATGAATACATTCTGGTGTATTACAAGGCAGTAATTCATCTCGAGGATCTGGGGGCACTTAAAACCTCTTGAGCTTCACTCTCGAGGTTTACTGTGCCCCCAGATCCTCTCGATGAATTACTGCCTTGTAATAAACCAGAATGTATCTATTATTCTATTTGTTCAGAGCTCTGAATGATACTATTATCAATAAAACTGAAGAGCACAAGTGCAGGACTCTCCCACACCATGCTATACCATCAATGTCAATCACACAGTAGCGTCCTCTACATGATCGATGATTGGCCACTTTGTGGGTGGGTGGATAATTTTCAAAAAACATGTTGGCCATCTCTTGCTTAGAGAGACTGTATCGCAAGCGACTTCCACATTTTCCCTTTCAACGTACCAAAAATAGATTTATCTGAATGATCCTGCATACCCCAAACAAAAGAACAGGTAAGACTGCATACCAAATGCAACAGAAGTTTACAACGTACACCCTACTTGTGGGGCAGGGAGGAGTGCGGCGTGAGAATGTGTGGTGGTCGGACAGCCAGGACTGAGAGAGTCCTTCACCTCAGTGGTTGACCACCCATTTCAAATTTCCAAAAAAACGAAAAAACTCGGATCCATATATTAAAAAGAATAATAGATAAGTGACTGTGTATCGCCAGTGAGCAATGACATCTCGTAGTTCTGGACACAGGAACCTCTCACGCTTCACTCTCGAGGTTCCTACGTGTCCAGAACCTCTTGATGGTATTACTCGCTGGTAATACACCATCACCTAACCATTATTCTCTTTTCAATACGTCACTAAGTCACACAAAAAAATCCTTGTAATACTACTCACTGAAAGTGATAATACTATCAATGGAGAGTGATAATAGTATCATTTAGAGCCCATAATGTAGAAGATAATGGCTGGGAATCAGGTGATAACCATGCTGTAATCACCTCGAGTGGTTGCTAGGGCAACATGGTAAACCTCGAGAGCGCAGCTCGAGAGGTTTACTGTAGCCCTAGCAACCACGAGAGGTGATTTCAGTGTGGTTGTCACCCGATCACCAGCCATCTTCTTTTATAGTGTATGGTCAAAAAAACACTGTTTGCATTCTATGTGCGAGAATTATGGAACTCTGGTGCATTTTTTTTTGTTATGCCACTGTTTGGAAGTTCCGAAGTGTGGTTAACAACTTTTAAAATTCTAAACAGTGCATAACAAAGCTGTGTAACTGCTGATTATGGTGGTTAATAGATGGTGGGTCTCCTCACTCCAGTTCCAGAAAAGAACTCCTACTGCAGTCTTTCTTTCTATGTTTCTTTTTTTTTTTTTTGATCAAGTGCCTTAAAAACTAAGCCACACAAATAAAAAAAAAAAAGAAGAAGACCACCTCCTCAACCACTTACTCAAACAAGCTGCCATGCTCCTGAGATACTTATTCATAAAACACAGGAAGCACCAATAGAAACATGCTGGGTTCTTCAAAAGTGTCTTGACATTCTGGCATCCATAACAACAAATGGGAACCAAATCCACTTAAGGAGACCTGCATATACACTTTACCACCCTCAGAGCTTTGTACCATATTTCAGGAGAACAGTGGGAAACTCCTCAGATCTACATATTACAAAAAATAACAGATAGGGGACAGTGATTACTTGGCTAAAATACCACCTCGAGGTTTCCATGTCCCCAGAGCTTCTTGATGGTATTATAGCCTTATAATACACAGTCCCCTATTATTCTATGTATTATTGTTTTCTGTGTTCTGTTTGAAAGCCTTGCTGTAGTCCAGTTGATTAGCTTTGTGTAACCCCTAGGTGGCACTATCGCAAGGGCTACTACCCCTGCTTGCTTGGCTAGTAGCAGGTTAAGAGGCCTGAGTTCTGAAATGGGTGCCTCCACCCAGAGGTCAGGGTTGGTAGTGGTCAAGCTAACCTGGGCACAGCCCTCCAGGACACTGTAACCCCCCTCTTTCCCCTCTAGTGGCCTAAACACTGTACAATAATCACTTTCACAATACCCCTGGTACACCACACAAGTACCCACACTGTTTGCACTTACCACCAAGGCTGGTTCCTCTGGCTTGACCCTGGGGACCCTCTGTAAAACAAGGTTATGCACAGCAAATAGCAGCAGTACAGTACGTTGAGCACAAACTGGAACCACAGTCAGATTACATGCAGAAAAAGTTAGATCTGATTTATTCAGGGGACTTGAACAAGGGAGGGGCAAAATCAGGTTAATTAGCTTAAAGGTTATATCAATCAAGCAGTTATACATGTGCTTGGAGTCCCCCCACACAGTCCACCTCTGGGTACCCAGGTGGAGAAGAGATGGGCTAACCAGGACTGTTGCCCGGGGTTGGCTGGTGTCGCAGCTGGTTGGGGCCCTGTGATGGAAAACAACATGCACAGTGCACAATATTTGTAATCCAGAGCCAGAGGGCTCAGTTCATAAAGGAAACAAAACAACAAGACAATCAGATGACACACTCAGATTAAGCTGTTGTTGCGGGGAGCTACCCTGGTATTTACTCATGATACCCAAGACTGGACACAGGCTGGACGAAAATAGAAACTGCAGGTGGTTGATCTGGAATGCCAGTAGAAGCAGGGCCCACACGAGTCGCAGAGGCGTAGTTCCTGTTCAAGCGTGGAGCCGGAGGCTGATCCCCAGGCAGGTCTCTCATCGATGGCTTCTCTGTGCAGTGGGCAGACAGGCTGGGTCAGTCTGGCAAGGCCCAGACCGCATGGAGATAAATTCGGATGCAGTCCATTTTGGGCTGGATACAGCTTCCAGCAAGCAGAACGCAGTTCACACAGTGGGGAACTAACTCACAACCCACTAGCAGCTCACAGCACATTTAATTGTACAGCAATTCTACTGTACCAGGCAAAGCGCTCCCTGGTCACAATCGCAAAGTCTCTGCATACACGGGGAGCTTAGGGGTAGCTGGAACTGCTGACAGGCCGATCGCATTCAGCAAAATCTTCGGTCTTCTTCAGGTTGAGCCTGGCACATTTCAGTAGCTTACTTTAGTCACACAAACTTGGATTTAGTCCAAAATAATTCTCTTCTCTCCCTCTCAGGAGCAGCAGACAGACATGCAGGCCGAAACTTAGCCCTTTCACAGTTTTCCCATGTGAATCCACTCAGGATTGCTGCCCAAAATACACTTGAGCTCTTCTCATTTCACTTCCCAGCTCAGAACTGCCTCAACTGCCAGCAAGCCTGGGACTTTCCCCCAGATCCAAAAGGTTTGGTTGGCCGATTTGGCTGTAAGTCAAAGCAAGAGCTCCCCCTTCAGATACAAAAAAGGCGCAAAAAGTTCAAAACTACAGTTCCTACAGATTTTGAATTCAGACAGCTTCTGTAGTCCGGCTACATTTTGGGTCCCACCAGAATTGATTGGTCCAATTTGCAGTCCAGGACCAAGATAGTGGAGACAAATACAACAGTCCTTGCTGCAAAGAAAGCATGTTAGACAAACTACATTATCATTATCACTCTAAATGATTTTCAGCAAGTAGTTACATCTTTCAACAGAGCTCCCTCTCAGATTACTTATGTTGCAATCAGGCAGCTCTTAAAGAGACAGTACACAGAGGCTATACAGGCTCTGGTAATCACATTTAAACTGCTAAAATGCAGGACACCAGCCTGGCAGTGAGCATTTAGGCAAGCTCAAGGAAGACTTTTTGGGAACCCCCATTTGTAGGGGGGTTACACCCTTCCCTGCCTGGGAAAACTTGGCATCCGTGTCAAGTCTGTACCATCATAACATTGAAAATGCTACCTATATAAGATATTTATACCATTAGCATGCTATACAAGTACTATCTGATTCATCAATTGGCATAACTTGTCACTTTACTATACATTTCAATATACTCCACTATATCATTTCCATTCTGACAATACATTATGCATATTTCACACAGGTAAATTGAACATTACTATACAGAATCATGTAATAACTTCTTGTACTCTAAACAATGCAAGAGGGGGCCCTTCCCTATCAGCTAACTTGGGGCTGGATGGGGCAGGGGCACCATGGTGAGAGGGCAGAACAAGTAACCTGGAATGGGCCGTCAAGCTCAGTTTGGGCAGTGAGCTCTGAGAGACATAAACACCTTTGTGGACTACGTTGAGAGGCAAATCCACTGGCCTCCCGGGGGAATTGTAACTGAAGCACACCACTGGCTTGCCAGCTTGGCCAGTCGTTCTTGGGTGAACAACCACAGTCTCTGTACTTTCAGCAATAGTCTTGGAGCTTTCATCACTTGTGAGGGGTGCCTCTGCATGAAGGGGAATGTCCAAGCTGGGAGCACTGTCAGCCCCTTGCTCTGTAGTCTCTGTTTCTACAACACTTGGCTCATTTTGAAGACACTCTGGCACTGAAGGGGGGTTGTCAGCACTCTCATAGTGTTTCTCAAGTTCTGGCATGTCACCCAGAAAGACTCATACCATCAGTCTCTCCTTCAGGCAAATCATACAGTTCTACGATACACAAAGACTCAGTATCTTCAGACGTGATATTTTGCCCTTCACCTTCAGGGAGCATTGGCTCCAAGGCTGAAGCCGGGGCGTTAGGCAGTCCAGAAGGCCCAGCTTCATCCCGATAATTCAACATAGGATTTCCACAAAACAACTGACTCAGTTCATATGAGGGGTAATAGGCATTATCACACTCACTGTCATCCGAGTTAGAGTGGCAGTCACTATCATTCTGGGCCTGCTGCGGGGGAAGTCTTACATTGCCAACCACGGGGGCAGACTGACTCTGTTTCTTTCTTGCAGCAGCATGAGTCACAGGTCCAGTGGGATCAATCTCGGTGAGTTCAGCCTCAATTATAACTTGACCAATAGGCAGCAAATGGTTACAGTGCATGGTCTTGACAGCTTTGGAGTTACTCTTTGGGTGCACTTTGTACACTGGCAAATCATCCAACTTTCCAACTATGATATGCGGAAGATGGTGCCATTGATCAGCAATTTTGTGTTCACCAGCAATCCTAAATTTCGCAACAACACTCAGTCTCCAGGCCTAAGCGCTTGAACCTTTACTTTTCTATCATGTCTCTCTTTGTTGGCTAGATTTCTTTTGGCGGCCATTGTCTGGGCCAGTTAACAGGCATGGTTCAATTGAGCTTTCAGTTTTTGTACATATTGCAGGTAATCTTCAGCTTGGACCCCATCGGGAGAAACCCCAAAACAGACATCAACAGGCAGCCGGGCCTCTCTCTCGAACATGAGGCGGTAGGGAGAGAACCTGGTAGCATCATTCTTCATGTAATTGTATGTGTATACCAAGGTGCTAATCTGCTGGCTCCATTTATGCTTATCTTTTGGGTGGAGGGTGCCTAGCATGTCCAGCAGGGTGCGGTTAAAGCATTCTGGTTGAGGATCCCCCTGCGGGTGATAAGGGGTGGTTCTTGACTTTCGCACCCCCCCCCATAGAGAGAGCATTTCTTTGATTAGCCGACTCTCAAAGTCCAGGCCCTGATCAGAGTGAATTTGCTGGGGGGCACCATAGTGGATGAAGAAATTCTCCACTAGAACCTTGGCCACGTAGATGCTTTTGATCTTTGTGGAAAGCTTATGATACCGGTGAAATGGTCTGTAACCACTAACACATTGCCAATGTTTTGCTTATCAGGCTTTAAACTCAAGAAGTCTATGCAGACTAGTTCTATTGGGGTGCTGGTAGTAATGTTGACAAGGGAGGGCAGCCCTCTGAGACAGGGCTTTTCTCTGCAGGCAGCGACTACAAGTCCTTACATGGTGCTCAACATCGGCCCCCATCTTGGGCCAGTAGAATCACGATCGCACTAGGTCAAGGGTCCGGTCGATACCGAGGTGGCCCATATGATTGTGGAGGGACCTCAGTACCAAATCTTTGAAGGCTGTGGGCAGGACCAATTGTTGCTTGTCTATTTGGCCACCTCGATCTACAGTCTCTCTATACAACAAATGATTAATCAGCTTCAACCTGGGGCCTTCTTTAAACAATAAAGTGGTTTGCAGATCAGAGGAATGCAACTTGGACACATCTTTTCCTGCATGAAGGGTGTCAGGTGCTGGCTGAATCATCGGATCTCGGGATTGAGCCCACTGAATGCTGTCATTGTCAAACTGAGGTAGTGCACTAATATCTAGAGCAGAGAAGTGGCAATATGCAGCCAGTATGCAGGTGTCAGAGGGGCCCAAGCAATCTACTAAGCAGTC
This sequence comes from Neoceratodus forsteri, assembly GCA_016271365.2. Taxonomy (NCBI): domain Eukaryota; kingdom Metazoa; phylum Chordata; order Ceratodontiformes; family Ceratodontidae; genus Neoceratodus; species Neoceratodus forsteri. Next base: position 459,396,762 of record CM028132.1, read on the forward strand.
CGCTGTGTCCGTAGACATCTGTTCATTTCAATCAAACTTTTGGAACAATGTTCGGATGTCAGGTTCAGACAGCTTGACCCAGTTGCTCTTGGAAATGGGCCTCCAGGATAGAGCGTCAGCATCAATATGATTCAGGCCCGGTCTGTATTCGACAGCATAATCATATGTTGACACTGCAGAAAGCCACTGGTGCCCCGTGGCATCTAACTTAGCTGAAGTCTGTACATAGGTCAACGGGTTATTGTCAGTCCTCACCAATATTTTTGCCCCATAGAGGTAATCATGAAACTGGTCGACAATGGCCCATTTTAATGCAAGGAACTCCAACTTGTGCACAGGGTAGTTTCACTCTGATGGGATCAAGCTCCTACTGGTGAATGCCACTGGTCTCAAACCATCCTCATGGTCTAGATACAGTACAGCTCCTAGGCCCTGCAGACTGGCGTCAGTATACAGCACATAGGGTTTGAAGGGGATCAGCATAAGCGAGGATGGGGGCGTGGGTGAGCTGGTATATGACTTCATGGAAAGCTGCTTCACAGTCAGGCATCCAGCAGGACCCGAAAAGTTCACCTGGGTGAAAATATGCTTTATCTGGTTCTTTGACGGACCCTTTTTTGTATTTCCGATTGGTAGGAGGGTAACCCTGGGTAAGATTCAAGAGTGGCCGAATCACTTTGGAATAGTCCTTTATGAACTGGCGGTAGTAGCCACAGCATCCCAGGAAACATTGTAGTTCTTTCAAATTGTGGGGCTGGGGCCAAGTAATCAAGGCTTCAACTTTACTAGGGTCAGTCTCTATTCCCTCTGTAGACACTATGTGCACCACATACTTCACAGAGGTTTGGAAAAACTGGCACTTGTTGATGGACAGCTTGTGGCCCAAGTCTTCCAGTCGGTCTAGTACTTTGAACAGTCTACTCTCATGTTCCTCTAGGGAGCTCTAGAACACAATGACATCATCCAAGTACACCATGCATTCTAGCAAATTCTTGTCTCCCACTGCTTGTTCCATCAGTCGCTGGAAGGTGGCTGGGGTGCCCGATATCCCCTGTGGCATTCTTAGGAATTCGTAGAACCCCAAAGGACAGATGAAGGCTGTCTTCTCATGGTCCTCTGGAGCCATCGGAATCTGGTAATATCCACTGTGAAGATCCAACGCCGAGAACCATTTGCTCCCATTCAAACAATCCAGAGCATCTTGTATATGGGGCATGGCGTATTGATCGGGGATGGTCCATCAATTCAGAGTTCGATAATCAACACACATTCTCACAGATCCATTCTTCTTATGCACAGCCATAATGGGAGAAGAATATGGGCTCCTGGATTCTTGTATCACACCAGCTGTGAGCATTTCCTGCAAGTGTCTTCTCACATCATCTATGTCTCCAGGGGCTAGGCGTCGAGACCTCCCTCGAAATGGCTGTTCATCGTGCAGGCGTATGTGATGCTCCGCACCCTGGACACATCCCAAGTCCCATTCCTTCAACGAAAACACTTGATCTCTCTGGGCAAGTTTCTGGTTAATTCTAGTCTTCCATTCAGCTGGCAACGGGGAGTCACCAAAATCAAACAAGTTGGGAGTCACTCTATCTGTCTTGCCAAGGTGCTTGTTGCTGGGCAACACTGCTGTGTCTGCGCAGTTTTACCATAGCTAGGGTGCATCCTCTGTTTACTCGGATCTCCCGATCTGACACATTATGAATCTGGACCATCACTCATTATGCATAGACATGAGCATGAGCTGACAAGATGCTGGGCTTAACCAATAATTCTTCCGACAATTTTCCATCACCTGGCATGTCCAACATCAGTATTTTGTGCTTGACATTTTGCGGAGGCAGACCTCCCCTTGAACGGTACACTGGGCATTAGGGGTCAGTACCACTGAATCCAGATCCTTCTTCCACACGACCCCTACCAGTTCATCCTGGTCCACTCCCTTGGGGTTCTGTTGCAAATCATAGGCCCTCTTGATCAGAGCAGGAATTCTTAGGGCCCTCTCAGTCTGTCGAACTTGTTTCTCGTGACAGAGTTGTGCCAGTCTCCCAAACATATGGGCGTTGGTCCCAATTAACAGGGGAATCTCATCATACAGTCCAGTAGGGGGACACACTAAGGCCAGTGTCTCAACTTGCTCCTCTACACCAATTACAGCTGCAGGAAATGACAACCAGAGGCGGATACATCCTAGGTAGGGATAAGACTTGTCGCTCAGCCCCCAACACATGTAGACCTTCCAGGGATTGTAAGGGCACAGCAGATAAGTGTTTGTCATACCAGTCCTTAAATACAATGGTCACTTGTGACCCACTGTCTAGCACAGCCTGAGTAGGAATACCATTCACAGCCACGGTAGTTTCCATTGAAGGGCCCACTATTTTGGACCAGTCTGGAGGGACAGCAGCAGGGGCCTGGATGGACGACTTAGCCACAAAGGGGTTTGAGTTAGGATGTCTGAAGCCTTCACTGCGGTCATTTTGTGCACCCCTTGACCACTGATTAATTTTCTGAATTTCTCCTTGAAGCTGGTTCACCACTTTCTCTAAGTCTTTCTGAGACCGGCATTCCCTCTTCATATGGCCATCCTTTCCACAGTGGTGACAAATGATAGACTCTTGGGTAATCCTTGGAGAGAACATTGTATGAGGAACTGAAGTAGAAGCAAGCAATTGGGGTCCAATATCTGCTTGCAGTGGTGAGAGGGGTGCAACATGTCTCAATAGTTCCTTTAAGGTGGCAGTCAATTATTTGATTTCAGCCTGGGAGCTATCCTTGGTAGAGGATGCCTGAGGGTGCACCCCAACCCCCATGGCAGTCATGTCCTAAGAAGGACCAGAATCTTGTTCCATGGGGGAATCCCTTGCAGAGGCGCCCACCTTCAACTCTTGGACTTCCTTTAAGAGCTCAACTTTCAAAAACTGGGTCCTGGGCGGGAAGTCCTTTGCATTCTCAGAGTGCATGTTAGGTGCCGGCATTTGCCCCCGAACCCCACTTGGATGATCACTCTCTGTCACTTGTGAGGTAGCAGCAGATATTGGTGAAATCCCCCCCCCCCGGGGTCACCTTTGCTCAACAGTCCCGAATTTCTTTCATTAACTCATCATAAGAGGGGGGCGATTCCAGTCGGTTGGCGAGGCGCAACTGAAGCAGTAACAATTCTGAAAATGGAGCAGACTTAAGGATCTGGTCCAGCCTAGTTCGATCTAATCCATTTGACAGTAAACTACCCTTTCTGAGGCACTCTTGTAGCAGCTTTTCAAGCCGAGGTACATACACAGACAAAGGCTCCCCTGAGTACTGCTATGCGTTTCTTTCTCTCCACCACAGGTCCTCATCTGAATCCGGGCTCCCATACGCATTCTCCAATGCATCAAGATAGTACTGTGCAGTTGCTTCGGGGTTATTGGCCTGCTTGGCTTGGATGGTAGCCAGGGCAGGACCTCAGAGGCTCTCACTCAACCTCTTTCATTTCTCTGCTTCTGAGCATTGCCATTCAAGTACTAGAGGGGCAACATAGTCTATCCAGCTCTCCCAGTCGTCCTCCCCTTGGGGGGTGGGAAGGGTGCCTGAGAAGATTCTCAACCTTCAGTAGGAGTTGTGACTAATGGCAGGTACAGATATAGGGGACAGCATCATCATGGGCACAGAAGGCGGGGCAGTAACAGGTGCTGGAGTGGGAGGGGGTGTTGGGAAGGGAACACCCCCAGGTGGCAGGAAACGTTTCTTAAAGTCCTCTATGGTTTTCCCTTCCTCCAGCAACAACTTAGCAAATTTCTCCTCAAAAGTCTCAGACAATAGGGGTTTTTACTATCTCTAGTTATCACTCTCCAGGTGGCTGGGCTCCCTTCTAGGGCAATAGTCCGTGGCACTGTGGAACTGTCCACTGGGTCACTACACTCTACTAACACCATAAAAGTTTGGGCGGTCAAATCAGCCTGTTGCCCCACCACCACAGCGTTTGTTAAACATTCAACTTTGGAAAGTAGTCCTTCTACAATGTCTTTACCAATGTTCAGAGGAATATCCAATACAAGCAGGGCATTGAGAGGGTTAATCTTCCGCCCTGTACACCACCCTACCAATTGGTGCACAGCCACTTCTGTTGGGGTAGCCATTTATGTTTGACAATAATTTGTAGTTTTGGCCACTAGAAGACAAAAAAGCCCAGTGGTGAGCCTCCAAGATGTAACCCCTAGGTGGCACTATCCCAAGGGCTAATACCCCTGCCTGCTTGGCTAGTAGCAGGTTAAGGGGCTTGAGTTCTGAAACGGGTGTCTCCACCCAGAGGTCAGGGTTGGTAGTGGTCAAGCTAACCTGGGCACAGCCCTCCGGGACACTGTAACCCCCCTCTTTCCCCTCTAGTGGCCTGAACACTGTACAATAATCACTTTCACAATACCTCGGTACACCACACAAGTACCCACACTGTTTGCACTTACCAACAGGGCTGGTTCCTCTGGCTCGACTCTGGGGGCCCCTGTAAAACAAGGTTATGCACAGCAAATAGCAACAGTGCAGTACTTTGAACACAAACTGGAACCACAGTCAGATTACATGCAGAAAAAGTTAGATCTGATTTATTCAGGGGACTTGAACAAGGGAGGGGCAAAATCAGGTTAATTAGCTTAAAGGTTATATCAATTAAGCAGTTATGCATGTGCTTTGAGTCCCCCCACACAGTCCACCTCTGGGTACCCAGGTGGAGAAGAGATGGGCTAGCCAGGACTGTTGCCCGGGGTTGGCTGGTGTTGCAGCTGATTGGGGCCCTGTGATGGAAAACACAACATGCACAGTACATAATATTTGTAATCCAGAGCCAGAGGGCTCAGTTCATAAAAGAAATGAAATAACTAGACAATCAGATGACACACTCAGATTAAGCTGTTGTTGCGGGGAGCTACCCTGGTATTTACTCACGATACCCAAGACTGGACACAGGCTGGACGAAAATCGAGACTGCAGGTGGTTGATCTGGAATGCCAGGAGAAGCAGGGCCCACATGAGTTGCAGAGGCGTCATTCCTGTTCAAGTGTGGAGCAGGGGGCTGATCCCCAGGCAGGTCTCTTGTCGATGGCTTCTCTGTGCAGCGGGTAGTCTGGCTGGGCCAGTCTGGCAAGGTCCAGTCCGCATGGAGACAAATTCGGATGCAGTTCATTTTGGGCTGGATACTGCTTCCAGCAAGCAGAACGCAGTTCACACAGTGGGGAACTAACTCACAACCCATTAGCAGCTTATAGCACATTTACATGTACCGGAATTCTACTGTACCAGGCAAAGCGCTCCCTGGTCACAATCGCAAAGTCTCTGCACACACCAGGAGCTTAGGGGTAGCTGGAACTGCTGACAGGCCGATCGCATTCAGCAAAATCTTCGGTCTTCTTCAGGTTGAACCTGGCCCACTTCAGTAGCTTACTTTAGTCACACAAACTTGGATTTAGTCCAAAATAATTCTCTTCTCTCCCTCTCAGGAGCAGCAGACAGACATGCAGGCTGAAACTTAGCCCTTTCACAGTTTTCTCATGCGAATCCACTCAGGATTGCTGCCCAAAATACACTTGAGCTCTTCTCAATTCACTTCCCAGCTCAGAACTGCCTCAACTGCCAGCAAGCCTGGGACTTTCTACCAGATCCAAAAGGTTTGGTTGGCTGATCTGGCTGTCAGTCAAAGCAAGAGCTCCCCCTTCAGTTGCAAAAAAGGTGCAAAAAGTTCAAAGCTACAGTTCCTACAGATTTTGAATTCAGACAGCTCCTGTAGTCCGGCTACATTTTAGGTCCCACCAGAACTGATTGGTCCAATTTGCAGTCCAGGACCAAGATAGAGGAGACAAACAAAACAGTCCTTGCTGCAAAGAAAGCATGTTATACAAACTACATTACCATTATCACTCTAAATGATTTTCAACAAAGAGTTACATCTTTCAACAGAGCTTCCTCTCAGATTACTTATGTTGCAGTCAGGCAGCTCTTAAAGGGACAGTACACAGAGGCTATACAGGCTCTGGTAATCATATTTAAACGGCTAAAACGCAGGACATCAGCCTGGCAGTGAGCATTTAGGCAAGTTCAAGGAAGGCTTTTTGGGAACCCCCATTTGTAGGGGGGTTACACCTGTATCAATATTGTTTATTTCAAGTTTTTTTGTTGTTATCCATTATGGGACCAAATTAAATGCTTTACTGAAATCAAGATATATTAAGTGTGTTATTATCTGTTGATATGCTGGTGTCCTGATAAAAGCACATAATGTTTGTTGTACATGATCTTTCTGCTTGGAATCCTACAATTTACTACACATGTATTTATCTCCTTTTTTGGGTATTGGTGCTGTCAAGGTCATATTCCAAACCAACGGGGTTTTGCCCTGTCTGATTGAGTCTTCAAAGATTATCTGTACTGGTTGGGCAATATTATTAATAATTAGTTTTAACATTTTCTGTGAGACATTATCTGGATCTGGGTAGGAATCTGATTTTAAGGCTTTTACATCTGGCCTGTCTGGAGCTCATTGGAGTCTATTCAACTGCAAAATGCAAGGAGTTTACTTGGTTTTTCTTGGACAGAGTGTCCTCCATTAGTACTGGGATTTCTCCAAGTGGGTTTGTACAGCCCAGTAGGGTGGAGCGTGGGAGTCAGTGTTGGGCTCAGTGGCCTGGGGAGAGTTTCGATCGATGATGGTGAATGAGGTGTTTGAGGTAATTTCTGTGTTGTAGCTAACATTTTGTAATCTGGTTTCAGGCCCAGCATGGCTACTAGTGAGCTGTGTGAATTATCTGGGTCCACTGTTCACTGAGATTGTCTGGTGCTCCTTATCAGAGAGCTTTTTCTGAAACCAATTGAAAAGTGGTTTGGGGAAGTCTCTGCTGAAAAAGTCATTTTTGGACCTGGACGTCTTGGTGAAATACCGTCCTGTCTCTAACCTGTCCTTTCTGGGAAAAGTTATTGAGAAGGTGTTTATGCTACAGCTCGAGGCAAACCTTACTTTTTTTTTTTTTTTTTTTACAGTTAATTTCTTTTATGCTCCTTGTGGCACTCCATCACACCTGATTCCCCAGCCCTGTCCCCTGCTCGCAGTTTACCTCCTGTTTCCTCCATGGCAGGGTGGCAGGGATCCCTCAACCCGCTGAACACGTATCTGGTGCTGGAGATTCCTGCAATTTGCGGGAGTGGCACCTGCGGGGATTGACTTCATCTAGCCGCACTGAAGACACATTTTTCTCCTCCATTTTTTTCCTCCTCCTTAGGAGATGAGGCATGCAATGATGCCCACAGAGGGAGCACACACCCGTCCACACGTGCTCCTCCAAGCATCTGCCTCTACTCCTCCCCTTTCTGGAGTGTCAGTGCACTGCCCCACAGCCACTGCTAGGGTTCAGTCGAGCGCCAACTGCTGGTGACCCCTTCCCCAGAGGAGAACAGTCCATCAGACACTCGAACCTTCCTCTCCCCTGCCGACCCCCAGTGGCCCGTGCTCATTCCCAATCATGGGTCGCCAGCATAGCGTGAGGTAAGGTGTCTAGCACCTCAGCCCTCCGTGCCACCAGGCTGGCACAAACCTTACTGACTTTAAAATCTATGAGCTCCTCCAGCCTGTGTTTAGGGCAATGCACAGCACAGAGATGGGACTGGTTCAGGTGCTTAATGACTTCCTCAGGGTAAGGGACAGGAGAGAACAAACAATTCTCATTCTTCTCAATCTCTCATCAGCGTTTGATACTGTGGATCATTGGTCGTTACTGGACTGACTTAGGGGATGCGTGGACTCACTGGCAAGTTCATCAGCTGATTTGAATCCTATCTTAAGGACAGGACCCAGAGGCTTGTGATGGGGGAATACTTCTCACGCCCAGTGGCTCTGTCCTTTGGGGTGCTCCAGTGCTCTATCTTGTCACCTATGTTGTTCACAGTACACATGCTGCCCCAGATGAGGTCATTAGAAGGTATGGACTTAGGTTTCATTGTTATGCCAATGATACTCTGTTCTACCTGTCCTTTGCACCTTTGAAATTGGGTGCAGTCGATATGCTTAATACGTGCTTGTCCGAGATCCAGTCCTGGATATCATCGAGCTGGTTGAGACTTGAACCCTGAGAAAACTGAGGTACAAGTGGTGAAGCCGGGTCGCAGGATGGGAGTGGAGACTTCCAAGGGGAAGACTGTGCTTTGGCTAGGTCCCTCTAGGTTATTAACCTCCCTGAAGGTGAAAACTCTGGGAGTCATTCTGGAAAATAGGCTAACACTGGAGGCTCCGGCGGGTGCCGGCTGTCCATAGTGGCTTTTACCAGTTATGAAATATCATCCAGATTAAATCCCTTGTCCCACCTGATGATCTAGTCATGCTGGTACTCGCATCCATGACCTCGAGGCTTGACTACTGCAATGCTGTATACCTTGGGGTCAAGGAAGGGGTGCTGCAACACCTGCAGCTGCTGCAGAATTCTGCAGACTGGCTACCGACAGGACTCTTGAGATCCTGTCATTTGTTGCCAGTACTGCACAACCTGCACTGGCTGCTGGTGAAGTCTTGTGTCTCCTTTAAAGTGGGTGTTCTGACCTAAAAGTCCCTGCATGCAGTGCTTAATTTGTAAAGAAAGAGGTGCCAGGTCTCTGAGTCAAAACCCCAAACGCCAGGGGTCTGGGGCCGCCAGGCACCCAGAAGCTATGGGTTTTTAGATGTTCTGTGGTGAGTTCTGGGGCTTATATTGCAGATAAAACACATGTCTGTGTTAGGTTCCCTACACCTGATTCCAGGTGAATCATTTTCTTTTTTTTTTAGGTGGGGGGAGTCGAGGTATTGGAGAGTCTGGCTGACCAGTGCAGGATTGTGGGCATATAGAATTCAATGGAAAGATGCTGTGCTTGTGACCCAAAGGTCATGGGTCTGGAGCTGGTAGGCCCCCAGAAGCTCTTTGGTTTTAGATGCTCTGTTGGGAGTTTTAGGGCTTTTATTGAAGATGAAGTACATCTCTGTTACATGTTACCTACCCCTGAATCCAGGGGAAGATTTTTTGTGGGAGGGAGTTAGGGTATTGGGGACTCTGGCCGACCTTACTAAGCAACAAAATGCACCACATAGCATCTAGCATGGTACAAGAAGTAGCAGAGCCAATTAAAACTGAAGCATGAAAAGGTTTTATAGGTAAAGGATCATGGGCACATAGAGGCAGTCGCACAGTACTGGGATCCAAAAGCCAGGGTAGTGGGGGCCAGTAGGCCCCCAGAAGCTCCTGGGTTTTTGATGCTCTGTAGAGTTTTGGGGTTTTTATTGAAGATAAAGCAAACTTCTGTTAAGGTTTCCTAGTAGGGAACCTGTAACAGAAGTGTGCTTTATCCTCAATAGAAGACCCATAACTCACCACAGCGCATCTAATCCGTCCAGGGGAAGAATTTTTTTCCCACTTGGAATTAGGGTATTTGAGTCTCTGGCTAACCTTATTAAGCAATAAAATGTACCACAGCGCATCTTGCAGGGTCCAATTTTTAGTTGGTGTCCGTAAAAGTAATTCAAACTGACGCATGAAAAGTTTTCTATAGGTAAAAGATTGTGGGCACGTAGATTGTAATAGCAAGGTGCTGGGGCCCAAAAGACTCTGTAGCATCAGTGCGTGTGGCCCTGCAATGGAACCTTACTGTGAACTTGCAGTTTATAAACTGATCAGCAATTATCAAAATGAATTTAATGCAGCAGCAATAAGTGGCCAATAAAAAAGAAAATGGAATATAATTTCAAAGTAAATTGATGAAAAAATTGCAGAAGTACACTAAGGAGCCTGAACACATGTCCACATCTCCAAGTGAAGTAACAAAAATGTTACTTTACAGTTTATGCAGGTTCTGAATAAAGAATCCAATCAATATAGCAGGCGAGCAGTTGGACTGGAATATTACAGCATTTTGATTGTAACATTATAACTATGCTCCGGCAGTTGTTACATCGGGAGGTTAGCTGCTGAAGTAAGAACAACATCTCATCATATGACAGGGTTTAAGACTTACTGAACCCCTGGCCACTGTGCAACATACAATAGCAGGGCAAAGTTGTACCCTGCTAGATACTCTGTGGTACATACTGTTGTTGCTTAATAAGGTCAGAGAGAGTCTCCAATACCCTGACTCTGTCCAGGTGAAAAAAAATATCTCTTCCCCAGGACTCAGGGATAGGGAAGCTGTAATTAACAGAAGTGTGTTTTATCTTCAGTAAAAGCCACAATACTCAAAACCATAGGCGTGTGTGTGTGTGTGTGGGGAGCTACCCTGGTCCCGGCCCACCTGTTAAAAATCATCCTCCAACTAAATTTTAATATAATTATATAAGCCCCCAGACCTCCCTAGTTTTGTGGGGATTCTGGCCCCACCTTGTTCACTGACTGCGCACTCCTCTGCTCAGAACAGACCATCTAAAACCCAAGCATTTCTGGGGCCTAGTCAGAACAGGTTACTAAAATGTCTAGCATTGCTCCTCAGCCTTTAGCCTAGGGGTTTCTTCTTTTTTTTTTTTCAGCTGGTGGAGTGGAAACTGAAAAGTATAATAATTAATGAACCCCAGACAGTCTGCTGTATCTACCAAGTTCACATACTGCTGCTCCTTTGCCTTTCTTATTTAACTTTTTTTTGGTCAACCTATTTTATTTTATACCCAGTCTATCAGCTGTATGTACCAAACTCACACAGAGGCACAGCTCCTCTTACACTTATGAGTTTTTCTTGGGGTTGGGGAATTACTGGTTATCAGCACCAGAGCCCCTGTTTAATCACAATTATACAATGGAGCATGAAAATCCTGTAACCTCATTGGTCAAAACACATCACATGACCGTGGTATATCCTGCAATGACCCACAGCTGAGAAATGACATTTATAAAAAAACATACTTAAACACATTTAAAATTTATTTTACACATGGGTCCATTGTATAATCGCAATAAGGCACTCCAGGGTGTGGGTTATTGGTGGAATAATTAATGGCTTCCCCTTTTTCCCCATAGGGAAACTGTGGCGTAATTTCCCGTTATACATGAGTGTGTATAACGGCAAACAGCGCAAAGCGTACAATCGCTAAGAGTTACGCTTAGTTAAGAGCCGCGCAAACAGCAAATCACCATTAATTATAAAATAAATATGGGTGTTAGTGTAAACTCGAAGTTTACACACCTTGGGGTAAGATGTTGAACAAACTCGAGCCGCCTCGGGTTTATGTAGAATCTACTCTCGGGTGTGTGTAAACTTCGTTACACACACCACCCCACACATATTTTCTATTTTACCCACTTCTTGTGTGGTTAAGTCGCTCGACTGCGCCCCGTGGCACACCACACAAGGCGTGGGTAAATCCCCCAATAACCGAAACCCTGTTGTGCCTTATTGCTTAAATATGTTAGGAATGGAACACTAGGCTGCCAGTCTACCGGATATACCACCAGTCTCACACAGTTCCTCAGCCTTTGTATAGCCTTAGGGCAGGGTTTCTCAAATGATAAGGCTAGCCTCCCAGGGGAGGCCCCAACCTGTTCCAGAGAAGGCTTAAGCAAGCCTTAAAATGTACTATATTTAAATGTCAGGTTTTGGATGCTTTGTGTAATAGGATGCAGCAAACTAAAGTGAATAATGGGATGCAAATTTATGTACAAAATGGGTGACCAGGAAAGTCATACTCAACAAACACTTGTTTCCTGGTATGACATGGAGGGAAAGCTGAATGGAGGAAGTACAGTTCTTGGAAACTGTGCAAAACAAAATGCAAAATAATACAAATGAATAGGTACAAGGTAACAACTGACCCATTATACTAACTGCAGAAAAGCATAAATGCAAAGGCTGGGTTGAGAGGTACTAGGAGCAAGAGCAGGACAAAGCAAAATGGTCCCTGAGAAGGTGTTTAAGGACAAGGTAAAAGTGACAAAGTAAGCAATCTGACTCATGGAGATATTGCAATGAGGGGTACAGTAAATAGGGTCCAAAACCCAGAAGTGTGGAGCGAGTAGGCTGGCATGGGAAGGGGGTTATACAGAGGGAGAATAATAAGTTCAATAAAATGAGAATAAATGCAACTACTCAAAGACATGTCACTGTATTCCTTGTCCACTGTACAAAGTATGATAAGTGTTCTAACTATGGGGAGGCCCCAAATCATTTCTATATTGGCGGGGCTCAAGATCTTTTCCAAAGCTTGGGGGAGGCTCACTATGACAAAGTGTGAGAACTACTGGGGGTTAATTTTTAATTCAGCTTGTGGAGAACTAGGAAAAATAATTAATCAAACCCAGGCAGACTGCTGACTGAATTTACCAAGCTCATAAGCTACTGAGCTGATGAGTTCTCTGCTCAGGCAACAAAACTTGTCAGACTCAATGCAGTCTGCTTCTTTACTCTAAATTGTTTGAAGAGCCAAGGTTTTACTTTTTTTTTTCTTTTGGTTTGCTACTTACTTTAGGTTAGTTTTAGGTAGTACGTCTCAAGTTCTGGCCTGAAGCACAGAAGCAGGCTTCTTCTGTTCTGCCCTGCACTTCTCCTTCACTACTTCCTTGCCTTTCTGGTTTCTATCTAAATGCTTCACCACTTCAGAGTACCCCTGAATGTTGCTGGCTTCCTTGAATCTCCTCCCTAAGCCAGGTATCTACTCCCACTGACTGTCCCAGTCACTCCAGCCACAGCTACTTTCCCATGTTCTATTTCCTGATCCCTTGGTCAGCCTACTCCCTGCCTTGCCCACCCGATGACCAACTTTCCTTTCTCCTTTTTAATTAAGCAACCCCTGACAGACTCCCCGATCTCAGTACCACTTAACAACTCAAGTAAATTTAACTTTCAGAATCATTTATTTTTTGTTCAGAATTCATCAGTACACAGATTTTTTTTCCTCACAATGAGACGACAATAGACGCAGCCACAGCCTGCAAAAGAGTGACTACTGACTCCTCCTGTGATGTTCACATGCAACATGAGACACCTGACCACAGAACAGTTGGTCAGGTGATGCCCGTACTGTGTGTCTAGTAATGAAGCACAAGCATGCAAATGCAAGGTGGTCATGCATGCCGCCACTGGCAACCTCAACCCCTCCCCCCGAACAAGCAACTTGGGAGTGAGCAGCATAGAGGAAGCAAACAGCAGCAGGCAACAGCTTAGCTGAGAGGACGAGTGCAAGGAGGTGGAGCTGACTGCGATCTGCACTGCTACAGCACTGCGGAAACACAAACAAATCAGCCAGCTTTGAACAGTGAGGACACACACAAAAAACAATATTTAAAGTGCAGTGTGAGGCCTGGCATGAAAAGAGTTGCCAGGGCTGAGTCCTGGCAAGCCCTGGCACAAATTAAGCACTGCCTGCATGGGCTGGGCCCAGGTTACCTGTCAGAGCTTCTGCACCCTCACGTTTCTAGTCACCATCTCTGCTCCACTGGAGAAGGTCTCCTGGTAGTCCTTAGGGCAAGACTAAAATCATCCTAGGACCAGTAGTTCGAGGTGGCAGCCCTAGTCCTTTGGAATTCTTTGCCTAAGACTCTGAGGGAGGTCCCCTCAGTGGAGGCTTTTAAATGGGGTCTGAAAGCTTTTCTGTTTATGCAATCATTTAGGGAGTAAATGAGTATCTCAGCTATAAGTATTTAAATATTTATTTGTGTATGTTTTAAGTATGTTAAATAGAGTTGATGGTATTTATGCATTTTATGTATTCTGTTATTTTTGTAATGGTGCCATGAGCCTCCAGGGAAGAGCGCCACAAATAAAGACTACTACTACTTTAAGCTTTGAAGAGTTTTTTCTATTATTGTCTTTATACTTATCTTTAGTTCTCTTTCTGGCCTCTTACTTTACTGCATTAATTTGGGGTGTTCATTTTTTGTGGCATAAACTGAGGAAAAATACTGGTTGACTGTATTAGCCATTTCTTCAGGGGAGCTGATAATGTTATTATTTACAATTAATGATTCAATTTTGCTTGAAGATTTTTTAGGGTGTTTATGCAACCATAAAAACGCTTTACTGTTGCCTTTATTTGCTGTTCATGCCAAGTACATTTCCATTTGGTTTTTGGATCTTTTTATTGCATTTGTTTTCTTTAGCTTTGTTTGAATATTTCCCATTTCTCACTTGTTTTTGTTTATAGTCCTTGTACTTTTTATTTTTGCATTTAATTGTTTTTTGATGTTTTTTGTTAATCACTTTCATTTAAATACCTGTTATTATATTAATTTACTTTGGGAATATATTTATTACAGATTTCAAGGATGATTTCTTTGAAAATCCACCGCATCTCCTCGATTGTTTTGTTTGCCAGGACTTGTTCCCAGTTTATTTTCAGAATGTCCTCATTAGTCTTGGTCTTATTTGCCTCATTACATTGCAATATTTTAGTTTTACCATTATTAATATTGTGAGTTGTGTTAATTTCCATTAGAATGATATTATGGTCACTATTACCTAGTGGTGTTGTAACCTTAACATAGTTTATTTTAATGTCAGCTGAAGTCATTGTTAAGTTGAGTGTCTTGTTAATCCACATACTGTGTAAGATTCAGTTGTTCATAAATATTTGCTAAGAGTTGATTAGAGGTTTGTACTGTATGATCTGCCCAATTTATGTCCCACACATTTCCTGTAGGTCTCCAATGAATATTAGGTCTCCCATCTCACATGCTTTTTCTATTTCTAAACATATTTGTTATGTGAAACATAGAAACAGAATTTGATGGCAGATAAGGACCACCTGGCCCACCTAGTCTGCCCATTTTCCCTACCTGTTTCATATAATGCAGATCCTCAATGATCTGTGGCTTACCCATTCTTTCTTAATGCTAGAGTTCCTTTATGTCTGTCCCATGCGTTTTTGAATTCCTCTTCCATTTTTCCCCTACAACCTCTCCTGGGAGGCTGTTCCATGGATCTACAGCCCTTTCCATGAAAAAATACATTCTCACATTACCCATAAGTCTACCCCCCTGTATCTATGGCTATTTTGTCAGAGTTTGGCAGTCTGTAACATGTCCTAATTATGAGGTTCTTGATATTGTTGTTCAATACCTTTAATCCGAGTGTTTCAGTGTTACGAATGTTTGATATGAACTTGTTTGTTATGACAGTGGCCATTATACTGCCCTTTGAGTAAATAGCAACCATTCCCCCCTTTTTTATGAACCCAGTCCTTGTGGTAAAGATTGTACTCAGTAATAGATTTTCCCCATGAGTCCTCGCAGGACCACCATGTTTCTGTAATACTTATTATAGTATAATTTTATTTATAATTGCTTCCAGTTCTTCCTTCTTGCTGTTTAGGCTTTGAGCATTAGACGGTATGATCAGCCACTTATTTTCGGACTTTTGTCTTATGTTTGTCATTTTCCCTTGTTGTTGTTGATGCCTCACTGTAACATTTTTTCTGTTTTATTATATTTCCTTCCCCTCCTTGTTAGTTTAAATGCAATTTATTTAATATTTTTGCTAGTGTATATGCTCCACATTTATTTAGGTGAACTCCATCCCTTGAAAATAAACATAGTTTGTCCTTAAATAGTCCCCTGCTGTTTATAAATGTTAAATCTGCTTTACTGCACCAATTACTAATCTGATATTTATATACATATTTTTTTTTATCACAGCTGCTTTTTTTATCCCTTGCCGGTCAGCTCCTATCTGACCTCCCCCAGCCCCGTCTCCCAGAATAACCAGCTGTTACCTTGCCCAGCCCAGGAGTGGTGCCTGCAGGAAGTTGGTCATCATCCTGCTGACTGGCATCTTTTTCCTCCTCTTATTTTCTCCCGGAGGCACCAGGAGTCAGTCCGCATGTGTCAAACAGCCCCAGTAATGGCCTCCTTCCCCCACCCTCTGGCCTACTGCCTTAGGCATCCTCAGGCCCGTGCTTCCCCCAGCCTCCACTGGGGGTCACCATCAGCTGAGGGAAGCCACACCTCCTCCCCAGAGAGGAGAGCTTGCCTGCCGGCTGCTCTATCCAGCTCTGACCTCCCCCTGTACCAACCTCCAATGCCCCGGGCTTGTTCCCGAACCTGGGTCACTGGCGTGGGTCAAGGTAAGATGCCAGCACCTCAGCCCTCTATGCCACTGGGCCAGCTGATATTTATATGTTCAATTGTATGTTTTTTGCCCATAGATGCCCTAGGGACTGGTAATATACAGTACTAGATATGGCCACTGTCCCCCTTTTTCCTGTATTTTTTATTAAGCTGGATTATTTTGTGACATATACCTTTTTCATGTGATGTGCCTACATTATTTGTCCCAATATGTATGTATGGCTACTGTGGTATCTGGACCTACATAATGTAGTAGTTTATCTAGTCTTTTAGCCACATCTTTGATTTGTGCTCTGGTTAAACAGGTTACTGTTATGTTGTCTTTGCCCAGTTTGCAGATAGTGGAGTCCACAAAGGTTATTATTGAATCATGTACTATTAGTTTTTGTCATGGTCTGTGTTTGTTTTTGTTCTGTTCAGAAGTATCATTGTCACGCTGAAGCAATTTTGGGTTATTACCTCAGGGTTGGATGGTACGGTGGCTCTTCTATGTTTATTTATTCAGGCTTTTAATTGGCTTTCTAGTTACAGTATATTGGCTACATCTGCTTCTAAACAATGGTTACAATCCAGAAAGACCCCTACATATTTTAGAAAGGGGGCTTGCTCATATTGTGTGCCGTTTGTGCTGATGATAGAGAGGGTATATTTACTCTTAGCATGTATTTGTGATGTCACAAAGACCATCATTTTGACTTTATTTCTTTTTTTATAAAAATGTATTCGATACAAACCAGGTTTGTAGATGGTTAAAACTAGATGGCAGTTTCAACTGAACTTCATCCAGTGATGGTCCTTGAACTGTACACTACTATATCATTCATGTATTACACAAATGATCAGGATATTCTTCAGAAAAGGCAAAGACTGCAAGAGATCCAGGATCAATCTTTAGGGGGTCATTGCTGCTAATAATTGGGTTTCAGATGTAATATTTCCTATTTTTGCATATTGTGAATGATCTAGTACAGCAGGTAGCTTTGAAACTATAGTAGGCTAAAGTAAATTATAAAATGGCAAGAAAAATTATTGGAATCTGAGTGGGTAGTGCTGATCTTTAACAGTGATGTTATCCCAGCACAACAACATACCTATTCAAAAAACAACTGAAATGTATTTCAAAATGTATTTTTTCACCTTATTTTTGTTTTATTTTATAAGCCAGCCCTTTTATAATTGCAGTAATGCACTCCAGGGCATGTGACTTGGGGATACTGTCACTTCTCAGGTGTTCGACGCACTTGACTTGTGGCCTTATGTCCAACCACCTGAGGCATGACATTATTCTAGCACAACACTGTGTGGAGCGGTTGTGGGATAACAGATGGACCAGACACCGAACTTCAGATTCAACACGCAATCTCTGTGTGATGTTTATTCAAAATATAGGAGATAATCTTCAGCAATGGCATATTCCTTCTTCAGTACATCAGTTTGTAGCAACAGACTATGCAAGACTTTTCTCTACAATTAGCCAGTACCTACTGACTCACTGATCTCTCATATAATCAAGGCCCCTGAAATTCTGCGGTTGCGGAATTTGCCACAGAATTTGCATTGTGCAGCAGAATATATAGCGCCGCAGAATTTGCCATTTTCGGTGAATTTTCATATAAATATACTGTTTTTCCATAGTGTCAGGCTTTCTTTCCCATCTCGTTTATCCTGAAGCCCCTCTTCTATGCTCAGCATATGATGTCATTGATGACATCACATCATATTTAGCCAATGACAGGACTGCATTCTGCCAGAGAAGTGAATAAATCATGCCACAGAAATCAGAAAATGCTGCCGCAGAATCCAAGGAGCCCTGCCGCAGAAATCAGAAAATTCTGCTGTAGATCACCAGGGGCCATGCGTATAATTTATCTGTTGAGATTTAGCTTCCCCTATGTGGGCCTTGTTTGCTTGGGTGGTGAGGGCTCAAATAAAAAAAAAAAAGCTAAAGACAAAGAACCTCAGTGCAGAAGCACTGAAACAAGGGTTACCCCAAAGGTTATTGACAATAAGCCAAGTTTCAAAGAAACACAACATCACACATACTTCCATAATGCAAAGCATCATAGGATATATGCAGATCACAATGACATTTCAGGTTTGTTCAGTTTACAACAGTTTACATGCATGTTAAGTAGAGCAGCTAACTTAATTTTTATAATACAGTCCCCTAGTAACTTTTTATCTTTATCAAAAACACCTAGTGCCATGGTATTTTCAATATTTACAGGTTTTATACACATAAAGTATATACAACAAGGTATTTTTTTTTCATACATAGTTTTTGTATTTTTTCCTTTTCTCCCGTTCCCACCCAGGGCAATGACGTACATGTGCGTGTATGTGCAATGAGGCGCATGCACATGCCAGGATCTGGTGGCCCTCTCCACCCCTCCCCAGACTTTTGTCACCACTCCTGACTGCCTACACTACTCAACAGGCTTCCACCCGGTGGCAGCGGGACTATGACGGAGAGGGCATCTGCCCCATGGAAGGGAGGGTCAAGGCTCAATCCTGTTCTGACCCCCCCAAGCCAGCATCCTGGTGGCCTGAGATCGCTCCCGAGCCTGGGTCGCTGGCATGGCATGAGGTAAGGCGCCAGCACCTCAACCCTCTGCACCACCGGGCTGACTGACAGCAAGGTATTTTATGACACAGTAGTGCTATTATATATTAAATCCAACAATGATAAACACAGCCTGTTGTTTTACATCAGCTCAGGTGTCACAACAATAATCTCCCTGTATGAGGACCTGAGATGGAAAAGGAATTTTTTAAAGAGGACACTATAGCACAGTCAAAAAAGGGGAGGGAGTTCCCATAGGTGGCCAACCTTATGAACTAGAAATTGTAAAGAATAGATTAGGCTAAGAAACAGAAGAACTGTTGCAACAGATTTAAGAAAAGGCGGACCTCAAGAATGGCAGGAGCTCCCTGTCACAAACACATGCCCTGTTGTGCATTATTGCTAAATTTCACCACACCGACATATTGTAACTTATTTAGGAGAATGTGACAGTTTCTGTGATCAAAAGCCCTCGATAAATCTATAAATAAGGCATCAACAACCATGCTCACATTTGTAGCTGGTATAAACCGATTTCAAGTGACATTCACATACTGTAAAGCTAGTGTTGACTTTTTGGGTTGTAAGAGGGTTTAATTATACTGGGTGAGCTCACTCCTGAACAAATACATGGTGGTATGTGGGTGTGTGTGCGCGAGTGTGTGTGTGTGTGCATGGGGAGGTGCTGTGTCTATGGACCAGCTATCTCTGTTTAATGAATAGGAAAATATACAATTTTCTTATGTTTGTCATGAAACCAGGGGACCAGACTTTCAAAACATCAGTTTTGACTATAGTGAAACCACATCAAATTTTTTAGGCAATAAAATATCACCAACAGCTTAAGCTGATCCAGTATGTGAGTTTGCATCTGTATCCCCCCCAGATGGTCTAAAAATAGACAGAATTGTCTAGCCCTAGTTTCACAGTCAATAAAAACTGACTAAACAAATAAATAATACACCAACATTTGGGGACAGTTTTATTTTATGTCAAAATAGAGACTTTAAAATTAGAGTTTGTGCTATTTTTTATAATTTTTTTTAACCTCTCCCACCTGCAAGCATTTGTGCCATTTATAGATTGGCATGCAAATGGCAGTGCAGAAAGTGATCAAAGCCAACATTAACATGACTTGTTTTAGGATCTGACAGTACACAGCAGATATGTTGCATATGAAACATTCTGCAATATGCTTTCTGTCACAGTTCATCAATGTGTAGGGGATTGGCAGTATTTGCAAATCAGGCCCCAGTAGTCGGCTGTGACGGTAGCCTTGTGGGTTGCATGAGCATGTTTAAAGATTTACTTTCATCCTTCATGTCTGCAGTATGTGGAAACAAATACCTATAGTACAAATGGATATAATTACTGTTGTGAGAGGTGGCTATTTTATTATTGAAGAGTTTATTTCTTCTCTAGGTTCTACCATACTGGTTGTCTCCCTCTTTTATTGCTATTGCTATAGTTTTCTTAGTATAAAAGGGACTATGAAATCTGTAACTTCATTGAAACATAGAAACATAGACGCTGACAGCAGATTAGGACCGGAATGCCCATCCAATCTGCCCATTTCTTTTTCTACCTTATAAATGTGCCTTCGGCCTTTGCTCTGTCAATGGCCTATCTATTCATACTCATCTGTATTGCTCCCTTATGCCTATCCCATGCCTGTTTGAAGCCCTGCACTGTATTCATATCCATCACTTCCTGAGGTAGGCCGTTTCATGCATCCACCACCCTTTCTGTGAAAAAGAACTTCCTCACATTACCCCTTAATCGGCTTCCCTCTAATCTCATTCTGTGTCCTCTTATCTTGCTATTTTTCTTATATTGAAACATATTAGACTCTTTCACCTTGTTAATGCTATTAAGGTGTTTGGATGTTTCGATCATATCACCTCTCTCCCTCTTTTGCTCTAGGGTATACATATTGAGCTCTGTTAATCTGTCCTCATATGTTTTCTGATACAGTCCCTGCACCATTTTGGTTGCATTTCTCTGGATTGTCTCAATTTGGTTAATATCCTTGTGAAGATGTGGCCTCCAGTACTGGATGCAGTACTCCAGATGGGGCCTAACCAGTGTCTTGTAAAGAGGGATTATTACCTCCCTCTTTTGACTTGTGATACCCCTACTAATACACCCTAACATCCCCCTAGCCTTACCTACTACTTTAGTGGTCTGCTTGAATGATTTCAGGTCATCGGTGATGATGATGCCCAAGTCTCTTTCTTCCCTTGTGGTTGCCAGCAATTTCCCTCCCAGCCTATAGGTGGCTTCTGGGTTTCTCTTCCCTATGTGCGTGATCTTGCACTTCTTTGCATTAAACCCCAGTTGCCACTCTTCTGACCATTTTGCTAGTTTATCCAGATCTCTTCTCATTCTGCCCACCCCATCTGGATCATCTACTCTGTTGCAGATCTTGGTGTCATCTGCAAACAGACAAGCCTTACCCTCCAATCCATCTGCAATGTCACTGATGAAGATATTGAAGAGGACTGGCCCCAGGACTGATCCCTGAAGTACCCCACTTGTGACTTGCATCTCTTCTGACTGTATACCATTTACCACCACTCTCTGTTTTCTGCCCGTCAACCAGTTTGCCACCCAGTTGACCAACTTCTGACCCACCCTGAGCCTACCCAGCTTATTAATCAATCTTCTATGTGGAATAGCATTGAAAGCTTTGCAGAAGTCAAGGTAGGTGACATCATCTGCTCCCCCTTGGTACACCACTCTGGTTACCCAGTCAAAGAAATCTATGAGATTAGTTTGACGGGACCTTCCTGTTGTAAACCCATGGTGTCTTGGATCCTGTGCTCCTATGGATTCCAAGTGTTGCACTATCCTTTCCTTAAGGAGTGCCTCCATAATCTTGCCCACTACTGAGGTGAGACTGACTGGTCTGTAGTTCTCTGCCTCCTCCCTGCTACCATTCTTGTGGAGCAGCATCACACGAGCCCTTCTCCAGTCTTCTGGGACCTCTCTTGTGCTCAGAGACTCACTAAACAGTTCTGATAATGGCTCAGCTAGTTCAACCCTTAGCTCCTTTAGTACCTTGGGATGTATACCATCAGGTCCCATTGTCTTGTCCACCTAAGCTTATCGAGCTCTTGTAGGACCCTTTTTTTGTGAAGGACTGGTGCTCACCTCCTCCCTCCTCCCTCCCCCCTGTGTCTATGGTGCCGGGCTGTGGGCCCTGCCCTACCTTCTCTTCAGTAAATACTGAGCAAAAGTATATATTTAGGATAGATGCTTTACATGGTCTTCCTCCTCACCGCCCTTTATCTCCTTTGATCTTAGCAATACCCCTCTGGACTTTCTCCTTTTACTAATGTATCTATAGAAAGTCTTGTCACCTTCTTTTACTGTTTGTGCTAGTGTTTCCTCAGTTTGGGCGTTTGCCTGCCTTACTACCTTCCCTGTTTCCCTTAGGGAAGTTTGGTATGCCTCCCTGTCTTCATCCCGCTGTGTTCCCTTATATTTCCTGAAGGCCAGCCCTTTGGCTCTGACCTTTCCTGCTACTCTTTTTGAGAACCAAAGTGTTTTCTTTCTTCTTTTCCACTTCCTTTTCTCTCTAACACAATGGGATGTTGCTTCAAGTATTGCATCCTTAATGCTTGCCCACTTTGCCTGTACCCCCTCACCTGTATTTCTTTTTGCCAGGGCTAGCTTAACTCTGTTGGTCATCTTATCAAAGTCAGCTCCTCTGAAGGCCCATATTTTTGCCTTGGAATGGGATGATTTAGTTGTTGTGACCAAACTCAACCCATACCCTGTGATGGTCACTGGCCCCCAGGTGACCTTCTACCTGGAGAGCTGTGATCCTTTCCCTATTAGTCAGTACTAGATCTAGGATAGCCCTGTCTCTTGTGGGTTGTTGTACCAGTTGTTTGAGGCCCTCCCCCTGCAGGGAATCCACCATGTGTCTAGTTCTGGCAGATGTTCCTGCTGGTATTGACCAATCTGTATCCGGCATGTTGAAGTCTCCCATTATCAGAACCTCCCCTTTAGCTGTCATATTTTGTATATCTTCTAACAGTAATGTGTCTGTGTCCTCTCCCTGGTCTAGGGGCTGTAGACAACCCCAGTTCTTATGGCTGTCCCATTTCCTGTTTTCAGGGTGACCCACAGTTCTTCTGGCTCCTTATGTGTATTCTGAATTTCTGTAGCTTTGATATTTTCATTGACATACAGGGCCACTCCACCCCCCTTTTTTGCACCTCTGTCTCTTTTGAACAGTACATAGCCAGGTACTGAAGTCTCCCAAGTGTGGTTTCTGGTAAACCACATCTCGCTAAGTGCTGCTATGTCCAATTTAGCCTCTGTCATTATTGCCTGCAGGTCTGGGATCTTTTTTCCCGGACTATGAGCATTTATGTACATGATTTTCCATTGGCCAGATTTCAGTGTGTTAGTTGTTGGGTGAGGTCTAGCATTTCCCCAGTGCATCGTATGGGGAGCTGGACCTTTTTCCTTACTGGGTAATGCAAATGAACTGCAAATATGCTGAACTCCTGTTTGACCACTAGCTGAGTGGGGAGGGGTGTTCTTCCCATTGACATATGGGATGCTGCACCCCTCTCCCCATTTGCTAGTTTAAATATTCTGCAAAGACGTCAAACTTCTGCCCCAATGCACTGACTCCCTCCTTAGTCAGATGCAGTCCATCAAATTTAAAGAACTTTCACTCTCAAAACTGTTGCCAGTTCCCTACAAATTTGTGTCCTTTTTCCTGGCACCAGCCCTTGAGCCACATGTTTAGCTCCCCTATCTCCCCCTTCTCTGACCTTCCGTCCATCTGCCCCCCTCTCCCAGACTGGCAGGATCTCAGAGAAGGAGATGCCAGATGAAATGGATGATAGTTTATCACCCAGCCTGGTCAGGTGTTCCTTGGTCTCCACAACTGACTGGTTGGCGAGCTCGTTAGTCCCTATGTGTACCAGGACGTCAATGTTTTCCCCTGCTTCCTGAACAATTTTAGCAATGTGGTCAGTGTCTCTCCACGCTGATGTACCGGGGAGACATCTGACCATTACCCCTGGCTGGAGATAGGTATCAACTCCCCGAATCATGGAGTCTCCTATGATCAGAAGTTTTTTGGATTTCCTTTTTACTTTTTTTGTTTTGGTTCCTGTTTTGGGCGAGTTTTGTTGTGCTGGCTCCTGTGCTGCAGTGTCCTGCTCTGCAGTGTCCTCTACCCTTTTGTTTGATTTTGGAGATAGAGGCAGATGCCTGTTTGTAGTTTTTATATGGTTTGTGGAGGTAATATGTTGGAGAGCACCGAGTGATGGGGCACCTGATTTGCCCCTCCTAACCACCTGCCAACCTCCCAGACCAACTACCCTCTTCAGCTGAGGTGCTTCTGTTGGATGTTTGGAAAATGGCGGGTGGTTCTTATAATATATTTCCTCTTAAATATGAAATTTGAGGTTTGCAATCTCTGCCCATGCTGCCTGGAGCTGAGCCCTAAGATCTCCAATGGCCAAGCATGTAGGACAGTGTCCTAAATCCTTTAAAACTGCCCTTCTGAAAAGTGTTCCATAGTACCTGCAGTTAATGATATCCATTCCAGATAATTTGCTGGGTTTATAACCTGGTCAGAGTAATTAGAAGGAAGAAAATGCAAGCAAAAGTTTGTTTTTGTGTAACTTGTTACAACAAGTTAAATTACCAGTACCCCTGTAAACGAGGTCACTGTGTGGATACCCCACTGATCTGCCCCTTCCTGCTTTGCCACAGGAAATGTCACGACTGTGCTACCCTATAAAAGGAGTGTTGTGTGGGGTGGTTGGGGATGGGGTGGCTGGCTGGGCCCTTCCCCTGCCGAAAAAGAAGAACCATGGACAAAAGAAACAAGGATGTAAGAGCAGAAACAATCAGTCAACAACAAATGCAGTAACCCTGAAATCTTATCTTAATGATAGATAAAACCATAAAAGCTGTAAAGCACCACCTGTAATAATTTCACAGAAGATACACCCTGTAAGAAACACTTTGCTACAGAGAAAAATAAAGCAGTAACAGAAGATATACCTTGCAAAAGACAATTTGAATCAGAAGATTACAGCAGTAATCTGTCAGCACACATTTGTAGGCACAACTTGTAATAATGCAGCAGAAGGTATACCCAGCAACAACAATTTGAATCAGAGAAAAATAAAGCAATAAAATGTTAGCAACAAACAGTAACAATCCCTGTGAGTACAAAATAAAAACAACAACACGCAGTAAGTCTGCCTAGCCCAAAGAAGTCTTAATCCTTACCCTTGCTCTGGTAAGGTTATTTGCTCTGTCCTTTCAAGCAACCTAGAAGGAAAGAGCTCAGGTGAAGCTAGGTGCCTTGGCCAGCAAACCTAGTCTTCCACCTCCAAGATAGCTACTAACCTGACCTTTTAACCCTTCTTTCTGTTGGAAGTTACTGGCAGTTTGCCAGCTCCACCCCCCAGATACACACCTAATCCCCTGGAAGAGCTGTGGAAGGAAAGCAATTAACTCCTTCAATGTGAGAAGGAGACTGCAACACTTCTGAGACAAAAAAAACCTTTTCAGCAAAAAAGAAATAAATAAAATAGTGTCAAACAGTAATTTTGCTTAGCCTAATGATAAAAAGTCAAAAAAATTTAAGCACCACCTGTAATAATTTCACAGAAGATATACCCTGTAAGAAACACTTTGCTACAGAGAAAAATAAACCAGTAACAGAAGATATACCTTAGAAAAGACAATTTGAATCAGAAGATTACAGCAGTAATCTGTCAGCACACACCCGTAGGC
The DNA here is from genome assembly GCA_016271365.2 of Neoceratodus forsteri. Classification (NCBI taxonomy): domain Eukaryota; kingdom Metazoa; phylum Chordata; order Ceratodontiformes; family Ceratodontidae; genus Neoceratodus; species Neoceratodus forsteri. The sequence continues at coordinate 459,422,133 of CM028132.1, forward strand.
ACGCCTTGTAATAATGCAGCAGAAGGTATACCCAGCAACAACAATCTGAATCAGAAAAAAATAAAGCAATAAAATGTTAGCAACAAACAGTAACAATCCCTGTAAATACAAAATAAAAACAACAACACACAGTAAATCTGCCTAGCCCAAAGAAGTCTTAATCCTTTCCTTAGCTCTGGTAAGGTTATTTGCTCTGTCCTTTCAAGCAACCTAGAAGGAAAGAGCTCAGGTGAAGCTAGATGCCTTGGCCAGCAAACCTAGTCGAAACACATCACAGGAGAAAGCCCTCCGATTCACCAGACAGTGAAATCATGAGCAGAGAAATAGAGCAGGTCACCTTTTGGCTCAATAGTTATGTAAACAAGCAGCTAACAGAGCGGTTCTTCAGATAAAACATACAGAGAGCCTGGGAGGGACCTCAGGAGACCCCAGGGTAATGCTGCAGGAATTTGCTAAATTCTATAACATGCTACATAAGGGAAATGGGATCCAGGACCCATCCCTGTTTGTCCAGGAGGTTGGTCCTCTTCTCTGTAACACAAGAGACAGATACCTCAACAACAGGGGCAGAGATTCAAGAGCATATTAAGGGGCCACATAATATTGAGTCACCAGGCCTAGATAGGATACCTTCCTAATGATACTAACAGTATTCAAAATTACTAATCCTGCAGATGCAACAGGCCTTCAGCAAAATCTTAGAAGGGAAGAATGCCCACCATCCTTGCACCAGGCACAAATAATGGTTCTGCATAAGGCAGGCAAGGACCACACCGAATGTGACTCATACTGCCTGATCTCTTTATTATGTACTGACAAACATTTTCGCAGGGATCCTAGCGAAGAGACTACAAGAACTCATCTCATCCCTAGTACACCTGTACCAGGTGAGGTTTATCAGAGGCTGATCCATCCAGAATAATATATGCCACCTCCTAAACATATTCTCGTCTCAAAGTACTAATCCCAATTTACAAATGGCTATCTCAATCGACACAGAGAAAGCTTTTGATAGGGTTAATTGGTACTTCCTTAATTATACTCTGTGCTCCTTCCAATTTGGCCCCAAATTTCTTCATACTGTTGAACCCTTCTACTCAAAACCTGAAGCCACAGTTAAAGACAATTGGTGCATTGCTAAGAGGTTTGGACTGGATAGGGGATATGTCGGGGTACCCTCTAGATCCTCGTTTGTTGGCAAGTCCTTGGCAGTGGCAGTGTGACAAAGTCAACAAAATTTCGGGTATCACAATTGAACATGTGGAGCATATATTATCTCTTTATGCCAGTATCAGTATACGTTTCCTCTCTAGCATGGAAACCTTACTCCCTGCACTGTTAGATGTTCTTGCTGAATTTGGTGGGATCTCGGGTTACAAATTAAACTACCGTATTTCACTGTTTTAAAGCTACCCTCAGTTTGTAGTTGCACTCGTTTTAAAGCCTCTCCAGTTTCCAATTTGTGTGACTAAAGTGGCCATCATTTATAAGCCTCCAGCCCCACACCATGACAGCATACTTACTTGCACGCATTGACTGCCCCCCACACACCAGTACCGTATAATGAAAACACGTGCGACTGAGTTGTTTAGTGAGATGCTACTTTGCTGTGCTTTCTGTATAGTAACATAAAATGTAACATTTGTTATGTGATTAAAAAAAAATAGAGCATCATGCCAAGCAAAAGCAATGGCACGGCAAGGATAGCGGTATTCGCAAACTAACAAGCAAAATGCAAACATGCCTGCAAACAGTCCTTACTGTTGCAGTCCTAAACAGAATCAAATTGAAAAAAAATAATCCAGTTCAGTCACTGTCTGACTCACCTTCCTCAGAGCCACTTTCACTGTCCACAGCAAAATCGTCGGCAATGGACTGAGAACCAGTACTTGTGTCATTCATGACTAGGCATCTCAGACACTCCTCATGTGAGTTGCTAACAACTCCATCCTGTTTGAAGCAGATGATGATGTCAGGGTCCACAGATGTCATACTACAGACTTCAAATGTCTTTATTATAACTTTCCTTGAAATGGCAACCCAGGCTTGCTTTACCCACTCCACAATTGTTGGCCTGGGTGGTGCTCATGGGTTCCCAGCATATATCAGTTCCCATTCCCCATTGGCCATTCAGTCATAGTAGCATTCCCTATAGAGAGCATTAACGGGTGCGTTCCATGAAACATCTGTTAGCTGCCATAGCTTTGTGCATCCACCAGGGATTGCTATCATTACTCTGTGGTTTTTTTGTGGCTATTTTTTTTTTTTTTTTTCTGGGCAGATATGGCACTGAAAAGTGCCCCAGACAAGGAATCTCTTACCAAAAGCAATCCGACCCACATTGTGTGTAACCACACGCTGGTGATTTCAGTATTCATCCAGCCATTGCTGGACATTGGGATTACAACCCCAGTAACATTGGTCACATCTTTGGGACCCTCTTGTCCTTCAATACTATACAGCTTTTGACTATCAGCCATGGCTAACAAACATATTGTAGTTGTTATTTCTCATGTCCAGTGGTGAGCAGGGGGACAGACTTGGCACTGTAAGCACAATTACTATTAATTAACGTTACTTCTATGGCTGTTCTTATTTGAAAGGCGTAAGTAAGTTGTGCTTACTTGTTTTTGTGGTAATTTTCTGAGACCACAGACTTTCTTAGACATGGAGTACCATTAAAAGCTGTTTATTTCAACACACACAGTTAACAGTTGACATATTCTCAATATTTGAACATTATAAAGCATTTTTCAGGAAATTCTTTTTTTTATTCTATTTTATTTTCTCTTTTTGACCCTGGCTTCCCCTAAGCTGGCAAGCGGGGTTTGCCCTGCCCCAGCCACCGACCCCATATGCTCAGGACTGACCTCTCCCGAATGGGGCCACCATAGCGGAATTTAGGTGGCTAGAGGGTGAGCGAACTGGAGCCGGCTCATTAGCGGGGAGCCGAGGAATTTTTCTGTTGTTTTTTTTCCCCGGGGGAGGGAATGTGCAATGATGGCCAGCGTCCGACCCGCCCCGCTTCCAGCAGGCGCCAGAGCACTTGTAGTACTTCCAACCTCCGCTGGAGGTCCATGTTGCACTGAGCACTCAACCCCCCTCCCTTCGGAGCAGGAGAGCAGTCCTATGGATGCTCAATCCTGCTCCCCTGGCCAGCCCTCCGACACCCAGATCCGTTCCCGAACCCAGGTCGTCGGTGCCGCAGATGGCCACCATGTCTCTGTGCCAGCGGGCCAACTTTGTCAGGAAATTCTATCCTGACCTTTGTATGCTTTGTGCACAGTAAATCTTGTCACAATTTTCCCTTTGTAGGTATGAGGCCTAGCTCTTCTTTGTCTGGAGACACTTTTAAGGCGCTATGTTTTCCTAGAATATTCTTTACTAACCTGTGCCTAATTCCTTGGTACTAATATGTTTTGCTAGCATCTACAATAACATTTCACTGCAGTATTTATAGAACCATGATTCTCAAAAGACACAGTATTACAATAATCACCTTTAAACCAGTAAAGGTATGTCTATATATACACTTCACCAAATTTTCTAAAGAATCTCTTGTCTCCCTTTCATCTTGGAGATTTGGATTATCTGGGATGGTTGTGTGAAGAAGATTTCTTCCTGGGTTTCTGAGTTCTTTTTCTCCTCGAGGCTTGCAAAATAGAGAATGATAGTCAGTACAAGTTTCAATGTCTTTTACGTTATAGCAGATGCAAAGAGTCTTTAGAATTCTTCAGAAGGATAGTTGTCAGAGTTCAGTAGAAGTAATAGTTTCTTTTAGAGTCAGTAGCAGTAGCACAGATGTGAGATCTCTCTCAGCAATGAAACGTAGATTCAGGAGGCAGTTAGTGGGTGGTCACAAAGTACTGATCCTTGGAGCTGTCCTTTATAGGCAGGATACTTCCTCAGAAGGGTCCTGAGGTTTTGTTCTACCTCAGGAGTAGCACAAGGCTTTGGGATGGTATAGCTATATTTGGGCAGAAGCCTGCCTTGGGTCGGAAGTTTTATAGCATATGTGCGGTGATGTTCTGAGTCATTATGGCTCTGTCATTGACCTGCCTATTTGCCTTTTTGAACTTTGTCCATAAGGTGACAGACAATAGACTTGTAACCACAAGACCTTCCACCATGCATGTTTAAGATGAGGTGATGGAAGATGATCTCATTGCAGTGTTATATATCTAGGGTAGTTGATAGCAGGTAGTTCCCTGTTTCAAGGATCCAGTTCATTGGCTATATGGTTTCAGAGGTGAGGCTCCCTTCTTATGGTATGACTCACTGACCTTAAGAAATGCTAGGTCCTGATTTCAAAGTGTCTTTTGAAGGTGTTAGACAATGTCTGAATCTAATGAATTTATTTGGTTGGCAGCTGAATGTCCTTGAAACCAGCAAGCTTGCAATCATATTGTTCGATGTAGACTGTGCCAGGCTTCCTGGGTGTTGAGGTGAATTTCATATACCAGGGTATATGGGTGTGGGCAGGACAGTAGTGTGGTGGGTAGGTAACTGGCTGGGTGGCAGGACACAGAGGGTGGTGGTAAATGGCTGTCACTCCACAGAGGGAAGAGTGACCAGTGGGGTACCACAGGGATCAGTGCTGGGACCGGTCCTATTCAACATCTTCATCAGTGACATTGCACAGGATCTAGAAGGCAGAATTTCACTGTTCGCTGATGACACAAAGCTCTGTAACAGAGTAGACACACCAGAGGGTGTAGACAGAATGAGAAGGACCTGCAGAAACTTGAAGAATGGTCAAGGGTTTGGCAGTTGAAATTCAATGCAAAGAAGTGCAAGATAATGCATATGGGGCACAAAAACCCTGGCACAATATATCAGTTGGGGGGTGAAGATATAGCATGCACCAAGCAGGAAAGGGATCTTGGGGTTGTCATCTCTGATGACCTCAAGGTAGGGAAACAGTGTGACAAGGCATCAGGTAAAGCAAATAGGATGCTGGGATGTATAGGCAGGGGCATCACCAGCAGGAAAAGGGAGGTCATAATTCCACTATACAAGACACTAGTGAGGCCCCACCTGGAGTACAGTGTACAGTTCTGGAGACCATACCTACGTAAGGACATAGACAGGGTAGAGAAGGTTCAGAGGAGGGCAACAAAGATGGTGCATGGGTTGCATCACAAGTCCTATGAAGACAGGTTGAAGGAACTGAACATGTACTCCCTGGAGGAGAGGAGGGAGAGAGGGGATATGATAGAGACATACAAGTATCTTACAGGGAGGAACAGGGTGCATGAAAACACTATTTTTAAGCGAAAAAGATGTTTCAGGACTAGAGGGCATGGGATGAAGTTGGAGGGAGGACGATTCAGAGAAACATGAGAAAGAATTTCTTCACAGAACGGTGGTGGACAAGTGGAACACCCTGCCAGAGGAAGTGGTGGGGGCTGAAACAATCACGGGATTTAAGAACGCATGGGATAGACATAAAGGAATTCTAGAGGTCAGGGGTAAGGGGAAATAGACTTCTAGGAAAACAAACTGAACTTACAAGCTCAAATGGGCAGACTAGGTGGGCCATAGGCCCTTATCTGCCGACACTGTCTATGTATCTATGTATCTATGTAGGGTTAAGCATTTGCAGGTCTGCTTGGTTTAGAAGAAATGTTTTTATTGCCAGTTCTTTTAAAGTGCATTACGGCAGCTGAGATTCAAGGTGAATCATCCTTTTTACACTTTGGCAGGGTCTGGTGGCTTATGGCCGCTATTGAGCCTACAGCAGCCACAAGATTAACATTTTTATCATATGGCATGTCTGCTCAAACTGCTGTCTCGTCTATGCTTCCAATGCAGGACAGTGGCAGGTTAAAGATGTCTTGCTGTTTGGCACAAAATGCAATGAATTCAACAACTCTGGGAACATAGTCTTTGGGCAGTTTCTTCCCCACTGCAGTTTTTGGCCATATCATGAGCCCCCACCATGACAGAAATCTGTCCACCCAGCTACAGTTCCCTTGAAACTCAGGATTATAAATGAGGGATGCTGTTTTTAGGGCAGTGCTTTTTCTAGTGACCCTCAGGTACTGTTCCCTCTGCTGTGCAGTCCAGGTCACTACATTTGCCTCCTCAGTAGGGAACGCTGACCAGCACCATCCAGACACCAGTGCGTTCTGTTACTCTCACAACACCCCTCTTCATGGAACTTCTCCTCCAATCTCCCTATGCTTTTCTTCCACTCCCGTACTTGCTTCTCATCTGTTCTGAGAGCAAGTGCTATGGGTCTGTTGCCTTCTATTTCAGCTCTTTGGGTGACCTGGAGATTGAACTCCAGGTCGTAGGATTTTCACTTTGGTATTCTCCACATCTCTGTGGGTCAACTCAGCAATCAGCTGGTTGCCGAAATCAGCTGATTGCTTTTCAAGCTGCCCTCATTTTGTAGCCACCCTCAATTTAAGGCAGCATGTGGAAACATAATTATCTAATTAAAACCATGGCTTTAAAACTGTGAACTACAGTATACTAAATCGGATGTGATTTGCCTTAGTGGCACCAATACCCTAGAATACAAGAGGTGTCTCCTATTTGGTTGGGCTCAAAACAACCAAATGAAATACTTAGGAGTGCAAGTCACCACACAAATCTCTAAACTATTCAAAGTAAACTATTAGCCCTTATATGCCACCATGCAGGCTGACATGGCCAGGTGGAATCTACTGCCACTTTCTTTACTGGGCCACATGAATATCTTCAAAATGAATCTGTTACTAATGTTTTTATGATTGTTTCAGATGTTACCGATAGTGATATCCCAATCCAACTGGAAACTGGAGTTGCGATAAATCTCCAAATTCATTTGAGGAGGACAAAAACAGAGAGTTAGTCAGGCTTTGCTAACAAATTCTAGGGATAGAGGGGACTGGCCATGCTAGACCTAAAAAAGTACTGCATGGTGGCACAGTCTGCCTCTTTGATGATATGGGCAAAACAGAGGGCTGCATCAGACTGGCACATGATGGAACATAACAGTGGCACACGGCTTCCTCTGTTCGCACTGATCTCAACACCTATCACACCTGAGCTGATTAGACAAACAATTAACCCGTGGGTCAAACACTCCTTACAGATGCTCTCCAAACTTTGGAGCTGTACAAAGGCACCTAGAAAACTGAGTCCTATTACACTAATAAGACATACAGCAGGATTCACACCCCACAACAAGACAGGGTATATCACATATGGGATCAGATAGGGTTAACCCATTTCTCACAATGTCTCACCGGGTAACAGGTAAAAAATTTTCAGGAACTTGCTCAACAATACCATCTGCCTTGTGCTGAATTTTTTTGCTACCTGCAGGTCAGACATTTCATGCAGTCAAATGGGTATGCCCAAGACCTGGCTAGGAAGTTGACCCCTTTAGAAGATTTCTTTTATTGGGGGATGACTCTCAAAACGTGGCTGAGATACATATCTGACACGTACACTATAATTCAGAATGGAGAAGAACTCCACTAGAAAGGATTAGATCCAGATGGAAGCAGGAGAGTGGGGAACAAATCAGCCAAACAACACTGTGTTCCTGATGGGGAATCACCATTGCTTGTAGGTTTCTTAAGTGGAGCTGCCTTGTTCGGGTTTCTAGACCGAGGATGGGTTGGGCTGCTCTGTACAAGATAGTAGAAAAAAGAGAAATGTGGTGAATGTTCATATTAGAGCCACTGAATGGCACCTAGGGTCTTAATGAGGAAGTTAATCAATTAATCAATCAATCAAAATCTTTATTTATCCAGGTGAACATCATTGAGCAAGGCTCATTTACAAGATGGACCTGGGAAGATGAGGGTCAAGGTACAATGCCAATACAAACATGTATAAATATAATCAAGACAAGGAGTACGATAACAATATTGGGTGATAAGAGACACAATATATGTGATGTTACAGCAGTAAAAGCATTTTTACAAATATGGAAAACATGTACATACTTAAAAGAGTAACACAGTTACATACTACATGGTCAATAATAGGCCATGTCGGTATGGACTACACTTCTCCACACCAAGGGTGAAAGGAGGGTCAGGTCAACAGGGGGATACCTGAAGGCTTGTAATGAGAGGGAGAAGGGATGTGAGGGGAGGAGTGAGGGGAAGTGGGAGGGGTGTCTCAACCAATGGGTACGGAGGGCTCCTCTATATAATAGGAGACAGGGAAAAAGGAGATGAATGTACGACCTACAATGAGGAAACAGATTGCTGTAAAGTTGAAATGTGGTGCACAAGAGGAGGACTGGACAGGAAAAAAAGATAGGGAGGAGACAGGACTGGAGGCAGCGACCTCGCCATCATATAGGAAGCCAGGCAAGGTGAGGTGTCACAACAGTGGCTAATATAGATTAGTGATATGAGAAGCAGTAGCACAGCTCCTTTACGGAATTGGAATATAGGGTCTTTTTTTTTGTCAAGTCTCTTTCTCTCCTCCTGTCTGGAACTCTGTCAGGCTACCTTGCTCACCTGAACCACTGTACTGCCCACTGTGTTCCCCACCATCTTCAAAGTCGTTATGACTCCCCAGGGACATGGGGGGGCCTACTGCCCTAGGGAGATCGAAAGGGTCAGTGGCGGAGAACAGGGAGATCGAAAGGGTCAGTGGCGGAGAACCAGCGCTGGGCATGTGGCAGCGGCACTGGAGGAGCCATCTCCTATCCAGCAGGATGGACTTTTTCCCTTTATATGCCCTCCTCCCCCTCCCCCTTGCATGGTGCACATCCTGACATTGCAGCATATGGCAACCCTGCCTGCGTTAAGCCACGCTGTCTTTGTGCGGTCCAGTGCTCTGTAGCACCCCCGGTCTCCACCAGGGGCCGCTAGAGCTTCGGACATCCCCGTACCCTCCTCTGGGAGAGGAGAGCAGCCCAGCAGGTGCTCAATCCAATCCCTGTCCTGCCAACCCCCGGCACCGGAGCTTGCTCCTGAACCTGGGTCACTGGCGTGGTGCGAGGTGTGTCGTCCAGTGCCTCAACCCTCAGTGCTACCGGGTCAGCTGAGTATAGGGTCTTGAAGGTAGTCAGGCTGATGGAGGTGCTCAGTTTCAGTGTTTTCTGCAGTTGGTTCCAGAGGGAGGGCAGCCTGAAACTAATGGCCGCTCTACCAAAGCATGATTTAACTTTGGGGACTTCCAACGAGATAAAGGAGTAGCTTCTCAGTGCATGAATACCAGGTTTGGTTACTAGAAGGCAGTCAGTGATATATTGTGGAAGTTTATTGGTGATAGCTCTGTAGGTCCAAAGTACAGCATTTCTGTCCTGCCTGAACTGGAGAGAAGTCCACCCAACAGCATCATACAAGGAGCAGTGCTGAATGGCAAAGGGAAGACCTGTAATGAACCTCAGATCTCTATGGTAAAGCATGTCCAATTATGCAAGCAAAGCAATAGGGCACTGACTATACAGGAAGTCCGCATAGTCCACTAATGAGAGAAATGTTGATTGGACCAATCACAGCTTAGCATCCCTTGTGAGAAAGTGGTTAATTCTATAAAAAAGACCTAGTCTTTGCCGTAATTTTTTTTAGCAACTCTTCAGTATGATCTGTAAACGAGAGTCGATGGTCAAGCCAAACTCCCAAGTACTTGAATTTTGTAACAAATTCCAGTTTTTCTCCTAGGATAGTGGTGATTGGGGAACTGAACCATTAATTGTCAGATTTATCGCATGTGAGGAGGGAGAAAAAAAAGCATAGCCTTCTTTTTTTGGCATTGAGAAGGAGCTTTTTGTTCAGGAGCTGTCTCTGGAGCAGATTGAATTCAGCTTGAAGGTCACCACTTGCGGCTTCAGGCATTGGAAGGCTTAGATAGAGGACCGTATCATCTGCAAACAGATGAATATTGACCTTAGATAGAAGCACCAAGTTTGGTCGACAGTGACAATGCCGGCCTCCCCCACAGCAACGGCACAATACAGACGCAGGTATTGTGCCGCCTGTTCTAAGGGTGTTTTCTGTGGGGGGTTGTGCCCCCGCACCCCCCAGACATTAGGATTCCAACTCCAGGTCAGAGTTGGTCCAGGGAGGGGCGGAACACTGGGGGAAGGCGAAACATGGAAAAAGGACCATTACCACGAATGACGCCGGGATGGTCTTTTTTCCTATTTCGCCTCCGGGGTGTCGATGAAAAGGGGTGCACCAGCCTTAGATATACTATGATCGATGTTATTGATATAAATTGCAAACAGCAGGGGACCAAGGATAGATGCCTGGGGCACACCTCTTTTTAGGGGTTTGAGGGGAGAGAGGTCACCTTCAGCCTTAACCTGTTGGAGACGGTCTGACAGGTAGTCAGCAAACCATTGCAATGATAAGGAGTCCAGCCCCTATAGTTTGCAGTGTTAAGAGAAGCAGACTGTGATTGACAGTGTCAAAGACCTTGCTTAGGTCCAAAAACACTGCACAGATGAAGTTACGGTTATCCAGGTCTCTCTGCCAATCATTGGTCACTTTCACAAGGGCCGTGTTAGTACTGTGCTTGGCTCTGAAGCCAGATTGCACTGGATTTAGTAGATTCGTAGTTTCCAGATATGCTCTCAACTGTGTCCTTAAAATTTTTTCCAATAGTTTAGCCAGGACAGGAAGAAAGGAAATCAGCCTGTAATTGTTGAGATCACAGGGGTCACCAGATTTAAGCAAAGGTATGACGTATGCAGTTTTTCAGATGGGTGGGAGGGCCCCTTGGGACAGCGAAAAATTGAATAAGTGAGTAATAGGCACAGCTAGGACATGGTAAGCAACCTTTAGAAAATAGGGATCTAGAGCGTCAGCCCCCGCACTTTTTTTAATGTCCAGATGTAACAGGAAGTCCTCAACTGAGCTGGGAGCAGGGGATTCAGCAGAGTGAGTGCCAAGCTGGGAGCATAGCAAGTTAGCAGGGAAGTTGTCAAATGGCAAAGTGATTGTTAAAGGCATCCAGGATGTCCATCCTATCGCTGTAGGTCGCACTACCAGGGGTAACCTTAGCAGGCAGCGAGTTTCCTGGCATATGTCCAGACAGGTCCTTGATAGTATTCCAATATTTCGTGGTATTCTTGTCTGCTGAGTCAAATTCATTACGATAAAAGGCAGCCTTAGTATCTCTTACCAACTTGGTACATAAGTTCCTCACCTTCCTAAACCGGCACCAGTCCATCGGAGATTTGGTTTTCTGTGCTTTTTTCCAGAGTTTGTCCCTCTCTAACAGAGCAGACTTAAGTTCTGGGGAGAATCATCGAGTAGCTTTACTCCTTGCACGTACTTTTACTAGAGGGACATACTTAATTAAAGCCCCTGAGATGATTTCATTGAAGATGTCATAGACTATGTTTACTGTTTTTGCCAGGTAAAAATCCTGCCAATGCAGAGAGTATTTTAGCTCATCAGTGTAGGCATATAGGTCAAAGTTCCGTCTAGATCTCTTAACAGAGAACTTGGAAGAAGGAGATGGTTTGTTAACTGATCTTACACCAGCGATGAAACAATGGTCGCTGACATCAGAAAAAAAGGTGCCAACATGGGAGAAAAGATGGGGTTTGTTCAATAGGAGAATGTCTAACAGGGTGCTGTTACTGGGGTTCTTTGTATTAGGGCATGTTGGTTCAGCAATGAGTTGCGTAAGTCCATGAGCATCACAAAATGAAGTGAGTGGTGCTGAGGTTTTGGATAACCAGTCTAGGCTAAGGTATCTTAGAATAATTGTTTCTGTAGACCCTTGCCCTAATAAAAAGTTTAGATGTGACAGGAGCCGTAAGCCCACTGACGGGAGTCTATAGCACCCTATAACACAGAGCGTAATGGAGTTAGGAATCTCAGCTTTGAGGGATAGGCACTCATATTCTTTAGCAACAGAGGATGAGTCAAGACAGGATACTGTGAATGTGCCTTTGACATAGATTGCCACCCCTCCACCTCTAGTCTGCCTGTTAGCTCTGAATAACATATAATTGGGAATGTTAACTTCACTATAGTAAGTAAGTAAGTAAATGTTTATTTCTATAAGGTGCCCTTCCAAAGCTCAGGGCGCCTTTACAATATCCTTCATACAATATTAAAAACCATAATTATGAATATCATTAAATTCAAAACACAATCCGACATAATTCATGTCACTAAAAATGCTTGGTTAAAAAGGAAGGTCTTTAAAGCTTTTTTAAAGCTCTCCACAGTCAGGCTATTTCGTTTCTGGCAAGGTAGAGAGTTCCACAGGGTAGGAGCCATAAAGACAAATGTTCTTCCACCGGATGTTTTTTATGGTTACCCTGGGAATCTCCAGCAATCCCTCACCAGAGGATCGGAGGGAGCGGGAAGGACAGTAAGAAGTCAGGAGTTCTTTCAGGTAGCGAGGTCCCAAGTGGCTGGTCTCAACCAGGATTCAGATACCACAGGAATGTCTGGTGAGGTGTGGTTAACCCAGGCCTGAATGACAGTAAATTTTTTTTAACAGACTGCATACATTAACATGTAGAAAGCTAATACCCTTGAGTGTGGCTAGGTCGGCTGGCAATGCAACAACTTCAGGAGGCCCAGGATTAAGTTCTACGTTGCCTGAGCAGAGCAGAAGAAGAAACAAAAGCTTTTTTAGAGCAGCGATAGTTAACTTATAGTTTCTGGCCTTGGTACATCTGCTGGGGTTACCTACTGGGTTTATGGGGGCGCCATAGCTAGTGCTGTACTGGCCTAAAGCTGCAAATACTAGCACCCTGACTGCAAGGTGCAGGTAAGGTTCAGTACTGTAGGATACATGCAGGGGTCCCTCCGGGGGTAATTCGGTGTGAGTCCCACCACTAGGACTAGGTCGCAAACAGGGCTTTAAGTAGGGGATCTTAATAGTGCATAGGCAGTGATAGTGTGTAGTGTTCAACCCATAGCTGAGTGTGGCACTCACACCTGTACTCCATATGAATGTGCAAATTGGCTGCCATTAAGAAACAGGGTCAAATTCCAGACTTGCATCCTAGGGAAGAAGGCTCTATTGGGTAAAACACCACCTTGTGTAGGCAATTTGATCAAGACTTCCAACTCATTACAGGTCTCCAGAGGGAAGACTAAAGGGGTCTTGGCTACCCCCTTCCATTGCACCTCACTTGGCCAACGTGCATTTGCCTACTGGGCCCCCCTATGGATGAATGAATTCCCTGGGCACCTGTTGGCCACCAATTGTCTTGCACAATTCAAAACTAACCTCAAACAGCACCTAATAACACTCTCTAAGTGCACCTGCCCCTGAGTCCAGCCACACCTGCTCTCTCTGTCCCCCAGCAAGCACTAGGCAGGCCTCAGGTACCCCCTTCCTCTGTCCCTTCTCATGACTTGCCCCAGCAATCAGTCTACGTCATGCTCCTTCGGCACCCGCCACCCCCTCCCCCAACTCACAGTCCCGTGAGTTTCCCTAATAGTCACTACTAATGCAGGCTGCCTGACCGTGCCCCCTCACACCCCACTATTTTAATCTAGCATGTCCTCTCCATTCAGCCTCCCCTCACCCCACCATTTCTTCCTATACCTTATCGCCCTTTTTCCCCAACCTTCACCTCCACCACAGTACATACCTCTCTCTCTCTTATCTCCTTTCTTCACCCCACTGCCAGCTATCCCCATCCCTTCGAACTACTGACAAGGCACTTTGTGTTGCTTATCCCCCCACCCTCATAAAGTGTTTTTCTTGTTATTTAACTCATACCTATGTTTTGAGTTATTCTGTAAGTTCTGAATCCAAGCTGTTTGCTCATTGTAATGTACCTTTGCTTTCTCCTATTGTACTTTGTTTTGCAATCTATGATGTAAACCTTTGTAAAAGAGCTAGTGCTCAAAGGTCTTTTCCGAATCACTAAATACATAAATAAATAAAATAAATAACAATACATCATAGGGTCATAATCATCATATGGCGGCATGTGTGTGGAGAGTCATACTGGCCACAAGGTGCAAGAGAGAGAGAAGGGATAGGAAAGGGAGCCACCTGCTTCCCCACATAATGGAGCCTCGTAAAGGGATGCAGTCACTTGTAAATCCAGCTAATATTACCTGCCCAGAGGGGTTCGTAAAACCTGAGCATGTGGAAGGGTACTACCAAGGATAGAGGAATATGACAGTCCACAGAAGATGGTGGATAATAAGAATATTTGGATTCCTACGCTAGAGAAGAGGATACAACAGGTGAGTTGAAGATTCTGACTGGGAAATGGTATACGTTAGTTAAAGAGGGGCGGAGTTACAGTCTCATAGAGGGACAATGGTGAGGGTGGGCGTGGAACTTACAAGAGGGTGGGAGAAACTGTGATGAATCATGGGGTGGGGAGGGTGGGTGGAAATCATGTACAGTACCTTGCAGGCTTTGGGGTCCGGGCTTGTGGTCTCAGGCGGCGGTTCAGCATATGCCGGTCATCCAGGGGCTGAGTGTTCCTCGGCTCTTGAGCTGTGGAGCCCTGGAAAGGGTGGTCAGAGTTGTTGGAACAAGAGAGGGTGAGAGGGTAAGAGCTGGCAGAGTACAAAGGGCAGACAGACCAGCAGAAAACCTGGATTAGCAGGACAAAGGATGTGGATTTGCTTGGGTGCCAAAACAGTCTGGGCCACAATCACACACACCAGAAAAGGGCTGTAAACACTTGAACAGAACTACTAAAATGCAGTAAAACACTTTTTTAACAATTACAAGCATGTTACAGGAACATTTCAGGCACAGAATATAACTTCAAAAACAGTATATTTAAGACTGGGAGCAAGAAGAAGTAGAGGAAACTGAGGACCAATTGAGTGGGGCCCAGAAATGCACTTATGTCTGGACATACGTTTATAGTCAGTAATTTGCAGTGTCAGGTCCAGGCTTGTGGTCTTGGGCGACAGCTCAGCATGTGCCAGCCATCCAGGGGCCGAGTGTCCCTTGGCTCTTGAGCTGTGGAGCCCTGGAGAGGGAGGTCAGAGCTGTTGGAACAAGACAGAGCGAGGGGTTAAGAGCTGGCAGAGCACAAAGGGCAGACAGACCAGTGGGAGGCCTGGATTAGCAGGACAAAGGATGTGGATGTTAACTGGCAGGTTTGTTCGTAATTAATACAGAGTTATAATGATTGACTGGTTTATATGTTTGTCGATGGTCAGATTGGGTTTTGCACCTGGGGTGGTATTGCCTCACATACAGATATTATTATGCAATTTTCTGGCAACCCTTCATTCTCACTGGGCAAATCTAGATGGAGCTGCATGGGAATGCAGGCAAGAAACAACAGTTAAAAGAAAAGATTCAGTTTTAAATTGATTTTTGAGGGAGTCTGTGCCCAGTATACATACATATAGGTTTATTAACGTGCAGTCTGCACCCATGCAGTGCATTTAAATGGCACTGTGAGGTTATGCACTGAGATATTTGTATTTAAGGAACAAATAATTCAGAATTTGGGTGAAGTATGTTGAATGGGCTGTATAAAATGTATGCATCCACGCCACAGAAATGAGCAAATAATAGTGTAGCCTGTATATGAGTCAAGATGCTAAAAAATGAAATCAATGTTTAAAATAAAATAATTATAAGGTAACTGTGCGATCAGGACAGATCAACACACGTGAAACACAGAGGATCCCATATCAAGAACATGAATGGGAAGAGACTGAAGTAAACGGATTACACATCCATTTATTAAACAAAGTGTATCAGCCTTTTAAATCTAACAACAATCATGGCTTTAAAACCATGCTGTCACCAGCAGTATACCTGAAGACAAGCCATGGTTGCTAGGCAACAGTGTCTATGCAGACGCCTGCTGACATCCTTCATGTCATTGGCAGGTGGCTGTCTCCTGGTATAAGAGGTCAGACTGAGCTGAGCCTGTTGCTGCCAACATAAACAAGGTGAGACACAGTTTTTTATACTAAGCAGAAAATGAACCCTTAAAATACAAAACGTAGCAGTGAACTTAAGCGATGAGAACTTAAACAGCTATAGCAGGAGATAAAGAATGCTGCTGCTTTTCAATGTTGTGCAAATGGGTAGCCATACAGGCTTTCTGTTAAGACGTTGAGTACTGTTTTAAGCACAGTATATATGAGTGAAAGGTATGATGAAGCAAAAACTTAAAAGCAATATTCAGAGTGAGTCATGGTTTTAAAATGCTGTCTCAGTTAACACTGGTACAGAAGACTAAATCGCATGCTAAAGAGAAGCAAGTAGACATCAGTGAAGATTTGTAACAACTTAAAGTAGAGATCAACAACAGTCTGTGACAATCTGCACTAAGCTGTACATAAGCACAGTGAGAGATTGTTTCTGACAGTTAAAATAACTAAGTACCATTCAGGCACTTGTGAACACGAGGCAGCAGTCAAATTTATAAAGCGTAACATGATGTATCCTAAAGCCAAAGCAAATTAGCACTGTTCAGAATTTTTTAAATACATACTGATGGTTCCAGGAAGGCATCCAGTAAGCAGACAACAGTAAAAGCAACGAGGTAATAGAAAAGATCAAATGAGGCAGCATGCATAGAAATTACACAATACCTAAGGTAGAATGAAAGTTTCATTCTTATCTGATAACTGCATTGCTTCACAGACAAAAAATAAAAAAGCAGAATATTGCAACCTTATGGTGAGGTAACATAAAGACTAACACATTTTTGTGGCATTTTTGAAGGGGAGAAAATACATAGGTTTTTTTTAAATATGAAAAGAAAATTAAAGGATTCTAGATAAATTTAAAATATAGGAATAGAATGTTATATATTAATATATTACTGTTTTATATGGAGATCTCAAAAAACTATTTTTTGATATCAAAGGAGACACTGGCAGCCATAGGAGCAGCAGGAGGGCTGCGAGGTCGGTAAATTGCGGAAGCCGTAATTGAACACACATTGAGAACAGGGTAGCCAGTCAATATAGTGTGGCAATAATCGTTCCACAAAAAAACAAGTGGTGAAATTGTGTCAGGAAAAACAGTGAATGGGGGAAATCAGTGTCAGGATCTTATCTCCCCCACTGACATTCTCCCCACCCCCACGAGTTCCACCCCGAGAGCTTGTAATATTGTAATAGTAATTTCCACTGATGTTGTCCGGGCTCTCCACCCCGAGACGCAAAGTCATCACTTGAGCTGTATTGCCAACAAGTGGTTTTGCAGTCACCATTTTGTATGTAGTAATTGGATGACGTGCGCTTCTTGTCTCATAGACTGGACCTAGACCCTTGAGAACAGTATGCGGTCTGGTGGAGGGTGTTTAACATAAATTTCTTGCAAAATGTGAGTATAATGATATGTACTGTTGCTCCAGAACTGCTACTTTGTGTATTGTTTTCCTTCTGTACCAATACCTAAGGTCTATCTTTGGACTTCTTTAGCCGGTGACTGGATTAAATGGGCAGACTAGGTGGGCCAAGCAGTCCTTATCTGCCGTCAAAGTCTATGTTTCCGTGGATTCCCGCTTTATGGGACTGTGTTCTTTATATGAACATTGAGCATTGGTTAACGCTCCTTGGACCTTGGACCCCCTGTACAGTTATTGTGGATTTTATTGGACATGATGTTAGTTTATAGGGTTGAGGAGAGGGGGAGGATTATTAGTGTAATTTACTAGGTGACGTTGGAGTGAGTGGGACACGTGTGTGAGTGGTGTATGTGATTGGGTTATTGAGGTTGTTTAGAGTTTTATTTCTGAGCAGTAGATTTGTTAAGATGTTTTAGAAATGGTCTTTTTACCTCTGACCCTTGGGACCTGTTACTCCTCGTCCCTTTTAAAGGCCTTGCACCACTTCCATGGCCCACCCCTTTTGCCCACAGTCCATCAGCTGTGTAATTACTTATTTACTTGCCAGCAGATACAGGCCACACGGTCTATCAAGTCTGCTCGAGTGTGCAACTAGTACCCCGCTTTGCAGCTGCCCCTCCCCCTTCACAATCCCACACAGATGAATGCCAAGTGAGACTGAACCAGATTAAGCTGTTTGTGGTATTTCCAGTGAATGGGGGGAAATTTGGCCAGGACACTGGGGCATTTCCTCTACTGACCTGTAGGGGGATCCCTTGGCCATCGAAGGATGGCCGAGCCAGTCTCTGAACTGATGAGGATGGAAATGGATGTGCAGCAGGTCGACGAGTCTGTCTCCTCCTCGGCACAAGATTTGCTCGAGGCAGAAATTTTCTTTGATGCTACCACCATTGCAAGCATGGATGGAGTAGATGTACTGTCAGGACCTACAACTGATGGAAAAAATGAGCAACAAACAGACCCACAAGAGCTGAATAAAGATGGAATTCAAAATGATGTACCGATGAAGCAGACCTTGGAACAACTACTGCTTCTTGAGGAAACAGAACATTTGCAGAGAGAAAAAAGAATTGATGGGACGTTTTAAATCGCAAGATCCAGAGAACGAGGAGAGGCCTTGTAATGACGCTGAACAGAAAGGTTCCAGTGTTACCATGGATACAGTTCAAACAAAGACACAGGACAAGCTGCGAATAGTGTTCTGTGTGGCTGGACAAGACCAAGATGCAGCTACGGTATTTTCGTTTTCTGCTAATGCAGAGAAGCAGCACTTGGACCGTACAGTTAAAAAAGGGACCCCGAGTAAATTGAGCTGGGCGGACACACCAATGTCAGATGCTGGACCATGGTCAATAGAAAAATCTCTTAAGGCAGCAGGTTGGGTCTGTTATCCAGATATGCAGCAGTGGATTTTGGGCTTTGCGCCCATCAAAATACCTGGGGTTTCTATGACAACGTCCACCTCCAAGCACGCAGTGAGTAACACAAACAGTTAACGAGCTGCGGGGGCAGTTACAAGTGGAAATTTGCAGCATATTGTTTCCCCTGTCAGAAATTCTAATATTGAAGGTGGGAAAGTGCACTCCTCTTTAGAATTGCCCACTGAACTTGAGCTCGCTCAGCACCCAGTACTGGCAACAATAATCAATGAAGGGACAAATGCATTTGAACAGGACAGTCTCGAGGATGGTATGAGTGACTTTTCAGATGTGTCAGATATTCCAAAGAACATTCCTGCTGAAATTAGGAACAGGCCTGCTGTAGTGGAGGAAGTTCCATCACAACCCACTACCGCACAGAGCCAGAGGTCTTATGCGTCCTTTTTTCAGCAAACTACTTACCCTGCTAAGCGGCATAATGCCGTCAGATTTATTTACAAAGGGGGTCTAGATATCTTCCCTGATAGAGTTTATGTAGGGAAAAAGCTTTTAAAAGAATGTATGCAATTTAATGTCTATGAACTATATGTTTCGATTGACGTTTCAGGAGAGAATGTTTTTGATGTGAGTTTTAAGTTTGGGGAGTGGCCTGGATAAATTCTGGGCACAATATCATCAGTTTAGAAAATCACCTGTATGGGCCCCTTTTGATGTGATTCCCCTGGCCAGACCAGCACACAAAACCATAACAGTCCTGTTTAGGTATGAGGGAGTAAATGTCACTGACCTTTTTTTCTGGTTAAAGCAAAGGTGCACCATCGCAGGTCACCCAGAGGCCATTTTTGATTCGGAAGGGATTTGGATGGGAGGGTGGAGAATCAGAGTAATTTTAAGGATTGAAGATGAAGGGTTCCAACACTTACCTAACTGTTTTTTTTTAGGAAGGGATAGAGGTGTCCTTTTCTATCTGGGGCAGCCTAAAACATGTTATAGGTGTGGGCAAGTGGGGCACATACATAGTGCATGTGACCAGCTAAAATGCACCCTATGCCAGGAGTCAGAACATACTAGTACTCAGTGTAGAAGTGTTGTGAAGTGTAACTTGTGTGGAGAAGAAGGCCACACATATATAGCTTGCCCAGAAGCAGCACATAGGAAACAATCCTCTGCAGACATCAAGGAGCAACAACTTTTAGTCACTACAGCTCAGAGGAAATACAACAAAAGGAAAGTTATGGAGAAGCCACCTGAGGTGCCACCTTCATGAGAGCATGACACAGTGGGTGGTGTTGGGCCTACCATATCAGAAGGTAGAGACCAGGAGGTTAGGAGGCATAAAGAAGGAATTATCCCTATATCCACTGCAGAGAGTTCAGATAAAGGGCCCACCATGGTAGAGAACTTGGTCCCAATAGAACAGGAATGTAGTCCAAACAGTACCATGCCCCCCCCCCAAGAGTAGAAGAGACAGTGGAAAGATGAATGAACACACAGAGAAGACAGGCCTGGTCTCAGCCAATGCCTAAAGTCTCTAAAACCTAATAGATACCAGGCACTTTTGGACACTGAGGCCTCAGACAGTGAATCTATAGCCTCCTCTGCTGACTCTAACCCACAAGAGTCACTGATTGAGTAGAGAAACCTGAAGCACAAGAATCGAGTCAAAGGGCCAAACATAGGAAGGGGAAAATCAAAAAGAAGAAATGTAGTTAGCCCCCATGACAAAGTAGGATGTCCCTGTCGCTCTCCCCTTTTATTTTTGACATCAAATATAAACAGTATAAAGAATAACCTGAAAAGGGGAGCAGTTTTTCATTTCTTACAATCTCAACCCCCCGGGGTCTTTCTTATACAGGACACTAGGATACACGCTATTTTGGAAATAACGAAGGCCACTAAAGAATGGCTCTCTGGTGTATCATATCAGTGGAGGGGTTCAAGAGTGGGTGGGACAGGTACAGGGGAAGGGTTCTGGAAGCAAAATCCAATGCAGCAAGAATATCCGGAACTGGGAAGGGAGAAGCCAGAGAAGGCGAGGGGGACAGCAAGGTCAGCACCCAGGGTGGGGGCTGACCAAACGAGCAGACATGAAAGACCGTTAGGCCTATTCTGCTGGCATTTTAGTATGTTAGTATATTGGTCCCTAGGTATTGAGCATTGTTCAGGTGTGGGGTGACTTTTCCATAGAATACAACCGACTGTAGTAAAGATTCTTGATTTGGTGCCAGGAAGAGCACCCTTACTCGACTTTAGGTTGAATAATACCCCTTTTTGAGTAATCAATATTTACGCTCCACAAACAAAAGCAGACCGTACAGCTATATTCCACCAAATAAGTCCATATTTACATACTGCTCAAAACGTAGTTTGGGGTGGGGATTTTAATTGTGGGCTTAGTAAATTGGATAGAGGGACATTAACATCAACAGAGAAGATATTTGGGGATATGACAGCTCTAAACACTGTCATATGTACTGCCAACTTAAAAGATGCTTTACTGGAACATTCTGGTAAAAGAGAGAAAACTTTCTTTAAGGGGAACCTGTCCACCAGAATTGATTTTATGTTTATTTCTAGGGCAATGAATATTCAAAAAACATCGGTAAGGCCTGTAGAATATTCAGACCATAGTTCATTAACCATCATGTTAGGCAATCCAAAAGCTCCCATTGGTCCAGGATATTGAAAACTTAACTCAGGTCTTCTAGAACAGCGTTTCTTTCTACAGCAGATTACATATTTTTTGATTTGTAGGAAATCACTATTTGACCTTTACGATGACCCGGCTAGTTGGTGGATGGAGACCAAGGCCGAGCTCCGGAGTCTTCTCATCATGACTAGTAAACGGACTAGAAGAGATGATTACCTATCTTACCTGAATGATAGGAAACAGTCACAACATTTGCTTACCCTTTCCCAAACTACTAGGCATGACTTTTCTGACCAAATATCACACATAAAGTGTAAAATGTTGCAATACCATGTAAGGCAGAATGAAGGTTTCCAGTTGCAACAGCGATACTGTATGCAAGGCCCTTTTGACAGCACTTGCCCCTTGCTTAAAAATCAAGAACAACTCAAGAAAAAGGTAATAGCTGCACTTTATGACACACAGGGGGAAGTACAATCCTCTAAACAAAAGGTCCTTAAAATTGCAACAGAATATGCAGCCTCCTTGTTTAAAAAACAGGATACAGATGTAATTGATTTTGCATCCTTGTTTCAGAAATTTCCGATTCCATCATCTCCCAGGAATTTATTGATGCACTTACCAGGCCTTTCACTACACTAGAAATTGCAGAGGCTATTAAGTCACTCACAAAGGGTAATGTACCTGGACAGGATGGTTTAACTTTGGAGTTATACACCATCTTGGGACAGGAAATCATAGAAGAACTCATGAAGGTATATAATTTTATTATGCAGAATCATAATGTCCCATTAGATATGGCTACAGGAGTACTTATATTTTTATATAAAAAAGGAGAGAAATTGGACCTATCAAATTGGAGGCCTATAAGCCTTCTAAATAATGATTTTAAAATCCTCCCAAAAGTATTAAATAAAAGGTTGTTAATTGTAGCAAAATATCTTATTACTCCAGCCCAATCCTGTACAGTCCCTGGAAATGCTATTACAGATCAATTAATCATGTTGAGGGATTTGTTTGATAGAAATAATATAGCACCCTTGGAAGGGTATATAATTTCTTTAGATCAAAAACAGGTGATCGATAATGTGGCAGGGATTCCAATTATGACAGGGAACTTAAAAATGTTAGGGATTGTATTTGGGGTAGGCCAAATGGATATAGTAAATTGAGACCTAAAAATACAGATTGGGACGCAGATGATCCAAAATTGGAACAAAAGGAAAATGAGTTAGCAAAAGAAAATATACTTAATAAAAATGTACCTTATCCCGGTGTTTTTATTTCTCAGTGCAGTGTTCCCAGTACCCAAATCAAGGGAAGCCAAATTGTATAACCTTTTTTTTCTCAATCATTTTGGGGGAGAAGGCTGAACCCAATCAAATGGAATATTCTTTGTTTACTCTTAAATATGGGAGGACAAAACATGGCAAATCCGATTCTTTTTTTCTACTGTCAATTTGTACAGGCAAATTTAAAACCCCTGTTAGCATATTCGGGCAAATATTGGTGTGATCTTTTTATTCAGACTATATCAGTGTGGTTTAGAGATTGGAGAAGGGTCAGTTATGACAAATTAAGCACCAAGCCTCTACCCCACCCTATATTAGAGAGTTTTTTGTCAAACTCAGGCTGTGGAGTTTTTCTAGTACTATGGTACTAACAAAAACTAAGACACAAATATATACTTACATTATTGAGACACATTTTAGGGAGGTAGAACCATTTCCCAAATGTCCATGTGAAAATCAAGTGGCTCTAAAAGACTTTATAACAGAAAGGAGAATTCCTAATAAAATTAAAGATATACATTGGTTAAGTTGTCACAAAAGGTTAAACATAAAAGCTAACCAGAAACATAAGAAAGTGGAAGAGAGAATTTGTTCTAGGCCCTTATGTATAAACCAACTAGAAACCATTAAGCATCTTTAGTTTTTTTGCTCTTATATAATTTAGTTTTTGGAGCTTTTTGTACCAGAAAACAAAAGGGCCTTTCTTCCAACATGTTTCTTATCCAGTTTTAATGTACGGAGAGTATCCAAGCTCATGGACTAAATGGGAGAAGAGTACTTTGCATGTTATTTTTGTGGTAATTAAATGGTATATTTGGAATTTTAGGTGTTTATTTACATTGCAGCAAAAATATATTTCATATGTGGAGCTGTATGATAAACTTTTTAAAGAGCTGCAAGAGATTTATTTTCAGGAAACAAAACATATGGATAGGATGAGATTACAGCAGTTTTGGAGGAATTTACCATGGGTCACATATAGTGATGTTCCTGTAACATAGATGTGTAAATAACAGTATGTATAGATAGTAGTTATTTTTTTCTTCCCTTATTTTCTTTTCAAGACTGAATTGTACAGAATGCTGCAGAAAGATCAAACTGAGAATGACTTATAATTCTTGTATATGTTTATTTCTTTTTTGATTGGTTTGTATGATTTCATAAATAAAAAATTCCCCTACTCTTTTCGATAAGTGCAATGGGATCTTTAACATCCACTTGAACTACCACCAATCCAGGCAGATGGTACCTCGGTTTAACGTCTCATCCAAAAGATGGCACCTCCGAAGTGCAACATTCCCCCCCCCCATGCTGCACTACAGTGTCGGTATTGGGATACAGAATTAACCCAAGTGCCAGATGTGGGAACTGAATCCACAGTCCTCTGATCGCCCAGCCTTGGAGGCGAGTGTGTTACCTACTGAGCCACTGACATGCACGTGTAGGGAGTTGGGTATTGCGATAAGGGGTGGAAGTGGGGAACAGGGAAGGTTTGAAAAGGGTTGAAATCAGAGAGAGAGGTCAATTTGGGTGGTGGGGACCAGGAGATTCCCTGGGATGAGAAGATAGACAGAATGGGGTCCCCTGTGCCTTGTCTCTCTGACCAGGGACCCCTCCGGACTGAGGGGGGCAGGTAGCCAGGGGACCAGCCTCTACCTTTCATGCTCTTCGGACAGTGTTGTGCAATGCCAGGTTGATGGCAAACAAGACCACCATAATGGCTGCACTTGTGGCATCAGTAGACCTGGCATGCATCACAGAGACCTGGCTGGGGGATGTATCCAGCCCTGTATTGGAGGCATTTCTCCGTGGTTCACTGCCTAAGGAAGGAATGTGGTGGGGGGGTAGTCATTTGTTTTAGGTTGGTCCTGGGCCTGACGGTGCACCCAATGGGGGACACCAATTCTTTTCAGTGAGTGGCAGTGTGTGGGGGTCCTGGAGTGGGTTTCAGGGTTCTCCTTGTCTACTGCCCACCTGGTTGGGACAGGAGTTTCCTACAAGAGGTGATGGCATTTGTCGCTGAGAGGGTGTTGGAATCACCAAGATGGCTTATTCTTGTATATTGCAACACCTGGGTGGACGATGACATTTTGTCTGGTACCTGGGACTTCCTGTCCAACATGGAGGTCCTTGGCCTTAGTCTTGAAACCACAGCAGGGACCACAGCTCTGGGCATGTGCTCAATCTGGTGTTCTCCCTGGGGCTTGAGATTAACACACTCGAGATTGATCTGGTCATTTGGTCGGATCACTGCCCAGACAGAGTACATCCAAGGGTACTAAACAAACTGGCTGAGGAATTGGCAGGGCCACTAGCAGACCTATTTAATAGTTCACTAGAGTCAGGCATGATGCCACAGGACTGGAGAACAGCATATGTAGTGCCCCTTCACAAAAGTGGTCCCAAGGATGAGCCAGGGAATTACAGACCAGTCAGTCTGACCTCCATTGTGGGAAAGCTCATGAAGACTATACTAAAGGAAAGGTTGGTGGCATATCTAGAGGAGCATGGTCTCCAGGATGAGAGGCAGCATGGATTCATGGGGGGTGAAGATCATGTCAAACAAATTGGATTGACTTCTTTGACTGTGTCACTAAGACAGTAGACAGGGGCCAAGCAGTAGACATCCTCTATCTTGATTTCAATAAGGCCTTTGACTCTGTGCCCCACAAAATATTGACCAGGAAGTTAGTGAATCTTGGAATTGGGGAGAAGATGGCCAGATGGGTGGAAAACTGGCTGAGGGACATAACCCAGAGGGTGATAGTGGGTGGAGAGTTATCTGGCACCAGAGATATAACCAGTGGGGTCCCACAGGGCTCCGTGCTGGGGCCAGTGTTGTTCAATGTATTCATCAATTACATTGGGGATGGCATTAAAGGCAAAATGTGCCTATTCATAGATGACACCAAGCTCTGTGGGAGAGTGGACACAGCTAAAGGGATACGGGACCTACAGGAAGATCTGGAAAAGCTGGGGAGGTGGTCCAGGATCTGGCAGCTTGGTTTTAATGCTAAGAAATGCAAAGTCATGCATATTGGAGCCAAGAATCCCAGGACAGAGTATTACCTGGATGGAGTCCGAGTAGCTGCATCAGAGGAGGAGGAGGAGAAGGACCTTGGAGTGATGATCACTAGTGATCTGAAGCACTCCACGCAGTGCAAGAAAGCAGCAGCAAAGGCAAACAAGATGCTGGGATGCATAGCTAGGGGGATCAATAGTAGGAGCGAGGAGGTTATACTGCCCTTGTACAGGTCACTGGTAAGGCCGCATCTAGAGTATGGAGTTCAGTACTGCTGCCCACACCTCAAAAAAGACATTAACCTGTTGGAGAAGGTACAGAGGATGGCTACAAAGATGATAGCTGGTCAGCAGGGCAAGGCATTAGAGGAGAGGTTGAGGGCACTGAACATGTACTTCCTGGGAGACAGGACAGAGAGAGAGAGAGAGAGAGAGAGAGAGGGGGGTCATGATTGGGACATTCAAGTACTTGAAAGGGATAAATAATGTTGATAAGGAAAGTCTCTTTAAGCTGAGTGGCAACTATATCATGAGGGGGCACAGTCTTAAGCTGGAGGGTGGGAGGTTTAAGAGGGATGTCAGGAGGCTCTTCTTCACAGAAAGGGAGGTGGACACTTGGAATATGCTGCTGGAAGAGGTCATCTTGTTAAAGACAGTGAGCAGCTTTAAGAGAGGCTGGGATAGGCATGGGGGAAGATAAGAATCATGGGTAGGGAGGATGGGAGGAGTGGGAAGGGAGGGCAGGAACATTAGCTCAAGCTATGGACCCTGCAATACGAGCAGACTTGATAGACCAAATGGCCTTCTTCTGCTGGCTTGTTCGTATGTTCATATGTTCAGAGCCCCTCCTAATGTCCATTCCCCTGTGGAAATTGTACAGTCCCGCCCTTTAAAAGGGCTATGGCCAGAGGGACTGTTGGCAGGGCTGGACATTTTGTCTGTGCTGGAGGTGTGCACAGAGGGTTTGGGGAAGCCGTGTCAGCCTAATAATAGGGCTGTCATGGTGGCCTCGGACTGTCTGGCACTGGCCTGTGTATGCCCTCTGGTTTCACGTGTTGGTTCACCTTGGTTTGATGGTGAATGGAGGGTGCTGAAAACCGGGGGGGGGAGGAGGTTAGAGAGATGTTGGAGGAAGACCAGGACCCAAGAGGACAGGCTGGTTCTGATGGCTCTTTACGATGAGTATCAGAATGCAATTACCCACAAAAAGGCAGCTTTTATGTTTATGATGATCACAGTTGGGAAGAATCGACCAGCTCAGCTGTTTCGGGTCGTAGACATTTCTCCAGTTGGAATGTCATCACCCGACACTGTTGGACCTTGTGGGGAAGGGGGTGGCATGTGCAGTCACCCTGGGGAGAGTTCCAACTGGTGACAATGGCAGAGGTCTGTAGGGCGATCTCGGGGCTGAAACCAACTTTCTGTGACCTGGACCCAGGCCCAACGTGATTATTTGTTGATTGTGTTGGAGTCCTGGGTCTGGTGTTTGCTGAGATTGTTGGATGTTCCTTAGTGACGGGGGTCTTCCTTGAGTCTCTTAAAAAGTCTCTGGTAAAACCCCTGTTGAAAAAAACATCCTTGAACCCCAATATCTTATTGAATTGCCAGCCTATCTCATACCTTCCTTTTTTAGGCATGGATCTTGAGAAGGTGGCCGCAAAGTAGATTGAGAGTCACCTAACGGACATCCATATTTACGAGCTGTTCCAGTCTGGGTTTAGGGCTATGCACAGCACAGAGACCATTTTAGTAAGTGCGTTGAATGACCTGCTCAGGGTGAGGGATAGAGGAGAGCAATTGATTCTCGTTCTCCTTGATCTCTCATCAGCATTTGACACTGTGGATCATGGAGTGTTGTAGGAAATGCTGAGGGAATATGTTGGACTCACTGGCACGGTCATCAGCTGGTTTGAGTCCTTTCCTTGGGACAGGTCCCAGAGGGTGGTGTTGGAGAATTATTACCCAAGCCTGATGGCCCTGTCCTGTGGGGTGCCCCAAAGATATGTCCTCTTCCCCGTGTTATTTACAGTGTATATGCTACCCCTAGGTGAGGTCATAAGACGGTATGGGCTGGGGTTTGATTACTGTGCTGATGATACTCAACTCTGCCTGTCTTTCACACCAGGAAGATCTGCTGCAGTTGACATGCTGAATAAGTGCTTGTCAGAGTTCCAGACATGGACGTCATCAAACTGGTTGGAACTCAGCCCGGGGAAGACTGAAGTATTGGTGCTTGAGCTGGGTTGAGGTGGGAGTGGGGGGCCTTGGGAGAAGGTTTAGGGCTGTTTATTGGTCTGACCGAATGAGAGGCCTCCCCTAATGTGGGGAATTTGGGTGTTGTACTGGACAGTGAGCCGACACTTGATGTTCAGGTGTTGGCTTCTGTCTGGAATGGTTTTTACCATCTTCGGAATATCACCTGAATTAGATCCCTTATCCCCTCTGGTGATATGGCCACACTAGTACATGTGTTTGTCACCTCAAGGCTCGACTACTGCAACACACTCTACCTCAAGGTCAGAAGGGTGTGATGCAGTGCCTGCAGCTGCTGCAGAATGCTGCGGCCTGGCTATTGAGGGGCCTGTCGAGATCCTGTCACATTATGCCGGTGCTACGCGAACTGCACTGGCTGCTGGTGCGGTGGCGCATCTACTTCAAAATAGGTCTGTTGACCTATAAGGCCCTGCATGGGCTAGGTCCAGGTTACCTTAAGGAGTTTCTGCATCCCTACACTCCAGGTCGCTCCCTCTGATCAGTGGGAGAAGACCTCATGGAGGTCCCCAGAGCAAGGCTAAAATCTTCCAGGGATCGGGCTTTGAAGTGGCTGCCCTGATCCTCTGGAATTCTTTGCTGGGGCACTTCTGGAAGGCACTCTCCATAGAGATATTTAAAAGGAATCTAAAATCTTTCCTCTTCCAACAGGCCTTTGGGGTCTGAGAAATACATTTAATGAGTGATATATTTAATTTGACAAGCAGTATAGTGTCTGATTGAAAGGCAGTATTTTAATGAGTGTTATTTATTGTTATAGTTTATTTATTTATTTTATAAGTTTTTTTGTATATATTTATGCTGTTTGTCCATTTCATATTTTGTAAGGGTGCCCTGAACCTATAGGGAAAGGCGCTCGAAAGAAATAAAATCTACTACTACTACTTCTGTGCAATGAATGTTTATGAATTTTCAGACAAGAAGAAGAAATACTAGAATGATTAGAGAGTCATGATAAGAAAGAAAAGCACATAAAACTGGTTTGTTACAGTAGGTTGTACAGCAACTCTCTGTGCAAGAAATATACTGTATAACATAATTAATAAGAAAAACATGTTTAAAATTCATTTTTATTTACAGTCCCCAAGAAGAAGCCTTTTTGGCAAAACATCAGGGTTATTGAATTTAATAATGCAATTCATAAAGGACTTTTATTGTGTGGTGGCTTCACTGGCATAGAGGAGACCAGCCCATCCTCAAAACAAATTACCCAACCAGCAAGGGACCGGGCCCTGACTGAGGGATGGAAGGTCACATCCTCTCTGACTGGGAGGGAATTTAAATGGATGGTATTCGTCCAATACTTCCGCACACCCACAATTACAAAACTCTTTTGGACCACCAGTTCTGACACCCGTTGGAGGCTCTGTGGTTGTAGGGGGTCACATTCTCAAGTGTTTTGGGGATGCCCCAGGAAAACTCATTATTGGACAAAAGTTAGAAATGTTATGCAACAGGTGGTACAGACTATAATACCACATGCCTTCTGTAGCCTTATATTGGTCATTCTGCCTTCTCTTATCAAAAGTACACAGCTAAAGAATGATTCTACATTTTGTTAACCTCAGCAATGAAATGTATCATGCTGTTGTGGTATCAGATGTGACTCCACAGAAGTCAACTTGGATTCGAAAAGTGTGAGACATCCAAAAAATGGAAATGTTCACATCGGACCTACAATTGCGCGGGGAAAAAATCATCAACTTCTGTTGCCTATGGGAATTACACCTCTAAGGTGACATTATGCAGCGAAGAGAACAAATCTGGTTGTGTTCCACAGAGGCCAAAGGCCTGGGGTAAAGGATTACATGTAACACAGTGCTCTGGATCTTGGGACACTCCTAACTGAGGAGGGAGAAGGAACTTGTGACAAAAAGAATGGGCACTCCCCCCATTGCTCATGGTTAATGCATTCTGTTTCTCTCAAAATGCTGCATGAATCTGACCCTAATGCTTTCAGTGCCCTAGTGATTGTAATCATTTTATCTGGTTTGGTTTTAAACTTTTTTTTTAAATCTTGTATAAAATTTACTCTTTTAGTTATACAAGTTACATGCATACAAAACTCATGAGAGTTTCTCTGGAATTGACGGTTAAGAATGTATACTGTGTCACTATTTATTCTGATCAATAAAGCTGAGTTATAAAAAAAGAAACATGTCACATGACCATTGATTATTTTCTGAGAACCCTTTCATAGGGGCTGTGCGTTCATAAGAGAATAATGCACTTCTCAGATAGTTGCAGCACTCGTGCCTAACAGCCACCTGAGGCATTTATTATTCCCTTATAATACATGAATGGGACTTGAGTCCCACTGAAAAGCATATCATTTATTTCCCTGTGTATCACACCAATTAAAGTCATATATGATGGTTGTTAAAATCATATATGGTGGCTGGTCATCATATATGACTTCAACAACCTTGTCCCGCAACAGTAGCTCTCACTACTCACCCATGTCCTCCATGTTGTTAGTGCCGCCTCCATACATCTTGGTTCAGGACTGCTGCTCCAGTGTACCAAGGTACCTCTTGAGACTGCCACTCTACTATGCAACACTGGCACTCCCTACTATTGAACTACCATTCCAAGCTGCCGAACCACCAGACCAGACTTCTGAGCCTTCACACAGAAATACTGTGCAGACCCAGCCACATGCCATTCTCACGCCTCATCAAAATACTTTAAAGGACCAACAGGCCTAGCTACATCTCCTCATATAGGAAGATCCTGCACTATGGAAAACAAAAACAGCCACTGTGCTTTGAGCTTTGAAACTTTTGCGCTTGTTACTTGAATTTTCAGAGAAACTATTTTGTCTTCGATTGTACTGATACTGCCTATTATTTGCATATAAACTAGTTAGTACTGTATTTGATAGCCAGCTTTTAAAGTACCATTATCAAGTGCTCTCCTATCTGTATAGAACTGTTATTTCAGCTAGACTTGCTGCTGTACAGCTAGACTGATACGTACTTGAATGCTATGTATTTTATGCCTTCTTGATTTGTTCTATCCTCCCAGCTACACTACTGCTGCCTGTTTCTATTCCTGTTCTCTGTCCTATATTCAAAACTGCCTCCAGCTGCCTGAAGCTAGTCTGAGTTATTTTTTCCTTTGTCCAAATACCTCCTCCTAAATAATTCCTGCTCTCCCTGCTCCACTTTTGATACTACACCCTTTCAATACTTATTTTTCCCTAGCCCTTGATCCCCAATCTAGATGCCCTCAGCGCCAAAGGCCAGACACCCCCATTATCTGCCTTTGTTTTTTCTTCCTTGAGCAGCTTATTCTAATTTCTTCACACTCCCTGTTATATTCTCTGTGCTCACAGTTGTCCCACCCACTGATTACACAAAGCGCCGACCCTGCGGCACTTTACTTTAACTGTAACTAAACCCTTTTCTTCGCCTCATTACAGGATCCAGCCCTCCTCCAGGCACTCATGGCCACCAGCAGCTACGACACAGAACTCCTTCAGATGGTCGCTCTTCCAATCCCACCTGCTTCCAGCTCAGCAACCCCAGGTATGACTCCTTTTGAGATTCACAACCCGAGATTATGATTGGACCTCACAGCTACAGCTTTGCTGCTAATTGGCTGCCCTCCCCTATTTCCTTACTGCTACTGGCTCTTCTCTTCTCCTCTGTTTACAGCCTGTGGCTCAGCTTCTACTGGCTTTGGCTTTTTTCTCTGTGCTTTGAATTTTGAAATTTTTACACTTGAAACTTGAATTTTCTCCCATCCACCCCACCCCGCCCCTGGCCTCTATTAAATACTCATTAGCTCCCCTCTGCTCCCCTTCCCGATTGCTCATTGACTGTAACTCAAAGGCTGCCTTCTGACCTTGCAGGTCAATACTAGACAGTGTTTCAGAAAATCTTTGCACCTTCTGCCCCTTGCTTGACACTACGAGCAAAACTTCCTTGTTCAACATAGTTCACGTAGCCTTTTTGGGCTATCCTCCTAATAAAGTTCCCACTTCAGATTCCCACTTGTATCTTTACACTATCTGACTGTAAGAGGGTTTTTTGCACTTGCCTGATACCTCTCCTACCAAACTGCCAGTACCTAACCTGCCTTGTTACCTCCCCTACTAACACTCCAATACCTTAGTGGGCTTCTCCTCTCAACAACTCAGTGCCTATCTATAACTACATCAAGCACATGTCCACAGTGTTCTGCATTATGAGTTTTCTAAAGCTATATTTCTTTTCCATTTGCACTCTTGATTCTTATCACCCCCACTCTGGACATTTGCACTGTTAAGCTGCCAAATACATTCAGAATGTACCCTAGCATTCCTGCAACCTACGTCTTCCCTACTGGATCAGATCCATTAGCTAATAAGGCATCCTTTAAAAATCTAAAACCTGCCAGCCTTATCAGTCCTCCTCATCAAGGTGATCGCTCATGTTTCATTCCCCCTTTTCAGCTATGTTGCACAGCGATCTACATGCCCTACCCCTTCCCAGTCAAAACAGGAACAGGTCCTGTTCCTCAAAGTACTACTTAATACTCTCAAGAAATTACTTCTCCTACTTTTACTATGTTCAGGGAATGTGGAACTAAACCGTGGCCCCATCCTTTCATCTTAGCGCTGTCCAACCTGGCCCAGGCTAAAGGACTGAGTTTTCTTCACATCAATGCTTGCAGTCTTTTAAGGAACCTGGATGCCATCCAGGCTTGGGTTGGCCTCACTGATCTGGATATTCTAATAATAACTGAAACATGGTTAAAATCACACACTTCTGACCGGGTCATAAATGTCCCATCATATAATGTGTTTAGGGCCAACAGACCAACTAGTAGAGGGGAGTTGCAAAAAATGTGCATGACAAATTCTCAGTTTCTCTTATTGATTCCACCTCTGTGCCCAGAGAATTTGAATGCCTTGTTATCAAGGTCTTTATCTCCCCCACCAAGTTGCTAATCATTTCCAGTGCTATAGACCACCCTCTGGGGGGCTCAAACTGCTGCATCGTCTACAATCCTTACTTGGGGCACAAACTATGGAACTGATCATCATGGGTGACCTGAACCTGGACTGTCTCTCTCACTCTCCCTATTCATTACCATTAGAAGCTCTCTGTGATACACTCTGGCTCTCCCAGCTAATCTCAGAGGCCACTCGTATTGATTCTAAAACCCTGCAAACAGTACTTTACTTGACCTCATCCTTGTCAACAAACCCCATAACTTTACCCACACAGGGGTTTTCTTTAATGATATAAGTGATTACAGTGCCATCGTCTGTGTGAGAAATCTGCCCAACTCTGCCTAAACCTATCTCCTCTTCCACCTATATTTTCAAAAGAAACCGCCGCCACTTCATCTGTGCCCACTTCCTGTCGGACCTAAGTAATATCAGGTGGCAAGACTTTTATCTCACTCCCTCAGTGGATCTAGCCTACCATACATTTAAATCCCTGTTACTTAAGGTTATCAATAAACATGCCCCCCTAGTCAAGGTCAGAACTAGGAAAAAATCATGTCCCTGGTTCAATGATTCACTCAAGTCAGCTCTACATTATAGAGATGCTCTCTGGAAAAAGACACATTAAACTAGATTACCAACTGACTAGGAAGCCTTTAGAGCCTCTAGGAACCACTGTACAAAATTAATCAGAGCAGAAAAAGCAAAATATTTTTAATCAGCCTTGGATTCCACCATTAAAGAGCCTAATACACTTTGGAAGACTCTGAGGAATGTACAAGGCCACAACCCTCCTCCTCCTCCTCCTCCCTGCTAAGATTTCCACTGGTGATACTACCACCGCCAACAAAAAGGACATCCTAAATCTTTTAAATAACCACTTTGCCACAGAAGGTCTTTACTTCAACTCATCTCCTGCAAACATGTTATGCACCTCCCTTCTCAACACTGACAACTCATCTTCCCCTACTGGAGCACCTTCCCATGCCAACTCCTTCTACTTTAGACCTGTCACCTTTAAACAGGTGGAAGACCTGTTATTAGCACTTGACATAAATAAGAGTGCTGAGGCTGATCAAACTGACCCGTTCTTCTTGAAGCTTGGATACCATGCACTGACTGCCCCATCACACATCTTTTTAACAAATCTCTTGTGGAAGGGGCTAACCCCCACAAGTGGAAAGTAGCACACATCGTCCCCCTGTTCAAATCAGGTGACCCAAGTGACCTGAACAATTATAGGCTCACATCTCTCTTGCCAACCCTCTCCAAACTCCTGGAAGAAATAGAGCAAAAGAAATCACATCACACCACCACTGCAGTGTATACAAACCAAAAAGATCTATGCCCAGAGGAAACAAAGCAACAAGTGACCTCTGTTGCTTCGTTTCCTCCTGGTGTAGGCCTTTTTGGCTTGTATACACTGCAGTGGTGGTTTAAAATAAAAAAGTATGGTTAAGTATCATTTTGTCTTGCTTGATTCTTTTAAGTGCGGAGCTGGTGGTGTGCTGTGATTTCTTTTCCTCCAGTTTGTTGTTGTCAGTGAGCACCCACCTGTCCTAGTGTGGCTCATTCTGTCTTTGTTCCTGGAAAAAATAGTTAACTCCCAAGTCAGAGACTACCTGGAGACATACAATATGCCGTACACCCTGCAGTCTGGTTTCAGACCCAACCATTGCATTATACCTTAATTAGCCAAAGTAACCAATGATTGACAAACAGCACTTGACATTAAGAACCATATCTGTGCTTTATTCTTAGATTTAAGTAAAGCATTCGATATGGTAGACCATGAACTTCTCCTGTACATGCTACAAAATATTGGTCTAAATGACACCCCCATCAAATGGTTCACTTCTTACTTAGTAGTCCAACAGCAACATGTCAAACACAGTGTGAACTCTCCCTGCTCAAAACTATCATGTGAGGAGTTCCCAAGGGGTCCATCTTTGGGCCCTTACTGTTTTCAATTTATGTCAATGACATTGACCTTAATATCTCATCAGCTAATATACACCTCTTCGCGGCAACACCGTTCTTTACTTCACAAAACCTTCCCTGGAACAGGCTTGCACCAACCTACAACAAGAATTCTGTCTTCTGCAGCATAACCTATTACATCTCAAATTGCTGTTTAATGCTAAAAAAAAAAGTCATGTTTCTTTCCCCTCAGGCAAGTGCAGCCACCACTCACCCCTCAGATGACAAGCCCCAAATCACTACCCTCCTTGGGGAACTAGTAAAGCCTGTAGATAAATTTAAATATCTAGGATTCTGGATCAATAGTAGGCTCTCCTATGCATCACATGTTGAGGAACTAGTTTAAAAGGTGATAAAAAAATGGCAGAGAATTATAGGCCCATTAGCCTTACATCTATCTTGAGCAAAACGTTAAACCGTTTAATACAAGAGTATGTAATTAATCACGTTAAAGAACATGGATACATGGATATATCTCAACATGGTTTTAGTGCAGGACGATCATGTCTCACTAATTTACTAAACTTTTTAGAACCAGTAAGCACAGCAATGGACAAAGGAATGCCAGTGGACATTATATTCTTGGACTATGCTAAAGCCTTTGATTCCATCTCCCATGAGGTTCTGTTAGAACAGCTAATTCTTCTGCATCTTCCATACAATATAATTGCTTGGGTAGAATCATGGCCGACTAATAGACACCAAAGGGTCAGTATACAAGGTTTTTACTCTGATTGGGGAGAGGTGACCAGTGGTGTGCCCCAGGGATCTGTCCTGGGGCCAACACTCTTCAGCATAATAGTTTCCTCAGTGGTGGTTTCAGAAGAGGCTTGGCTTGGAAAATATGCAGATGACAGTAAAGTAGGAGCCGCTGTAAACAATCAGGAGGCACCTAACAAGCTGAAGAAAGATCTCTGCCAGCTTGGGCAATGGACAGAAAAGAATAAACTAAAATTTAACCTGGATAATTGTAAAGTTATGCATTTAGGCCCAAGAAATCAGAAATTTAAGTATGAATTAAATGGTACCCTGTTAGGGGAAACAGCATGCGAAAATGATCTTGGAGTAATCATTACAAATGAGCTGTCCTTCAACTCCCACATTAGAACTAAAGTCAAATTAGGGAATAAAATACTAGGATGCATACTTAGTAATATCAAGAGTAGTAATCCATCTGTGATTGTACTCCTGTATAAATCTCTCGTGAGGCTGCATCTCGAGTACTGTTCACCACTTTGTGCATCACAAAATAAGAAGGGCGAAGTACTAATTGAACAAACACAGAAAAAGGTAACCAAAATAATTAGGACAGTGCAGTGGAAAACATATGGTGTCAGACTGAGGGATCTGGACATGTATTCAGTGAATTACAGAAGGCTCAGGGGTAATCTATGCTTGGTATTTTGTGAATCCAAAGATAACTGCTTATGGGAAACCATTGACCTTACATCTCAAGTCCCTACTAAGAGTACACATACACATGGTTTAAAAATTAAAGGCGAAATTTGTAGAACTAATAAAAGGAAAAAATGGTTTTCCCAAAGAGTGGTTGCAGCATGTAACACCCTTCCAGAATCTATAGTTATGTGTAAAACTACTGTTTCCTTTAAGTCATCTCTTGACCGATACATGGATAACAAAAAATAAGACTACCACCACTAAACAAATGTCGAACAAAAATGGGTCCTCGGACCTACCAGGTATCCTATGAATCCTATGAAAAAGCTCAGACAAAGACTAGGTTTTTTCTATTAAATCAAGCACCTACTCACCTACGAGGCCAAAAGAAGACTAGTACAAACAACTTTCCTTCCACTCCTGGATTGTGCAGATCTTCATTACAGTCACTGCCCTGTCACTTCCCTTTCCAATTTGGACACCTTATATTACAGAGCACTTAGATTTGTTACTAATGTGCCATATAACATGCACCATTGCTCTCTCTAAGCTCTACTTGGCTGGCAATCACTAAAAACAAGAAGGTTGAAAAATGTGGTAACATGGAACCTATTCTCTTAGAAGATATTCCTACATCACCCTTGACACTCCTAGGATCAGAACCCTGTATGGCTGTTCCTCCTTAAGCTACTCTCTACCTTTCATCTGGAACAATATCCAAAAATCTTTAAAGTTATCACAGTTTGTTAACTGGGCAGCCTTCAAAATGCTGCTTGGTCACCTATTGGAAGAATCTTGTAACTGCTTCTGTAAGAACTAGCATGCCAGCCTAATCCCTCTCATACATTTCCTCGCTTACTTTCTTGCAAAGGCTAGACTTCAGCCACTCCCCCTCTCCTATTAAGGTAATTCTCTTGCTGTTCTTGTGCATTGCCCCATCCTACCCCTTCCCCACTTTTCTTATTCCACCCTACCCCTTCTTTCCTAATTCTCTGTCCCACCAAGCATCCCCTCTACATCTCACATATACTCCACTCTCCATCTATAACATGCCATTCCCCTATCTTCCCAGTTACTTTGCTCTTCTACTCTCCATTTGTCTGTGTACCTTGAACAGAAGGCATATCCTATGTATTCAATCACCTATGTACATATTGTATATTATGTGTGTATATGCTTTATACTATGTTTCTCTTGTTTTGTTTTGTAATTTTTTATTACCCTTGAATGTACTTTATTTTTATTTTTTATTTTTAGTTTTTGTTGACCGAGTAAGTGCACTAGACAAATTCTGCCTATTTTCAGGCACGACCCAGGGGAGGGGGATACAGATGAATGCCATCTGATCTTGAACCAGATTAAGCTGTTGGTTGTTATTTTTTTTCAGTGAATGGGGGAAATTTGGCCAGGACATCAGGGAAATGCCCCTACTCAGGATAGCAACTTTGCCTGGGACTTCGATGGAGTTGGATGTATAGGAGACAGGGGAGCTGACCTCATCCCCTGCTCTACCTAATCCAGAGGTCATGAGCATTGAAGTAGGAAATAATGCTGAAGGAAAAGCAGAAATAGACATTGACTACAATATCCCTAAACTTGATGAGGAAGGAGATATATGTATTTCTACAGAGGATTTAAGTTCAATCGAGAAACGGGACAACTACGAAGGATTACACAGTTACACCAAAGCTCTAAAGATGGATCTTCTGAACAAGCTCTTGGTGGAAGAAATGAGACATAAACACGCAAAAGTTCTCCTAAAAATGCAAATGCAGCATATAGCACAGGAGCCCTTACTTGACAAGGCCTTCATGTAAGCCTGATGACGCATTAACTTCAAAAAATGCCAATAGACCTGAGCCTCACCTGCTACAGTACCGAAGATAATTTCCTCTCCTACTTCTGAAACTGTGTGTACTATACCGGCTGGCAGTGGAAGCACTGAGATTAGCATGTGCCAAAAGCCGTGGGAGGAGGCTAGCGGTGGGAAACAAAAGTTTGCACAACAGATCTTTTCTGATTTTGGTGGTAATCAGCCTAAGAAAATCAGTGTTGTGTCTCAACTCTCTAAGGCTCGAAAGCCTGAAATAATTCCAGATGCTGGAGATTTAAAAGCTAAAGTAAATGACTCCCCTGGGATACAAGGCTTAAATTCAGACTGTAAAGTAATTTATCAAACAAGCTGTCATAGTCGTCCTGATGCTACTATTTTGTCTTTTACGGCAAGGGGGCCCTCACTGAAAATAACCTCAAGAGATGACTCTAAACAAAAATGCTCTGCTCTCATACTAGCTAACAGAAATACAACAGCTGTCTGTGACAATAACATTGACAGACCTCAGTAAGGGCTACAACCCAAACCCATATCTATTGTTCTTCAATCTACCTTTTCTCTCTCTCTCCCATAACCTCGGATCCCTTCTCTAAATGGTCACTCGAGAATGCACTATCTGCTAATAAATGGAAAAATATGTCAAATGGGAGTTGGCTCCCAGACCCAGAGAGGGACCCCAGTATAAATTTCTCACAGACAAGTCCAGAAGGGCAGCCAAATGTGTTAGGAGACAAGCAAATAATTACAGTGGATGATAATTCTCCTATCCCTAGACCAGAAGAAAGATGTGTGGACAAAACCCCCAGCATTTCGGGGTTCCTGCAGGAACCACCAGAGTCGGGGCAACCCCCCTCCCCCCACATAAGGATGTTTTGGGCCCAGTTAAAAAAGCAGCCCCATCAGAAGACAGTGACAATACAACACTAAATATCCAGCAGGAAGACCCACAGCCTCAAAAACCTTTATTATCTGAACTGTTTCAAAGAATATATAAAGAAGCAGCACCAAGCAGGAATGCAGTTTGAATCAGATATAAAGGGGGACTAGAAATAAGGCCTGACAGACATTTAGTTGGGAAAAACCTATTAAAAGACTGTCTTCATTTCTGACGCAGAGATGTTTTTGCTTTTATAAACATCTCTGGGGAAGATAATTACGACATTAGTTTTAGGTCTTCACATGCACTTGACTTATTTTGGGAAAGGTACAACCAGGTTAAATGTTCTCCCTGTGGTCTCTGCTTTTGGTAATTCCCTTACTAAGCCCCTTATTAAATTCATTACCATCATGTTCAGGAATGAGGGGGTTCATGTTGATGATATCACATATTGGTTGTCCCAGAAATGTTAGGGTCTCAGTACTCCTGAGGCCATACTTGATTCTGAATCATTTTGGATGGGAGGATGAAAATATGAAGTAAAGCTAAATCAATCAGAGTCTGGAATAGATGATGTTCCTAATTCATTTATGCTGGGAAGAGATAGAAGGGTATGTTTTTATGCTGGGCAGCCCAGGGCATGCTACCGGTGTGGAGCTAGAACCCATTTATCTAGCTTATGTGATAGGCCTAGGTGTGAGAACTGTGGAGAAATAGGCCACACTAGCCATCAATATGCCAATCATACCAAATGTGATCTTTGCGAAGAAATAGGACATGTTTTTTCAGAGTGTTCCTGGGCTGCAAAAAACAAAGCCTCTTGTAACAGCCCTGAACTTTAATCCAACAGGCACAGGATGCAGCAGAAGCCTCTGAACGAACTCCCCCCATCCTAGGCTCCCCTCACTCCCCTACCAAAGCTAGGAGGAGCCCTCAAGACAAACAGCAGATAAGCAGAAAACTCCCCACAGAAGGAAGCTTTTGTAAGACCTAATATTCCTAAAGCCAAGCTGCTTACCCCGGTCTGTTATCAAGAACCGACAAAAGAACCCAGTGAGGAGAAAAAAAACTCTCCCCTCAAACGGTTGGCCTCTGCCCCTCTCCCAAGAAGAAGTTCCATGAGAGTTACTAAACCTAACTCCCCTCCCTCCTGCCCAAAAGACATCCGGTAAATCGGACCTAGAGTCAGATAATCCCTTTGCTGTGTTAGCCCCAGCCTGGGGAGAAACAGACATGGAAGCTGAGGTAGGGGAGACTGAATCCCAGGATCAGGATGAGATTACCCCTAAAAATGACATAGTGGGGTATTAAGGAAAAAAACGAAAAAAACTGCTTAAATGGGTTCCTTAGCAGTTGGATCTTTAAATGTCCACAGCCTTCTCAATCTCCTAAAAAGGCAAGCAGTTTTTTCTTTTATTCATGAACAAAATATAAATATTAGTCTTTTACAAGAAACTTGGGTATATTCATCTGACAAAGTGCGATTATTTCAAGCCGAATGGACCCAGAGACCGTCTTATTGGTCCTTTGGACTAGATAAGGCAGATGGGACCTCAATTCTATTTCATTCATATTCTTTCTCCTTGATAAAACTGGTAGACCTTATCCTGGGTAGACTTTTAATTTTGGATGGGAAATGGAAGGGAGATTTATACAGAATTATTTCAGTATATGCACCACAGACAAAGGCAGAAAGAGTAGGCCTTATACAAGCTATTCAACCATATTTGGTAACAAACACCAACATAATATTGGGGGGAGATTTTAACTGTGACCTACCAGTAAGTAAGGGAGACTCGAAAAAACATTACTGTGATTCAACTGCCCTGAAAAATGCATTAAGCTAGCAAATCTCACCCATTGTAATACATTGGCTAAGTCAGGCTATGGGTTTACATTCAAACAGAGGAAATACACCTCCACCATTGATCATTTTTTTATTTCAAAAAAACTCCCAGCACCCATTTTTTTTATTGCTACCAGCAGAGTTCTCAGACCACTCTTTCCTGAAATTATCCTTCTCCTTAATTGAGAGAGCGAAACAAGATGTAAGATGGAAATTAAACATGAAACATCTATCAGAAGCCTTAGTTTTAAGGGAAATTTCACAATTATTAAGGGCAAGAGAATCGTTACTGTTCTTATATGATGACAAAGGGAAGTGGTGGAAAGACACAAAATTGGACTTGAGAAATTGGTTCCAGAAACATGGAAAAATAAGGGAAAGTAATAACGTCTTTAAATATCTCTAACTTAGGAATCAACTACAGTTTTTATATACATTGTCATATACTCAGAAATGTGATTATTTCCAGCAGATAGATGAAATAAAAAGGGAAATGCAGGAAGTCTAGTATGACAGGGCCAAAACAGTAAGGGCAATGCTGCAATATGGGACACAAAATTCCCTGATAGACGACCCCTATGAAGCCTGTAAAAAAATAAATGAAAACACCTCCCTAACCTCCTTACTTGATCCAGATGGAAATAAGTCAGACACAAAAGATGGCATTCATCAGATTATCCAGAATCATTTGCACTCTGTTAACATGATAGACCCCCCGGATACTCTCAAAATTATACATTACCTACAAAACATACAAAAACCTACTCCTTTGGTTAGTGTTCAGGACCTCACACAACCCATCACAGCTGCAAAATTGAAGCAGTTATAAAATCTCTTAAACAAGGAACTTCCCCAGGTCCTGATGGTCTTACATATGAACTATGTAAAACCTTTCTGGTTGAATTTTCAAACCTTTTAGTGGTAGTTTTCAACTTCCTCCTACAACTTAGTGGAATTCCCCCTACCTTTACAGAAGGGTATCTAGTTTACTATAAAACTGGTGACAAATACCAGGTCAAAAATTGGAGACCCATCTCCTTACTGAATTCATATTTTATAATATTATCTCAGATTCTAAATAATAGACTGAGAAAGGTAGCTGACTCCCTCATTTCCCCTGCTCAATACTGTGATATTCCCAATAGAAAAATCCAACATGCTCTTATAATAATTAGAAATGTGTTATATAATACTTCCCTTCATGTCAAAGCTGGATGTATAATATCTATGGACCAATCCAAGGCCTTTGATAGAGTATCCCACCCTTTTTTATTCAAGACTATGCAATTTTATAGGATTCCAGAGGATTTTATTAATTGGATTAGGAAATTATATATGTCAGCCTCAGTAATCCCTGTAATAAGGGGGCATTTATCCCATAGCATTAAGGTGACAACTGGTGTATGGCAAGGATGTCCTCTGAGCCCCCTTCTGTATGTCTTCTCCCTGGACCCACTTATCAGGCAAATAAAATATTCATTGGGGTGGCCAGGACTCAAAGGAAATATCAATGAGGACTCTATCAAAATTCAAGCATATGCAGATGACATATGCTTGTTTCTTCCTGACCTTTCCTATATTGAAAGAGCCCTAGAGCCCTTTGAGGCTTATAGCAGGGTATCAAACTCTAAAATTAAGTATGGGAAATGTAAAGAAATTTTTTTATCACATAACCCACCCCATCCATGATAGTCTCAAATATACAGATTACTTCCAGTCCTATTAAAATCCTTGGGGCAATGTTTGGTCACCAAAATCTGGCTCTACATAATTGGGAGAACACGTTACAGAATGTAGAAGGAAAGGTGTACAGCTGGAAAAATAGGAAACTGTCTAAAGTAAAAAGGGTTCTCATAATAAAATGTTTTTTAATCCCAATATTATTATATGTGGCGATGATATTTCCCCAACCCATCTGTTTAGAGACTCGTATTTATAGTTGCTTTTTTTCTGTGTTATGTGGTATCAGGCTGAACCGAACAAAAGCATGTTTCACATATTTATCAAAATCTCAAGGAGGCCTGGGGATGGTGGAGCCAGTGACTTTCTTTAATACACTTTTTATATCTGTGACGGTGAAAAATGGTCTTGTTCCTTCCAAGTATCTACATTACAAGTGAATAAAAAATAACTTCTCTAGATACTTCCAAAGTTGGGTAGACACCCCGTGAAAGTTTCTCCCAGAATATTCTTTCCAGAATATTTAAACCAGTGGCTCAGCAATTATATAAGTGGGGCTTGACAAAATCACAGTCTCTCAGTTTCTGGGCCTAATTTGTAGAAGTTAGTATTAACAAAAATTTACCCAGAGGAACCAGACTTTAAACATT
The DNA here is from genome assembly GCA_016271365.2 of Neoceratodus forsteri. Classification (NCBI taxonomy): domain Eukaryota; kingdom Metazoa; phylum Chordata; order Ceratodontiformes; family Ceratodontidae; genus Neoceratodus; species Neoceratodus forsteri. Next base: position 459,465,186 of record CM028132.1, read on the forward strand.
GTCCACCTCACCTTAAGGATGGAATTCTAAAAACACTAAATAATGGAAGAATCCCTCCTCATATTTGGGAAGTATTCTGGCTATCCATGTGTGGTAGACTGAATGTCAGTGGGAACTGTAAGTATAAGGCACAGGATGAAAGAAATTACCCCTATAATGCCTGTATAGCTCAAGAAGAGTCAATGGACTATGTCCTCTTTAAATACTCTTATGCAAAAGGTCTGTAGCCTTTCCTAGGGAAAAAATGGAATCTCCAGCGGCTGAATACTCTTAATTATGATTCCCTCATATTGGGGCACTATCCCCAATTGTGTTCGAATTTTAATGGGACAACAGCGTTTTTTTTCTGCTGTTTGAAATTTTATTTATGGAGAGCATGATGTCAGTGGGTTTTACACCAGGACTTAATGACTTATGACACATTTAGTATTTTAGTGGAGCAAGCTATGCATAGGGTGTATCTACAAGATAAGGCCCAAATGTTTCTGATAAACTGTTTAGATGGTGGAAGGGTTTCTCAATGTTTATAAAATACAAATAAGGTGTGAACAAGCATGGGGGATAGTATGCGGTTATTAATTTAGTAGAAGAGATTATAGTTATCTATATGATTTCAAAATGTTTATTGTTTATTTTGAGTCTTATTTTTTGGTTTCCCTTTGTCCTTTCTCTGTATTTTTAGGTAACACCTATAACTATAATATATGCTTTGTTTATGTTATGTAATTCATTTTTCCTACATTCCTTGACCAAATGATAAGTTTGTACAAAGATGGTTATGATGTTATTTAATAAAATATTCCTCTACTCTTTTTGAGAAGTGCTATGGGATCTTTAACATCCACCTGAACAGGCAGATGGGACCTCGGTTTAACATCTCATCCTAAAGACGGCACCTCAGGAGTGAAGCACCCACCTCATGCTGCACTACAGTGTCAGAATGGTGATCTAACCTAAGTGCCGTGTGCGGGGATAGAATCCACAGCCTTCTGATCTCCTGACCTCAGAGGCGAGTGTGCTACCTGCTGAGCCACTGACACTTAATGTATTATTATGTCCCTAGTTATACCCTATGAGTGTCAAATTTTTTTATTATTGTCCTGTATCCCCAGGACCACTTTGTAAATGAGTTTTTCTCAACCATGTTCCTCCTGGTAAAATAAAGATTGATTGACTGACTGAAAATGCATCAAGGCAAACCTGGAAATGATCGCAAATGTAATCTAAAACAAAAGTTAATAACCATCTTAATGTATTATATAATACAAATGCCAGTAAAGTGTTGTCTATGAGGATATATTGGCATTGATGGGGCTAATTAGTCCCCTTCATGGCATTATATCCTCACACACTACACTTTCCTAGCATTTATTCTCTATATAACCATGTACCCTATCATATGTTTTCCCTTACTTACAGTATATTACACTTGTCTCCTTTCCCTATATTGCTTCTTCCCCTGATTCTTTATAGTAACACACTGCTAGTCCCCACCTAATCAGGATTCAGTAGCATAAGAAACAATCAATCATGTTTGAAGAGACAGTGTAAAGCCTCAACATTTAGGGTTTGGCTTTCCTGAAGCCTAAAACAGATGAATGGATCTTCTTCTGGGGTATCTCAGTCATCAGGTCACACCGTAGAAACTTCACCATCAGTGAAGCAGGATCCACATGGAAGATTTTCAGCAGTACCACTGGGGCCACCCACGCTGATGTCATCTGCCAATGTCAACAACCCCAGAAAGGTGTGAGCGGCCCTGTTCCCTCCTCAGTTCTTTCCCACCATCACTCTGTTTGCATGGGTCTCCATGGAAGCTTCAATGCAGTTTTGGGCCTTTTATGCTTATGACTTTATTTTATTTAGTTGTTTTCAGAATCTCTTTTTATAAGAGATTCCCCTACCTTGTTTATGTTGAGAGTTATTCCTTCCACTTCTCTCTTCCATCACTGCTGCTGTGGAAAAAGATTGTGTCCTCAGACAAACACACTTTCTGTGTCTGCTGTCTTGGGCCTAACCATAATGTCTTGGACTGTGAGCTCTGCCATAAATTCAGTCAACCTACCCTTAGGCAATGAAAAAAGGCTCTCAAAAAATGTCTGATGTAACAACAGGTAGCTAGTTTTGGGCAGGGCTCCTCGGGGGTCCTTCCTTCCCAGTTGCCAGTGGGTTTATCAAGCTCCCAGGCCAGGCAAGGCCCGAGACAAATCCTTGTGGAAAAGTCATAAAAAAGACTTAGATTGGGATCGCTGCCCCCGGTGGTGGTCCCGCTTCCCGATGGCTTCTAGCTAGAGGGCCAGCTGCATCTTCTAATCTTTTTCAGACAGTGCTATGCAACGCCAGGTCAAAGAGAAACAAGACTGCTATTTTTGTGGACTTGATTTCCTCTATCGACCTGGCCTGCCTTACGGAGACCTGGTTGGGTGATGATGCCAGCCCAATCCTTGCAGGCGCTGTTCCCTCTGGGTACTCCATGGCACACTGCCCGAGGAAGGATCACAGGGATGGGGGAGTGGCCATTGTTTTTTGATCCATACTGGGCTTCTTGGTGCACCCAGTTGGTAGCACCTGATCTTTTGAGTGTATTGCCATCCTTGGGGGTACAGGTGCAGGTTGCAGGATTCTCCTTATTTACCACCCCCCCCAGGGTGGGGGGAAGATTTCCTGCAGGAGGCAGCAGACTTCATGATCGACCAGGTGTTGGAGTTCCCTAGATGTTTAATCCTGGGGGACTTCAATGCTTGGACTGACAATGAATCCTCACATTTCAGTTACGACCTCCTCCAGTTGATGCAGTCTCTGGGCCTGTCACAAGCAGTTACTTCTGCTACCCACCAGTTTTGGCACACACTTGACCTGGTGTTCCAACTAGGTCTTGAGGTTGATAACCTTAAGATTGATCAGGTCATTTGGTCTGATCATTACACCATGGAGTTCACGTTTGGGGCCCCCCCGAAAGTCCCTCCCTGCAGAAATGGTCAGCTATCTCCCTTCAAGGGGCTTGCACCCAGAGGGACTGCTGGCGGTTGCTGATTTATCTACGGTTGATACGGCATGTGCGATTGGCACTGAAGAGGGTGGTTGCCACCTATAATAAAGTGGTTTCCAAAGCTCTGGATGCCATCGTACTAGTTTGTTTATGACCCAGGTCTTCTCACGTGAGATCCCCATGGTTTGATGGGGATCTCAGGGTGATGAAGATCAAGGGTCGAAAGTTGGAGCGTCATTGGCAGAAGACCTGGCTGGAGTCTGACAAGCTGGCCCTGCGTGCTCACTATGTCGAGTACCAGGGGGCAGTCTCCCGTAAGAAGGCAGACTTTCTGTCCAGGGAGATTGCTGTGGGGAGGTACAGATCTTCTCAGCTGTTTCAAACTGTAGACAGGCTTTTACATCCTGCCTGTCTACAGCCGAAAAAAAGCCTTTTCATCCACCTTTATGTGAAGAGTTTGCTCTGTTCTTGTCCGACAGAGTGTTGGCCATCCAGTCAGGGATTCTACCAGTCAGGCTTTCACCTAGCAGTGGTCGGGCTGGGGGGGAATAGAGGCACTCCACCTGTCTGGAAAGAGTTTAGGCCAGTTGAGGTGTCTGATGTGACTAAGGTGATCTTAGAGCTGAAGCACATGTTTTGTGAACTGGACCCAGACCTGACATGGTTCCTAATGGGATGTGTTGAGGCTGTTGGCCCGGTGTTCACCAGGAATGTCAGGTGCTCGACGGTGGAGGGGGTTCTCCTGGCTGCCTTGAAAGAGGAGCTGGTGAGGCCCCTCCTTAAGAAACCTTCCCTCGACCCTGATGTCCTGGCGAATTACCGTCCTATCTCCAACCTGCCTTTTTTTGAGCAAGGCTGTTGAGAAGTTAGTGGCACAACAGCTTGAGGATCACCAGGTGTCCTTGGACATTTATGAGCCATTTCAGTCAAGTTTTTGGGCTAGACACAGCACTGCAACAGCTCTAGTGAGGGTGCATAATGATTTGCTCAGGGCTAGAGATAAAGGAGACAGGTCAGTTCTTGTACTCCTCGATCTCTTCTCAGCCTTTGACACTGTGGACCACATTGTGTTATTGGATCGGCTCTGTGAGTTCTGTGGACTCGCTGGTACTGTCATCAGGTGGTTTGAGTCCTATCTGTCAGACAGGATGTAGTGGGTGGTGATGAGGAATTTCTCCTCCTCCCCAATGCCTCTGTCCTGTGGAGTTCCACAGGGCTCGATCCTGTCACCGACGTTGTTCACAGTGTATATGTTGTCCCAGGGTGAGATCATTCGACAATACAGTGTGGAGTTTCACTACTATGCAGATGATACCCAACTGTATTTGTCATTTGCTCGTGGAATATCAGGAGCTGTGGATGTGCTTATCAACTGTCTGGATAAAATCAATGACTGGACGGCTTCCAGCTGGCTGAGACTCAACCTGGCCAAGACGAAGGTGCTGGTGATTGAGCCTGGTCGCGGGCATGATGGGTTGCTGCCTGGGGCTGATTCTGGTCTTGTACTGGGTTCTACCCCATTGACAGCTCTCGAGGGTGCAAAATCTGGGTGTGATCCTTGACAGCAGACTGACTTTCAAAGACCAGGTGTCATCTGTAGTCAGTAGTGTTTTTTCCATAGATTAAGCCCCTTGTTTTGCCTGAGGACCTGCCAACACTAGTGCACACCTTTGTTTCCTCCAGGTTTGACTACTGCAATGGTCTTTACTTCGGGGTCACAGGAGGGACACTTCACAGACTGCAGCTAATGCAGAATGCAGCAGCTTGGTTACTGACTGGTCTATCTAGGTCCAGTCATGTGACCCCTGTTCTGCGTGCCCTGCACTAGCTGCCAGTCAGGTGGAGAGTCCTTTTCAAGGTGGGGCTTCTCATCTATGAGGCCCTAAACAGACTGGGCCCTGGCTATCTGTTACAGCTCCTGATACCGGTGATCTCTGCTCACTCCCTCTGCAACTCTTCGAGGGGCCTCCTGAATGTTCCCAGGATTTGGCTCAATACTTCTGCAGATTGTGCTTTTAGCATTTCTGGGCCACCCCTGTGGAATGCACTTCCATCTGCAGTCTGGGAGGCCCCCTTGGTAGAGGTGTTTAAGCGGAGGTTGAAGGCACACCTCTTTGGCCTGGCTTTTAATGAATACTGAATTTTAACATGTTGCTCGGTCCCTGTTTAAGATATTTTATAAGTTTTAAATTGTTTAACATTTTAGTTATTCTAAATTGCATTAATAACATTTTATATTAATGTATTGTATGTTTATTATATATTTCTGTTAGGCGCCCACAGCCTCCGGGAATGGGCTCCATACAAATGAAACTTGCCTTGCCCTGCCCTGTTCTTCCTCTGGGGGTAATCTGTCAGCAGCGGCTGTTCCGACAACCATTGCTGTCCTGGTCTCTGTTCCCACCAGACCCATACGGACAGTGCCGCTGTCTGTCTGTCACAGCAGCTGGTTGTTGACCCCCGGATCATCGGCCCCCTGTTCACTAATCCCTGGCTCATTGACAACAACCTTCTCATCGAGGCCTGATGCTTCTCCATGTGCTCGGGCTTCGGGTTCCCAAGGCCAGACTGATGGGCCATCACGCCCTGTGCTGTTGACCCCTCCTCCATTGAATCAGTAATCTGCTGTCATCTACCTCAATGACATTCTGACCAAGTTTACTACAGTCCTGGTCCATCAGCTGGGCACTTATAGGCCTGGATCCCCTGCACTGTTGATGGCCCTGCCATCATTGATGCCACTTTGGCCTCCTCGGGCTGTTCCCCGTGGACCTTGATGTGGAGCAGGTCGACATCAAGGAGGAGTACTATCCAGACCTCATTTTGCTTGAGAAAGAGGAAGAGGAGGAAGAAGCTTCCTCCTTCAACAGGTCTACTGCCTCCTCGGTGAGTGAGGACTCTGTCAAGCATACTCCCAGGTCACCTCCAGAGGACCCTACTTTCTTCACTGTTATGAAGCAGCTGTTCTCAGCCATGGGCTTCCATACTGAGGAAGAGGATGCCACCAGATGGGATCTGGTGGACTTTCTAGAAATTCCAGAATCTCCTCCTAAGATCATTCCTCCTCTCCTCCCAGCACTGAGAAATGTCACTTCTGCCACTTGGCACAGACGTAATATGGTTCTGGCCATGCCCTCGCAGGGCAGATAAGGTATATCATGCTCCCCAGGGCCTTACTTATTACACTGCCCAACCTGAGACAAACTCTGTGGTCATCAAGGCAGCCCATGACAGGTCAAAGGTGCCTAAGCACCTCGATCCCTTCCCCCGGACAAGGAATTTCGTAGGATTGACCTTTGAGGTAAAAGGGTATATGCCTCCTCCACCTTGGGGCTGAAGATTGCCAATTATTTCTCTCACATGATTAAATATCAGAACACCACCTGGAAGAAGGGCAAGGCGGCTGCCCAGGCCCTCCTGGATTACACCCAGAAATAGGAGGTTCTTAAATGCAGGGTCCAGAGGATATCAGCAAGCACCTCTGTAGGGCGGTCTGCAATATCTCAGATACTGGAGCCAGGGCTACTACCAGAGGCTTTTGCCTTCACAGGCACTCCTGGCTGAGGGTTTCAGGCTTTGCAGCCAATGTCCAACAAAAAGGTGCTTAACACTCCTTTCAGTGGCTCTAAGATATTTGTGCCAGATGTTCAGGACATCATCAATGACCTACAGGCATCTGGCAGGGCTATTAAGTCTGTCCATTCACTCTATCACACGCACCCTAGAAGCAGACAGCGCTCTCCCTTCTGCAAGGTATCCCATAAGTCTGGAGCAGCCTGCCATACCCAGGGCAAGAGAAAGGCCTCCTCCACCTTGCCTACCCCCTCCTTCTCTGGCACCACAACTTAGCACCCCAGGGTGACAGATCAGCCCCAGCGGCTGGATCCACATCTGCCTGAATCCTTGCCAGATCCCACCCTTCTGGTCCCAGACCAAGAGGTGGTGGTCGGAGGTCAGTTCTCCCTCCATTTCAATAAATGGAGAACCATCACTTCAGATGCCAGGATTCTGCAGATTGTAGAGAGAGATCACACTCTGGAACTCATAGAGGTGCCCCAAGACCTGTCCAGTGCCCTCCACCTATACCCTGGCCTACCTATCTGTACTCCAGGAGGAGGTGCAGTCCCTACTATGGAAAAAGGCCATCGAGTTAGTGTCCATGGGCCAATGGAACAAGGGATTTTATTCCAGGTCCTTCCTGGCCCCCAAAAGAACCAGAGATTTGAGGCCCATTCTAGATCTCAAGGATCTCAGTCTTTATGTCCAGTACAAAAATTTCTGAATGGTCACCCCTGCCAGGTCTGCTGCCTCTGCTCAAGCGAGGAGACTGGCTGTGCTCCCTGGACATGCAGGTTGCTTACCTGCATATCTCAGTGATTCCACTGCACAGGAGATTCCTCCAGTTCCTTTTTCAAGGTAAGCACTACCAATTCAAGGTATTGCCCTTTGGTTTATCCTCTGCAATGCAGATCTTTACAAAGTGCTTAGCTGCAGTGGCTGCAGCTCTCAGAAGGGGGGCACAATATGTTTTCCCCTGTATGGATGACTGTCTCCTAAAGACCCCATCCAGGGAGCAGCTCCTTCGGACTCTGGAAAGAACCCATCAGCTGTTTTCTTCCCTGGGCATCACAGTCAACCTACCCAAGTCTGTTCTGACCCCATCCCAAAGGCAGCAATACATAGGGGCAGTTCTGGACTCGGTACAGGGCAAGGCCTTCCTCATCGCCTCATCGCCCAAGCTCAGGAGGGTCGCACAGAGTTGATATATCCTGGCCAGGGTATATCTGAGGCTTTTGGGCCTCATGGCTGCAGCCATTCTCACAGTTTTCTTTGCCAGGTTGTACATGTGGGTCCTTCAGGGGGCACTCAGAGTGCAATGGGACCAACTTATGGATGAATTAGATCAGAGTGCTGGTCTCCTCCCCAGTCTTCAAGGTGCTCCAGTGGTGGCTGGACCCACAAAATCTGTTACAAGGGGCCTCCCTCCAGATTTTCCTCCCCCAACAGATCCTGACCATGAATGTGTCTGGCTCAGGCTAGGGAGTGCACCTCTGTCCTTTTCAGACTCAAAGAACGTGGTCCCAGATTGAGAACTCCTTGCATATCAGCATCCTGAAGATGAGGGTGGTCCTGCATGCCATGCAGGCTTTTCAGAACCATCTTCTCCCGGGTCAGCTGTTGATCCAGTCTGACAACCTCAGTGTGGTCTACTACATCAACAAGTGGGGGGGGGAAACATTCGTAGACCCTGTGCATGGAGGCCATGAGAGTATGGTACTGGGCAGTAGACCACAGTCTGGTTCTCTCAGCTGTCCATGTCCCAGGCATGCTAAACACTCAGCAGGGTGCAGTCCAATATGCACAAGTGGGAACTTCTCTAATTCATCACAGAAGATCTGTTTATCAGATGGGATTGGCCAGAGTTGGACCTTTTTGTGTCCCCACTCAATGCAAAACTGCCCAGTTTCTGCTTGCTAGATCCAGGGCCTGGAGTTTTCTGGCAAGATGCATTATCCCTCTCCTGGAGTGGGAAGTTCCTTTATGCCTTCCCTGCATTTCCTCTGATTCAGAGGGGGCTAATCAAGCTACAGATGGAGGGGGGGCCAGCATGATCCTGGTTGCACCATTCTGGCCACAGTAAATATGGTGTCCATTACTGCGACAGTTAACGAAGGAGCCTATGGTCCCTTTGTCCCTCTGCAGGGATCTGTTGATGCAGGCTTAGGAGACCCTGGTCCATGCCAACTTCAGGTTCCTTCGTCTGCATGCCTGGCTCCTGAGGACATAGCCATTGTTTGGTCTGGGGTGTCCCAGAGGGTAGCGGGCATCCTTATGGTGGCTCGGAAGCCTTCCACAAGAGCCATATATGCCATGAAGTAGAAGAGGTTTGCCTTCTTGGCTGCCAAGCATCATCTGGACCATTTTACTTATACAGTGAGCCAGATTCTGGACTACCTAATATCTTTGTTAGACTCAGATCTCTAGTACTCATCCCTCAAGGTGCACCTTTCAGCTGTCTCTGCCTTTCATGAGCCCATGGGTGGTCACACCGTGGATCAGTTAGATGGGTCCCTTACCTATCTCTGGGACATCCTGCATCTGAAACCTCCAATCCACTCCCCTGTCCCAGCCTGGGATTTAAATTTTGTCTTGGAGAAGTTGTCCTTGTCTCTGTTTGAGCCAGGCATGACTTGCGAGCTACACATTCTCTCTTGGAAAGCCTTATTTTTGGTTGCTATTACCTCTGCTTAGACGATTTCCAAGTGTTAGACTCTCTGGTATGAGGAGCCTTATTTGATTTTTCACAAACACAGGGTGTCTTTGCACACAAATTCTAAGTTTCTCCCTAAGGAGGTGTCTGAATTTAACCTGTACCAGTCTAGTCACTTACCAGTTAATTTTCCTGAGTGTGCCAATCCAGAGGAAGCACTACTCCATACGTTAGACGTGCACAGAGTTTTGAAGTATTATCTGCTCTGAACTAAGGAATGCAGAAGGTCAGAGCAGCATTTTGTTTCTTTTGCCCCAGGTTGAGAGGCTGTTCAGGTTTCTAAACAATGTCTATCCAAATGGTTGGCACATTGTATTGTGTTCTGCTACAACAAGCATGGCAAAGAGTTGCCAGGGGTGGTGAAAGCCCATTCCACTAGGAGCATGGCTACCTCTGTGGCCTGTTTCAAAGGAATCTCAGCTGATGACATTTGTGTTGCTGCCACCTGAAGTACTGTCCATAATTTTGCAAAGCACTACAGTTTGGACATTGCTTCTAGAGCCCACGCAGGTTTTGGCACGACTGTCCTGAAGGGCCTTTTGTCCTAAGCTTTGACTGGCCTTCCTCTCAGACTGTTCTGTTGCACCTGTAACTGCTTGGGACTCATTCCTATGGTGTGAGCTGATGACTGAAATACTCCTGAAGAAGATATAACAGCTACGTAAGAACTTACAGTAACAGTAGATCTTCGAGGGATCTCAGTCATCAGGTCTGCATTCCCTCCCACATCCCCCTTTTATGGGGTTCTTCTCTCAGAACTGGTTATCTGGTGTATCCAGCCTTTTATTGTAACTTGGGCACCTTTTTCCTCTTCTCGTCCCCATGGCACAGGTGTGCTCTCTTAGTCTTTGGGGGAAAGAACCGAGGAGGGAGCGGGGCTGCTCATGTCTTTATAGGGTTGGTGACGTCGTCAGATGACATCAGCATGGGTGACCCCAGTGGTACTGTTGAAAATCATCCTTATGGATCCTGCTTCATGGACGGTGAAGTTCCTATGGTGTGACCTGATGACTGAGATACCCGCTTGGAGATCTACTGTTATGGTAAGTTCTTACGTAACTGTTCTTTAGTTTAGGTGTTGGTTTCATTTCTTGCTTTGTTTATTCTTTCATAACTGGGTAAGGCTCACTAGGCACAATGCCTATTTTAAGGGGTGACACAGAGGCATCTTCTGGATGTACCAAGCTCATTCACAGCTCACTACTCTAACCTCTAGGCTATACTACCAACCCCATAAGTACTCAGTAGAATTAAAGAAAGTAAGTTAAAGAAGGGAAATTACTTTTATTTTTTTTCTGAAGTAAAACTTCTTCCTACAGTTCAGTATTTAATCCCCCACCCCCGAGTAACACAGCACAGCACTCTCCAATCTCTCTCTCTCTCTCTCTCTCTCTGTCTCTCTCAGGTAACTCAGCCTGTTCCAAGCAGGTGTGGCTCAAACAAAGCCTCAGGTGACATCAGCACACTCATTAAGATATACTATTAACCGGATCCAGCTCCTGCTCTGTCCTCTGCACATTTAACATGAAAGAATGCCCTATCCCTGAGAACTAGCTCTACAGGCTGCACACATCAAGAAAAACCTGAAAGACAATGTTGACTGTTGTTTTTAACTTGTGAGACAAACCTGAATATTCAAAGCTGATGAAAGATTGAAAGAGGCTGGTGTATGTTACAGGAGATCAGCTTTTTAAGCAGCAGTACTTTGTGAGATTGTGTTACAGAGCAGCTTGGGAACACACAAGAGAGAAAGCACTTGTTCAATTTAGGAACTTTTTTTTGTGTGTTGAATTTGGGTCCCCCACTACCAAAATGCCCTGAATTCCAAAGTCTTGGAATTTCTGGATTTTAATTGGGAGTTATATTATTTTCCTCATCATTGGAACTGCTGTATTCTCAGCCATTGAGATGCCCTTCGAGAATGATCTGCGAGAGCAGATGAGGGCTTTGAAGAGCCATTTCATGACTGCCCATAACTGCCTGTCTGATAGCCAGTTGGAGATGTTCCTGGAGAAAATCCTCATCGCACATAACTATGGGATTTCCATTCTGAAAAATGCCACTGAGGCGGAAAACTGGGATTTCACCTCTGCTCTGTTCTTTTCCAGTACAGTCCTCACAACTACAGGTAAGGAAGGAAAAGGTTACTCTTCAGCTGGCTTGGAGAGGGAAGTAAATTTCTAGTGCTGTGGTATAGCCAATCTTAGATGAAAAGCTGTGTGTCTACTGCATCAGTGTAAAAGCAGCTGTTTATCACTAAAGATTGGGAATTAAATACAACCAAGCGGGACAGGGAACTCTTGACATTGCAATAGGTTGTTCCTTGTTGAATGACTTCCTTGTTAAACAAACAAAAAGATCCCCCCCCCCCCCGCAACAGCTGGGCAATTCCTGTAAGCCATTTCAGCTTGTTTGCACTTTCTGCTGCAGGTGTCATGGTGGACACCTTGCAGCGGAAGTGCTACGGCGGACGAGAGTCTCATGCTGCACGAGAGTCCCACTCGGGACTACTCGTGTACTGCTCAGAAAACCATGTACCATCTGAAACTATAAGGGTTAAAGGTGGAATGTGGTCCAGAAGCTAACGTCATTTAGCATAGTGGTTAGGGTAGTAGACTGTGATAGGCAGGAGTGTGTTAGGGACAGGATTCGCATCCCACTGTCAGCAGCTCAACAAGCAAAATCCACGAGGTCACACCTGCAAATCAAAAACTGTCTGCAAACAAATATTTTTTTTCTTCAATTTGGTGTGACCTCAGAGTTGATTTATATTTATTTACGGGGGGGGAGGGCATGGCCCCCTGTGTGTGGGGTGCAGCCGCAAAGTCTGACTTATGTTGGTAAAGGTTTGCCACAGACAGACAGTTATGGCACTCAGCCACACCATTTCCTGTCTGCCATGACACCTGCAGCATAAACTGCAAATGCTCCGCAACTTTGAAACAACAGTCAAGCTGGCACTTGTTCCATGGAATTCTGGTTGACTGGCAAAACACTGTTCAAGGGAGTTGGCAGTGATGGCACAACTGTTCAGGAAGCAGTTTTATTCAAGCAAACCAAAGAGTCAGAACCATTTGAATTAGAATAAGAGTTAATGGATAAAAGGATTAAAAATAAAGTAAATTATTCAAAAGTAAATCTACTGTAGCTAAGTTGTTAAAGCACCTAGACAGATTTTAAAGAGGCCAGAGTTTCAACCCCTTCCCCCACCTCCTCCCGGTTTGGAACACAGTGAGCCCAATATTTACAATGTTTTGCTGGAACAGAGTGAACAGAAAGACCACTTTGCACCTGCAAGTAATTTGCATCCCTTTTGAGTTGTGTTCAGTTTTGGGGGTAGGTCAAATGATTCCCAAGTACTGTACCTATACAGACATTTGCAAGTGCCCCAGAATTTTTGAGACAGACAGAATCCAAATATCCAGCAAGGAAGGTCAGGAACAAAGCATTGTGTCCCTCACTACAAGGGTTGCAAGGCATAGTAAGTGCACTGAGTCGTAAACTGGAACATGTGTACCTGCTTGCAGTGGTGATTTTACACCAGGTGGTCTGTCGGATGCACACTCTGGTGGGGGAAGGGATTGGGTGGATTGGAGGTCAAGAGCCCTGTGCCACATCAGCTACATTATGAAGCATTGCAGGGAGGCATAGAGGCTCTGGAGGATGGACACATTGGGCAAAGTAAAGGGGGAAATGGAGTCAATGGCGGAGCCAGGTGGGGCCATTCAGTCAATCATGGACTCCACAATGGGCACTAAACAGTGAATAAAGAAGGTGGCAGGGTGCCACTACTCACACTGGGAGAGCCAGGAGGGGCGACCGCCCCCCCAACCCCCACCCCCAGCTCCGCCACTGAACGGAGTCAATGTGGGTTCACTTCATGGTACCCTCAGGCAAGAAAATATGGGTGAGGGCGATCCTATAGACCACTAGCAAAAGGACAGATGGGAAGCTTGGAAAAGAGCTGGCAAGGGGAGCGAAGAAGGGGAAAGTGGTGGGGGGTGATCTGAACCTGCCGAATATCGACTAGGACATCCCAGTGGCCTGGTGCACCAGAAGTCGGGCCCTGTTGGATACACTGCATGACTGCCTGCTGGTCAGCTGGTTAATGAACCTACTAGACCAGTGGCCATTCTTGAGTTGTTGCTCACCAGCTTGGAGATGGTGGGTGGAGTGAGGGTAGGGGAGCCACTGGGGTCCAGTGACCATAATGCCATCTGGTGACCCTACAAAAACTGCAGTCCTAGACTTCAGAAGAGCAGGCTTCATCCCAGTGAGGAAGCTGATGCAAGACAAACTGATCAGCAAGGACAGCATCAGAGGTGTAGAGGAAAGTTAGGGGACAATCAAGGGGACCATTCTTGAGGCAATAAGTCCTGCATGAGAATTGTTACAAAATGAAATTGGTACCAGAGACCAATTTGGTTCTCAGAAAGGGCAAGAGAAGCACGGTGAGCCAAGAAAAAAGGCTTTCACCAGGTACAAAGAAGTGTGTGTGTGTGTGTGGGTTGGGGGGGGAAGGAGAAATGTGGAGAGTACAAATTAAAAACTTTGGAAGCAGAGACGATGATCAGGGAGGCAAATGCAGACATGGAGTTGTGCATTGTGGAGGGGGTCAAGAATGAGGAGAAGCAATTATTCAGATATACTAAAGAAAAAAGGAAGCGGGGGTATTGTGAGTCTACAAAAGGGGAGGAGTGTACTCAAGGAACATGAACAAAAAGTAGCCATTCTTAATGATTACTGTTACTCTGTCTTCACAGAGCAAGACAGTGGCCCCTGCCCAAAAGTGGCATCAAGGCAGCTGTCAGGGGCATGCCTGAAAGAAGGCAGCCAGTATTTACCAGAGAAAGGACCCAGAAGGAGCTTGAAGCCCTAAAGGTAGATAAAGCACCAGGGCTGTATGGAATGCACCCAAGGATGCTGAAGAACTGGCTGTACCCCTAGTTGGGCTATTCAGTAGCTCAATTCAGACAGGGGTAATTCTGAAAGACTGAAGGGTAGCAGATGTAGTTTCTTTGCACAAGTGTGTGTGTGTGTGGGGGGGGGGGGGTATAAAGAGCAATAGAGAAATTACAGACCTGTCAGCCTTACCTCTGTAGTGGTTAAACTGATGGAGTCACTGATCAAAGAGGACCTTGTGGACTACCTTGAGTGCAGCAGTCTACAAGATAGTAAACAGCATGGGTTTGTGGCAGGGATGAGTTGTCAGACCAATCTAATAGTTTTCTTTGACTGGCTAACAAAGGTAGTAGATAAGGGCCACCCTGTGGATTTACTCTACTTCAGTTTCAGCAAGGCTTTCTTCTTGGTGCCACATAAAAGATTGCTGAAGAAGCTGGAAGACTTGGACATGGCTTGGGACATATTTAGATGGGTAGGAAACTGGCTGAAAGAGAAACCGCAGAGAGTGGAGGTAAATGGGTCAAACTGGATGAGAGGGAGGTCATGAGTGGGGTGCCACACTGATCTGTCCTGGGTCCTTCCCTCTTCAATATGTTCATCAGCGACACTGAGGAGGGCATCCGGGGGGGAGGTGTGCCTCTTCCCAGATGAAGCAAAGCTCTGCAGTAGGGTACATAGAAAGAAAGGAATTGGGGGTGCAGAGGGGTTTACAAAGGCTAGAGAGGTGGTCTAAGGTTTGGCAGTTGAAATTCAATGCCAAAAAATGCAAGGTTGTGCACTGGGGAAGCTGTGGGGAACTACCTGCATTTGGCAGAAACACAGAGTCAGGAACGGAAGGTTACATTTGGAAACTGGCAAGGGGAAGGTCTAAGAAGGATGTGAGGAGTTTTTATTTTACGGAAAGGGTGGTGGAGCCATGGAACATTCTGCCAGTGGAGATGGTGGGCACCAAGACTGTAAATGGTTTCAGTTATGGCCGGAACAGAGGAAAGAGACTGGCGGTTGCTCAGGTCTGTAGCAGTAGGGAGGGGAGCTAGGAGGGATTAACCCTGTATGAACAGTGGGTCCTGGGGAACTCCGAGCAGACCAGATGAACTTTTTCTTTTTTGCCAGCATTGTCTGTGTATCTATATATCTACGCCATGTGAGCCACTAGAATGTTAGACTACTGTTCTTGATAGTATCCACTAACATCTGAATTAGCAGTTTGCAATGCATGGCAGAATTTATCTCCCCCCTCCCCCCCCCACATGCATGCACTCTGCTGAACAAAGCAATTTCATAATCCAGTGTAAAGATGGGAATGCAAAACACCCATTTTGCACCAGGTCTCACAGACTTTTAATATTGGGCACCTAATTGATCAACAGCATTGACTCTCGCATCAAGGAAATTAGAAGGCTTCATGCATAAAGCACTAACCTTTTATGGTGGGAGGCTTAGGTTCAAATATCAACTTAGAAGGCTATTATAGACACAGGGCTAGGGCTGCAGTCAAGAAGGCTGGAAGAATGCTAGCGTACATAAAAAGCGGGTCACCTTTATTTTTTCCATGCTGAATCAATTTCTTTAATGAGCTGTCAGAGCTGTTGCAGTTTATGCTGCAGGTGTCATGGCGGACAGGAAACGGTATGACTGGGAATACCATCATGGACAGGAACCCCCACCAGTGCCATAACTGTCTGTCCATCACAAAACTTTACCAGCATCATTCAGACTTTGTTTTTTTGAGGGAGCTCTGATCCCCACACCCCCCGTAAATAAATGTCATCGACTCCAAGGTCACACCAAATTGAAGAAAAAAAAATATTTATTTGTAGCCCCCTTTCAGTCTGCAGGTGCGACCATGGAAATTTTGCTTGTTGAACCACCAAAAGTGGGAGGCTGTGGGAACCAAACCCTGTCCTTATCACAGTCTTGTCTCCATCACGGTTCACTACATTAACCATTATGCTAAATGAAGCCAGCTGCTGGAACATGCTTCACCTGTAACCCTTATAGTTTCAGACATTACGTGGTGTTCCGGGCAGCACAAGACTCTCGTCCACCATAGCACTTTCGCTACAAGGTGTCCACCATGACACCTGCAGCAGAAAGTGCAAGTGAAGTGAGTTGACAATTAATATATTGTGGGTTTTTTTTGTTATAGAAATGGTACTAATGTAACAAGATGTATAACATGTTTTTTCCAGTACAACTTAAGGGGAGTCACCAGTAGGGAAGGGGAAGTAATCTGGCTACTTTAATTGCTAAATGAAATGAGTGGTTCTCCTCTCAGGAGTTTAAAGCTCAGCAATTGCAGTTCTAATGTAGTAACCATGTAACTGCTTTTTCATGTGTTGCTTATATTTGTACAGGTACTTTGTTTCTGAAGTAATTTGTATTCTAGCAAAATTATACTAAATGGTCATCTAGTTACCATGCTACGCTGCCTTAGTCTAAGAATTGTTCTGCTTACCTATTAATAGTATGGTTACTCATTTTTAACCTGTTTTATCAAGATGAATTGTTTAGATTTTTATCCTTGTATGTTAAAGAATATGTATCATGTTTAATGTTTGTTCTCCTTTTGTATTTGTTTTTGTCTGGTTGTTGTTAGTTGTATATTTCAATTTGAATAACATTTTATGTGAGCAGAAAAAAAAACATGTTTATCATGGAGACTTGAGGGTGTTGAACAGATGGAGATGGTTGTTGTGGTGTGCTATAACAGGACACTGGGATATGCCCTGAAGTGCAAAGGCTTTACATTTAGAGGTAACATTAGGAGGTTTTTTTCTGCCATAGGGTGGTGAACGTATCAAATTGCCTACCAGTGGAGACAGTGGACATGAAGATGGTATAGGCTTCAAAGCTAGATAAATGTCTACTTACCAATGGAATTCCAGGAAACCTGGGTAGTTGAGTGGCTGGGGAATCTTTTAGTATGTTTGCATAGCAAGCTTGTTGATAGTTTATGAAGCTAGACATGAAGATGTACCTTGAGTCTCTTTGGAAATTCAATTACTATGTAAGTGGAATGATTTTGTCTCTGCAAACAGCTAGAAACATTGCCTGATGGATAACCATGGCTGTTGGTCTCTCACCTTTCATGTGCATCTTTCAAAAAGGAAAAAGAAAGAAAAATTACATTTTCAAGTTGAAGGCTGGGCTAGTGCTAACAAACAGATTTTTTTGAAAGTCTGCCTTCACCATTCAACCTATGCTTCACTGCGATATATGTATATCCAGCTTTACATCCATCATTTATCTGAGAGTGAAATGAGCTTTGCTAGTCTCAGTCAGTCACAAACAGCAACTCGCATCACAAATTCGCTGCACCCATTTCCGGTTAAGACAGCCCTCAGGACTAGTAAATGAGCTACCCTTAGTTTTGGTCTTTTCAGTAATTATGTTTCGGCATACCTTAGACAGCTGGTACATTAATGTGGCTACCTCATCCTGTGTCATAACCCCCTCCATCACCAGGTTAGTGGGGACAGTTACACAGAGAATAATGCATAGGCAACTGTATGTTATGAAGTGTTGTTTTTTTTTTTGTTTTGTTTTCTTTACACACCCGAGGTGTGTGATGACCCATAAATCTCAATAGTGAAGCTCAAAAAGTTTATTAGATCATCACACAGTGAGGGTGTGTGTAAATTAGGCACACAGGTCACCTATGTTTTATTTTTTATAATTACTGGTGTGAGGAGTTGGTTCCTGGAGAAAGTGGGTGAATCAGACACTCGTTTTCCAGTGGTTTTGAACCCTTGCTGCCCCATGGTTAGTGTCTCTCCTCCACACACAAAACACTGTCTGTCCTCCACACAGAGACACTCACTCACTCTCTCATTCATTCACACACACTCGCTCTTTCACTGACCAGTAGGAACTTTTTTTTAAAACCTTCTATTAAACCACGGACAGGTAGCACTGTAGGTTGTCAGCCACGGCCCTGTCCTGGATTGCACTGGCTGTCTGCCGAACCTGACACACACCATGATGAACCAGATTGTAAAGGTAGTATTAATAAGATGAGACATAATGACAATGGATGTGAACACTAGTGGCTGGGAGTCCTTGTTAGGTGAACAAATTCCCCCTGGTTTTCCAGTTATTATGGCATTTGACAGAGGACTGTTAACCATGTGATAAATTGGGTCACCAGTAATTTATAAAGATTTTGGGGTCTGGCTTGACAATAAACTATCTTCTTTTCTGTGCACATTGAGAAGTTATACAAAAAAAAAAAAAATTGCAGGCAAGGCTTGGATTTTGTTATTGAAACAAATGATGTTTCTCAGCAGATGCAGAAAGGTGTATGGCCCAGGTAACCTTCCTGCCGTTACTAGATTATGAAGACCCAATATACAGCCATTGCACCAGTATTTGTCTTGCCAAACTTGAGGTGATAACAAAAAAGGGGGAACTTGAGGTGCTTTACCATACGGCTGTCAGATTCATCATGGAGTCACCCCATAGGACTCATCACTGCACATGGCATGCTTCTGTTGGTTGGTCTTCCTTAGCCAAAGAGAGACAAAAAAATCTGTATCTGTGGGCAAACAAGGTCCTGCTGAATGAATTGCCATGTTATGACATCACCAGACTCTCTTGCTGGTCCCATAGTATCTACACCCTAAGGAACAAGTTCTGGTCAGAGCCAAAATGGCTGTGGAAAACTTTTGGGATGCTTTTACCCATTATTTTTTTTTTTTATTTTTTTTTTTTTATTATTATATTTTTATTGAGCTTTTAGCAAACTATCACTTACAGAAAGCAAATAATCACAGGCGAATCTTATAAACAGATTACAATAACGATGAAAACAATGCAGTCAAAAGGAATCACCCCTCTTAAATTCTCATGAAGGAATTAACCATTTTCATACAATTAGCAAGTCCAAAAGCCTACAGCACAGGGAGAATCCAGGGGGAAAACCTTCACCAGTCAGTCCCTCTACAGGAACCAACCAGTGTGTGGGTCCACCAGCCCACAAGTCCCCCTGTAAGATGTTAAACATACAAGATACATTGGCTCCAATTCAGATTAATACATACCCCATTATCCCACCTCCAATCTGGATAGGCACACTGAGAACATAGCAACACTTTAACTGGATCCCTAAAACTCCTTCAAGAAAAAAACATTATTATTTCTGGTGGTAAATGGACTATAAAAAAAGGCAGGTATGATTCCATTTATAAGCCACTACTCCATTAAAAACAGTACAGGTCCACATTTGGCAGTTCCATACAAAGTCCCAAGGAATATATAAACAGTCAAACGCCCATCTTTAGCTGGGACCAAAAAATGCTCAATAGGAACCCCCCACTGCCAATAAGACCTACAAACCTAAAAGTATACACCACCCTTAATTAGCTACTGGGTTAAGCATGGATCCTCTAGACAGTACAATAAAAGAAGGTAATACATTACAAATCCTGATAGTATTGCAAAGAACAGTCACTCTCCTTCTGTCTCAATATCCTTATTCTCTTGAGACCCCTCCTGCTCAATAGTGTCCAGGGCCTTTTCAGTGTCTCTCGGATCATTGACTAGGTAAATTTTATCTTTCCATGAGACACACAGTCTGGCCGGGTACAAAAGTTGATGCTGAACCTTAAGTTGTCTCAGGTGAGCCCGGACCCCATCAAATGACTTGGGCCACTGCCTGGTACCGAAAGATAGGTCAGGAAAGATATTAAATTCTGATTCTCCATACTTAAACTGCCTTCGTTGATGTGCTGTGGCCAGTATTCGATCCCGGTCCCCCACACCACGGCAAACAACAACCAAAGTATGGGGACCAGTGAGTCTTTTCTGCACCCTCTGAGGAGTGAGCCTGTAGGGCTTCTCCGGGACAGCTCCTCCTCCTCCTCCTCTGTAAAGCCAAGTAATTCTGGTAGAAAGGTATGGGCGAAGTCCAAATGGTCTTCCCCCTCTGCTGACTCCAGGAGACCCAAGATTCCAAGGTTCCATTCCTGTACTTGATTGTCAAGGACCTCCAAATGTTGGCATAGCCAAATGGTATCCCTGATCAATTTTGTGGAGACATTCATAGTTTTATTTAAGTTCCCCTCCAGTTTGGCTACTGATTGTTTAGTTAAATCCACTTGTGTTTCCAAAGTCGCAACCCTCAGTGTTAGCTGATCAAACTCATGGTCCAACTCTTGGACTGTGTGCACCAGTTGCAGTAGGGTAGCATTGACCATGGCCATGGACACTTTTTTGGATTCTTCAGGATTAGCGGTAACTGCTGCTCCACCATGAGAAAGCCCACCATCTCGCTTGCCTCGTGGTTAGAAAAAATCTGCAGAAGCAGCCACTGATCCTTTAGTTTTGCCCATGTTGCCTTTAGGAAGGGTTCAGGAGCTTGACTAGAGCTAGAGAGCCAGGGTAGATGTGATAAATTCAATTTTTAATATATAAATATTAAATGCAAGCCAGAGCTTCTGAAAATTGCTGTTTCCCACATAGCTGCTCAGCAGCGCCCCCTCCCATTATTTCTAATAAATTTGCACAGTATAGATCTGCTGAGAGGCAGTTTCAATCTGGTCTTCCTTTTACACATTTTTACAGTGTGTTTTCCTAGAATATGTCTGCTGATTACTATATATTTAGCCTGGATAGTTCACAGAAGACATGGCATCTTATTTTCAGTGGGGCTCTACATCTACACAATATTATGCTGCATTGCATGAAATTCAAAATGCACTGAAAACAATATTTTACATCTGGACTAGGCTATCTTGAATAAATACATTATAAAAATGGTAAAATCATGACCCCACTGAAAAGATATTGCATCTAATCTGGGACATCCTGTGTAAATACAGTGCAAAAATGTGTAAATGAAGATCCCTATGCGCTATCCAGGATACAAAATATAGGATAAGAAATATTTAAAGGAAATCTACAGTAAATTGAACTTTACTGTGTTCACTGACATACATGGTTTCTTTATTGTTTTAAAACATATTAGATTGCAGTATTTATTTTGAATGTTGTGGCCATGAGAATGGTGTGTACAGCATGTGTGTGTGTTTGCTGTAGCTCAATATATTTTTTCCCAAAAAAGCATAGTAAAAAATGCCTGCTGATTGCCATATATTTAGCCTGGAATGAATAGTTCACAGAAGACCTGGCATATGTCTGAGACAGTTCTTATCAGATAGTGTATTAAGAGGTTAGAAAAACAGTGTCAATCTTTTTTGGAGATTTCTTGCTGAAAAAGGGTAACATTCATGCGATATGAATCTTTCTTGAAAGAGAATACCTGCCTAACTGAAGCTAGTACCAAGAAAATGTTTAAATGCTAAGTATTTAAATGTGCAAGTTGTTGCATTTCGAAGGGAGTAAACAAATCTCCAGTTTAATAGGCAACCAATATTTAACAAGCTGTTTGTTTCCTAATGTCCATCTGATAAGCAGCTTGGAGTTATGTCTCCAACATTCTACACAGAAAAAAGGGAGTCTTTTATTTCAGTTGACATAGTGATTTGTAGATGTGGAAGGATACATTGAAAACTCCAAAAATGTGTTCCACGATACTCCATTTTTCCAGTAACAGACAACAAGATGGCTGTAGGCTCCACCCACAGCCATAAAAATCAGCTTAACCTCTTGGATAGCCTAAGGCATGCCACACTGTTTGGAAAAATCTGCAGTTAGCTGTATTATTCCCATTCTGCTAAACTCATTAATACTGAGCTCCCTTGTTAGACAAAGTATCTTCAAAATCTGCATAAAAGTTATTTGTTCTGAGATCTGCTAGTGTGGCTAAACAAATGTATCTTCATTTTGGTTAAACTTTGTTGGTATGTTACTATCCTCTGCAATGTTTTATTTTTATATAAGTGGTGTTACTCATACTGAGTGTAATATATGGTTATATTTCTCCCTTGAGCTTTTTCCTGCCTATGGTATTATATTTCTCTTTGATTGTATCCCTGTCTGCACTTATTTTGTACCTTGAATCTGACTGTAACCTGCTGTAAATCACTGCTGTTTAAAGAGCCACTGATGCCTCAAGAAGAACTTTGAAGAACATAATATTTGAACACAAAGCAGTCTATATTTCTCATTAACTCTATATTACTTACCTCCATTATTTATTACTGAAGTCAGATGCATGAAAACAGAAAAGTTGTTCCCCGAGGGTTCATCGGCTCCTAGTGCTTCTTCCCAACTTGGTGTCATAATACTGTGCTTGTGACATCAGTTATTCCCATAGCAACAGACTGTGATGCCACAACAGAGTTTTATGATGTCGAGTAGGGAGTAAATTATAGAGGCAAATGAGCCCTAAGGGATAAAGATCCTGTTTTTGTGAGAATTTTTTCAGTAACAAATAATGAAGAGGAGAAATCTATAGAAGATATGAAATACAAGCTGAATTGTGTCCAGCTGTTATGTTTTCCAATGCTTTTTTTTCAAAGGTGTCAGGTGCTCTTTAATCTTTTATGCTGTCCTACCCAGGGCCTCCTTGTAAATGAGCCTGCTCAATGGAGCCTTTTCCTGGGGACATGAATGAATGAATGAATGAATGAATGAATGAATGAATATCTACTTGGGCTGGCACATTATCCTTCTGTATCCAAAGGCTGAGCTTTCACTCCCCAGTGCAGCTGAGTGGGTTTGGGGGTTGAAATGAGATCATCGTAACAAATCTGTATGTTTCAGTATGTCAGCTGGGGTGGGGGGGCATGGTATTACTGAATCTTCAAACTTTTTGGGTGGTTGTTTGAGTCATATCCCTGCTGTCTAACCATTAAGGGATTATTGTATATAGAATAATTTTTTACACTCCCGAGGTTTGTATTGCCACATAAACCACAACAGCAAAGCTTGAGTGGGTTATAAATGTAAAACACACCAAGGGTGTACAGAAAACGTGTAATGACACACTCACCTATATTTCATGTATTTATTTATTTTTATAATAACCATTTGGGTCTGACTTCAAAGCATGGGTAAGCCAACTGTTTTCGATTGGTGTGACAGCGTAACTGCTTCCCACATAGGTGATTTTTTTCAGCTTGATTTTTTTCTGTGTCTGCCTAATATGGTCACACCAGACTGATACGGAGACAATAGAGTCAGATTTCTAGTTTGTGAGGGGGTTTACATCCAGTCATAGAATCGGAGGAATAAAAGCGGTCAGTTTCACTCATGTGTATTATTAGGAATGAAATATCTGCTGCACTGGATTATCATTTTGCAGCATTGGGCCATAACAACAACTGTTTCTGTCTTGTGCTGCTCTGATGCCACTTGCGCTTATACTTCGGCTTGTAACGTGGCTTTCAGCCAGTCACAGTACTGTACTGTGCTTTGACAAATCACTCCCACAACCAGTGTACCTTTCAGAAGTACGGATCCAGTGATCCTTAACTTACCTAGTACAGTACTTACCACTGTAGGATCATCACGACTTTAAAACATAGAAAAAACATGGAGCTAAAACCAGTTTTGCATTTATCAGCAGTGAACAATGTAGGAGTTATTTGATATGGATGGAGTCAATGGTAATAAGCTATTATATACTGCCACAGTTATCTTTAGAAATCAAGATTTCAGTTGGCTAGATTTAATGGTATATTCTTTCATACAGCATGAAAAGGCTTGCTGCTGCACAAGAACTGAAAGAGCTGGTTTTCAGCAAAGCACTTGACTCCCTTGAATGTCAAACTGAAACAGTTTCACCCGACTATGGCCTGGAGTCAACCTTAAGTGAAAAACATTTGTATCTAGTATACAGTACACACAGTCTGAAGTTATTAAACAGGGCGTGGTAAGGAAGGGCCCAGAGTCAAATATTTGTGAAGTTTGAAAACCTTGGCTACAGTTCAGTAAAGCAGTATGACTAATTGTGCAATATATACAGGGTAAATCCGGAAATCTGAATATGTTGGGGGCAGTTTCGGATAGAGGTGGCAAACCTGAGCAGGCTGGAGCCTGGCTCGACTCAACCTCTATAAGCAATTGAGTGCCAAGGGCAAGCCAGGCCAGCTATAGTAAAAGTAAACATTTTTGTCAGCCTGAGCAGTTAGTGCAGTGTCTGAAATGTTCAATTCCTGTGCAGAGAACAGCTTGCACTAGCCAGGGCTCGGCTTGTGTTCTGGCTCATAGAGTCAAGCCAGACCCTTGGCTCGACTCTGGCTTGGCTCTAGATTAAATATTCCTGGCTTGCCCACCTCTAGTTCGGCCATGCTGGTATCCCCGCACAACAGCACAAGCAGCTGATACTATCTCCTGTCAACAATAAACTACGTGGATCCCAACTGTTATTTCACCTTAAATGCCTCACTCCTAATGCATCACTGCTCCCTTTATCTTAAGGCTGAGTGAATACCTTTTTTGGGGGGAATATTTGTATTTGGGGGCCAAATATTTGGGTACTCATTATTCGGTCATGGGAGTTGGTCATGGAGGGATGCCTCCCCTCCCTTCCCTGGTTACCAGGGCCAGTCTCCTGGCCATCTTCTTCTGTGTTGACCCAGATTAAAAAAAAAAAAAAAAGAAAATAGAAACCTAAATCTTCCAAAATGTTGGCTTCTGCACAATGCCAGAAGCCAATCATGTCGTTTTTCCTTCCTTCCTTCCTCCTCAGTCTGACCGCTGCTCCAGTACCAAAAATACTATATTTATAGTTTGGTCCACCCTTGACCATGATGTATATGTGTGTGTGTGTGTGTGTGTGTGTGTGTGTGTGTTATATATATATATATATAGTGTTTTTTTTTTTTTTTGTTTTGGTTTTTTTGAGGGGGGCAGTAGTGGCTAAATCCTGCTATGCAGTCACCCCCCCCCCCACAGTGTGCCTGCTCCATGGTGGTAGCAGTATAATGATTAATGGAGTGAACAGGCACATAATTGGCTGGGAAAGGGTGGCGCAGTTGTGTCATTAGCTGATGTTGGGCTAACTAACTGGTCAGTCTGCTAACATAACTAATGGCACAATTGCTCTGCGCTTATGTAACCTCTTACTCTGTTTTTCACTGCAGTACTACTATGGAGTGGGCCTGCTGTAAGTGAGAGGCTGACTGGCTAGCGGTTACCTACTGACCCCCATTCGGGATTGG
The DNA here is from genome assembly GCA_016271365.2 of Neoceratodus forsteri. NCBI lineage: Eukaryota > Metazoa > Chordata > Ceratodontiformes > Ceratodontidae > Neoceratodus > Neoceratodus forsteri. The sequence continues at coordinate 459,490,420 of CM028132.1, forward strand.
GGTCAGGAGGAAATATAAATATTGTATTTTCAGAGCTGAAAGCAATAGGGTGAAGGTGTATGCAAAACAAAAAGTGTGAATTTGAATTTTGAGGGCTTTTTTTTTTTTTTTATGCCTGTGTCAACAGAAAAGTGGGAGGTGGTTGGGAAAAGACTGTAATGGGGAGGAGGTGGCCAGGAAACTGTCTCTGGCCACCCAAAGAGGGTTGAGCTTTTATATTTTAATTTTAATATTTTTATAGGGGCATGAATAGCGGATACTGTGCATTTTAAATTAAACGGGCTAAGTAGTAGCTGGTGAACGTGTGTGTGTGTGTGTATATATGTATATGCATGTATGTGTGTATATATAATATTGTTTGGGGGACTGTGTATAAGTAAACTATAACACCTGGCAATGCATACGGTTATTGGGTAATTACTGACCCCCCCCCCACTCCATGTGTTGGAGGCACAAGGCATTAACTGAGTGCTCTTCAGCAACAGGGTGGGGGTGGGGTGGTAATTACCCAATAACCACAAGCCCTGAAGTGTGTTATTGCATTTATAAAATGGCACCAAAATAATAATAATAAACATTAAATAAATCAGTAAATAAGAATAAATACATTTGCATCATTGGTAAATCGGTTCACACATCAAATAACTAGGTTTGCCCCAGCAAAAAGATCAGACTGACTGCCAGGTAATTCGCTATTCTTGTTAGCTGAACCTTTTTTTGTTTTTCCCACTGTCACAGTTACTGAGAATTCTGAAGTGGTGTACCTCCAAGACTTGCAAGGCACTTTCCAGACCTGTGCAGTTACTGGACAGTTGCTACCCAGGTCTGGACAGCTATTGACCAATCGGATCGCTGGATTTTTCTTGACCATTTTACAATGAGAATTGTATACACAGGTGTGGGATGCTACATAAACCCTGAGAGTGAAGCTCAAAGGGTTTTAATAACATCCCACACCAAGGGTGTGTAGCACTTGTTTTGACCCCACCTGATAGTTTTGTATACTTGTATGCCCTAATGCTCTCTTATCCTTTCTTATTCTTCTCTGTATGAGTCCTGACCTCTTTCCCTCTTTCCCTAGGTCTTGTAGGCTTGCCTGCCTGGCAAGCCCTTTCCTTCTCCCCAAACCTATCCCCTCCTGTATCTCCACTCTAGCTCCTTTCAACCACTACCCCTTTGTCCTGTCCTGTCTTTCTCTTGCCTGGTCCTCCACCTTTTCACCCTTCCTCCTGCACATGTCCTCCCCTACTCCCACTACTCTACCTTCCTTTCCTTACCTGCTTCTCACTATGCTACCATACTGTCTCCTCCTGCCCTCCTCCTCCTCCTCCTCCTCTTTTATCCTATAGATTTTATTTCAGACTTGGATCTGACAACCATTTTTTCTACTATTACTGTATTTTGCCTGTATTATCTTGTGTTTTATCCCTACAATTGCTACTTGTTCTGCTTCTTGCTAACTATTGTTTACTGTTATGTTTCAGTTCCCTATATTTGTACCACTTGAAAGATGTTTTCACTACTAGAGAATCTGTAATGCTGCCCATCTCTTTCGAATCATGTACGCTGCGGTAGTGAGTGTGTGTGTGTGTGGGCTCTTGTGGAAATCTGGCATGTGAATACCATTTTTATTTATTTCTTTATTTGAATTTTGGTAACCGGGAGAGCCCACTGAGACAGAATGTCCCTTTTTCAGGGGTGACACGGGGAGGGTACAAAGGGAGTTACATTATGCTGCTGTCATCGTTGTATTTCTGTAAGTGTATAACAACTCCTTTACAAAAGTTAAAATAAAGTGATGTCCTGATGGTATACTGTTTTATAATAGCAAATTATTTTCCAGTTTCTCTGTGGTCAGAAATGTAGCCCAGTTATCATAAACAAATTGTTGACACTTAATAGGATATTTTTTATTATTATTATTTATATTTTTGCAAGCCAAAACTTACAAAAACAGTGCATTCACAGGAGGATAACAATAAAGAGTAAGGCAGCATATTAAAGCACAGCTGTCATATAGGACATCTCCCCAAGAGTTACAGCATAGGAGGGAAAACCCACAAACGTACAAAGAAGCCAGCAGAAGAAGGCCATTTGGTCTATCAAGTCTGCTCATAAATTATTGCTGGGTCCACAGCTTGAATTAATGTCCCTGCCCTCCCTCCCCACTCCTCCCATCTTCCCTACCCATGATTCTTACCTTCCCCCTATGCCTATCCCAGCCTCTCTTAAAGCTACCCACTGTCTTCAACAAGATGACTTGTTCTGGCAGTGTATTCCAAGTGTCCACCACCCTCTCTGTGAAGAAGTGCTTCCTGACCTCCCTCCTAAACCTCCCACCCTCCAGCTTAAGACTGTGCCCCTAGTGTTATGGTTGCCACTCAGCTTAAAGAGACTCTCCTTATCAACCTTATTTATCCCTTTCAAATACCTGAATGTCCCATTCATGGCCCCTCTCCCTCTCTCTCTTCCAGGGAGTACATGTTCAGTGCCCTCAACTTCTCTTCGTATGCCTTACACTGCTGACCCACTATCATCTTTGTAGCCCTCCTCTGGACCTTCTCCAGCAGGCTAATGTCCTTTTTGAGGTGTGGGTACCAGTACTGAACTCCATACTCTAGATGCAGTCTTACCAGTGACCTGTACAAGGGCATTATAACCTCCTCCTCTCCTGCTACTACTGATACCCCTAGATATGCATCCCATCATCTTGTTTGCCTTTGCTGCTGCTTTCTTGCACTATGTGGAGTGCTTCAGGTCACTAGTGATCATCACTCCCAGGTCCTTCTCCTCCTCAGATGCAGATATGGACTCCACCCAGGTAGTGCTCTGTCCTGGGATTCTTGACTCAAATATGCATAACTTTGCAATTATTGGCATTGAAGCCAAGCTGTCAGATCCTGGACCACCTCACCAGCTTTTCCAGATCTTCTTTAGGTCATGTATCCCTTCAGCTGTGTCCATGCTCCCACAGAACTTGGCATCATCTGTGAATAGGCACATTTTGCCCTTAATGCTATCACCAACGTCACTGATAAAGACATTGAACAACACCGGCCCCAGCACAGAGTCCTGTGGAACCCCACTGGTTACCTCTCTGGTACCAGATAACTCTCCCCCCACAACCACCCTCTGGGTTCCGTTTCCTCAGCCAGTTTTCCACCCATCTGGCCATTTTTTCCCCAACCCCAAGATCTACCAACTTCCCAAACAACCTTTTTTGGGGCACAGAGTCAAAGGCCTTGCTGAAATCAAGATAGAGGGTGTCTACTGCTTGGTCCCTGTCTACTGTCTTAGTGACACAGTCAAAGTCGTCACTCAGATTCGTTTGACACAATCTCGCCTTCCCCCGTATGAACCTATGCTGCATCTCATTCTGGAGACCATGCTCCTCTAGATTTTCCACCAACCTTTCCTTTAGTATGCTCTCTATGAGCTTGCCCACAATGGAGGTCAGACTGACTGGTCAGTAATTCCCTGGGTCATCCTTAAGAGCACTTTTGTGGAGGGGCACTACATGTGCTGTTCTCCAGTCCTGCAGTACCACGCCTGCCTCTAGTGAACTATTAAATAGGTCTGCCAGTGGCCCTGCCAGCTCATCAGCCAGTTCCTTTCGTACCTTTGGATGTACTCTGTCTAGGTCTGGTGATTTGTCCACCTTCAATGCCAGCAGCCCTTCCCTCACTCTATCCTTCAATATCACTACATGTGTGTTTCCCTCCCTCACTGCTCCTCTTTTCCCTCCTGAAGGCACTGGTCCATCCTTCTCCCTGGTGAAGATGGAACAGAAGTACTCATTTAGTATCTCTGCTTTTCCCCCCTTATCCTCCACCCACTCCACCCCTTTCTCAAGCCTAACAATCCCTTGCTTCTTGTCCCTTTTCTCACTTTTATATAGTGAAAGAAAGCTTTTTCCCCCTTCTTAATTCCTTCAGCTATCTGCAGCTGCTTCTGTGCCTTTGCTCACCAAACTTCCTTACTTGCCTCACTAGCCAACCTTGGGTAATTTTCCCTTCTCCATCTCTCTTTTGGGCTTCCTGAATTTTCTATTGGCCAACCTCTTTTCCCTTACTGCCTGGGCAACCCCAGAAATGAACCAGCTAGGCGCTCTGGCCCTTGTGTTCTTACCCCTGAGCCTAATGCACTCATCTGTGTCAACCAGTATTTCTTCCTTAATGATGGACCACCTTTGGTCCACCACCATATCTGCTTTGATGCTCACCAGATGTCTCCTTTGCACTCTGTCCATTTTCCTGAAGTCCGCCCTCCTGAAATCCAAGATTTTGGCCTTAGTTGGGATGCTTTCTCTGCCCATATCCAACTGGAACCACACTGTGCAATAATCACTTCCACTCAGTGACTCCCGGACCATTATTTCCTCTTCCATTGCTAAACATGGCCGCCAGGCTGGGCATGCTGTGAGCTGCGAGTTAGAAGGTAGAAGTCATATTTTGTTATTTATCTGGCTTTGTTTTTACTGTTTTTACATTTTTTTGTTTATTTTTTCCTTGTCTATTTGATTTGTTGTCTCAGCGCGGTAAAGCTGAGGGTAAGACGACTGTTTGCTCTGTTTCGTCTGTCCGGTCATCTTGCTTTGTTCTGCTGCTTGCGGCAATGCTACTGGATGCCGCCGCTATTTTTCATGAGAACGCAGGACTGAAGTGAGGTTTTTTGATACCTCAGTGTTGCGAGCAGTCGATTTCGGACGAGATTCTACTGTTGTCTCAGGGCATTCCATTATATCACTGGGTGAAGTCTCAGCTATATGACTGGCTTTCTCCTTCTAAGTTTAGAGGATTTGGTGGGGATTCAATATGGGATGGTTGCCCTACTGAAGTGTTTGTCAGAGGAGTCACCAGAGGAACCGTTGGAGTTGTGAAAGCTGAGAGAGTCAGGCTGACTATGTGTGGAAGTTTGTTTCAACCTATGAAAGTACCAGTGCTTTGGATTTATGAATCGTGTGTCAGGTCCTGGACTGGGTTTTGGGAGGCCTGAAGCTGGTGTTTTTCGAAATCATTTCAACTGTGCAGGGATCTCGACCAGAGTCTGCTGCCTCACGGGGGCTTGGGGGATCAGTAGTCAGGAAGCTGGCTAGTGTTCCTGGGGAGTTCCTAGACTCCTGGGACTGGCTATTTGTTTGGCTTGTTCCAGGTGTCGTGGTGGTGCAGTGGTAAATTTCTGGTTGGGGGTCCTTTAGGTTGCGGAGTTCTGTAGGCCCAAAAGACCACAGTCCTTTATTTGTTGGATTTTTCTCTGTTGGACCCTTCCTGTCCTGAGTTATTTGTATTTACTATACAAGCTGGATTATTAGATTTTATTGGCAGGATCCACATCGAACTGGGCTTATTCAGTGGTCTCTCCTACATTTGGATGACTTCTCTCCTGGACCTTTTTAAGTATGCCTGTTTTGTGGTCTCCCAGTGGTGAGAGGACCAGGGTGTCCGCATTTTACTTTTATTTATTTTCTTTATCTAATGTTATATTTATGTCAATTTTAGTTTGTATGTGATTAATCTGTTCATTCTGGGCAGTGAGAGTGCCTAGAACTCCCCTTATCCTTGGTTGTGAGAGGGCTGGGGAAGGGGGTGAACTTATACCTGTGTTTGTGTTTTATATCCTGTGAGAGGGGATTGTAATATTATTATTTCTGGGTTTGAAATCATCTAAATAGTGGGAGTAGGGTAGTATTCTATATCTATTTTGGTGGGTGGGGATTGTTGTTTAATTTTATTATTTTAGGAATTTTTAACTTTTGCAGCTCTGTTTTAGATTAATATAAGAAATTGGAGTTTTGTGTTTTCCCCATTGTTCTTTGTAATTAATTGGTGGAATGTGCTTGTTTGGCCCCCCTCTCCTGTGCTATTCGGCCTCCACCCTCTGCGCCTCCACCTGTTCTCCCCACCCACCTGTTCATACTTATCAGCACTGTCGAGCACTGGGGATTGCTTGCAGGAGTGGGGGTCAGGGATGGGCAGGGGGTCACGGACAGTGGAGTTCAAATGAGTGGTGCTATCCCATTGGGGTGGTTAGGACCAGTTACGACCTGGGTCGAAATGGTGCCTGGAACGTGGTGATTCTGTTCTGGTCCCCATACCCAAGGGCACCACTTTTTTGGGAGGGCAAGTAGTTGGGACGCCTCGCCAACATCATCCAACTCGGGCGCTGTTATGCAACGCCAGATCTATCTAGAACAAAACTGCTCTTATTGCAGATTTTGTTGGTACAGCAGATCTGATTTGCATTACTGAGACCTGGTTAGATGGGAATGCTGCCCCAATTTGGAGGCAACTATCCCCTCCAGCTACTCGGTTATATATCGCCCAAGATTGGACCGCACGGGGGGGGGGGGTCTGTTTCAAGACCGAATTGGGCCTTACTGGGGTACCAGTTGAGGAGGCCACATCATTTAAGTGCACGGTGGTAACTGGTGTGGGGTGCAGGATAGCACTCATCTACTGTCCACCAGGTGATGAGAAGCTGTTCCTGCAGGAAGTAGCAGACTTTGCCGCCGACATGGCATTGGAGTCACCCAGACTGATGCTTCTGGGCGACTTCAATGCCTGGGTTGACAACGAATCCTCGCTTTTTGGACAACACTTCCTCCAGCTGATGGCATCACTGGGCTTCACACAGGTTATTTCCTCAGTTACTCACAATGGCGGTCACTCTCTTGATTTGGTCTTCCTCCTGGGGATCGACACGTCTGACTTGGTGGTGGAACCTGTTGGTTGGTCTGATCACTACACCATTGGGTTAAATTTTTCTGTCCCCCCGGGTAGGTCGGCCCCTGTGGAGATGGTCAGTTTTCGCCCTTTGCGGGATGTGATTCCTGAAGACCTGGCGACGGGGTGATTGACCTCTTGATGGTTGGTGAGACCAGCACAGACCCTGAACTGTTAGTTATGACCTATAATAGGACCATTTCTTCAGCTCTTGATCTGATTGCTCCTGTTCGAGTTTGCCCCTTCCACTTTGCCCAAGGGCCCCATGGTTCAACGGGACTCTGAGGAAGTTGTGGAGTTTTGTGGCGTAGGTTACAGCGTCGCTGGCAGAGAACTGCCTTAGATGCCGACCACCTTATTTTGTTAGAGCATTATAAACTCTATCAAACAGAAATTTCCCGTAAGAAGGCAGAATTCCTGTCCAGGGAAATTGCTGTTGCACGGAACCGACTGGCTCAACTCTTCCGAACTGTTGACAGGCTGTGCAATCCAGCCTGTTGGCAGTTCCGTCGAGTCTTTTCACAAATTGAGTGTGATGAGATTGCTCGTTTTTTTTTTTTTTTGAATAAGGGGGCCGACATCAGACAGGAGTGCCGTAAGCTTTGCTCTCTGGGGGATGCTGTTGGATGGTGCTTGGCCACAGAACCTGGAGTTTCCTGGAGTACCTTTGATCTGCCGGAGTTCATGGACATTATGAGGTTCATTCTGGAGATGCATCCCATATGCTGCAGTTTAGACCCGGGCCCCACTTCCCTGATCTTGGGTTGTAGTGACATCATTGGCCCAGTCTTAGCTCAGATTGTCCGGTGCTCTTTGAAATCGGGTGAGTTTCCTAGCTCCCTGAAGGAGGCTGTGGTGACACCCCTCCTGAAGAAAGCTTCTTTGGACCCGGAGGAACCTAGCGAACTACAGGCCTATCTCTAACCTTCCTTTTGTGGGAAAGGTTATCGAGAAAGTTGTGGCAGCTCAACCAGAGAACCATTTAACCATCCATAATTTATACGGACCTCTCCAGTTGGGTTTTCATGAGAGGCATAGTACTGAGACTGCTCTGGTTCGGGTGCTCAATGATCTCCTGATGGCGAGAGATCGGAGAAACCGCTCCATCTTGGTACTCCTCGATTTGTTATCAGCTTTTGACACTGTGGATCATGGGGTTCTGCTCGAGCTCTTGAGGTTCATCTGTGGGCTGTCAGGGACAGTTCTCAGATGGTTTACATCTTTCCTCGCTGGTAGATCTCAGAGAGTTGTCTTCCGAGTCTTTCTGTCTGCCTTGCGGGGTACCTCAGGGCTCGGTGCTGTCTCCCATGTTGTTTGCAGTGTATATGCTGCCCCTCGGAGACATTGTAAGATGGTATGGGCTGAGGTTTCACTGCTATGCTGATGATACCCAGCTCTACCTGTCTTTTGCCCTCGATCAGGTTAATGCTATCTTGGTACTGAACAGCTGCCTTGTAGAAATCCAAGATTGGATGAGTTCCAGCTGTTTAAAGCTGAACGCAGGAAAGACTGAGGTTTTGGTGGTGGACCCAGGTCATAGGACAGAGGGGTTGAGGACTGATCTCCCCCTCTGGTTTAGTCCTGGGAGGGGCTCAGATTCTTACCTCTGAGCGGGTGTATTACCTGGGAGTGGTGCTTGATGATGGTCTGACCCTTTGACATCAGGTGTCGGCAGTCGTCAAGCTGGCATTTTACCATCTTAGGAACATTGCTAGGATCAAGCACCTCATTCCATCTAGCGACCTGCCTGTTTTGGTCCATGCATTTGTTACATCGCATCTTGGCTACTGTAACTCCCTTTACCTAGGGCTTCCTAGGGTTGATGTCCGCAGCTTGCAGCTAGTGCAGAATGCTGCAGCATGTTTGTTGACTGGTGTATCTAGGAGAACTCGCATTACTCCAGTGCTGTGCGATCTGCACTGGCTGCCTATTCAGTGGCGGATCACCTTTAAGGTAGGTTTATTAACTTACAAAGCCCTACACGGACAGGGTCCTAACTACCTGAAAGAGCTCCTGGTTCCCTACACCCCCTTGTGACAGCTCCACTCAGCTGACTAGGGGTTGCTGGAGATTCCGAGGGTTAGTTTAAAGTCATCTGGTGCTCGCGCCTTTGGGTTTGTTGCCCCTACCCTCTGGAATTCTCTGCCCCGTCAGTTATGGGAGTGCAGGACAGTGGGGTGCTTTAAGCAGGCAGTGAAGACCTTTCTGTGGGGTAAAGCTTACCCCGAATTTCTTTGATTTTATTGCCATTTATTGTATTTCTTGTTTTTATCCAATTGTGTAACGCCTTGATTTTTGAAAGGTGCTATATTAAATAAAATGTATTATTATTATTATTATTATTATTACATGCTCCCCATTTGTGAGCACCAGATCAAGAATTTCCTCAGCTCTTGTTGGTTCAGTGATGCTCTGAGTCAGGAACCCACTCTGCAGTCCTTCCAGGATCACCTGACTCCTAGTACATGTTGTGAAGAGTATGCTCCAATCCACCTTGGGCAGGTTGAAGACCCCCACAATTACCATCTCTCCTTTTCCCGCAGCTTCCAATATTTGTGAGCTCAGTTCAATGCCCCTCTCCTCATCCTGATTGGGTGGTCTGTAAACAATCCCACAACCTCACCTTTCTCCCTCTTTTGCACTTTAACTGAACCCATAATGCCTTCACCTCCCCTTCCTCCGACTCCTCCCTTGTGCAAGTTATTCCTTCCCTGATATAAACTGCCAACCCTCCCCGTTCCCGTCTACCCTGTCCCTCCTGTATAGTTTATATTCAGGGATCGCAAGGTCCTAGTCATGGTGTGATGTTGCCCAAGTCTTGGTTATTGCAACTATGTCCACCCTCCTGTCTGCTAATAGTGCCTGCAGGTCATCCACCTTGTTTCCAAGACTCTGCGCATTCAGAGACACCACCCTCCACCTAGAACCTGACTTTCCTTCTCTTCCCTCTATTCTTCTATTGACATTTATTCCTCTGTGTGCACCCCTCCATGTACCCTTATGTGTTCCTCACCCCCTCCACCCTTTGCTCTGTTCTCGCCCCTTCCACCTCTTCCCTCTAGACCTCTTCCATCTCTGTGGGGGGGGGGGCATACAGTATAACAAGAAATATTCCCGAAGCATGCAGCTAAGGAAGGCCAAAGGGTAATCAGTAATCTAAAATATTATTATACTCCCAAATACAAATAAATGACCAAGTTTAAAACCAGGTCAAAAAGATTCCCCCCAACATAAACCCATAAGAACAATATAACCATAAAATTCTCACTCCCCCATGTAAATTTAACAAGAAACAATAACTGAACTTCCCACACAGCCCAATAATAAAAAAAAAAAACAGCAGATAAGATTAGTGATCACAATAAATGCAGATCAGGCTTCCCCTGCAACCCACAGGTCTAAAGTAAAGAGTAAAGAAACATATATGAAGAACCATAGTTCCAGAGGACGGTGGACAGGTATTTAACAGAGGCCAGGAGGAACCATTCACAAATCGCTATAGTACATAGGGCATTTGTTGCCTGATAGAAACAAAAAGCATACCCAGGCTAACAAGGAATATCATCAGAGCAACTTGCATCCCAGCCCCCTGCTTAATTAAAAACTTACAGTTCAATCAAAGTCCCACTGGTATGATCAGTACTCATCAGATGTTGTGTCCCCTTCCACAGTGACCTCTAGCTCCTACTTGAGACACTGAATAATTTTATCAGCATCTTTAGGGTCATTAAACTGATATTGTTTCCCTTGCCATGTTAAACACAATCTGGCAGGGAGCAGGAGCTGGTCCTGGATCTTACATCATTGAAGGTGGCTCTAGATACCATCAAACAACTTACGCCTCTGTCTGGTACTGTACAAGAGTTCCAGAAAAAACTGTAGCTTGTCCTCTTCATAGTTAAGGACTCACTGTCTTCTGGCCATAGCGAGCACCTGGTCCTGGTCACCTATGCCAGTACAAACTATCATTAGGGTTCTGGGAGCAACTGGATCTGTTGCAGCCCATCTCAGGGTAATCCAATAGGCTTTCTAAATTGAGATTGAGGGATTATCCTTTGATAAACCAAATATAGTTGACAAAAGAGTTCTAGCAAAATTGAGGCAGTCCTCCCCTGAGCCGATTCCAATAGACCCAGCACTACACATTCTTCTTCCTAGCTTGGTTCTTGACCACTTCAAGCCGCTGGGGTAACAGTGCATTTTCTTTTATTAAGGTAGTGGTCACATCACAAGCCTTCAAAACAGATCTTTCAGATCTTCGTACCATTTGCTTGAATTGGTCCATCCTGGTCTCCAAAGCTGAGACTCTAGGCCTCGGGGAATCCAAGTTTTTGTCAATGTCCTGGACCGACCCGACTAATTGATTCAGTGTAGTCTGAATGGTAAGGAGGGATGCCCCTCCTGTGGACAAGTCACTGATCACCTAGCTTCTCCAGAAAGCACAGGCCACTCCTCTTGCTGCTGCTATGATTTTTTTGGGGAGCAAAAAAGTCCAAAGATGAGGCAGCAGCTCCCTGTTTTTTCCCATATTTGTATCCTTGAATCCACAACACACCTCTTCCGACCTCTTATGCTCAGGAAAGTCACTTTTAAATTGAATTTTATTCAATATTTACCAGGAGCACAGGGAAGTTGCTGCTTTCTGTAAGCTGCTCAGCAGTGCCCCCCCCCCAATAGAATGTTTAGTAGTGTTTTTTTAGTCAGTAATATGCTTTTTTACTGTGGATGCAACTGATTATGCATTCAAAAAACTTGTATTAGGGCAGTTATACTTTTAATTCATTTAATAAGCTATTGAGGAATATTTTAATAGATATATATTTGTTGTTTGCTAGCTTGGCAGTTGGCAGCTGGGTTTCTATGTGAAGAAGTACAAGGTTATGCACATGGGAGCTAGAAACCAGGGGTTAGGTTGCATGCTAGGGGGGAGTGCAGTTATCCACTACAGAAGAGGAGAAAGATCTTGGAGTGATGATTACAGGTCAAATGAACCATCTGGCACAGTGCAGGAGGATGGCGGCAAAGGCTAACAGAATGCTTGAGTGTATTGCCAGGGGAATCACCTCGAGTAGGAGGGAGGTCATCCTACCACTGTACAGGTCACTGGTCAGACTGCACCTGGAGTATTGTGTGTAGTTCTGGTGGCCCTACTTAAAGAAAGATGTAAAGTTATTGGAGGGGGTCCAACGCAGAGTGACCAGCATGGTCACTGGAATGGAGGACAGGACCTATGAGGACAGATTTTAGAGAGCTAAAGATGTACTCCCTGGAGGAGAGGAGGGATAGAGGGGATATGATAGAAATGTTCAAATAGATGAGCGGCATAAACGGGGTCAGTACAGAGAGGATTTTTACATTAAAGGGAGGGAGAATCACTAGGGGGCACAGTCAGAGACTGGTGGGGGAAGGTTCAAGATGGAGATGAGATGACACTACTTCAAAGAAAGGGTGGTGGCTGGTTGGAACGCAATACCAGAAGAGGTGGTATTGTCAAAATCTGTGGACAGTTTAAAGAATCGGTGGGACAGGGTAAGGGGTAAGGTCACTACTGCACGGGGGGGGGCAACAGAGTAAATCACTGATTGATGCACATTTGAGCAGACTCGATAGACCCTAGGTTCTGTATCTGCTGGCAATTTTTGTATGTTCATATTTCAAATGTAATAATGTCCTGATGGTGTACCTGTACTATCCTGTGCTACTACGTGAGAGGCCAGAGTTTGCACTCAGCACTTTGGGAGTTTAACCCTGGTTATAAGATATCCAAAAGGCAGTTGACCAATGACTAATGCAAAATATCAGTAGGCAACTAATAAGTTTATTTTACCTTTATTTAGTTTTTTGATAACTAGGTTAGTACATTGGGCCAAGGGCCCATTTTCAGGCACAACCCAAGTCAGTACAGGCACAACAATATAGAAACACAGCACAGACATCATAGGCACAAGCAGCATAGATTACAGGAATCGGATACAGGTAATAAAGCAACAATATGACTGACAGAATAAGCAAGTTGGTATATCTTGGCACAGACTTAACCACCTTGTACACTTTGCTCTACAGCAATAAGAGCATTGGTTTTTAATTGTCACTAATCATTTTTCAGTAGCCATTGGCTATCTCATTACTGAATTTCTTATAAATGGTTAACAGTCCAAAGTACTGAGTTCACACTCTGATCTTGCCTGTGGAAGTAAAGGGTAGTAACCATATACCATCGGGACATCACTACATTTTAAATGGAAATATGCACAAATATAGACCTATTTTTGATTTTTCTTAAAAATCAATACATTGTTGAATAAATTGAATTAAGCATTTGAATAAGTTGCCACTAGTAAAAGTTCAGTAGTCACTGGCTACCCGGCTACTGAATTTTACCTAACCAGGGTAAAAGTCCTAAACATTCTGTACAAATCCTGGTACTCCACATAGAGCACATTTTAATATGCTGTGCTGCTTTCAGGACTTCACCACATTTTAAATGGCAAATACATATCAAATAAAATATTTTTGGATGCTTATTAAACATCCGTTGATTTTTCAGTTAAGTAAGAATAACTTGAATATTTCTTGAATGCACAATTAACAATCCTTTTATCAATGTCCGATTTCCCTTAACCACTTAACACACCATTTCTTTTCCAGCTCTCCACACTGTCATTACCACCTCACAGGGTATGTTATTCCAGCCCTCGACCATACCTTCTTTGAAGAAAAACCCAATCATGTATTTTCTGAACATACCCCCTACAAAGTTATACTTGTGCCACCTAGTGACTGTGGACCCTTTCATTGTAAACAGATCTGCTGTGTCAATCCTGTTAACCCTGTATAAAAAGTTCTATCATGTCCCCCGGCTCCCTTCTGATCTCTCCATGGAGTACATACAAAGGGACCCATATATTCAGATCAGATGTGCGGTGCATCCCTGGACTTGTGCAGGATGTTGGGGGCATGGCCATATTCAAAGGCCACTGATGTGCCACACACCCCTGACTGTGCCGCTGCACACAATATTGTGATGTGCCTATGCAAATGAGAGGTCCCTCATGCATGTGCCATGTATCACTATAATCACCCCCCCAAGCATAACTGTGTCTGGCTATGCCAGCGCATAGTTATGGTTATGAAACCCTACTTTAACTATGCACAGGGTAGGTTGGTGCCTAGCGCATAGTCTAGGACTGAGTACACATAAAACCTAACACCAATTTCCCCTTTTCCATAGTGTGGTGTCTCCCCTCTCCAGCCTCTATCACTGTTTCAATAAAATATTTATACCAGTCCTCTGTTTCTATAGTGTAGTGTCCCCCCTCCCCAGCCCCGATCACAGTGCTCATAACGATCCCCATTCCTTGGTAGTCTCGTGTCCCCCCCAAAACTGACAGGAGCAGGTGACTGGCACAGCCCACGTCACACTGCACCTGCCAACCACCAACTGAACTGTACAGGAGCGCTGTACAGTATATAGTACATGCCCATTGGTTAACTGGTCAACCAACTGGTGTGCACTATATACTGTTCAACGTTCCTGTATAGTTCATTCGGCAACTGGCTGGTGGGCTGTGCCAGTCACCTGCTCCGGTCTGGTTTGGGGGGAGCAGGGAGGTGGTTACTGGTTAATGGGGTGGGGTGGGGGAACACTAGACTGCCAGGGAATGGGGTTCATTATGTGTTATGAGCACTGTGATCAGGGTTGGGGATGGGGCACACTACACTATGGAAAAGGGGGATCAGTGTTATTTTCTATTTAAACAGTGATTGGGGTTTGGGAGGGGGTCACTACACTATGGAAAAGGGGAATCTTTGCCAGTAACAGTGATTGGGGCTGGGGAGGGGGGTACACTAGACTACCAGGGTGATCGGGAAGTTTACTTTATGTTTATGGGGTTGGAGTTCGGGGTGGGCCTCATGATTACTACTCATGTGCAGTAATGCGAATGAGCCCATAATGGGTATTTAAATGGCCCCTTTGGGCCATTCATGCCCAATGGGCTCATTTGCATATTTGGTCTGAATATTGCACATGGGGGCTGCAGCGCATACAGGCATACAACACGCATTTGCCTATGGCAGTCCTCAGCTTGCACCCTGGCTGCACTCTATGGCACTTAGTGACCCCCTGCTGTGTTCTGCACATCCAGGGTCTGATATTCATACAGACTGCACCAAAGTGGGCTAGTCCATATTTTGTGTGGCTCATCATTTTGCACGTGCATCCAGCTGGCTGTGAATATGGGGCCCAGGATCTTTAACCATTCTTTATATGCACTACTCTGTCGAACATTGATCAATGTAGTCACCCTCCTCTGGACAGATTAGAACATTTCACTTCTTTATACTTATGAGCTAATGGGCATAAATGCCCATTTTCTTTAGTAACAAGCCCATATAAAATAATGAAAGATAATACATTAAAACAATGCAAATAGCAAGTACAATAATACAATTATTATGAGTCCTAGCAAGTACGAACGGTTCTAAAATTTAGCCAATCCTTAAATAAAACTTTAAGAATTCAACTGCTGCACATGTATTTAATTACAGTAGGTAAAGAGCTGTAGTACAAAGGAGCTCTGGAAAGAAGGGATCTTTGGCTTTGTAACATTTTGAAACGTGGAACAATATACTGTAGTGCCTGAAAGGAGCAGATCTAGTATCGCATACATTTTCATTGCTCTTAAACAACCATGAAATTGAGGATGGAAGCAGACCCGAAGAATTTTTTTTTTTGCATTAGAACAGCCAGATTAAACTTACCTACTCTCTAAAGAAAAACAGTTGTATCAGGTGTAGAGAACATAATGATTTCCCTGTCTTTTTTTGTTTCGGATGAGACCAGAACTGGAGGCAGTATTCCAGGTGTGGCCATACCAATGATCTATTCAGAGTCAAGGTCACTCTTCCCTTTGGCTAGAGATGCCCCTCCCTATGCATGGACTCTGCTGGCCCTCCCATATGCTTTGTTGCATGGAGCATTATCTAGGTTGTCACTAATGATAACCCTAAGTCCAAGAAGGGGTGAGGTGATCCTGTCCCTGTACAGATCCCTGCTTTGGCCATACTTGGAGAACTGTATGCAGTTCTGGAGCCTATACCTGAGGAAAGACCGGGATAGGGTGGAGGGAATGCAGAGAAGGGTAACCAAAATGATCCAAGGAAAAACATGGGAAGTCCTACTTGGAGAGGTTGGAAGGCTTCAACATGTACACCCTGGAGGCAAGAAGAGGGAGGGATATGATAGAGATATACAAGTACCTTCATGAACTAAAGAAGACAGCAGAAAGCTGTTCACACTGAGTGGAAACCTATGCATCGGGGGGGGGTTAATGAAGCTGGCGTGGGGGATATAAGAATGCTGGTTAATATTTGCAGATGGAAAGGGTTGGTAGATCATGGAACAAACTGCCAAGGGAACTTGTCTGTGCTAAATTAGCAAAGGGATTCCAGTATGGGTGGGACAGACTTATGGACTGGTAGAGGCAGTAGGAGTGGAGGTGGTGTGGCCGGCCCGCTGGTGCAGCAGTTGGATTTCAACTTGTGACGCCATTGACATGGGTTCAGGAACAGATCCAGGTCATCAGAGGGCTGGCCGGGGGGGGACAAGTATTGAGCGTCCCTAGTACTGCTCTCCTTCTCCAGGGGAAGGGGGCTATGCGTTCGGCACAGGATCAACACCTGGTGGAGGCTGAGTTTGTCACCCTGGACCAACGCATGGTTGAGTATCTCTGGGGAGGGACAGATGCTGGAGTCATTGCACGTCTCTGCCCCAGCTACAGGGGACAGAATCCTCCAAGCCAGATGCCTAGATAAAGCCCTGTCTCTAGGCTTTGATTAGCCTCCTGGCCCCAAACTCTCCCAATAGATACTGGTATCATGGTACCACTGCCCTCCACGGTGTTGTGACCCTGCCCCCTTGGGGGTAAGCCAGGGGTAACCAGGGGAGAACGAATGGGCTTAGTAGGAGGTGGAAGCCAAGGGGATGCCATTAGTAGGGCAGAAATACCAGCGGTAGGCGAGGGGCTAAAAAGTAGAATATATATTTAAAAAAAAAAAAAAAAAAAAAAAGGAGTGGAGGGGGTAAGTAAGTAAATCACCACTAGGCCCATTACATCCAACCTTAAGTAGGGCAGAGCAGAATGGATGGACTGTAGAGCTTTTTTTGCCTGCACCTTCTATGTTTCTATAGCTCTCTCTCTCCTCTGCTGTCTGTGCCACCCCTACCTCATCTCTCTAAACTCTGTTCTTAGATTGTTTTTCCTCTCTTTTGTGCTTGATGTTGCACTTTTGGCAATAAATGTGGGTTGATATGTTATACCAATCTTCTAGTCTCTCTATGACCCTGACCATGCCCCTAATCCCACAGCCCTTCCCACCCCCCCACAGAGTTTGGTGTTGTCTGCTAACAGGCACACCTTACCATTGATCCCTGTCCCTATGCCTGAGGTATACATGTTGGAATGCACAGGACCAAGGAGAGAGCATTGGGAAACTCCACTAGTGACCTGCTTGACTCCTAAGCAGTTGCCAGAACCACACTCTGGGTCCTCCCTTCAAGTAGTCTCCCTATTCATCCGGCCAGTTTTTCTCTTATCCCGAGGCCCCCAACCTTTTTAATCAGTCTCTGGTGTGGCAGAGTCAAAGGCCTTTCTGAAGTGCAGATAAAGGACATCCTCTGCCTGCCCTATGTCACCGAATTGATGACCTCTATCAAAATAATCTTTTCTATTTGTACAAGCTTTTGGGGAGTAATTTGTGCTGTTATGCTGACACCCCAGTATTTGTTATTAATGTAAATGTAGGTACTATAGTTTGTTAAATGTATTTCTGTTAATATTATTTTCTCAGTCTAATTAATTTATATATTTATGATGTTCATTGAGTTCACGCATGGACTTGTCGTAATGGTGCCCTGAGCCTATGAGGAAGGGTGCCAGATAGAGAATAATGCCTGTGCAAGTGTGTGTTATGACGATTTTTCACACACCGAGGTGTGCGATGATCCATAAACCCCAAGAGCAAAGCTCAAGGAGTTTATGAAATTATCACACTGCAAGAGTGTGTGAAAAATCCTCTTAAGAGACACCTGCATGCAGGCATTTTTTTTTTTATAATAACTGGTGTAAGATTTCAACAGAAAAGCTGTAGCTGTATTTGAGTGAGTGTGTCTGTAAGCAGCCACCATACTTACACAAATAGTGAAGTGAGAGCGAGAGGAAGAAAACGCCATAATAACCTGCTATTATGGTGTCTTATCAGGACTGGAAATCCAGTCATTATAGGGGTCACCAGTTATTATAAATGACATCTACCATTACTGAATCATTTGATACAACTGCCCTCTAACAAATGTTACAAAGTAATGCTGTCTTCCATCCTGCAATCTGTGCCGCTCCAAGAAATCCACTATCCATGCCTTCATTATAGTCTCCAGCAGATTTCCCACAGTGGAGACCTGCCTCCCTGGCCTCTAGCTCACAAGATCATCCCATGCTCTGCCCTTATGTAGCAAACTGTTTAATACCAGTGGAGGTTTCAGATTTGTGAGTCGGGGGTCGGTCAGCCAGGTACTTAAGATTGGTGAGTGCCAGTTCAAAAGTGTGATGTCACGTGCTGCATAATCAGTGCGTTGGTCTGCTGTATAGCAATTGTTTTTTTAACTGTTTGTTTATTGGTAATGTTTTGATTAGAAAAAAGCACGCTGAGCTGTGGCATCTTGTTTCCAGGTGTGCCTTGAAGAGAGTGCGAGTGTGTTTTGAGGGGCACATGGACCTGTTTTATTGACTGGAGGAATATTTGCCAGGATACTGGGGAAACTACCCTCATCAGACCAGCTGAAGCTACACACTGAAGTCAGTATTGGAGCCCCCCCCCATTCCAGATATACAGTAGTCAAGCAAAAAGTAGTACAGTAGCATCGGTTCGACAGGAGGAAGTAGCTGCTATTTCAGCTTTAAAAATTGGTGCATCCCCAGAGTGGGATGGCCTCCCAAACAAACTTTATAAAAGATTTGGCATGAAATTAGCACACACTGGGCTGGATTCATGAAAGGTAGTGCAGGGCTTATGTCAGATTTGGCAGTCATAACAGCTACACTGAAACATTTACCACCGAATGCACCCAATTCAAGAAGATCGGGCACATTTATGACATTTCACCTGATTCTACCACAGCTCGTGCAAACATAGGGCAGGTTTTCCAGTCAAGAAAGCTTCCAACGATTCACTAAGAATTTCCCAAACTCTACAACAAATCTACATTCAAAGGAAGAATGTTCCATAGATTCAGTGTCTGCAGTACAGTCTGGGTACGGACGGACTTTCCACCGTAATCTTACAAGTATAACATCAGCACCAGAACCGTCACGTTTGCATGTTTTCACATTTTAACTGTGGCAAGCAAGTTGCAAATTGGTGTTACACCTGGTGGCTAAACTATGTGAATCTGCCTTGTTAGGGACATATAAGCAAGACTGTAAGAGATTGCCACTTCTAGAAGTGAAAGTTCTGTGGGAAAAAGGCTTCTATTGGATACAAGTTCCCATTCATAAAGGTATGGAACATGGTGGACATGACAATGGTTGCATTTAGGGTAGGGTGGTGGAATTAGGATTTCAGTTCTGATTATTGATTTCTGGAGTGATATTCTGTCCATTAATTTGTAGATTTTGTGAACAACACAATATTTCTAGAACCACGGTAAGGGGAAGGGAGACTGCACATTAGTTTTAATTTCATTTTTTTTTTAAGTAATCTATTTTAACTAGATAGAAAAGTGCACTACTTATTTTGTTTGGTGTTTTAAGGTTTTTTTCTTTTATGTTGTTGGTTGCTGTATATTTTGCTTGATTTTTGTTGAAGTATTTTTATTCAGTAAAGTTCCCCTAATCTGAAACAGGCTCAAGTTTTACATCTGGTTGAAAAGTTTGTAATAATGCTTGTTTCATAATACCAGTCTTGGATAAAATAAGGAGATGGGAACTCACTACCATACAGCTCCAGCATAGTGCCAGATCTAAACCGTATACACTAGTACAAGAGCAAGGCTATTTGGCAAGTGCCAAATACAGAGACATTAGTCTGGCTCATTGAGTTGTGATAACTGTATTTGATAGATGCTAACCCCCCTCCCCCCCACACCTGGTATGTGGGACTTTATATGGCTAAGCTGTCATGGCCGTCTGGGAATGAAGAACAGTGGGAACCAAAAAAGCATCACGGAGACAGTATGTCCATGCTAAGAATGCACTGCAGCTCCCGAAGCTATGCCGCATCTTTTCATAAAATGCCATTTTGCAAATACTTTTGGGACAGGACTGGTACTCCACTGAATGGCATACGCTAATGTATGAACAGATTATTGCAGGACTTTGTCCCAGAGAGCTGGATTTACAACCCACCACTTCCAGGTTAATAATGACTTGTGTTATTTATTTTTTCTATTGCAAGGGAGATGCCTACTGTTCCAACAACAAGCTCTAGCCAGAGCTGATACGACTGTGGCAAGCTTGCAGAAGCTCTGAAGAACTAGCACCATGGGCACCGCTGAATGCCACCCCCAAGATGGTGACAGCGATGGCACTGCACATGCATGATACTTGTGCATGTGCAGCTGCGTGGAATGGCATAATGCCATTCCCAAGGCAGCAGTGCCAGTGGAACTGTGCATGCGCACTATATGTGCATGCACAGTTCTTGTGCCAGCATGCAGAAGTAGTGGCTGAAATAGTGCCACTACAGCTCTGAAAGTGAGTGACCATGGCAGACTGTTTTCAGCTTTGTTGGAGTTTCGGAAGGATACTTCAGAAACTCCAACAGGAAGTGTTCCATGATCGCACGTTTTCAGAGCGAGCGATCGCAAAACAGTTGTAGGCTCTGCCCACAGCTGTAAAACGGAGTCTACTGCAGATAAATAACACTAGTGGGACATGAATTTCAAGTGATATATAGGTGGGATATGCTTAACTTGAATAACGAGGGACTTGGGGCTCAAATGGAGGAATGTACCATGTCATGGGGGGGGTAGTACAATTATTAGAGGTTGCAGTCCCCCGCCCCCATACAGTCAGGATTTAAAAGATGAGCAGATTACATAACATTGGTAGACTGTGGAATAGTATCTAGTTTTTCAATATTGTTATGGTAAGTACTGTAGTTCTGAAGAAATTGATCATTTAGGGACTTACTACGTGACGTCTGCACTATTAATTTTTCTTAATAAAAGATTCCCTTGCTCATCCCCTTTGGACAATATCTGGCTCTGTTATATTGGTAGATTGAGCGTTATGAACAATAAAACAAAAACATTTTTGTTCTAGAACTTGCTGCATAGCCTATTTTAAATCTATGCACCTTTTATGTTTTTGAATGCCCCTATATTGTGTCCTGTTCGCTTTTACAAATCACTTGGGTTTGTCTGCAACAGACTATGATGCTTTGATGCAGTCACAGTTCTAATTGTCTTGTTGTATATTAAATACGTAGTTTGGCAGGTCACATGGGAGATATGTTTTACAACATATAATCCTTGATCAAACTGCACTACTATCTATGATTGAAACAGCTGTTGACACTAACAGTACAAGGGAGGCTGAAAAGACTCCTTATTCAGTTTGGAGCTAGATTGATGCCTCTCTCCTGGGTATTACATTAACTTTTTTTTTTTTTGTTACCCCGAGACCCCAGAACACAGTCATGTATGCACTTCATGACTTCTGTGACTGCCCCTTCCTCCCACCTGGCATAATGCCTGGCTCCTTTTGTCTTCCTAACCTCCACTGGCTGGCAGCCAAGAGCCAGGGAAACAAATGTCCCTCCCGGGAGAGGAGAGCTGACTTACGGCTGCTCAATCCAGCTCCTCGCCCCCCTCCCCCCAGCATCCCAGGCTTGTTCATGAATCTGGCCGCTGGCATGGGAAGAGGTAAGGCATCCAGCGCCTCAGGCCTCCATGCCCCTGGGCCAACTCTGGAACTCTTCTTTTTAATCCTGCTTTCTGTTTAAGATGATTTTCTGTATTCTCTTCCTTCCTTATAATTCTGTTTTCCCCTTGAATGTGATTTCATGACCTTTTTTCTTGTGTTTTGAATTATGAGAGTCTGGTTGTACTTATTGCGTCTATGTTTTTGAATTTCTTTTTTAATAAAATAATCCCCCTAATTCTATGATAAATATTATGGGGGAATAAGTTCCTACTCAGCAGTCACATCTAGGCAGATGGGACCTCCACCTAATGACTCATCCAAAAGATAGCACAACACCCCCTCTATTCAAGTTCTTGCTGTGCTATAGAATACACTTGTATTCAAGGCACCATATAAACCCATTTACAGGCCCCCCCCCCACACCACCACCACCACCACTGATGTAACATTCTCTCCCCTCCATTTCCTGGATTGAAAAGCACTACTGACAACATTTTTTATATTTAAAGGCATGATATAAAACCATTTTCCAGACCCTCATCACTGGCAGCAACATTCTCCCCTCCATGTCCTGGACTGAAAAGGCTATGGGCTAGACTCTGTTTTTAAGGTGCCATATACATCCATTTTCCAGCGCTTCACGTCCACTGGTAGCAACATTCTCTCCCCTCCATGAGCAAAAAGGATAATTCACTCCAGCCTGGGGGGGGGGGGCAAGAAGAGGCACCAGTACATGCCAGAGGCACTGGAGGCGAGTGCACCCTCCCCAACCCTGGTTCTGTTCAATACTCTTAAGCTTTAAATACAGTACTGCTATAATTTATGTGCCATCTTACCATTCTCTCCTCCACTGAGAACTTACCAAAGTGCTACAATCTCTCATTATTTTTGATCTAATCTACTTCGTTTGAAGTATGATTTTTTTCTCGCTCATATCCCCATTCAGCTGTTCTAGCTCAGCGTGCGTGTGTGTACACATACACATATATATACACACACACACACATATACCCACACACATACACACTATATATATATATATATATATATATATATATATATATATATATATATATATATATATATATGTATGTGTGTGTGTGTGTATATGTGTATATATATATAATATATTGGTGTGTGTGTGTGTGTGTGTATATATATATAGGTGGTGTGTGTGTATACACACACACACACACACATACACACACACACACACACACACACACTATATATATTTATAAATGGGTTAAAGAAGTAGCTCCAAATGCAGACTTCTCATTGTATAAAAGACATCACATGACCGTCAGATATCAGATCTAGCACCGCACACCTCCACTTTTACCCCCCTCCAGAACAATTTTGCCATTTTATAAGATAGATAAACCACTCTGAGGTGTGCGGTCGTGCTCTGATATATGCATGCCTTGGGCGGTTGATACACTAGGCCTGTGGCCTCGTGTGTATAACACACACCAAGGTGTGCATATATCTGAGCATGACCGCACACCTCAGAGTAGTTTATCTAATATATTTTGCAGGTGTGAACAAGGCCATGGAGGAGATAAATGATATGGGATGCAGAATAGTCCTTTATGCTGTGGGAGTATTTGTACTGGTGGGTCTGATTGTTTTATTTAGTTATTCGGGCTGATGGGCGGAGGAAGAGAGCCACAGGATCACCATGGAGCATGCCTCCTATATGAGTGACGGACTCTCTCCAGCAGGGGTCAGACTGGATCATCACTGAGTGTGGCTGCTCTGTGAATGCTCCCCTCTCAGTGGGGGGCAGACTGGATAGCCAACAAGTGCGGCTCCTCTAAGGATACCCCTCCAAAGGGGGTAGGCTGGATCACTGTTGAGCGCAGCTCCTGCAGGGGGACCTGAATGGCCCTCCTTGGTGGCTGGTTGATGGTTGGGTCCCTGTGTATGCCAGTGTCCACCACAAACACTAGTTTTAGAGGGATTTGAAAGTTGACACCCATAGGGCTCTTGAGGGTGGCAACAAAAAAAAAAAAAGACCTCAACAGAAAAAAGTAGGTAAAAATAGAAAAAAAAAATGAATAAAAAAATCTTATTAAAAATAAAGGGCCATCGAAATTAATAGGCCCTATTAATTTCAATGTGGTTGGAGGAGCAGCATAATGAGGGTCCTTGAACAGTCTGCATGGAGGGACAAGAGGAACTGTGATGAGGGACAGAGATGGGTGCACTTGGGGGAACTGGGTTGTAGGGAGCACGGAAGGTTGGAAAAGGTGGGGGGTTATTTTTAAACAGTTTGCAGGAGGAGGAGGATACTGACGGCAGATTGGTCACCTACCGCCAGTATTTGTGTGTGTGATTTTGGGGGGGTTGCAATAATCATGAAGAAGAAGGAGGAGGAGGAGGAGGGTGGCAGGATACCTAGTGGGTAGGGGGGGTACACTCAGCCTAGTCTGCAGGCAATAAAGGAGCTGCTGGTGGCATCATTAATCTCAGCTTGCTTGTGGCCATGCAAAGATTAAAAAAAAATTGGAAAAGGACGTGGTGTGGTGGGATGGGGAAGAGATTAAGACAGGGGGCGCAGTGGCACAGTACCATCAATATAGCAAAACCAAGCACTGTCATTAGAGCAGTGAATCTCCTTTGAAAAGTTGCTTTGCAGGCTGGCCCGTCAGCACAGAGATTGTGATACCACTTGCAGTGCTGATGACCCAAGTTCAGAAATAAGCTCAGGAGTTGGCAAGTCAGCCGGGGGAGGAGGATAAAGTGTCCCAAGGACTGCTCTCCTTCTCCTGGGATGGGTGGGACCGATGCCCATTATTAGCCAGCACACAAAGGAGGAGAGAGGTGGGATAGATGCCCAGCGTGCTACATATGGGAGCGTGCTGAGTATGGCCATTGGCATCATTGCACGCCACTTTCTCTGTACCGGGGAGAAAACAGGGAAAACTGACGACTGGCAGGTTGACACGGATCTCCCGCAGACCCCGCACCTGACTATCTGGCCATGCCATGCAAACCTGATCCTGTTCCTGGTGGGGCTTGTGGGGGGCCCTGCTGACTCCACCAGAGGGGGCAAGCCCTGGGGGAACAGCTGGACAGGTAAGTCCCAGAGGATGTGGGTGTGACAAGGCTGGGGAGACTGGGGGAGGATGGAGGTTGGTTGGCAGGGGGAAAAACAGATAACCATTAAAAAAAAAAAAAAAAAAAAAAAAAAAGGGTGCTTTCTGGTTGAAAACCTGCATTGACAGAGCAACAATACTGGCTGCAGTCTAATTTCGAGCCGTCTCATTGGCTCACATCCTGACACACCTCCAGAACCTGCTTTTTCTCCACTAAAGCTAGTCCAATACAATAAATTTGATTTGCATTCTACAGCTAAACAAACTTCATTCTTACTGTACCTTCTTCTGTGCTAGGATGTGAAACTGCTGAAAAGAAAAACAAAATGCACCATTTTGAATCGGGGGAGATGCTTATGTATATGGAATAGGAAGTGCAGTAAACATTTCTGGCTTAGATTTTGAATTTATAAATTAAAGATAAACTCGCAGTATTGAATTGTGCTGCATTTTATTCAACATTATTGTGAACTGACTGTGAAGGAAGAAAGGGATTTTTGATCTAATCTACTTTGTTTGAAGTAAGATTATTTTTTTCTCCCTCATATCCCCCATCACCTAATTCTATTTAGTCTTTTAACATTCTATCACAGTACAAAGGACCTTCAAAAGTAAGGCATTATTTTTCTGCAGTGTTCTAGATGTATGAGTGTTGGTTCATTTGCTTTCCTCCTGCAGTATCTCATGTTCATGACCATCCCAGGGAACAGCAGCAGACACATCCAAACTGAGTGAGGCAACATCTTAAGTGTTACTGGCTTCAGAAAATTTAGCTAATAAAGGATTCGGTGCTAAAGTGCATGACACTTTCCAGTTGCAGAAAGGCATACCAGAGACAGCTGAGAGGGATATTCCTAAAAGTATTCATTTTAAATCCTTTACCTCCCAGAGGTTATACCATATCAAACATTGCTTTCTTCCTGGAGTCTCATGAGTCCAAATCAAGGTTCTAGGCACAAGTAAAATGTGTTTTGATGACTACATTTATTTTCACTTAGAATGCATGTTACTTCACTTAGAACATGTTATTTCCTAAAACAAGCATTTGTCAATGCCGAACGTTGCCGCGCTGGCACTGGCAGTGGCAGAGTTAGAGACGCAGAAAAGGAATGGCAGTGAAGTATTGAAGTGACACCAACCCCACCCTGTAGAGACCGGCAGGCATTGGGGTGTGCCTTTGGGTCATCAGCTATAATGCTCATGCCATTGGGCTGCTTGTCAGGCCACCTCATGAAAAGCATCACAATCACTTAAAACATATCTTTTTAAACAAGCATATAAGGATTTTTAATATCTTATTAGTGTGGTTAATTTATTGTTTTATTAATATTTTTTTATCATGTGATGTACAGGTGCCTTGGTTTTTAGAAAGGCGCCTTTTTATAAATAAAGTATTGATTGATTGATTGATTGATTGATTGATTGATTTGATTGATTGTACCTCACCCTACCCTGTAGACCCTGACAAGTGTTGTGGTGTGCTTTGGAGTCTTTGGGTGTTATACTTACTCCATTCCATAAGGAAATACGCTGACGTGGGTGCAGTATAGGAGCGTAGGGTGAAGTTTGTGGCTGAACAGTGCAAGATGCACCACGATGTCTGTCAGTGGCTGCAGGGTGGGCATGGGGGGTGGAATGGCTTGAGCGTTACATCCGATGATCCCAAGTCATAGCCCTGATGCCTGTCAGTCTGTACCAGGTGGGGTGCTACAGTTGGAAACCGTAACACCGGAGGCGTGTAGTGGTAGTTTCACTCCACATTTTCAACATGGGTTGCTTGTCAGGCCACCTCATGAAAAGCGTCACAATCACTTTGTTAGCTGAAATGTGGTTTTGCGCAGTGGCTGTGCCATTTAGCGACAGAGGGACAAAAACACAGTTTTGGGCAGGATGTGGAGAATGACAACTGTATTATTCATGAGGAGGCGTAAAAAATGGCAACGTTGAAAATCTGGAGTGGCAATATGAAATATTGGGGAAGCAATGAACATGCATACAAACTGCACAACAGACGTCCGCAACCCAATTATTTGTGGGACTTTTTAGTCACATTTTCAACATAGGTATTTTGGGACCTCCCCTCATGAACAGTGGTGCTGTGATTTTGTTAATGTGTCCCAAAAGGTGATTTCCCACAGCGAGCACGCCATTGTGTGCCACAGTTGTGGAAATGCGTTTTGGGCAGGCTGTGAAAAATGGCAGCTGTACTGTTGATAAGGAAGTGTGCACAAATGCCAGTGGTGAAAATCTGGCATGAAAATATTGCAAATTTACAAAGTTAAGAGGCTGGTGGAAGCTGCTCAATGCACGCTTGCAGCACAGTCATTTTATGGACTTTCGGCACCAAATTTTCAACATAGGCATTTTAGGACCTCTGCTCATGAACAGTGTCATCGTCATTTCCTCAAACTGTCCCGAAAACTGATTTCGCAGAGCGACCGTGCAGTTCTGCACCAGACATGCGAAAACACATTTCAGCCAGGATACGTAAAATGACAGCTGTACTTTTCATAAGGAGGTGTGGAAAAATGCCAATTTTGAACATTTGGAGTGAAAATATTACAAATGTATCAAGTCACTAAGCGCATGCAAACAGTGCAACACAAGGCTCGTAGAAACACTAATTTTATGGACTTTCAGCTCCAAATTTTCAACATAGGCATTTTAGGACATCTGCTAATGAACAGTGTCACTGTCATTTTCATAATGTGTCTTGAACATGGACTTTCCACAGCGACTGTGCTATTCTGCTACCGAACTGCGAAAACATATTTTTTGCAGGATGTGAAAAATGACAGCTATACTGTTCATAAGGAGGTGCAGAACAATGGCAATGTTGAAAATCTGGCCTGAAAATATTAGAAATTCGTGAACTTACGAGCGTGCATGTAAACTGCGCAACGCACGCTCGTAACAGTGTCATGTTAAGGAGTATCATCACCAAATTTTCAGCATAGGTATTTTAGGACTTCTACTCATGAACAGTGTAACTGTCATTTTTGTAATTTGTCCTGAACACTGATTTCCACATCGACTGTGCTATTCTGCACCGGAAGTGCGAAAACACATTTCAGGCAGGATGTGAAAATGACAGCTGTACGGTTCACAAGAAGGTGTGGAAAAATGCCAATGCTGAACATGTGGTGAGAAAAATATTACAAATTGCTAAGTTACGGTGCAGTATAGCACCTAAGAACGCACGCTGCGGAACTTTTTGATTTTACCACCAAATTTGCAACATAGGCTTTTTGAGAGCCCCCCTCATGAACACTGGAACTGTTGTTTCGTTCCTCACTCCTGAAAGGTGATTCCATGCAGTGACTGCGAAGTCACCTTTCGGGACCAAACACCACCATGACAGTGCAAGAATTAATGAGGAGGGGTCCCAAAAACCC
Source organism: Neoceratodus forsteri (assembly GCA_016271365.2). NCBI lineage: Eukaryota > Metazoa > Chordata > Ceratodontiformes > Ceratodontidae > Neoceratodus > Neoceratodus forsteri. The sequence continues at coordinate 459,518,562 of CM028132.1, forward strand.
CATGTTGAAAATTTGGTGCCAAAATTCCAAAAATGCCTGAGATATGCATCAAAGCTGAAAACCCCCTATTTATTTCATTATATAGCTTACCAGCATTTCCTCAGTTCGTGGTCGGCTTTGAAGAGTGCAGACGCGTTCCCGGTCCACCGAAGGTTGTCGTGCCAGACTCCGCAGGTAAGTATGGGGGGTGGGTGTGGGAAGGCAGGGTGCGCAGAGGGCAGGTGCGGGTTGTGGGAGGGAGACTACGAGGGACCATTTTTGTGTTACAGGGTTAAAAAAACAAAACATTGCGGCACGCTTTTTTTTTCTTTTCTTCAGGGGCTTTGGAATGCTGGAGTGGGCTCCCAGCATGCCATCTTACTGTTTGGGGGGGTGCTGCAGCCAACAGGGGATTGGGCACCCTCGTCAGCACAACAAAAAGGGGGGTTAATTTATGCCCGACAGGGTTGGGCACCCCTGTTGGCACACAAAAAAATGGGGGCAAGAGCAGGAGTTGAGCACCTCCTAAACATATAACAAATGAGAATGCTTTATGCTGACAGGTGGGCTCCCCGTTGGCACATACATTGGGGCCACGGTAAGCCAGCAGGGGGATTGGGCACCCCGGAAGTCGGCAGTTGGGCGGCCACCATGTTTACAATGTGGCCGAGCACATCCGGAGGGCCACTACGTCTGACAAGCTTTGCTCGGATTGCAGTGGATCTTTCCTTAGATGTGCTCGCCACATTATGTATGCATGGTGTGGCACCGGCATGCAGGCTGATTGGGGAATGAGGGACACACCTACTGATGCATGCCCTGCATTTGCCCAACAGTGACTGCGCCTCCAAATCTGCACTACTGCAAGATGTTGACTGCACAAGCGCGCCAACATAATAATCTGGAATTAGAACACACAGAAAAATGGCTGCTATAGAAAATTTACAATGGAAAAAGAGGTAGTTTTAAGATAAAACAATAATAAAAAAACAGCAACAGTGTGGTGTAACACATTTAGCTCCACATGAGTGGTAAGACCTTCATAACTAACTTGTGACTTTGCCACACATGAGTTATGGGTCTTCTTATCTCTCGCTAGTGGAGATAAATATGTTATTCCACTGCAACCCATTATGTATCGGTTTTTGGGTATGATGCTAAAGATGTAAACACTTAATTCAATGTGCTTACACAACTGGATGAGATGATGTTTGTGTAATTTGATTTGCTTTGTGGCTTTCCGCGCCTCTATCCATGGGATATACCACCTTGTAGGGGTACGACACAAAGAACCCTAGAGGAGGGTTCCCCCTTACAGGTGCCACGGGAATGATTGCATTGGCTAAAGGTAGGTTAGGAAGAAGCCCATGGGTAAGAGAGATGAGCCACTGGAGGAGGAGGGGTGGATGGTGGGCAACAAAAAATGAATCCTGGCGGGGTCCAGGATAAGTGACCTTTTAAGCCCGATGGGGGAGTGAGGTTGTTACTCTGCCCATCAAACCTCAGGCTTAAAGTCCTCCCGTTGTTTTATTTACAACAGTTTATCTCCCCCAGTGCCCGACCCCCTTTAGCTTGACTTCCTTAGCCCCATCCCCCTTTTCTGTGATTTACCATCTGCCTCCTATGGCTTGCCTCCCACCCATAATGTGGCCATTGGAGGTGGAACAGACCCCCTCTTCAGACCACATCCAGTGGAGAAATCTGTAGGTGGAGTGTGGCCCAGTATCCCTGTTCATAATCCTGTGATTCACCAGTTTTGATTTTTCTACTTCCCCTAGGATGATGGAGCAACATGTCTCCAGCAAGCAACGGGCATGCCGAGAGATAATCTGCTTGTCCTTTCTACGCTTGCTGTGCCACATCATGCCTGGCCCCCTAGGGTCACTAGGAAGCACTGATGCAGTGGACCACAGACTACCACCTACCTCAGTGGGGGTGAGTGGCTGCTGGGATGCCCAAGCCTCTTCACCCCCACAGGCCCACTGGCAGCTTGGGCTTATTCCTGAATCCATGTCACCAGCATCACAAGCAGAAGCACTGACACTGCACTGATGGGCCGGCTACTGTGCATTGCTTTTATGCAACTTTATGTAATGCATGCCACAGCTTAGCTTTGCTCCCCAGGACCCTGCTTGAAACTATGGTGTTATCAGTGCATAAGTAACTTGCATTTATGTACCCCCTCTTTTTTGGAACCAGTATGTGTGTATCCATGGTTACCTCATTTTGGCGGTGGTTTCAAAAAGTTGTCCATAACACACAAATGTTAAGAACAACCTTTTGAACACAAATCTGTCAATTTATTCATGAACATCATTAAGAACAACAACCAGCTTCACTCCCAAGCTCACATTACTATATATTACTGAACTCACTCTGTTAAGAATCGGCCTATTGTTAACACTTGGGGTTAATTACAGTTTCAGCAAAAGATGTGGTGATGCACTTCCAGATATGTTGCTATATTTTCAAAGAGATTTTTCGCTGGTGGCCCTACAGTGGTACTACAGGCAGGTGGGGAATTTCTCAAAGGGTATTGCAGAATGTTCAGGGAATATCTGACCATGCCCTTTGCTGCAACTGTATTCTATATGTACTTCACAATAAACATCATGGAGAAAGTAGCACAATACAGAGTCTACACAGGATGTGGATTGTAAATTGGATCATAGGAAGGAGGGAGTGGTAGGGGATTGTCACCGGTCTGTGTGGAATGATGTTCTGACTGCAGTACTCCAGGGGCTGGTCTTGGGTCTCATGCTGACCTGGAGGAGGGGGTTAGCAGCTATTTGCTGAGGTCTGCTAATGACACTAAGGTTCAATACACACATATGGGAGTAGCTAGGCCATAGCTTGAAGGCCCGAACCTTCATTTGGATTCATAAATATTGACCAAGTCTGTCTTTACTCAGCAGGCCTTAAATTATAATCTCCCATACACAACACGTACCAATGCTTGGGCCTTCAGTTTTTGAAATCCTGCCTACTGCCATTACACCTGCAATGTATAAAAGCCTAAAATGGGGTGCAAACAGCTGTCCGGTTCTGCCTTAACACTTTGGGATGATATGTAAAAGTGCCTCTTAGTCTACGGATGGGGTGAGGGGGGAAGAGTCCACCCTCTGCCTAAATTATAGTGCAAATAATTCCACCAGTTTGTCATGAGTGCAAGCAAGGTTTGTGCCCACTAAAATACTGGTTAATGACAACACAAGTCTCAGCATACCATAGTACCAGTTACATAGTGCTAGGCCATGCAGAGGGCACTTGGGATCAGGGGCTGCCAGTGTTAGTGCTTCCCCTTCAACCACCTGCTCTGTGACGTAAGACCTGCTTCCGGGCCAGTGGTTCTGATTTTTATGTTTGCCATGCATGCAGGCACAAGTAAAGTATTGCAGCAGTACTGCATTTTGATGGGTGTAACACTGTTTGTCTAATGCAGAGCAGTGTTTAAGGGGCAATTCACTGTAGCAACAATCATCCGTGAGGCTTAGTATTGGCAGAGTTTTGGCTTGCTGGGTGGAGACAGCATGAACTTGAAAAGAAATAACTGATCCAATCAGGGGTCAGTTATTCCTTTGATTCTGCGCTGCCCGGCAAGCCAAGCTGATCTGTCAAAGTCAGCCTGGAATGCGTGGAATGTCTCCCAGCTGTAAGAGTAAACCGTGCCTCTCCCGCACATGTGCCGTTACATCTCCATGGGTCTTTTTTATTTTTCCCTGTCTTCCACTCATCTGACCCTCCCTCTTAGCACCCCCCCACAAATGTAACAGTGACAATGGGGTTGCCAAATCCCTCCATGTTGCCACCTGGTATGTTAACCCCCCCGTCCCACTACCATACATGTGTGGCGCATCTCCATGTGCCACCTTTTTTGTTTCTCCCACCCACCTGACTCCCCTCTTGCCTCCCCACAAACATAACAGGTGGCACTGGGGTCCTCTATTCCCAGTGTCCACGATCAAATCATTGTCCCCCTTTTTTTTATGTAAAAAAAAATCCGTGATGTCTTTTGTGGCCATTACTGTTCCACCCCGACCCTCTCACTTGGCACCCACCCAACCCCCAGGCCCTTACTTACCCACCGGGAGTCCAACGCCGTCATCTTCTGTGGACCGCAGACATGTCTTCACTCTTCAAAGTTGGACCACCAACTGAAGAAACAGGTATGTGGTTCAATGTATTTCAATGGGGGTTTGAACTTGGTAGCATACCTTGGCCATTTTTGCATATATTTAGTCCAAATTTTCAACATGCCTTTTTTTAGGACCCCACTTCATGAACAGTTGCATTGACATTAGGCTAATCTGTCCCAAAAAGTGATGTCACGGTTCCTGTACCAAATCGCCTTTGGGCACGAGTTGAACATTTTCTCTGCCCTTGTTAATGAGGGTTCCATGATGCCAGTTAAACAGAAATCCTATTGACAGAGATTACAGCGATGGCACAATGTTGACGGTGAGGCGACTGCGGTCAGCATTGTGCCATCAGGGCATACTTGTTTGTAGTGGGGGGGGGGGCTGCGCCCCATGCACTACCAGGACTTTAATCAACTCCAGGTTGGAGTTGTTTCGGGGAGGTGCACAAGACCTGGAGAAGCCATTCAGTTGTCCTGCATGACCATTACAGCTAACTGTCATCGTCGTCACTATAATGGTCTTCACAGAAAATGTTTCATTGTAGCAATGGTATACCATTCATGAGGTGGGGTCATAAGAAGTCTGTGTTGAAAATGTGGTGTAAAAATATTAAAAAGCTACAAAGTTAAGAACCTACATTGAATTTTGCAAACACAAGCTCATAATGTTGGTAATTTTCAATATTTTTACCCCAGATTTACAACATAGTTATTTCTTTACAGCATCTCATGAATGTGACAGCAGTCAGTTTTCAAATCCTGCCCAAAATGTGGGTTTTTTTTTTTGCATCCCAAAAGGGGATTTTCGCAGTCCCGGCTTGAAATTACCTTTTAGACAGGAGTTGCAAATTTTCTCTTCACTTTTTCATGAGGTGGGGTCATAAGAAGGTAATATTGATAATTTGGGACACAAATATTAAAACATAACAAAGTTATGAACCAATGTTCAAATTTACAAATGCAGGCTCCTAACTTTTGGTAATATATAACCCACACACTGCACCACAATGCATCTGCCACCCCAGGGCTTCTATATCAGTGGCAAACATCTGGCATTGACAAATGCTTGTTATTCTTGGGTCTCTCTACGCTTCTTAGTCCAGTGTTCCTCCTCTCTTTCCCCATCCCTGATGTACTTGCTGGTACCCAATTGACCCACTTCCCTGTCCCACTTACCCAATTTGTACCATTTATACACACATCCCATGAAGATGATTGTTCCCTGTTGGTTCCTCAAGACTCGGTTGCAAGTTGGTTAACACCCTTCATGCCTGTAGTAGTTCTTCTTGTAGCAATTTCACAGGCAGAGAACATTGCTAAAGTGCACAAACAAGTTTGCAAGACTCTCCATACTTTGAGTTCAGCTCTGTAAGTCATTAACATGATGACCCCTGACCTCGACCTCTTCCAATGTGTTTTGTGACAGCAGGGGGAAAGCATGATACCCCCTGTTGTGCATGTCACAATGAAGCGCAAAAACATATCAGTTGGTCATTACAACCACTTACAGCCATAGCCATCAAAATCTGACACTTTACAACAAAGCAGTTTACCACATTAAGGTACTGACTACATTACAGCACTTCAGCCTTACCACATTATCATTCAAGGTACCACATTAGCTGATTGTGTTAAATTATTATGCTTAGTCAGTTTTTCATGTTGTTTCCTTTTGAATGCGATACCCATATTTGTGCTGCTTGACATAGGGCTGGCTACCCTGGGGGAGCGCATCACTCTGCACTGTTGAAGCGTAACCACCCTCTTCCAGGGAAAATCCCCTAAAATAACAAGTTTAAACCACGATATGTTGTAACCTTCCCCTCCAGTTTCAGAGACTTAACTGGCTTGCCCAAAATTCTCTCTAGAGTACAGACGTACATTAGTTATTGCATCCTCAAAGTAAGACAAAAACAAAAGGTGGTAGTGCAGTTGAAAAAAGAGGACAGGAGATGGAGGAGGAGCCAGTAAGATGGAAAGATGAGAGTCGGGAGGACCTGCTGGCCTGAGGAATTTTGGGACGGGACACAGTGATAAGTGGGAGACTGGGTCCCTTTCTGGTTTGCCATTGCAGGCTGCTGTGGTTGCTGAGGTTATGTCCCACTAAGGAAATGAAGCTTGCTCCTAATCCTCTCCTTGTTTTTCCCATGGTAACCAGTGATAATAACCCGGGCTGGCTTTACCTTTGTTTGATCGGAGGTCCCACTTGAGGCCTGCTAGTTTACATATATAGTATATGCAGAAACTGTGTTTATGATCTAGGGAGCACAGCAGGCTTTTGTCTTCAAAACCCCAACCGTTGACAGTGGGATGTTGAACCTGCAGTTTCTGAACAAACTGAGACCAATGCACTTTTTCTGGCTCCAGTGGCTCAGTAGGTAGCATGCTCACCTCTGAGGCCAGGAGATCAGAGGGCTGTGGGTTCAGTTCCCACATCTGGCACTTAGGTTAATATCCCAGTACTGACACTGTAGTGCAGCATGAGAGGGGTGCTGCACTTCTGAGGTGCTGTCTTTCAGATGAGACGATAAACCGAGGTCCCATCTGCCTGTTCTGGTGGTGGTTCAGGTGGGTGTTAAAGATCTCATGGCACTTATCGAAAAGAGTAGGGGAATTTCACCAGTGTCCTGGCTAAATTTCCCTCATTCACTAAAAATACCACCAACAGCTTAATCTGGTTCAAGGTCAATTGGCATTCATCTGTCTCCCCCTCTCCCGGGTGTGCCTGAAAATAGGCAGGATTTGTCTAGTGCACTTACCCAGTCAACAAAAACTAAATAAATAAAATAAATAATGGTTTCATTTTCACAGTACGTTAAGAGAGCCATCACACTTTAAGTGCAGATTGTACTGCTATGTATAATAAATTCCATTAGCTCGTATAAGTACTGAATTCCTACACCTTTGCAGAAAAATATAGTTGGCTCTGGCAGCAGCAGACCAGCTGATCATTCCAATTCCTCTCTGAACAGCAGTACAGGGATTGTTAACAGCCCCAGGCAGGTGATAGGATAATATTCCTGCACCTGCTTTTCCCAGTTGCAATTTTACTCAGAAAAAGCCATCTGCTTAAATGTGCTTTCACTGCAACAGCTATAATAAGCAAGAAGTAAGAGAAAGAGGTGTGGGGGTCTCCATCAGTGCATAGATGTCTTTACAGCACTTTAATGGCCTGAGAGGTGTTTTTGAAAGCAAACTTGAAAATGTTTCCAAATGTTCATGTCATCTACAGTATTTTTGTTTTTGAAGTAAAATCCCATCAGTCCATGTTTCATACAGTCGTGCTTTCCTAGAACAGTTAACTTTTTTTTTTACTACATGACTAAAAACACATTGAAACTATGGCCCTTTGCTTTCACAGCTCATACTGTAGCCATTTCTCTTCAGTATGCAAGTAATTAGAAATGACAGAATGTGTTGCTATTCCTGAACCACACACCCAGGTGCGTTGAAAGGCACAAGCCACTTGCTCTGGCTGCCTTCAACCACCTGTAAGTGCAGTTCAAGAATAGTGGCCCATGCCTTAAAGTGTCTTTTTTGTGCTTATAACATGGGCCTACATTTAAAAGGAAAAAGAATTAGGATAAATATAGCAGTGGTGTTACTATTCCTGAATCACACTGCTTTAGAACCTTCTCCGCCAGTCATGAAGTAGAATTTTCCCACCTCATTTAATAATTTTAAGTTAAAAGGTCCCCCAAGGGGTGTCTCTTTTTATGGTACTACAGTCCTCGTGTGAGGTTTTGGTAGGAAGATACTAATGGGAAGCTGAGCAGTTCTGGTCAACCAAACCTCACTCAAGGACTCTTACACCATAAGAGACCCCCCTTTTGGGACCTCATAGCTTATCCTAAATCATTGAGTTGGCTAGAGTGAGTTAAACTGTTTGATATTACTTTTTTTTCAGTTTTAAAAGGAAATGTAACAATCTTCCCCACCTCTAAAGTAGAGCACCTCGCTGTAATGGTCCCCCATGAGGTGACAGCTGTATGCAGGATAATGGGTACAGTTGTCCTGAGCATTGACTGGTTGAAGTCACATAAGTGATTTATAATCCTTATTAGCAGACTTGCATTTAGCAAGCTAAAATGAATTACTTTGTAAACTGCACACTAAGCAGTCCGGTACAAGTAAAAGCACATGTGCAAACCAAACTGAATGCTAAGAAAATGTTTACATTTAAGTAGTTCCTCCAAAGGACCACCTTGGAAGAATAATGTAATACTTGCTATCCCCCATAGCTGTAAGCTGGTATGAATTGGAGTAGGACAATCCTGGGCCAATACCAGTCAATTCTGAAGCTTGGAGTACAAATACATTATCCAGAATTCAGGAGGCAAACACTTTTCAGAGTCCTTTTTAGGATACTTTGTAGGTTTATCTAATGAAGTAGCAGGCAGCTGCATATTGTGATATGGAACCTCTTTTGTGCCCACATCTACCATGTACGTTTCCAAACTAAGTTGCAGATTAGTGATAAATGCAGATCATTCCTGTCTGACATGTTCCCTATGCCTGTAGTTTTCCACCAAAATCATTCTTACCTAGATGAAACTTTTCTGATGCTTCTGTAAAATTTGCATACAGTAAAGTCTGTTTCTCTTTGGAAACATTACTTCAAAAGTTGAAACGAGTTATGGATGTGCTTCCCAGGAAGCAAATCATCATGGGTCTTTTGGCTAGTGACATAGAGAACGCATCTGTGTACAAACACAGGGTCTGCAAACTGGAGCTACAAGGGCAACTTTCTACCGATTTTACGTTGCTTAATTTAAAATCTGCACAAATGACCATAACATGTGACTTGGGATTACAGTGTCTGCAGATGATTTAAGGTGCGTGATTGCATTCCACGTTTAACAAAAAAAATTTGTGAAGAATTACCCAGATGTGACTTTATGCCCACAGTCCATTACTGGGTCCCTCATTCCAGTTGCTAAAGGTTGTGGTGCAAAATGGGTGAAAATTAATACCATATACAAAGCTGAGTGTGGATTCAAGAAGGTCCCTCTCCCTTCCATGTGAGAGGCAAAATGCAAATCACAGATCAAAACATTAGAGGGTGTGGATAAGGTTTGCACTCTTGAATGTGCTGGAGTCCACAGGAGAGCCCCTTGATAACAGCCCCTCCAAGTGACTGGGAATGGGGCCCACTATCCTTTGAGGCAGACTACAGTATATGCAGGAAAGAATTCCCTTCAACTGTCCTTGTTTTTGCTGTATTGAGGGTGAAAGTACAGTAAGTGTCACCTCTGGCCATAGTACAAGTATTTATAATGATAATAGCAGCAGTACATGTTAGATGTAAATATTTTGACCTACACAGTTCTTTATTATTCCATTTTAGATTTCCCTTATTTTCCATCTTGTATGGTTTAATTTTTCCCCATTTAGAGTCTGTTTTCGATGAACAGAAAATTGCCATCAGAAGCTGGCCAATTGGTCTAATCCTGTTTGCTCTTTGTCATACCTAACATCTGAGACCGAGTCCCCTGTTGGTCATTTGTCTTCCCTCCATCCCTTCTTTTCCTTTCCACCCACAGCAGAGGGACAGCAGCACAAATGGATTATCAGCAGACTCAATAAGGGGAGAAAAGAGTATTATACAAGACAGGAGCTATGGGTCAAACCTTAATCCTGAAAGGAATGAACAAGGTAAACTGTAAGGATCTATTCAGCAGGAGTTGTGAGTCAGAAACATAGGGATGTGAGTGGAACCTGATTGGGGGGCTTATGGATTCGGCAGAGATGTGAGAAAGTAGGAGGTTAAGCCATAGAAGAGCATATTGGCTGATGTGGTGGGTGCAAAACCCAACAATGGTTTCAAATATGGCTGGCATAAAGTTAAATGATTAATAGTTATTCAGAGTTGAAGCAGTAAGGCAGAGTAAAAGGGGGAGGGGGAGTGAGGGCATAATCCCTGCCTAGACATTAGGTTCCAGGATAGCATAGGGTATAGCAGAGCAGATTAGATGGACCAGTGGTGTTTTTCTGTTAACATTGTCTATGTTTCCAAATGTAATAAAGTATAGGTAAAAATTGTCACCATAAAATGCACTGCTGCTTTAACTCTTTACCTGTGGGTGCTGAGTATACTCGTTGCACAGTTGCAGTCTTGCTACCACTGGTGCAGGTGTTTTCAAAGGAACCTTGTAATAGCATGGAAACAGAGCATGTTTCCCACACAGACTTTTTACTGGTGCACAGGGGGACTTATTAAGAGTTGAGCTGATGATGTGTGGTGACCTAGCCTTTGTAGGGATGCCTGCAAAAGGCATAGGTCTCATGCAGGTTAATTACTTGGCACCGGGGCAGCAAGAAGGAAGGTACAGTCTGTTGGAGCGCCTACTCTTGGCAGAAAAATGCTTGTTTCAGGCCAAAGCAGTATAAAAAGTGTATGATAACACACAGAGACATAGACATCTTGATTTACAACCATCTTACAAAAATGGTTTATCCTGCAAAGCAGGAACTGCTTTTGGGAGGGGTGGGGTGGCTGGAGACTGTAACTACCAGCTAAACAGGGCCTATTGTTGTTGAACAGGTGTACACAGTGTTACTAATTAGGAGAAAGTTAATCTGGCAGTAATTTGCAGTAAAGGAAAAGTCATTTATTGCTGGTTGTTTAGAGATTGTAGTTTCACCAGGTGAGTACTGTTAAAGAAGAAGAAAAGTTTCTACAGTAACATAGCTAGCTTTGATACTGGCATTGTGAAACTTGAGTTTGCCTTGTCAAAAAAAAAAAGTTTACAGTGACTCATGCTGTTGATGAAATATTTGCGGTCAGTAAGTCGGGTGGAGACACAACTTGTGATTCAGACTCCTTACTCCTCAGAATCAGAAACAGACTTGGAAGGTGTGTTACCTGAGCACAGACTATTTGCAGAATGTAATAGAAGAAGCAAAATGCAGATGAATAAAACATCAGACAAAATGTGCACAGCATGTCACAGTGGAAGGTGGCAAGGCAGAACAAATAAAAGTAAAGACAATACAAGTAGAAAGGGGCAACGCAGGACAAATGAAAATGATGAAGGCATCACAAGTGGGGACTGGGCAAGGCCAGACAAATGAAAAATAATGAAGGCACCCAAGTGGCATGGGGCAAGGCATGGCAATTAAAAATGATGATGGTACTGGAAGTAGCATGGGGCAAGGCAGGCAAAACAAAACAATAAAAGAGAGTGAGGTACAGAATGTGGAAAGGGACAGGGAATAGCAAGTGAAAGTGGTCCATCCACATCTACTGCAGTAGAACAAATCAGCATAAGTGAAACAGCAAGTAACAGAAACAAATCTTTACAGACCAATTGAAAAGGAAGAAATCACAGAAAGTGAAAAGAAACAAAGCTCAGCAAGTGAATGGATACAGGACTCGTTAAGTGACCGAGGATTAGTCTCGGTAGAGAGAAGGGGTCAAGGCAAATGATACAAAAAGCCTAGAGGGATAAGAAGTCCATGAGGGAGAGGCAGAGTAAGTGGACAAGTCCCTCACACTCTCTCTTTAGAGATCGTACTGGTACAAGCCTGATAAGTGTGTCTGAAATTCGTTGGCATGAAATTGAGCAGGAGGTAGAACCATTTGAGTTCACGGGAACTCCTGGTATTAATGTCCCTTTGTCTGACAACCCAGCACCACTTCAGTGTTTCCAGATATTCATTTTGGAGAAAAAGCCTGATGATACCAACAGCATTAAAAAAAATATATGTTTTTTTAATTAAATTTTTATTGAAATTTTCAGATAAATATTTAAAAACAAGACAACATTCAATGCAGCAACAACGGGTTGCTTTGCTAATAAAGATATTTCATAATTTATAACTGTGCTTGTCATCTATGGATTACACATTTGACAGTATTACTTACAGCATATCACTTCTCATGGCACAAAGTTTGGATTTTTTTGTAGATGTGTGCATCACCTATCATCGCCATCGTAGTTCAAATCTAGGATACTTATTATTAAGCTGGGATGTTATTTTTCCCATTTATAAATTTGGCACCTGATCCCTCCAGCTGACAGGACAGCAGGGTTTGACGTTAGCCATAATTCAGTGATCACCTTGTCGGCTGGTGACACAGCAATGTTAAACCGTTTCCTTGAATTGGAGTTCCTACACCTCCCAGAAGCATCTAAAAATGGTACCATGTGACTACTAAGTTGTAATGTCTCCTCAAATAGCTTCTGTAATTCCTGTTGTAATGCTTGGCAGAAAGGCTGGAGAACTCAGTAGGACCATAACATTTGTCCAAGGGTTGCCTTTTCTTCCCCACACCACCTCCGACAACTAGCACTCTTGGTTGCCTGATATTTAACTTGTTTGTTTGGTGTAATAAGGAAACGGATTCTGTTTTCTAAAACTATTCTCTCAAAAGATGAAAGAAGGTAACAAAGACATTGGGTCCATGATTGGTCTGTAACTGGGGAACAGAGATCTCGTTCCCCCGCTGGTCAAACATGTTGTATATTTCTGTTGTGCTAACATAGTCTATATATGAAATAAGGTGATGGACATTGTCCTGTCCCTGAATACCTGCAATAACTAGTTGTATTAAAAAAAGGGGATCTTGCTCTCATTGGGCCAAGATTTAACTAATGTTTGTATGAAGACCCTTGCTGGTAAATCTTAAAAAAAAAAAAAAAAAGAGTCTTGAGATAATCCAAAAGAGGATCTAATGTCTTCAAAAGAGCAGACTGTTGGTCCTTGTTAAAACTGAAATATGTAATGTAACCTCAGTCTGGTCCACTCCTGAAACCCTGTGTCTAAGGCCACTGGTGAAAAGGTTTCAGTATTGGGTAACTAATTTTAGAAGAATCTACTGGATTTAAGTTTTTATGGTTGTTGGTTTGATGTCACTGAGCACGTAATGGTTTACTGTATGGGTTATCTACTTAACGAGATGTAATTTTGATTGGGATGGTAAGTAATACTTTGGGTCTGTCTAACATGTGTCCCACAATAAGTTCTAACATTTTCCATTGCGTATGATAGGTGGAGATTATCCAATAAAATATTGTCCTAAGCTGTGCAGCCACATGATACAGCCTCAGATTCGGTAAGGACAGACCACCTTGGGATTTGGGAAGATAAAGGACTTTCATATGAATCCTGGGAGGTTCCCTTGACAGACATATTGAGAAATTTGTTTATTCCAATTCTGAAAGAAGCTAGGTGGTGGAGTTACTGGAAGTGTTTTGTGCTAGATAAAAGATTCTAGGTAATAAATTCATGTGGTTGCTATCCGCTCTCTGTATAAGAGAGAGTGGTAGATGCAACCACACCTCTATATCTCTAGTCAATACTTGCAAAACCTGGTTGTAATTAAGGGAAATAATCTTCCGAGGATCTTGAGATAGGGAGATGCCACCTAGATATCAAAGGAAGGGAGATGCCACTTGAACTGAAAGCATTCTTTGATATTGTCAGAGGGGGTGTAATGAATCAGTCACACCTCAGTTTTGGTAGTGTATAAATAGTAGCCCGCCAGGTCCCCAAATCACAATAAAGCATCCCACAGCAGCGGGAGTGCTGTCTCAGGATTAGTCAAGTATACTAAAATATCATCAGCATAAAGGGCTAACTTCTGTTCCTTGTTCCTTATCCTGTAATATCTGGGTGTTGCCGAATAATCTGGGTCAGGGGCTCTAAATGAGCTCAAATAGTAAAGGGGATAAGGGGCATCCCTGGTGTGTTCCTCTGCTCAAAGGAAATGAGGTGGATGATTGTCCATTGACTTTTTCATAAGCAATTAGTCGGTGATAGATTGCTTCCACTGGAGACACAAATGCCACCGGGATCCCAAAACAGTTTAGGACCAGAAACAAAAATGGCCATGCCACCCAATCAAAGGCCTTCTCTGTGTATTAACTAAAAAGGAGAAAAGGGGTCCCCAACTGGGTGGCATGCTGCAGGATATGTGCAGTTCTTTTACTATTAACTGCCTCTGACTGGATGACCCAGATCCCGTTTGATCATTATCAATGACAAGGGTAAAAAGGGTTCCGGGCGTTTTGCCATTACTGTAGTAAAAGTTTGTAATCAACATTAAGAACAGATTTAGGGTGATACGAGGCACAACAATCTCTATCCTTTCCTGATTTCAAAATAATCGAGATTAGCTTGCTTCCACAATGGTAGTACAGGGTTATCTGCCATAAATCCTGCTCCTGTATGCTGTAGAAGTGGGATAAGGAATTCCAGAAATGTTTTGTAACTTCTCCCATGTAACCATCCAGCCCCAGGCTTTTATTATTTTCTAAATTTTGACTTTATAGATTTCATCTTGGGGCAGAGGAACCAGCAATGTTTGTTACTGGGGCTGTGGCAAAGTAGGAAGATGTAAGGATGTTAAATAATCAGATATCTCTTTCAAAGATGGATCAACCTCTGCCCTATGCAGATGTTTAAAATAGTCTACAAAGGCCTACAGAATCTTTTCTGGGTCTGTCTCCTTTACCTTAATAATCGGGTGCCGGTTATGTGTTGAACAAGGTATGTTTTTCCCTTAGTCTATAGGCTAACATTTTAGAAGTGCAAGCACCTCTCTCATAATATTAATGCTGGAGAAATCTGAGGGCTATTCTGTCTTCATATTCAGTATATTTTGTATTTTTATGTCTAACCTGAGTGAGTTGGGGATATACAGACTGGTTCCCTTGCATGTGAAGCCACCGGAGAGTTTGTGATTTGTCTTGTAATTTATGTAATTGTTCCCTCTCTTTGTTGTTTAGTTGCATATGCAATAATGTTGCTCTTGAGAACCGCTTTTACAGTGTCCCATAATATGGAAGGGCTCAAGTCTTCCTTATTGTTATCCTGTTAAATCTGTGGAATGAATTCCCTTACCAGGTCTTTTTAAAGTCATTAATATTTAAGAGCGAATTATTAAACTTCCAAATAGAGGAACCTTTCTGAATAAGGGTAGCCATACCCCACTCCAAATTCTCCCTTCTGCCTGTTTTTTCTCCTACTACCTGCCCTTTCCCTAGCTACCCTTCTTGAGCTCTCTGCCCCTAACCATTCACTCTGCAACCTCCAAATGCTCTCTCTTCTCACTACTCCAAGCCCATACTGCTCCTCCCTGTAACTGCACATAAGGCTAGCCATACCCCGCTCCACCTTCTCCCTTCTGCCTGTTTTTCTCCTACTACCTGCCCTTTCCCTACCTACTCTTCTCCATACCTTCTCAGGCATAGAATCCAGTACACTGGCTGGGTGTGTATCTAGCCATGTCCTACCCTTGTGGGGTTTGCATCCCAGAGGGTCACAGGTCTGCCTCTATCTCTCTTTCTCTACCATACTATCTCCTGCCTGCTTTTCTCATAACTCCCCACCCTCTCCCTCTCCCACATCTACTCTTCTTCTTACCTTCACAGGCCTGCAACCCAGGACATGGACTACGAGTGCATCCAGCAACATCTGGCCCTTGTGGGGTTTGCATACCAGAGGGTCGTAGGTCTACCTCTTCCTCTTCCTGTCTGTCTCACTCCCTCTCCCCCTCCTTATCTCCCCTCTGCTGTCATTTCCATCCTCCAAATCTTCCTATTTGATTGCCTCCATCCTCCGTCCTCTATCCCTGCATTATGAATTAGTTGTCATCTAAACTTATATTCTAGGGCATACCCCACCCTAATGCTGAAATATTTACAAAACCAGCAAATGCACTGTATTTCATTTTGGCTAAATCTAATCTGTATTTTAATTCTCTGTATGTTGGTTTAGATGTAATTTACTTTCTATTACTTACCCCTTTCCACTTTCCCCAGGACACATCTGAAAATGAACTAAGTTTTAGCTCAGCATGCCCTTCCTAGTGAAGCTTACTAACTAACTAACTAACTCTTAAAGTAAGCTCCACACATGGGGGCTTGCTGTTGAAGTAAAACAGGTAACAGTTTTTACTTCCACTTATCAGATGGGCATTTTCTGCCGTTACCATTATATGGTCTATTCTGACACCATGGGGGGCTGTGTAGTGGGTATATGAATGCTCTTTTGGGGTGATGAAGGCACCAGGCATCCACCCATGCCACTTTTCTGAAGAAGGAGCAGCTGTGTCTCTGTTTAGAGGTATCTCTGGGGGGTTTCTTATTAGTGGTATCCTTCGGGGATAAAATAAAGTTAATGCCTCCCCTAGCAATAAGAGACCCTCCTGAAACTCAACTATTTTCCAATATAACTGTTTAACAAATGAGAATGTGCATCCCAGAGGGAGACACAAACTCACCAACATGATTATCTGATTAAAATAACTGCCCTCAACTCTGGGTATCTGTGGAGCTAGCCATAACTTGAAAATGGGTCTGCTTAGTATCAGGTTGGCCGTACCTCTGTGCTTAACTTTTGGGAGTGAAGACGTCACATGCTGTGAATGAGCAAATTTCATTAACTTCTCATGCAGTTTTGAGAAGAAATGTGTTTCTTGCAATAAAACAAATGTAGGGTGGTGCTTCCTAATTACAGCGTGGACCTTAGACCTTTTATTTGGGTGATTTAACCCATTCACATTGTGGGAATAAACATTAAGGTTTGACTGTCTAATTCATATATTTTAGCAGCAAAGAAGGCCATTACTCATTTATGACACCAGCCAAGTCCTCCTACTGTCAAAATGTGGCGTAACATACTTAATATGATTTACAGAATGGAGCAGAATACTTCGAAACTAGACAGTAGAGAGATGCAGTTTGAAATAATGTGGATACTATGGGTCCTATACGTGTCCCAAGAAGATACTAGTTTTGTTCCATAGCTTTGGGTCTGGTGGTTGTCTCTTGGGACTCCTAATAAGGAAGGTTATACTCCCTCTATATCCCTCTCTATTGGGGGTATCCTTCTCTGTGTGGGGGTTCTGATTTAATTCGAAATTTTTCTTGGGGGTCTTTATAAGTTTTATATGTGATATTTATAGGTTTTACAATGCCAGATTAGACTCCATGGGGTTGATTATATTTAGCTGCCTGAGCATTGCTGTTATTTATATTATGGAATGTAATACTAACCCCAATTCTGTATGGTCAATGTATTGAGGATATACTGTAAGTAATTGTGCATGGATGTCTGTAACTTTAATCTCCTGATGTCCTGTAAAGTGGTGTGTATGACAAGATGCTGACGTACAGTGTGACACTCTGCTTTATCAAATAAAGATTATAAAAAATTGACTGTGTATGCCTAACTTAAAATATTTTCTGAGTACAGTATCTTGAGATCCATTTCCATTTTTATAATAAAAAAATCACAATTATCCTGTAGTAAAAGCATTTGGACAGTAAAAACACAACAGTAAATAGCAGTAGCAGTGAACAAGAAACTACAATCAAATTACATAGAACCACATACATAAGAAATGAAAGTATAGGGTGAGTGCTCAAACAGAGACTCTCCACCAGAAATTTTAAGATTTAGACTTCAATAGGAGGAGAGCTTGCTAGGAGACCCTCTATTAGACTGAGGACTCAAACCATCAAGGGAATGGACCTCAACCTGAGAGGGAAAGCACCACAGCTTTTGTAGGGGGGGCTCTCTGGTGCAGCATGCTGCACATAAGGTTCCCTTGCTGAAGCGATGGAAATCATGCTGGGCAAAAAAGTAAAGAAATTTATTTTGCAAACTGCAAATACTGTTTTCCTGGTGCTTGGGTTAATGATTGTGGTCCAGTGTGTTATACTTAGCACAGTGTTTGGACCATATTCACTGTGTCTAAATCTGCACTAACAGATGCTAGAGAATTTTAAAACTTTTTTTCCTCAATTGTTTGCCTCCAGCACAGGCACATTCTTTGAATGCATAAGTCTGTCTGTCAGTGGAGCACTGAACAAGATGGCCACCACACTGTGCGTGCTGTCTGTGTGTGCATTTTCTGTTTAAAGTTTACTGTGCCTATGTGCTCTTTTTTTATTTTATGTTTGCTTGCGCATGCGCAAGAAACATTTCGGCACAACTAAGGATAGAAGTGGGGTTTTGGAAGTGTGGCACTGTGGGGGCCAATGGCCCTAGCGTCTTTTGAGGCTTGGCTCCCTTTCCCCAATCCGGTGGCACACTGCTGCTGACACTAGTTCAGCCAGCGTGTCACCACCTTGAAACATTTTCGCCGCTGCAATCAGGGGCCGCCTCGTCATTGCAGCATCAGCCATTCCACTGCAATGAGGGAGTGACCCATCATTGCAGGGTGGTACCTTGCTCTCCACATGCCCCCAGCCCAGTTCACTTACTGATGGGGGTTTCAGTCCCCTCAGCATAATGTCTTCACCCCAAGTTTCTGTTGTATGCCAAGGGGTGCCCAATCCCCTCGGCATCATGCGCCCCTCAACAGTCTTTTGCCGATGGGGCCCAATGCCCATTTGCTTCAGTCCCCCTTCCCAGTTTAATTTTCCAATGGGGAGCCCACCCCCATTGGCATAATGTCCCCAATTTGTTGTCTGCTGAGGGGGTGCCCAATCCCTCAGCCCTTGTCCCCACTGGTATGTGCCGACAGGTGCCCACCCCCATTGGCTAAAACCCCAAAAATCACCCAGTGTGCCAAATGTCCCTGGGAAAAAAACAACCCCACAATTTTTTTAACCTTGTAAAGAGAAAACGGTCCTCGTTGAGTCCGTGGCCTCTCCCAACTTTAGCCCACCCTCTGTGCACCCTGCCTCCCCACACCCCACACCCCTCACCCCATACTTGCCTCCGGAGCCCAGCGCGACGATCTCCGGTGGACCAGGAACACATCTGCACTCTTCAGAGCTGACCGCGAACTGAATAAATGCCAGTAAGCTGTATAATGGCATAAATAGGGTATTTTCAACTTTGGTGCATATCTCAGGCATTTTTGGGAATTGTGGCACCAAATTTTCAACATGGGGTTATTGGGACCCTTCCTCATGAATTCAGCCACTGTCATGGCATTATTCATTCCCGAAAGGTGATTTTGAGGTCAATGCATGGAATCACCTTTTGGGACCTATTAATGAAATGGCAGTGCCAGTGTTCATGAGGTGGGCTCTCAAAAAGCGTATGTTGCAAATTTGGGGGAAAAAATCCCAAAAATGACTGTTTTATGAGCGTGCATTGCGCAGTTTCCACGCATGCGCTTACCTTCGCAAATTTGTAATATTTTCACTCCAGATTTTCAACATTGGTATTTTCCACACCTCCTTCTGAACAGTACAGCTGTAATTTTCCACATCCTGGCCAAAATGTGTTTTTGCATTTCTGACGCAGAATAGCACGGTTGCTGTGGGAAAATCAGTGTTCTGGACACATTAAGAAAATCATAGTGACACTGTTCATGAACAGAGGACCTAAAATGTCTATGTTGAACATTTGGTGACAAAAGTCCATAAAATGACTGTGTTACAAGCGTGTGTTGTGCAGTTTCCACGTATGCTCGGAAGTGCACATATTTGTAATATTTTCACTCCAGATTTTCAACATTGGCATTTTGTCACACCTCCTTATGAACAGTACAGCTGTCATTTTTCATATCCTGCCTGAAATACGCATTTGCACATCTGGCGCACAATGGCATGGTCACTGTGGGAAATTAATGTTTTGTAGAGATTAAGAAAATCATAGTGACAGTGTTCATGAGCAGAGGTCACAAAATGCCTATGTTGAAAATTTGGTGAAATAATTCCACTAAATGACTGCAATACAAGCATGTGTTGCGCAGTTTCCATGTATGCTTGGAACTTTGAGCATTTTTAATATTTTCACTACAGATTTTCAGCACTGCCATCTCTTCACACCTCCCTATGGATGGTACAGCTGTCATTCTTCACATCTTGCCTGATCTGTGTTTTCGCACATCTGGTGCAGAATGGCATGGTCGCTGTGGGAACTTGAAGTTCGGGACATATTAACAAAATCACACTGCCACTGTTCATGAGAAGAGGTCCCAAATGCTTTCATGAGGTGGGGTCACAAAAAGGCCATGTTGAAAATTTGTAGTGCAAATACCAACACATGCCCTGGGTGTTAGAGTTTCTAACCATAACGTCCCACCCTGTACAGACTGACAGGCATCAGAGGTGTAACTTTGGATCACCGGCTGTAATGCTTATGCCATCCAACCCCCACCCTGAAGCCAGTGACAGGCATTGAGGTGTGCCTTGCACTCTTCAGCCCCAGACTTCACCCCATTCTCCTGTACTGCACCCATTTCAGCATATGTCCTTATGAAATGAGGTAACTGTGAAGCCAACCCGAAGGCACACCTCAACACTTGTCGGTGTCTACAGGATAGGGTGAGGTGAAATGCTATGAGCATTATGGGCAATGACCCACAGGCACTCCCCAATGCCTGTCCATCTCTTCAGGGTGGAGGTGGGATTGGCGTAAGTTCAGTACTTCACTGCCACTCCTATTTTGCATCTGTCTAACTCCTCCATGTAAAATGCTAATATCAGCAAGCAAACATTCGGCATTGACAAATGCTTATGATTTTGTGAGACACCGGCAGCTGTCGTGCCATGTGTGTTTTGTGTTTTGATGGCATGAACACCTGCCCTCTGTGAACTGGACTGAAACTTCATAGCTCATTTTGTTTTGCACCCCAAACAACCACTGGAGAGGCTGTTAGTCACTGCAGAACTGGGCAAAATTCCAACCTGTGCCCCAGAAGTGACGGGGTCTGTAAGTAACTCGAAAACTCCTCCAGCCCCTCATGGAGAGTGTTTTGTATTCTGCTTTTCTGCTGTTGAACCTGATAGAGTGGTTAATAATTTGCAGAACCACTCAGTTGAAACACAAACCCTCCCCCAGTTCAGTGTTTACAGAAGTTAACATCTAGGAGGCAGCTCAGTGCATAGTTATTTTAATTGGTGACTCATCTGTCAAGTTTTGAAGTTGGAATTGGTCATGTCAATTTGGAAAACTTGTTTAACTGGATCTTAATTTTATCTGCATTAAGTGCTAATGACGCTTGGGGATAATTTTCGAAACCATAATATTAAGACACAGTTCAGCCATGCCGTAGTGTGTTTTTCATTAGAGAATTTGTTTCTTGTGAAAGGTAAAGAATTGACAGCAATGGAGTGTGCAGCCTTATGTTAAACAAGCATTTGTCAATGCAGAATGTTGTCACGCTGGCATTGGCAGTGGGAGTGGCGTAGCTAGAAATGCATAGTGCTGTGATTTTGTGAATGTGTCTCAAAAGGTGATTTTGCACAGCGAGCACGCCATTGTGCGCCACAACTGCGGAAACACGTTTTGGGCAGGCTGTGAAAAATGGCAGCCGTACTGTTGATAAGGAAATGTGCACAAATGCCAGTGGTGAAAATGTGGCATGAAAATATTGCAGATTGACGAAGTTACAAGAGTGCGTGGAAACCGCGCAATGCATGCTTGCAACACAGTCATTGTATGGAGTTTCGGCACCAAATTTTTCAACATAGGCATTTTAGGACCTCTGCTCATGAATAGTGTCACTGTAATTTCCTCAAACTGTCCCAAAAACTGATTTCGCACAGCGGCCGTGCAATTCTGTACCGGATGTGCGAAAACACATTTCAGGCAGCTGCAGTGTTCATAAGAGGTATGGAAAATGCCAATAATGAACAGCTGGAGTGAAAGTATTACAATTATTAAGTCATGATGCGGCAAACTGTGCAACACACACTCATAAAACACTCATTTTATTGACTTTCGTTACCAAATTTTCAACATAGGCATTTTAGGGCATCTGCTAATGAACAGTGTCACTGTCATTTTCATCATGTGTCTCGAACATGGACTTTCCACAGTGACCATGCTATTCTGTGCTGGAACTGCAAAAACAGATTTTGGTCAGGATGTGAAAAATGACAGCTGTACTGTTCATTAGGAGGTGCAGAACAATGGCACTGTAGAAAATCTGGAGTGAGAATATTAGAAGTTTGCGAACGTACGAGCGTGCTTGCAAACTGCGCAACACACGCTCATAACACAGTCATTTTATGGAGTATTGTAACCAAATTTTCAACACAGGCATTTTATGACCACTGCTCATGAACAGTATCACTGTCATTTTTGTAATGTGCCCCGAACACTGATTTCGCCCAGCATCTGCGCTATTCTGCGCCGGAAGTGTGAAAACACATTTCGTCCAGGATGTGAAAAATGACAGCTGTACAGTTCACAAGAAGGTGTGGTAAAGTGCCAATGTTGAGAATCTGGCATGGAAATAGTGTAAATGCGCTAACGTATGAGCATGCGTTGTGCAGTTGATACGCACGCTCGTAAAACAGTCATGTTTTGGATTTTTCCCACCAATTGCAACACAGGGTTTTTGAGAGCCCCTCACTTCACGAACAGTGGCACTGTCATTTCGTTACGGGGTCCTGAAAGGTGATTCTGCGCAGTGACTGCGAAATCACCTTCTGGGACCAAATAATGCCATGACAGTGCAAGAATCCATGAGAAGGGGTCCCAAAACCCCCATGTTGAAAATTTGGGGCCAAAATTCGCAAAAATGCCTGCGATATGCAGCAAAGTTGCAAAAACCCTATCTATTACATTATACAGCTTACCGGCATTTCCTCAGTTCACGGTCGGCTTTGAAGAGTGCATACATGTTCACGGTCCACCGAAGATCGTCACGCCAGACTCCGGAGGTAAGTGGGGTGAGAGGTGGGGAGGCAGGGTGCGAGGAGGGTGGGCAGGTGGGGGAGGTAACGGAGACATGAGGGACCATTTTCGTTTTACAGGTTAAAAACAGAAAAAACATTGCGGGACAGTTTTGTTTTGCGGGCATTTTGCACACTGGGGTGGGCTACCAGCGTCCACCTGTTTTGCGGGGGATGTCTAGCCAACGGGGGATTGGGCACCCTTGTCGGCACACAAAGAAGGGTGGGAGGGTGCAGAGCCGAGGGGGATTGGGCACCCCCTTGGCATTAAACAATTGGGGGGGTGCTTTATGCCGGCGGGAAGTGGGCTCCCCCTGTCGGCACATTCACAGGGGGCAGAGGCAGCCGACGGAGGATTAGAGGCACCTCAGGTCGCAGTTCTACGCCAGTGTCCCACCATGTACATAATGGCAGCGAAGCACGGCAAGAGCGACCGCCATGCCTGATGTGCTTTGCTCAGATTGCAGCGGACCTTTTCTTAGATGTGCTCACCACATTATGTATGCATGGTGTGGCACCGGCATGCAGGCTGATTGGGGAATGCGGGACGCACCTACTGGTGCGCGCCCTGCAGTCGCCCAACAACAACCGCGCCTCTAAAGCTGCACTGTGCCACGATGTTGGCTGTGCAAGCGAGCCAACATAAAAAAAAAAAAAAAATCACCTTTTATGATTGATCACATTCTGAAGATGGTGCTGATGTATCTGATAGTTTACTTACTTACTCATAATCAAAACGACCAAAATCTGTGTGTTATGTCTTGTGCGACTCCGTCTCCGACGTGACGTACTGGCTATCATCCGTCTGTGTGCCCTTTGACAGTTGCTCTGTACCATGTGTGCATAACTCCTACATGGTGGACTTGCCATCACCCTGCTGTTTACACTTTGACTGCTGCACTCTACCCACTATATCAAAGTCACACATGATCATTTTTCTCTCCCCTTCTATTGAACAGAATTTTTCTGTCCTCATTTTCAGGTGTATGTTACTGTTATCTTCATTACTGGCAGTATGTGCTCAATTTCACATTTATTTCAGTATTATATTCATTATTGGCAGCACAATTAAAAAAATAGGGTTCGAGTTCTAAAAAGTTCTAAAAAAGATTAGAACCCTAAAACTTTTTTAAAAGTTCTAGACTAGAACAAAAACCCAGAACTTTGGAGGGTTCTGACAACCCTACACCTAAAAGCTGAGTTCATTTGGTGCTGGAGCTCTTCTCCAGATGATATTAACATACTAACATACTAAAAGCAAGAAGAATAGGCCTAACAGTCTTTCGTGTCTGCTCGTTAGCCAGCCCCTATTGGGCGCTAGCTCCTCCCCCCCAGCCCCCGAGAGGGTCAACTTCGGCTTCAGTATACCCATGCATCTGTCCCACCCCCTCTTAAAGCCCTCCATTGTGCCCTGCTCCACTGGACTCCCGGGCAATGCATTCCATGGCTCCACCACCCTCTCAGTGAAGTAATGCCTTCTACATTCTCCCCTGTAGGTTCCCCCCTCCAACTTCCAATCATGCCCCCTGGTTGTGCCCCCTTTCCTTAGCCTGAACATTTCTTTGTCTCTGCTCCTGTTAATCCCTTTCACATATTTGAATACCTCAATCATGTCTCCCCCTGTCTCTCCTCTCCTCCAGTGAGTACAGCCCAAGGACTTCCAGCTTTTCCTCATAGGTCCTTTCACTCATGCCCCGGATCATCCTGGTTGCCCTCCTTTGAGCACTCTCCAACAATGCTTTGTCTTCCTAAGGTGAGGTCTCCAGAACTGCACGCAGTACTCAAGATGCGGCCTGACCAAGGCATTGTACAGAGGGAAGATCACTCCCTCTCCTGGACTTTATTCCCTGGACTATGCAGCCCAGAATCCTGCTTGTCTTTGCTGCAGATCTTCTGCAGTTTTCAGTCTTATTTATTCTGGTGTCTACCACCACCTCCAGGTCCCTTTCACTCATTGTGGCTTGCAGTGAGACCCCTCCCAGGGTGTATACATGACCTGGGTTTCTGACCCCCAGATGCAGCACCCTACACTTCCCTGGATTAAACCTCAGTCCCCACCTCCTTGACCAACCCTCCAGGGTATCCAGATCCCTCTGGACTGTCTCTCTCACTTTCTCCCCATCAGCCAGTGCTCCAAGTTTTGAGTCATCCGCAAAGAGGCTCAACCTATTCCTAACCCCCTTCCTATATTGGAGACAAAGGCATTGAACAGGAGTGGCCCCAGTACCGAACTTTGGGGAATCCCACTGAAGACCTTCCTAGGGGAGGAGACTATCCCACCAACCACCACCCTCTGTGTTCTATCTGTAAGCCAATTTTCTACCCATCTAAGTAACTGTCTCCCAACCCCCATCCCCCCCAACTTTGCCAACAACCCCATGTGGGGTACCGAGTCAAACACCTTACTGAAATCCAGATATAGGACGTCCACTGGTCTTTGTCAGTCCAGGATCCCAGTCACCCAGTCATAAAAATCTATGAGGTTGGTCTGACATGATCTCCCTGGGACAAAACCATACTGTTTGTCACCCATGTGCCCCAGCCTTTCCAGTTGCCTCCCTAGCTTCTCCTTGATGAAGCTCTCCATTAGTTTGCCTACCACCGACGTTAGGTTGACAGGCCTGTAATTTCCCATCTCCTCCTTAGACCCCCCCTTTATGGATAGGCACCACATGAGCCACCCTCCAGTCTTGAGGCACCCATCCTGTCTGCAGAGAGGTGTTGAAAAGTGCAGCTAGTGGAGCTGCTAGTTCGTCCGCCAGTTCCTTCAGAACTCTCGGATGCAGCCCATCTGGTCCAGGTGTCTTGTCAGTTTTCAGCACCCGAAGGGCCTCCCTCATGCTGTTCTCTGTGATTTCTCCCTCCCTACCCCCCAACAAAGCACCCATCCCCTTCTCAGCTTGGCCCACCTGGTTCCCCTGCCTCTTCTGGTCCTCTCATCTCCATCTGTCCTCTCCTATCAGCTGTCTCCCCCTCCCTTCCTTCTGGCTGAATGGATCCCCTGTCTCCTTCCATAAATATCAAGGCAAAGTACTTGTTTAGTACCTCTGCCTGCTCCCCCACCTCCTGAGCCCATCCCTCCCCAGTCCTAATCCTGGAGATCTGTGCTCTTCCTTTTCTCTTCTCCCCTATATATCTATAAAATCCCTTTCCACCCCTCCAGATATCCCTAGCCAGGTTTTGCTCCATCCTCGGCTTGGTTCCTCTCATCACCCTTGTGACCCTTCTAGCTATCAACCCGTACTCACCTCTCTCCCTGTCCCGCTTGGAGCACTTGAAACGTGCATAGGCAGCCTTTTTGTCCCTCACCACCTCTTGCACCTCCCTGGTCCACCAGCACGGCTTGTTGGCTCTACCATTTTTACACCTTACCCTTGTACATGAGCTAGTAGCCTCCTGCACCCCTTTTTTAATGGTCTCCCACAAGCTACCAACATCCATGTTTGGCCTAATCTTGTTCAAGCTCCCCCTTAGAATCCTGCCCATGCTCACGAAGTCTGCCCCCCTGAAATCCACTACTACTGTGTTTGAGCGGTTGTCCTCCCCCCTAGACACAGCAGAAACCAGAATGTGGCATGGTCTCCACCTGCCAGTGGGCTACACACCTCCAGACCCCTTATCTGGTCTCTGTCTGCAAGGACAATGACCAGTATCCCCCCCAAGTAGGTTCCCCCACCTGTTGGACCAGAAAGGCATCCTGAAACACATCCATCAGTCTCTGCTCCCTGGCCACCGCTGATGTCATAGTGTCCCAGTCTGCCCCCGGCATATTTAGGTCCCCCATGACCACCACCCTACCCTTTCCATGGTCACAGTGCCCCTCGATGTTCTCAACCAATTTTTCCTCCAGGGCCTTGTCCATTGCGGGGGGTCTGTACACCACCCCTATTTTCAGTCTTTTGCCTCCCCTCGATTGCAGGGTTACCCAAATCGCTTCCACTCTCCCATCAGCCTCCTCCACTCCACTAACCATTATGCCATTCTTGACTAATAGCGCTACACCCCCTCCTCTACCCTCTTCTCTATCCCTCCTGAATATTATGTAGCCCTCCAAGTTTAGGTCCCAATCATTCTTCTGGGTGGCTCATGTTTCCATAATCACCACCACATCCGCTGAACCCTCTGCCAGCATCACCTGGAGCTCGGGCATTTTGTTGCCCATGCTCCTGGCGTTGATCAGGACCGTCCTCCACCCCATCCCCCCTCCCCTACCCAATTGTCTCAGCCCTGCGCAATCCCTATTTGCCGTTTCCCGCACTGCTCTTGCTTTGTTTACATCGCAGTCACCTGCCCTTATTTTTTGCCCTATACCTGGGACCTCAGGCAGCCCTCCTGACTCCATTTCTTCACTAATCCCTCCCCCCTTTACAAGTTTAAACCCCACTTCTCATTTATGAATCCAGCGAGTTTCAGTTTTAAGATCTCCTTCCCCTCTAGGTTAAGATGAATCCTGTCCCTAGCATATAACCCCTTATCTTCCCATGTGTCCCCCCCAGTCCCCCACCAGCCCATATGCTTCTGCCCTGCACCAGTCTCTGAGCCACTGGTTCACAACTCTGAGTTTGTGCTTGGTCTCCCTGGATGCCCTAGGTACTGGCAGAATTTCCGAGAAGGAAATTGAACTTCTATAGCGTGGCAGACTCTGGCCAACTCTGGCCAGTTCCCAAAACCTCGGCTGGATTTCCAGATCACTGTTCCCCTCCAAATCGTTTGTGCCCAGATGTACTAGGAAATCTGGGGATCCCCTGCATTCCAATGCTAATGAGTATAGCTGGAATTTGGCCTTGTGAATGGACAGGCCTGGGATACATTTAACCCTGGCCGGGCTGCTTTTTCCCCTCCCCTACCCCCTCCTCCCACTGGATGCCCCAGTCATGGAGTCTCCCAGCAGGATCACCTTCACCCCCCAACTTACTGGCCCTTTTGATCCCTTCCAGGCTCTTCCTTCTTTCATTGACCCCAGCTTGCTCCTCCCACCCCCTTCAGTCCAGGGATCACTAGTCTGTGCATGTTCTACCATGTTCTTTCTTCTGCTTGCGGCTCCCAGTTTACTCCTCGCCCCCAACCTCCTGGGAGGCACTGCTGGCCCCAGGCTCCCTTTTGGGTCCCCACCCAGGCACCCTTCTACTGCCCTCCTGCCTCCAACCCCTCCGGTCTTATCTCCATCCCTGCCTGGCATATTTCTCCTCCCCTTCCTCATCAGATTTCTCCTGCCCAGAAGCTGGCCTTTCTAGAGTACCCACTACCCCCCCTCTCCTTGGCTGACTTCCCAGGCTGAGTGCCTGCACCCCAGTTGTCCCCTCCCCTCTGACCTCGTCCCTCCCCTGCCCCAACCCCCTCAGCTTGCTAGTCACACCCTTGCTGCTTGCCTACCCCTCCTGTTCCGCAACCTTGCTGCCCCCACCCCAGCTTGCTGATCAAACCTCTCTGTCCACCTGCACCCCCATTCCACCAGCCTCATCCACCTTCTCTTTTGGGTACAGCATGGTGTATCTATTGCTAAATGTGATGCCTGCTCCATGCTCATTTTGTCCTACCCCCTCCCTCCTTTGCTCCCCCTGATCGGCCCCCCTCCTATGAGGTGTTTTCCATCTGTTGATTATATTGCGCCCTATCCCTCCAGTGTTTCCATAGGGCCTATGTCTACCTGCTCCCTGTGGTATACTGTAGTGGCCTCGCCTCCTTTCATGGGACCATTTCCACTCCCCCCCCCATGCCTTCCCGCTCTCTTCTGATCCCCTCGACCTCCTCCCTAAGTCCTGTCAGCTGAAAACACACTGGACACCCTCCGAACCACCATGCCCAATTTAAGATTATTGCTGCCCCGCACCCCGTACTCCCAATCACCTGCCGAAGATGCCTGCTCTGGCCAGCCCAAAATCCACCCTCATTTTGGTGTGAGCAGTACCAACCGCTTGCAGAACCAATTCAGTTTTTTCCCACCCCACAAAGATCAGTAGCAATAAACAATTCAGCACAGTTATCACAGTTCACATTTATCATATTCCGCAGCTGTATATAGCAGGTAGTCAATGGTGCCCATGCAGGCACAACACACAGTCCCCTTTCCTGCAATCTGCCACAATCCAGAACCAATTCAGTTTTTGCCCACCCCACAAAGATCAGTAACAATAAACAATTCAGCAGTTGTCATATCCCACAGCTGTGTATAGCATGCAGTCAATGGTGCCCAAGCAGGCAGAGCATGCAGTTCCCCTTCCGTTCAATCTGCCCTAGTCCAAGTCACCCTCTCTCAGCTTGCTCTTTGTAGTTGATCAATGTTGCCCATGCAGGCACAGCGTACAGCTTCCTTTTCCCCCAATCAGCAGCAGTCCAGGACACCAGTCAGCAGCAGTCCAAGACATCCATTCACAGCTTGCCCCCTCCAAGGCTCCACCCCTATCGACTATTTAATAGAGGTCGGGGTCAGAGTGGATTGTGTGGGACAAAGAACACCAGCAGATTCTGCAGTTGTGACTGGGCTAATGGCCTTTATAGCCCAGTCAAGGACAAAGAAAAATTGAATGCGCTTTGCTCTGATTTGGCCCCGCGGCTTCTTGCTCCTCAGCGGTGGCGGCCCTTCGATCGTTCCCCCTCCGCTGATGTGGCTCTCTTTGGCCCCCGGTCCTCAGGCCCCTTCTCCTCCAGCCACCAATGTCATCATATTCTGTCCCGCCATCAATGTGGCCCCGGTATCGCCTGCCCCGTCTCTCCACAGCGGCTCCAGAGAACACCAGCAGCTTCTGCAGTTGCGGCTGGGCTAATGGCCTTTATAGCCCAGTCACACAGTCAAGGACAAAGAGAAATTTTGCGTGCTCCATGCTGATTGGCCCCACCCCTCCTTGCTCTTGAGCAGCGGCAGCCCTCCGTTCGCTCCCCCTCCGCCGATGCGGCTCTTTTCGGCCCCTGGTCCTCAGGCCCCTTCTCCTCTGACCACTGATGTGGTTGCCTCCTGTCCCACCACCAATGCGGCCCCGGTATTGCCTGCTCCGTCTCCCCACAGAGGCTGCAGAGAACACCAGCAGATTCTTAAGCTTTAGACCAGATGAGAGAGAATGGTTAATGTAGTGAATATAGCTACGTGGAATGCCAATGGCCTTAAATCTGTCATTAAACGTAAACATGTCGTCACAGAGATAAAAAGATATAAAATTCAGGTACTGCACATGCAACAGATCTATATGCCCCATGCAGAAGCTGTGAGGACAGGTGGGAGCATGGTAGGGAATGGATCACTTCTTGCTTTTCCACCTCCACCAAGGCTCGGGGGGGGGGAGGGGGCAGCCATATGGTTTCCACGGGGGACCCTGGTCAAAATGCACCACAAGTTAAGGAATTCTGGGGGGAGATATGTATTTGCCAATGTCACACTTGAGGGAGTGGGTACCTTTCTGTTGGGTCGGTGTATGCTCCAAATGTGGAAGACCCTGGATTCTATCAACGATTGGCGGTGGATTTGACCTCCCTCCTTGGTCCATGGATTTTTGGAGGGGATTATGTAATTGCTGATCAATCAAATCCTGACACCATCCCCACCTCTAGAACACAAGGTCACCGGGCAGGGTGGAGGGCACGCTCCACCAGATAGATGTGTGGCAACACCAGCACCTGACCAGCCGAGAGTACAGTTTTTTTCTCCCATGCTCACCATTCGTATGCCAGGCTGGATCAGTTACTGGTTAGCTCCACTCTACTTCCCGACATAGATTGCACTAAATACTCCTCAATCTTAATATCTGACCACGCCTCTCTGACCTTATCCATCATGACCCTGGGATCTCCGCCCACCTGTTGACCCTGGTGTTTGGACCCTTTATTGTTATGGGATGGCACCTTTGTTGAGTTTATGCCCAAATCGATCAGGGAGTTTTTACTCCACAATGTGAGGGGGGGATACATCTTATGGGACAAGGTGCGAGGCCCTTAAAGGTGATAGGAAATAGTTTTTACACCTATAGATGCCCTACAATACGATAGTTATTTTATTGGTTACCCAGTATTCTGATATGTTTTTGCCCTTTTTGCTACAATAAATAATCTAATTCTGCTGCCTTTGTAACTACCCTGAATCTCTCTCTCCTCAGCTGTTGCTGCTGTCTATTTCCATGCTGCCTGAACATTCTATGACATCAGAAACACCTATTCCTGGCCATTCAGATGAATAGCATGGAATGGGAGTTTCTGATGTCATAGAATGTCTTAGAAATATGAAGCAGTAGCTGGTGAGGAGAGTGGAACTCTATGTAGATCTGAGTGCACCCCAAAGAACAGATTTCCACAAACCTTGTATGTAGTGCCCCACTTTATTCAAGGTACATTCCCCTTCCACAGAGGACAAGATGCTTCCTAATGCATTTTCCATGCCCCCCTGGCACTTGCTCAAAGGGACCAAAGCACCAGGGTATGTGGAACGCATTAGGAAGCATCTTGTCCTCAATGGAGGGGGAATCTCAGAATAGAGAGACTGCGAGCTGGAACTGCTATCACTGCTGTAAACTGCTGCTTTTACCTTGCTTTTTGTACCAAATACACAATGTACCTTGGATAAAGTGGAGCACTACATGCGAGGTTTGTGGAACTCTGTTCTTTTATACATCTGTGGAACTACTCGAAAAAGACTGTTTCAGCACGCTTGCCTGTAGTGGCTGCTTTTATACTTAATAATCTGTTAGCAGGTGCTGGTGGCCTTGCTTTGCTTTAATTCACTTCATGGTGCTCGGCACTGCCAGACTTTGTTACACCTCACAAACCTGCTCACTCTGCACCCCAAAGCTAGATATCTGATTATCAAAAAAATCATCAAAACATATCAGAAATCAGAATACATAACTGGCATGGAAAGGAAGAGGGAAGGGCAGTTAACTATGAAAAAATAATTTTATGAAAAAATAATTTCATATCTCCTTTAAGGCTTACATTCGGGGTCAAGTAATTGCATATGTGGCTAACAGTAAGAAAAACTCAGAACAGGAGCTTAGACGGTTGAGTTAAGATTGCAGCTTGTGAGAGGTGCACATGAAAAGGTCGGGCCCCTCCTTGAATGGTGTTTTCCAGAAGCTGAAATGGCAATTCAGTCTATTGAGCAGCTCTTGATTAGAACTTATTGGCTTATCACTGGAGCCCACCGTCTCACTCATACCTGTGATCTTTACCTTCAATCTGGTTGGCTCCAACTCTCCAACCGTATTAAGTATCTGACCTGCACTATGGTGAAAAAAATTATCCTGGGTCTCACCCCTCCTGGTGTCCAAGCTCTACTGCACCCTAGCACTAATCCACAAAGCTCCAGGAGATCCAAATCGCAGCTCTTGCAAATTCCCCGCTGTCGCACTACCCAGGATCAATGATCTTTCACCCATAGGGCTCCCTCATGGTTGAATGGACTCAGCACCACCATCTCCACTGCTCCCAAACTTGGTATGTTTAAAACCAGGCTCCGACTCCATCTTACTGCCTCCAGCTCCTGTAATTGCCTCACCTAATCAGAAATACTTGCCACCACCAACAGCCTTGCCTTGCCACCCCCCTCATAACACTTATCTCCTATTTTACCTCTGCTTCCACAACCCCCCCTTCCCACCTCCCACCCCCAGCACTTCTCCCGGTGATGTTAGACAATGCCTCTGGCTGGTACTACTTCTCCCATCTTGCCATCCCGTTCCTCCTCCATTGTTCTTTACCCCTCTCCTAGTTGATGCTTTTCCGGGCCAGTCTAGGTACTGAGCTATCTAATGTGTTGCCTCCTCCCTTAAGTAATAACTGTATAATGTACTGTTTACCTGCAATGTTGTTATTTCTGTTGTATCCCCTGTATTGTACTTCAACTGACGTGAAACCTTTGTAAAAGAGCCTTGGCTCAAAGGTATTCATAATCCTAGAACCAAATAAACAAACAAAAATAAAATAAAAATAACACACCATATTATTATCCCATGCAGCCTGGCAGTTGCGCAGACATGAAGGGGAGAGGACAATCTGCTCCATACTCAATCAAGTCAGGTAACATCAACAACCTCCCAGATAGGAACTGAATTTGGAGCCTTTTACAAATCCCTATCTACATCGAAGGTTTCTCCCCCAACCCAACAATTGAATGCCTTTTTCAGGAAGGCACCTATCTCCTCCCTGTTCTCTACAGAGGCTCAGGGCCTGGTGACCTCGCTCACAGTGGCAAAACTTCAAAAAACATTAGAATGCTCAAGGGTGGGAAGGCTCTGGGACCTGATGGCTTACCCATTTACTTTTTTAAAGCATTTGCCCTGTGCTGTTAGAATCTCTGCATGACATGCTGGTGGAGGGCCAGGATAAAGGAGATCTGCCCCCCCGGACTAAAAGTGAACTCCTCCCTACTGGGACCCCGGTTGATGGTGAGTCTTGGTAGAATGTCCTAAATGTTTGGGTATCTATATGTCGGCCATACTGGGATCCCTATATGCCTTAAACTACAGACCCCTGTCTCTCTGCCTGGCTGATGACTGTGAACGGTGGCAGTCCCTATCACTTTCGTTACTGGGACATGTCAACAAAGTGAAGATGGCAGTCCTTCCATGGTGCCTTTACCTGTATCAATCACTATCCATTTTAGTCTCCCTAGCACACTTCAGGCACCAAAACTTCAACAAACATAAATTTTGAGAATCGGCCCATATAAAACAGAGTATGCTCCAATGCTCAGTGCCAGGGGAAGGTTAGGCTTTCCAAACTTTCAGCACTACTATTGGGCAGCACAATTAGCCTTCCTTCCTTGGGGGGCAACAGGGGCCGGGACCATCCTGGTTGGTGGTCGAGGAGCTGAGGGGCTTCCTCTCCACTCAGCTCTTGTCTGCATCCCTGTGGTCCACCTCCTCCTCTGCAGCCATATCTGACCCCTTCTCAGCCACCACCCTCAAGGCCTGTATTGCCTCCCACAGACACATTGGGCACCCTCCTTCCCCTTCCCCATACACAGATCTTGTTACTGTAGTGAGAGGTAGGGGACCATGAACAGCTCAATTGCACCAACGTTTGCTGCTCTGACAACACTTGGGTCTGCACTCTGTGCTCCAACTATTTAATGGGGGGGGGGAGGGTCAGAGACTTTGCCTCACTAAAACTGTCCTGGCACATAGACCCAGGGGACTTCTTTGTATACCTCATGGTTCGACACAGACAAGGTGACTCTCTGGACTCTACCCATGGATGGGGCACCCTTCCCCATTTGAAGAAGAGCTTTATAGACCCCAACCTTGCAGGAAGCCACTGATGACCTTTTACCAAACCCTACAGAATATGGACAGCGAAGCGGTTAACTCTATCACAGTTAAATCGGAAAAGGACCTTGCCACCAAACGAAGCAGTTAACTCTATCACAGTTAAATCGGAAAAGGACCTTGCCACCAAAATTGAGCCTACAACCTGGAAACTTGCTGCCAAGCACTTGTGCACCTGTTCCCATAGTAATAAACTCAGACAGGTGCACCTAAACTTTATGTATAGAGCGTATCTTACTCCAAAAAGACTACATGCTATCAACCCGGACAACTCAAGTAGTTGCCCTAAGTGTTTGGGAGAAGATGCAGACTTTCTTCGTCTTGCACTGACATGCCACAAGGTAGCTCCATTCTGGCACGAGGTACATAAAATAAAGTGTGGAGGGCTGGGGTATAGTCTATCCAAATCCCCCTTGCAGCTTTTACTTGGCGCTGACCTATGTCACCCTCAGCATAGAGATATAGCACCCTTATGGTCCCTTGCCCTGGTTACTGCTAAGAAGACTATAGCTCAATCTTAGATATTGGTCAATGCACCAACCATTCAGCAGTGAGCTAATAACATGAGACAATGCTTAACCTTGGAAAAAATGCAGTTCACAGCAAATGGGAACTATGATGCTTTCGAGCAAAAGTGGCACCTTTTGCTGGTGGAAATGGACAGAGGCCTCTTTCCCACATGAGTAGAGCCGTGCATCCCCTACCCGGGAGCAGATTAGCTCATGGTCTCATTCTACTTGTTTAGCAATCTCTCTCCTTCCACTCCACACATTGTGGGGAATGAGAGGCCCACCACTCTTGTAAGCGGGCCACTTGAAATCTATTTAATGACAGGGTGACAGCAGGGTGATTTCAGACTCCTGACTGTACCCTTTCTGGTGCAACATGCATAACTGTTGGATGAAAGTTATTGTAAGAACTGTATGTATGTATATATCAACCAAAATGTGACCAGCATGTGTCTCTGTATCCTTAGCTTCCTGTATGCTTCTTGATTGTTGTACTATTGTTTGCTTATACTTAATAAAAAGATTTAACAAAAAAAAAGATAGAAAACATATGTGCATCGATTGCCATTGGTGACAGTGTCTGCAGCTCTGGATCCCACTCCATGTAAATCCCTGCTGGCATGACAGTCGGGAGAGTGGCAGATGAGACTGGGGGGATGGAATAATGGCTTGATGCAAGCATCATAGCAACAGAGCTGAACAGCTTTCTTTAAAAAAAAAAAAAAAAAAAAAAAGAATGGAATCAGTACATGACTGGCCCACAGCAGGAAATGTCAGAGGGGTAAGAGATTTTCTGGGACTTTACTTATACTGCAAGAGGTTCATTGCATGGTTTGCCCATATAGCCAAACCACTGTATAAACTCCTGGAAACATTTGTCTAGATGAGTGACTATGATAGCACTGACAAAGCTAAAAGGTTCACTTGTGGCTGCCCTGACGGCCCAGTGAAAGCATGTCATGCTGCCTTGCTGGTACCACAAGACTGGAAGCAAAACTGGGATGCGGTGTCAGGGGCTAGGTTAGGCCAGTGGAGGGCTGCACCCTCCACAAGATGTCACTGTGTGCAGCCAAGGCACAAGTGGCTATGCCCACACCAAGGAGTGCAGGAAAAATGGGGAGAAACACAGGGAGAAAACTCGGGCTCCACCGCTATGATAACCTAGGTTCCTGGGTCCCAGTGTCTGCTGACTCTGGATCCTAGCCCACATAGAAGCATAGAATTTGTTGGAAGAAAAGTGAATACTTGGCCAGCACAGTCTATCCAATTGTTCCCTGCCTATCCTATATCTGCAAACCCTATCTGGTCTCCGGTGACTCCGCCCTTCTAATAAACCCCTATGTTTATCCCATGCATGCTTGAAGCCCCCTACCATTTTGGCAAGGAGTCTGTTATAGGAATCTACCACACAATGAAGAACTATTCCCCCACATCTCTCCTGAACTCCCACCCCAGCTTTATCAAATGTCCCCGGTCTTGATGCTCGTCCTCATTTAAAAGAGGCTCCTGTGTGAGGTACTTATAGGTCTCTATCATGTCAACTCTCTTTCTCCTCTCTTTTGGGGTGTACATGTTGAGATCCCTCAGTCTCTCCTCAAACAGCTTCCCTTGCAAACCCTATGCCATCTTAGTTCAAATTCTCTGGATCATCTCCACCTTGTGTCCTTTCTGAGGTGCAGTCTCCAAAACTGGACACAGTACTCCCGGTAGTGGCGTACAAAGGAGCAATACAGCAGCAGCACCACCTCCCTCCTACTACTGCAGATACCCTTCCTATACACCCCAGCATCCCACTAGCCCTGATCATGGTCTTGTCACACTGCACTGCTACCATCAGGTCCTCTGATATAATAACTCTATGGTCCCTTTCCTGTCTAGTCACTGTCAATACCTTCCCCCCCTATCCAATACAGAGCACTAGAGTTCCTGTGTACTAGGTGCATGATTTGGCACATTTTGGTATTAAACCCCAACTGCCATGTCTTCTTGACCACTCCTCAAATTTTCCTAGATCCCTACACATTTTCTTCACCCCCTGTTAAGTGTCCATCCTATTGCAGATGTTGGCATCATCTGCAAAAAGGCATATGTTCCCTTCCAGTTCTTCACCAATGTCCTCTATGAAGACATTGAAAACAGGACTGGTGCAAGTACTGAAACCTGTGGTACACCACTGGTCACTCTCCTGTCTTTAGAGTGAGTGTTGTTAACCACCACCCTCTGTCTCCTATTCGTTAACCAGTTTCTAACCCAGTTTAACAATTTGGACTCCATTTCTAAGCTGGTTAATTTCCTAATCAGTCTCCTGTATGGCACAGTGGTGAAGACTTTGCTGAGGTTCAGGTAGGCCATGACTACTGCCATCCTTTGATCTGTTTCCTTGTTCATCCTGTCAAAGAATTCTATCCGATTTGTTTGGCATGAACTTCCCTCCTGAATCTGTGGTGCCTGTGTACTGTAGCCCATTGGAATCTAGATGTTCAGACAGTCTTTTTCAGTTGGGTTTCCATTAATTTTCCCACCATTGAAGTTTAAACTGACAGGCCTATAATTGCTGCTGCTCTTATGTAGAGGGAACACACTGGCCCTTTTCCAGTCCTCTGGAACCACACATTGGCAAGACAGCTAGCAGCTCCCTGTGCTCTTTCAGTACCCCGGGGTATATTCTGCATGGTATCATAGCCTTATCCACCTTGTCTTGCAAGTCCTTTCAGGACTCTTTTCTCTGAAAATGGCCTCGTGTCCACCTGTTCCTCCCTCTATTGTTGCTGCTCCCTCGTGGTCCATTCTTCCTCCCTCTACTATGAAGACTAGGCAGAAGTACCTGTTTATGATGTGTGCTTTTCCTTGGTTCCCTTCTTCACAATCACCCCCTTCCACCCTTCTAATCCTCATTGTCCCTCCCATTGGTTTGCTCTTCTTGTTTAGGTATCTGAAAAAAATTCTTATACTCTATAGCCACCCTTCTAGCAATTCTTTCTTTCATCTGCGCCTTTGAGCTCCTAATCACTTTACTTCATCATAGGATAGGGAAAACCACCCTCAAGGTCTAAGCTGTGCAGGGCACTAAGTATCTATACGATCCTGCTAAATACACCATTGTACCCATGCAAATTAGAGAATTGTATCCTTGCAAACAGGGCTCAGTGATGTATGTGGGTGATTTATGAAGCTCTAAAAGTCTACTGTGGCAGCTCTATTTACTACTTCCAAAACCCTGCCATTAATAATGCTCACAGTAGTGCGCACCACCCTTCCCCCACAAGCACTGGTACTAGTAACACCCTCCCCCCATCTTGTCCTGATCCCTGAGATAAGGAAGTTTAAGTCCCTGTCAGGCTAGCAGGCAGGCTAGTAGTACCTTGCTCTCACTCCAGTGCCCAGAATTATAAAGGTTTATTACCTGAAAGTCTAATGGTGGCACCCCCTCCCACCCCAATGCCCATCTGAAATATTGAAATAATATCAAACCCTCCCTGGTAGTCTTGTGGGCCCTCTCCCCTACCCCCAATGAAAATACTAAAATTAAGTCAAAGCCTAAATGGTAGTACCGTGTTATTCCCTGCTCCAATTCCCAGGATGTAATTGAGCAGTTCCCTGGTAGTCTAGTAGTACCACCTTCCAGCCTAATCCCCCTTATAATATTTGTACACGCCTCCCCTTCCCGCCCACTCAGATTCATTCCCCCCAGCACCCTACTCACTTTAGCAAAACCCATCCTCATCAGCAGATAGAGCATTAGACAGTGACCTGCACAGACCCGTCCCCCCTCTCAGCACCTTGGCCAGCTGCAATCTGAAAGATAGGGCCCGAGAGGGTACGTACCAGAGAATCATTTGTTTCTACAGTATATGCATGCTTAGCACCTGACATAGAAGGCAGATGGCTGAGGTGGTGAGAAGAGTGTCTGTGCTGGTCACCTTATCTGGACCTGCCTGTGGATCAGCAATGTTCAGAAGGGTGAGTGAGGTTATAAGGGATATACAGTGGGGACCTGTGTGATGCATTTTTTATCCACATAAGAGCAGTTTGACCTCAGGTAACCTCACAAGTGGTGTGATATGCCTGAGAGCAACCTGCTCAAGTGTGGATAAAAAAATGTATCCCACAGTTCTATTACATATTTCATTTGCACAGTAGGCTGGGACCTTTTGTTTCTGTTTTTTTAGATGATACCTACAGTAAATCCAATAATTTAACCTACTAAGTTTTAAAGAAATGGCTTCATAGCCTTTTAAAAGAAAGGGTGTTGTTTACATCTGTGCTAACACTGCATTTATTAGAGTAAATGTAGTTTTATAGCATATAAAAAAGGTAAATAGCCAGTCTTGATTCAAATTACCCTCCCTGTCTAACCATAGAATGGCTGCTGACCTCAGCATGATGATGTCATTGAAGGGAGACCCACAGAAGCTGCAAAAGCCACGCAGCAAGAAGTGCTGCTGTGAGTGCAAGAAATAATTTGTCCAAAAATTAATAAAAGGAAAGAATTCATCACTTAACCTGTGCATTATTTACACTAATAAATATAATACATAGGATAAGTGCTGACTTTTATCCTTTTATTTTTGGGAGTGAATTTCTTGCACTCTTTTATACATAACAGCAGTGCTACTTCCAGCATGGCTTTTGCAGCTTCTGAGAGTCTCGCTTCAATTACTTTATCACCCTGCATGTCAACAGCCATTTTATGGTTAGACAGGGAAAGACATTTGAATCGGGAAATGCTGTTGTTTACATTTTTTAAATGCTATGAAATGGCATTAACTCTAATCAAATAAGTGCAGTTTTAGCATAGATGTAAACACCAGCCTCTCCTTTAAAAGGCTAGGAAGCCATTTTTAAGTTCACCGTGCCTGTGCGCTGTGAACTTATTTCTATGAGTAGTATGTGCGAAAACTTCAAAAGAAGGAGCTGCTGAACAGCTGATCACTGTTCGGACATGGAACAAATATGTGTGGAATGCAGCTGACTCCACACATGTACAGTAGCGCCACTGCTTCCTTGTATGTGCGGAAACCACACACTCCTTGGGAAAGCCAACATCAGGGTGCCCAATCCCCATATTGGCATGTATTCCCCTCCCTCCAAAATTTTTGGGACATTGGGAGCCCACCCCAGTGTGCCAAGACAGTTGATAAATTTTGCAGACACCAGGATGCCCACTTCCAGTGTCAGATGCTCCCACCCCCCAAGCTCAATTTCTTTGTTGATGGGGTGCCCAATCCCTGTCGGCATCAGGCCCCCAAACTCATGTGGCACACTGGAAGCCCACCCCAGTGTGCCCCCAGCCCCCAAGCTCAATTTCTTTGCCAACGGGGTGCCAATCCCCATCGGCATCAGGTCCCCAAACTCATGGCACCTGGGGCCCCAAGTATACCAAAAAGTATTTTAACCTATAAGTAAAGAAAACTCTGAGTTTTTTTTTTTACCTGCAAAAAGAAAACAGTCCCTTTGTCGCTTCGCCATCCCTCCCCATCCCGACTCTACCTCCTCTGTGTAACTCCACCTCCCCCACCCTATATTTACCTCCAGAGGTAGGGAACAGCGATCTTCTGTGGACTGGCACGTGTCTGCACTCTTCAAAAGCTGACCGCAAACTGAAGAAAATCATGGTAAGCCCTATAACAGAAGTCGATGGGGAAGGGGGATTTCAACTTGGATTGATATTTCAGCCATTTTTAGAACTTTTAGCCCCACATTTTCAACATGGGATTCTTGGGACCCCACCTCATGAACACTGGCACTGTTATTTTTTTTTCTCAGTCCCAAAGGGTGATTTGGTGGTCACTGCGTGGAATCACCTTTCCAGACCAACTAATGAAACAGCAGTGCCACAGTTCTTGAGGAGAGGTCCCAAAAAGCCCATGTTGCAAATTTGGTGAAAAAATTCCAAAAAATGACTGCGTTACAAGCGTGCATTCCACAGTTTCTATGCACGCACGTAACTGCCAAATTTTTATATTTTCACTCCAGATTTTCAACATTGCCATTTTTTATACCATTTTATGAAAAGTACAGCTGTCATTTTTCACATCCTGCCCAAAATGTGTTTTCACACCTGTGGTGCAGAATGGTTCGGTCACTATGGGAAATCAGCTTTCTGGACAGAATAACAAAATCACAGTGGCACTGTTCATGAGGAGAGGTCCAAAAATGGGCATGTTGAAAATCTGGGGAAAAAATTCCAAAAAAATGATTGTGTTGCAGGCGTGCATTGCACAACTTCTATGCACGCTAGTAACTTTACCAATTTTTCAAATTTTCATTCCAGATTTTCAGTAGTGCCTTTTTTTTTTTCACACCACGTCATGAACAGTACAGCTGTAATTTTTCACATCCTGCCCAAAATGTGTTTCCATACCTGTGGCGCCAAATGGCGCAGTTGCTGTGCAAAATCACCTTTCGGAATTGAGTAACAAAATGATAGTGTCACTGTTCATGAGGTGGGGTCACAAAAAGCCCATGCTGAAAATTTGGAGTGTGACTTGGGATCGTCAGCGGTAATGCTCTTGCCATTCCACCCCCAACCCTGCAGTCAGTGACAGGCATCCAGGTGTGCCTTGGGCTCCAACATTCAACCCATTCTCCTATACTGCACCCATCTCAGCCCGAAGACCCCAAGGCACACTGTGACACCTGTCTGTGTCTGCAGGGTAGGGTGAGGTGAAACAGTGTGAACGTTATGGCCAATGACCCAAAGGCACACCCTCAATGCCTGTCAGTCACTGCAGGGTGGGGGTGGGGTTGGCGTCAGTTCAATACTTCATTGTCATTCCTATTATGCATCTCTCTAACTCCTGCACTACCAATGCAAATGCCAGCAAGCAAACATTCAGCATTGACAAATGCTTGTTTAATTTGCTTTTTATTCTGTTTTTCACCCTTATTTCTTACTGTGGAGAACCTGTTAATACGTTTGATGTTTCACATGTTTTTTTATTTCTTTTTCATGTTATCAGGATTCTAATTAGAGTTGTGGGTAGTAGTGTTGGATAGGGACCTAGCTTAGATCAGGAGCCTAGGTTCTTTTTTTTGTTTTTGTTTTTTTGCGTGCCAGTAGTTCTTTGATCAAACTTTTGCTGGTTACATTAGCTTTATTTTGGTTTGTATATTGGTTCCCTCCAGTAATGCTCCCGTGCTCATTATCCAGCAGGGTACATCTAAGATTTCATGGGATGTTAGCTGACATTAACTGATGCTGAGCCACTGACCAGGCCATTAGAGTTGTGCACAGAGCAGTGATTTACCTGTTGGAGCAAAATCCTTGGCACCCAAGATACGGGTGGGGCTCGCTTGCACTTTCTGCTGCAGGTGTCATGGCGGACACCTTGCAGCAGAAGTGGTACATCAGACGAGAGTGTCATGCTGCTCGAGAGTACCACTCGGGGACTACTCATGCACTGCTTAGGTTACCATGTAATGTCAGAAACTATAAGGTTTACAGGTGGACTGCATCCCAGCAGCTGAACTCATTTAGCGTAGTGGTTAGAGTAGTGGAATATAAAGTAAGTAGGCAGGCACCACAGGGATAGAAACAGGGTTCAGTTCCCACAGCCTCCCACAGTAGGTAGACAAACAAGTAAATTCTCCATGGTTGCAACCGCAAACTGAAAGTGTGTTTCTCAAATGTTGTTTTTTTTTTTTTTTTTTTTAATTTGGTGCGACCTCGGAGTT
Source organism: Neoceratodus forsteri (assembly GCA_016271365.2). Taxonomy (NCBI): domain Eukaryota; kingdom Metazoa; phylum Chordata; order Ceratodontiformes; family Ceratodontidae; genus Neoceratodus; species Neoceratodus forsteri. The sequence continues at coordinate 459,560,707 of CM028132.1, forward strand.
GATTATATTTATTTATGGGGGGTATGGAGGGGGTGGAGTCAACATTATGTTGGTACACTTTTGTGATGGACATATAGTTATGGCTCTGACGGGGTTCCCATCCACGATGGTATTCCCACTGACCATACTGTTTCCTGTCCGCCATGACACCTGCAGCATAAACTGCAACTGCTCCACAGGTGGAGCTGTGAGCTGCAAACTTTCCAGGTGTGAGATATGAGAACAGAGTGGAGTTCCTGTTAATGCTACCCTGTTAGGGGTTTGTATTTTTGGAATATTTATGGACTCTATGGACTGGTGCTGCTCATCTTTTTTTTGCCGCTGTTTGGCTCTCTGGAGATTCACCGTGGAGCAGGGACTCTCCTGCCGAAGCAAAACTCCCGGCTTGTGAAGGGAACTGAAACCGACTATAAATTATAACATACAATGACTGAGCTCCTGTCACCACAGCATCCATGGGACTACCATCTAGCTGGGAACTTTGAAACAATGTAAGCATATTTTATTAGCTGTACATGATGCAGATACAAGGCTTGCGAGGAGCACTTCTGGAGCAGGAGGATTCACAATCTGCAGCCGGTACTCTGTAGGTGGCAAACCAGAGTTGGTGCTGCTAAGGACTGCAACTTGCCATTTGTATTTTAATTTATGCTCTGACTGCTGAATTTTTTCCATGAGAGTTATTGTCACTCTATCTTCAGTTATAGTTGTCAATTTTCTGTTCAAAAGGCAGGTACATTTGTGAGAGTACTGCACTTTCCAATTACATGGGATAGGCACAGGATTTGACTGACAACAGGAACTTCCTGTTTGGGAACAGGAAGTGAGTGATCACAGAACCACCAAAGACTCATCATCCTAGAAGGACAAGTTTAGCTCTCCGTCTCCCCTAGCTGCTGGAGGTCTGCCTCTGAGCAAGTAAGGGGACTACTGAGAAATATAGGATCTTCTTGTCTCAGAACATGAAGATCAGGTGCTTAAAGGGCACATAGGCAGTAACTAAGTAGGGAGATAGATAAATAAATAAATAAACAAACAGAGGAGTAAGTATTCCAAACAACAGTGAAGGGGCCAGAAATAAGACATGATGGGAGTGGTGCAGTGCAGTGGCTGTGGAGCAGCAGTCTTCCGGGAGATGTTCTGGAGGTTGTGGTGTTTTCCCATCTGCAGGCACCTCTCTGGGCTGAGGGAGGAGGTTGCTCATCTACAGGCTGAGTTAGCCAGGATTTGTTGGACCTCCTCTCCCATCCAGGGACCACCAGGTCCACTGCCGTTGCCTCAGAGGTTGCCAAGAAAGAGGAGCAGTTGGACCACAGTGGGCTCAGGGAGGGTGAGGGTGGTGGAACAGAGGTGCATTCCTCCAGTTGTGCCTCTCCACAATTCATATGCCATTCTGGCACAGTGTGGTTCCTCTATGGAGGCACCTGCAGTGGAGACCAAGGAAGATGCTGGGAACCTCCACAAAGGAGACCCACAGGAGGGTGGCATGGGACCCCACAGGGGAAGGAAACAACTCCTGGTGAGGAACTCCATTATTAGGAAGGTAGAACTGGGGGAGGAAGGGAAGAGGGAGGTAAGGTGCCTGCCTGGTGCCATGGCTTGGAGGGACAGGGAGCGAATCCTCAGGGTTGCTGAAGCAGCTGCACGGGGAGGGAGCTGGATGTCATTGTCCACCTAGGGACAAATGATCTGGCTAAGAAAGGGATCAGAGCAGTGCAGGAAGAGTTTGTGGAGTTGGGGAGGGGCCTTAGACAAGTAGCACGTACGGTAACCTTCTTGGAGGTGCTGCCTGTCTATGGCGTACATGAGGCTAGGATGCTCCACACCATGGGATTCAATCAGTGGTTGAAAAACTGGTGCAAAGCTCAGGACTGGGGGTCTACCTGGAGTGATGCAGGCCTATACTGGAGTGATGGTCTGCATCTGTCCAGGAGGGGAACCAGGATCCTAGGTGATAGGTTTAAATGCTTCATTGGCAAGCATTTAAACTAGCCAGTGTGGGGGGGGGGCACTGGAAAGGAGAAGGGAAATCCCAGCCCCACCCCCAAAGTCAGGGTAGTAAGTGAGGTAAACACCAAGTTAGAGATGTCGATAGGGAGAAGTGCAGGGGGTAAATGGAGAAAGTGACAAATGCAATAAGGACAGGGATGGGACAAAAAGGGGTAAGGCCATCAGGAAATGGAGGGTAATGAGTACCAATGCCTGTAGTCTGGGCAACAAGCTCCCTGAACTGGTGGCCTTGATGGAAGAGGGATGCCTGGATATCGTAGCGGTCACAGAAACATGGTACACAGAGAACTATGACTGGGATGTTAACATGCCAGGGTACCCAACCTACAGGAGAGACAGGGAGGGGAGAAGAAGGGGAGGAGTAGCTCTCTATGTAAGGGAAGGGATAAAAGCAACTGAACAAAAGAGTAAATGGGAAGGGGAGGAGAGGAGGCACTGTGGGTCACCTTAGAGACTGGAAATGGCACCACAATCTGCACAGGGGTTGTATACAGACCTCCATGTCAGGGGAAGGGAATGGACAAGGATATGACAGAAGGCATTCTTTGGATGGCAGAGAAAGGGGAGATACTGTTGATGGGAGACCTGAATATGCCAGATGTTAACTGGAGCACATTTGCTGCAGTCACATCCAAGAGCAGGGCCATTCTCGATGCCCTACAGGTGGCATGCCTCAGACAGCTAGTTTTGGAACCCACTCATGAGGGAGCAATCTTAGACCTTGTACTCTCAAATGGGGACAGTGAGAGGATCTCAGATCTAGAAGTGGGTAGCCATCTGGGAACAAGTGACCACCAAATAGTGTGGTTCATGATAAACTCAGCTACAGAGTCAAGCCATACAAAAGTGAGGGTACTGGACTTCAGGAGGGCTGACTTTAGCAAGATGGGAGAGTGCCTTAGAAAAGCACTAGCAAATTGGCTAGAAGGAGGGGTGGAGCAACAATGGGGAAACATCAAAACTGCCATCACAGAGGCAACAAGCCTTTGTGTGATGCAAATAAACAAATCAGAATGAAAGAAAAATCCACTATGGTTCTCAAAAGAGGTGGCAGGAAGGTCAGGGAGAAAAAGATAGCAATCAGAACTTATAAGGAAACACAGAAGGAGCAGGACGGACAGCTGTACCAGTTAAGGCAGAAGAAAGCAGGGAGGGAAGTCAGAATAGCAAAGGCCCAAACTGAGGAAAAGATAGCCAACTTGGTTAAGAAGGGGGATAAAACCTTTTATAGGTACATCAGGGAGTGTAGAAAGACAAAGGGAGGGATAGTGAGGCTGAATAGAATGGATGGTGGGTGGGCAGAGTGGGACAGTGAAAAAGCAGGGATACTGAAAGAATATTTCTGCTCAGTATTCACAAAAAAGGAGGAGGGGGAGGTGCCTAATCCAATTAACAGAAGCACTCTGGATAGGGGGTGTCGATCCCGGTCCTTTCACAGAAGAAAGAGTTCTGAAAGAACTCTTAAACGGAAGGTGGACAAAGCAATGGGGCCTGATAGAATTCACCCCAGAATTCTAAAAGAATTAAGGGGAGAACTAGTGAAACCACTGACTACCCTTTTTAACAAATCATGGGAGGATGGTGTGGTACCTGAGGACTGGAGGAAGGCCTGTCGGTTTGACCTCTGTGTTAGGGAAAGTGATGGAATCACTTCTGAAGGAAAGCATTGTTGCGTACCTAGAGGCCAGTGGGGCACAGAACCTAAGGCAGCATGGGTTCACAGTGGGAAGGTCATGTCAGACGAATCTAATTTATTTCTTTGACTGGGTGACAAAAGTAGTAGACCAGGGAGGGGCTGTGGACATGGCCTACCTAGACTTTAGCAAGGCATTTGACATCGTCCCACACAAAAGATTAATAGTCAAATTAACCAGCCTGGGAGTGGGTCCCAGGGTGGTAGCCTGGGTAAAACATTGGCTGAACAACAGGACACAGAAGGTAATTGTAAATGGCGTCCACTCTGAAGAAAGAGGGGTTACTAATGGGGTACCGCAGGGTTCAGTACTGGGTCCAGACCTTTTAATTTCTTTATAAGTGACATTGCAGAGGACTAGAAGAAAAGTATGCCTCTTTGCAGATGACACAAAGCTCTGCAACAGGGTTGATACACAAGGAGGTGTGGAAAGGATGAGAAGGGACTTGGCAAGGTTGGAGAAATGGTCGAAGTATGGCAGCCTGGATTCAATGCAAAGACGGCAAAATAATGCACATGGGAAACAAAAACCTAGGGAAGATTACACAATGGGGGGTAGTAACAACAACAAAAAGGAGGGACATGGGGGTAATCATATCAGATGACCTTAAGGTTAGCAAGCAATGTGAGAAAGCAGTAGGGAGGCTGGGGGATATTAGGATGTATAGGAGAGGCATCACTAGCAAAAACAGGAAGTTGTTACCCCTCTGTACAGACAGTTGGTGAGACCCCATCTGGAGAACTGTGTCCAGTTCTGGAGACCCTATCTCTGCAAGGACATAGATAGGATAGAGGCAGTCCAGAGGAGGGCAACTAAAATGGTGCAGGGTCTGCAAGAGAAGCCGTATGAGAAGAAACTAAAGAAGCTTAATATGTATACTCCTGAGGAAAGGAGGGAGAGGGGGGACATGATAGAAACTCATAAGTACCTCAGTGGAATCAGCAAAGTCCAAGAGGGTAGCATCTTTCAGAAAAAGAGATGTGCAAGAACAAGGGGACACAATTTGAAGATGGGGGGTTCAGGGGCAATGTGAGGAAGTATTTTTTCACAGAGAGGGTGGTGGACGCATGGAACAGCCTTCCTGAGGAGGCTGTGGGGTCTAAACTGTGGGAGAATTCAAGAATGCATGGGACAGACATAAGGCAATTTTTGTGGGAGGCAGGAAGAAATAGGCTGTTGGTTAACTAGGATCTGCAGCTTATCCTGTAGGTAGGGAAATGGGCAGACTAGGTGGGCCAAGCAGTCCTTATCTGCTGTCAAAGTCTATGTTTCTGCATGCTCTTAGTACCTCCCTGGTGAGAGCAAGGAGAAGAGCGAGGAACTGAGACTTTGAAAGCACATTTGAACTCTGATTATTTACACTGGCTATTACATTGGGACTTGGGATTCTCTGGCTGTTACTTCAGGACACTGAGTCTTTTGGGACTACTGGCACAGCATTTATTTATTTTTTATATCTTGGACAACACCTGTAAACGGATGCTAATTTGTAGGTTCCACGTCAGTTACAAGAAAAAATTTAACAGGTGTATAGCATTACATTACAAGGCATTACATTACAAGCAAGTACAAAATTGCACTGGTACAAAACAATGCATTACAAGCTAGGTAGACAATAAATTATTGTGAATTACAAGACTGGGATAGCATTTAGCTTAAAGTATAACATTAGATACTGCCACAGCATTGGTGAGAAGGTGCCAGCGTCAGAGAGTTAGGCATACTTGTGGGAGGAAAAACAGGGAATAGGCACAGCTGTGGCATAGTGAAGTGTATGCCTGCATAAGGCATTGAGAACGGACTTAAGGAAGGTTGGGACATTGGCACTAGGAGAGCAGCAGATGGGGGAGGGTATGAGGGCAGGGACAGAGGGGAATGGGTGCCCAGTGGGGAGGGGAGGGGTTAGACTGGGGGGGGACAATGAAGTGCTATTGGAGTAGGTGCCCCTAGGATTAGGTGGAACTTTAAGTGCTACTGCTTTACAGTGGTCCAAATGTAGGAAAGTTGTTTTGATCATCATGAATGGCCAATGCAGTCACAGTTGTCTTCCGTGGCAAGGTGCTGCCTGAGCTTGTGTTTGAAAGTACCAATGGCTGTGGTATCAGAGATGGCTGAAGGAAGGGCGTTGGTCCAGTGTGGTGCACGGTAGTAGAATGCACGTTCAGTTTAGGTTTTGGGTTCTCTTATTAGCTGCAATAATTTGTTGGTTGAATTCATTTATGATTGAAGAGGGTGGTAAAGAGAGCTTAGGTAGTTGGTGTAAATGAAGAATGAGCATGTAGTTGTCAAAGGAGTTGTATGGTGGTGTGTGTGGGTTAGTTAGGTGGAATTTTAAGGTTTTTGCTTAAAGTGCACCATTTACTTGAACCCTTAAGGCTGTATTACTCCCCATCTTGGCTCAGAGATCTGCACGCTTTTGACCCCTCCCCCACTACTGGCAGAAATGTATCACTGATACAGGGAGGAGAAAATCACATGGAGGGGCAGAAGGGGAGAGCCTTTGATTTGGGGAGTAACAAGGGGGTTGCCTCTATTGGGGTTGTGCAGACCAGGAGACCCCCTGGGATCAGGAAAGGTCAAGATAGGGATCCATATTGTCTGGATCCTGTGCCAAGGGATCCTGCCAGACTGAGTGGGTAGGCAGGCATTGACCTGCTGGCTCTTTCCATCCTCTTCAGGCATTGCTATACAATGCCAGATCAATGAGGAATAAGACTGCAATTTTGGCAGGTCTTATTTCCTCTGTTGATCAGGCATGCATAACCAAGACCTGGCTGGGGGATGACTCTGGGTCAGTTCTGGAGGCATTGATCCCTGCTGGTTTCACAGTGGTGAACTGCCAGAGAAAGGATTGCAGAGGAGGGGGGTGGCCATCTGTTTCAAAACTGAACTGAACTTAGTGGCACACCCAATGGGGGATACTGGGTCTTTTGAGTGCATGGCCATGCGTGATGGTCCAGGTGTGGGCTGCAGAATCCTCCTTATGTATCAGCCTCCAGGTCATGATGGGGAGCTACTGCAGGAAATCACGTCCTTCATTGCTGACCTGGTCTTGGAGTCACCTAGGTAGCTTATCTTGAGCGACTTCAGTGCCAAGGTGGTTGACAAAAACTCCTGTTTCAGTAGCAATTTCCTCCAGACAATGGAAGTTCTGGGCCTAGCACAGGTCATTTCCACCACGACACATCAGCATGGCCATGCCTTGGACCAGATATTCTCCCTGGGGCTCGAGGTGAATGGGCTTGAGATTGATCTGGTCAGTTGGTTAGATCATTGTTTCATCAGGTTCTGCTTCAGAGCCCCTCTCTATAGTCTGTTTCTCTGTGGAGGGGGTTCATTACCAACATTTGAGAGGTCTAGGACTTGAAGGACTGGTGTTGGTGCTGGACACCTCGGAAATGTTGGCAGCATGCGCTAAGGGGGAAGAGGCTGTAGTGATGGCATATAATAAGGCTATCATTGGGTCCTTCAACCTTTAGCACCAGTCCACGTACATCCCCTGGTGTCATGTCTCAGCTGGCCGCGGTTTGATGGCAAGCTGAGGGCATTTAAATCCAGGGGTCAGAGACTCGACAGTCAATAAAGGACGTCTAAGGCCATGGAGGACTAACTAGTTCTGATTTCCCAATATGAGGAACATCAGAGAATCTCTCAGAAGAAGGCAGAATTCCTGTCGAGAGAGGCTGCTACTGGGAAGAGCTGACCGGGTTGGCTGTTCCGGACTGTAGATAGATTTCTCCATCCTGCCTGTCTGGAGCCCATGAGAGCAGTTTCACTTGCAAAATGTGAAGGAGTTGTCTCAGTTCTTCTCGGCTAGGTTGTCCTCCATTAGGACCAGAATTACTCCACTGGGGCCTTCTGAGTCCAGCAATGGTCAGGCTGTGGGCCGGGAAAACACATCAGATGTTCTTTTGGATGAGTTTTAGGTGGTGATAGTGGAAGAGGTCTACCTGGTGAACTCAGAGCTGCAGCCAACTTTTTGCAGTCAGGAGCCAGGCCCAACGCGACTCTTAATAAGTTGTGTTGATCATCTATGCCAGGCGTTTGCCAAAATTCCCTGTGTTCACTGCAGGAAGGGCTAGTTCCAGTAGCATTTCAATGCACACTGGTGAAGCCCCTTCTGAAAAAAAACTTCTCTGGACCTAGATGTTTTGTCGAACTCTTGTCCAGTCTTTAACTTCCCTTTCTGGAGAAGGTTAAAAGATGTGGCACTGCAGCTGAAGGAACACATAGCATCCTCTAGCATTTATCAACCATTCCAGTTGGGTTTTAGAGCCGGGCACAGCACGGAGATGGCACCAGTCACAGTACTTAATGATCTGTTCAGGGCAAGGGATAGAGGGGAGCGAACAACTCTTGTTCTCCTTGATCTCTCTTCAGCGTTTGATACTATGGACCATGGTGTACTTTTGACCATTTTAAATGGTACGTTGGACTCACCAGCATGGTCATCCACTGGTTTGAGTAATTTTTATAGGCTAGAACCCAGAGGGTAGTTATAGCAAATTTTTCCTCAGACCTGGTGGTTCTGTCCTGTGGCATACCCTAGGGGTCAGTCCTGTTGCCAATTTTGTTCATGGTTTATATGCTACCCCTGGGCAAGGTCATTAGATGTTTTGGGCTTGGGTTTCACTGCTATGTGGATGGTACGCAGCTCTATATGTCCTTTGCACCCGAGATGCAGGGTGCGGTTGATGTGTTTTAATGAATGCCTGACCGAGACGCAGAACTGGATGACTTCTAGCTAGTTAAGACTGAATCCCGAGAAGACTGAGATTTTAGTGGTTGAGCTGTGCCAAAGTGGCGGATTGGCTGCTGGCGCAGGAGTGACTGAGCTTCGGCTTGGTGGTTCCAATCCCAGGGTAAAGAATCAGGGAGTCATCCTGGATGAAAGTCTAATAATGTAGGCCATGATGTCGGACGTAGTCCAGAAAGGCTTTTTCCATCTTCTGAATATTTGCTAGATTCAGACTTTTATTCCTCCCCATGGACCTGGAGACACTGATCCATGCATTCGTGACCTCAAGGTAGGACTATCATAATGCTCTTTACCTTGAGGTTAGTGGGGGTGAGCTACAATGCCCATATTTCTCTGGCACTGTGTGATCTGCACTAGCTACTGGTAAAGTGGCTTATCTAATTTAAGATAGGTCTTCTAACCTATAAAGCCTTACATGGGCTGGGTCCAGCCTACCTGGCAGAGCTCATACATTTGTGCACCCCAGTTTGTCCACTCCATTCAGCTGGTGAGGGCCTCCTCAGGGTTCTGGGGGCCAGAATGAAGAGTTTGGGTGATCTGTGGAACTGTTTTCCCTGGTCCTTGAGGCAGGCCCCCTCAGCTAATGCTTTTAAAAATGGGCTCAAGTTTTATCTGTTTCACCAAGCATTTGGAGAAGTTTCATAATGCATAGGTGCAGCATTTCAATTTCACTATATTTCAGTGTATTTAGGTTTTAGGGTATTTTATATTAGTTTTATGAAATAAGGGTTATTTTATGTTTATTAGTTTTTGTGTTGGATTACTGATTGTGTTAATTCTATTTTATTGTACTGGTGCCCAGGCCTCCAGGGAAGGACGTCAAATATAAATAACTAAATTATTACTACTGCTACTGCTACTACTGCTACTGCTACTGCTACTACTACTACTACTGCTGCTGCTGCTACTGATACTGCTACTGATGCTACTGCTACTACTGCTGCAGCATAATGTGAATGCATTTTCAGATATCTTGCTTTGTAAATATTGACCACAGCTATCCAATTGCTCATGTCAGTCACTAAGATATTTCTTCTAATTGTATTGGCTGTATTCGCTGTGGCTAAATTTACACTTCACTGACATCAGCAGGACTATTTTTGCAAAATTGTTTTCGTTCATCTAAGACACTTCTGATTTGCCCAAGTAAAACCTTCATCTAATTTAGATGATGTTTGTCATAAACAAGTTGGGGGGGGGGGGAATTATTACAGAAGTGATTCAAAAATACTGTTCACTTTGGCTTCTGAAGTTCTACACTGAGTTGACAGTTTTATAAATGCATTTCATATTACAAGTTATAAAATGTATGCTCATAAAACTTCATATTAAGCATGAAAAGAGATTTTATTAAGTATTATAGTAGTCAGTGCTCTTATTGCACTTACAATAGTTTTAACCTAATAAAAAGCTTTGTATTACTATTTATAACAATTGACCGAATACATATATATAATTTTATTTGTTTACTGGGTAGGTGCACTGGTCCAAGATTCATTTTCAGGCACAACCCAGTCCATAGATGGCACAGGAATACAGGACTAGAGCAAATACAAAGCATCAGGAGACATTTTACAAAGCACTGGGTAGTTAAACACAGGGAGAGAATTAAACATAGGTAGTAAAAATAAAAGGGGGTAGATTATACAGCAATAATAAATACAACACACCAAAATAACACAGCACTAGTAGGCGAGATTCATAACAATGTCTAGACGAGGCAGAGGATTTGAAATGGTTACATGATGAAAATCAGCTGGGGGGAGCTGGCCCAGTGGTGTGGAGGGCTGAGGCATCCGTGCCTTACCTTCTGCCACACCAGTGACCCATGTTCACGGTTTGAGCGGGCTGCCGGGGGTTGGCTGCAGAGGGAGAGGACTGCGTGTTTGGAGGACAGCTCTCCTCTCCCGGGAAGGGAGGACTGGCACTCCCACTGAATGACCTCCTCTAGGTGGAGGCTTGCAGGTGATATGGGTCTGTTGGGTGCCTGGAAAAACGAGGGTGCTGCCTGAACTTCTGCTGCCATGTGCGCACCTCCATGCATGCATGCATGTTTGGCTGTGTACACCCCAGCAATGGGGAAAGGGAGGAAAATAGAAGAAAAAACTCTGGCGGCTGGATGATGTCCAACCCTCTGCAGGCTCTGCACCTAGTGATTGGGCTAAAGGCAAGTCCTGGTGATACCGGTGTGATGTGGCTGGGGAAGGGGGTCAGACATGAGGGCAGCCTGATATGAGGAGTACAAACAAACACACCTATATGGAAAAAAAATCAGCTGGGGGAGCAAGAGCACATGGCAGTGGACATGGTTCAATTTTTATGTTTCCCATGCGAGCTAGCACAAGTCAAACATTTTGTTGTGAACAGTGTTTTGAGAGGTGTGTCATGGTGGTCCAATACAGGAGACTCTACAAGAGGCTTGACCAATAATCAGCAAGCCTGATCATGACACTGTTCAGGCATGAAAGTGTGGACTTCAAAACAATGTGCTGACAAACACATTCATAAATCAGCTCATTCAGCAAGCTGATCTCATCATGTGCTCTTAGCCTGCCTGCTCCCTCCCTCCTCAACATTACTGCAATGTAAACTGAAACAACTTGTTAAACATTGGTTGTCTATTAAACTAGAGATTAGTTAACTCCCTTCAAAATGCAACAACTTGAACATTTAAATACTTAGCATTTAAATATTATCTTGCTACTAGCTTCAGTTGGGCAGGTATTCCCTTTCAAGAAAGATTCGTGCCTGATAAATGTCACTCTTTCCCAGCAAAGAATCTCATAAAAAGATTTACACTTTTTTTTTTAACCTCTTAAAGCACTATCTGATAAACACTGTCTCGGACATGGTTTACAATAGCAGAAGACATCTGTAAAAAAAAAAAAAAAAAAAAAGTATCTTTTGTTAGTCATTTTATCATGCTTTCTGAAAAAAAAAACAATACTTATATTGGGCTTTAGATGGCAAACACATTATGAAACATTTTGCCCTGAAAACAGCCACCTTTTCTGGTTTCAAATCTAAGCGCATAGCACAACCAGCAGTATCTAGAATGCATGTTAGTATAGCAGAAGACAGATGCTACTTTAACCCCTAAGACAAGTAAGGAATGGTATAATTAGTTACTCCTTTTACTATGCTTTCTGGGAAAAAATATTTATATTGAACTACAGGGCACACATACATACACATACACACACACACACACACACACACACACACACACACACACACCATCCTCATGGTCACAGCATTCTAAATAAATACTGCAATCTAATATGTTTTATATATAGAATAAAGTATGGGGTGGTGTGTAAACTTCGAGTTTGTACACAGCACCTCATATTTTATTTTATATAATTGTTGGGTTTCCCTTTTTTCACTTCAGCAATTATATAAAATAAAAGGAAGGTACTGTGTGGCCATGGTCTGCTTAGGTTACAGCATGTTGCCGCAGTCGCCTTTCTTCATTTATGTCAAAGTTTGTTTTTTTTTTCCTTTGGACTGCTGAAACCTAATTTTAGTGCCTGTGGTACACAAATTGTAACTAGTTACCACCAACTGCAAGTGGCGATTCCGTGTCGTTAGTCAACGGTTCGGCAAGAAGGCAAAGGTGGAGTGGTCAGGAAGTGAGGAACTACGTCGGGTGGATGCGCATAGTGAGGGAAACCACACATGTGTTTGCTGTAATAAACACTCCTTTATTATGGCAAATAATGCCACAGTTTCCCTATGGAGGAAAAAAGGGAAAACAGTTATTATAAAACAATAAAGAAAATGTTTGTTTATGTCAGTCTTGATTATGTGGAACACAGTGAAGTTCAGTTTCCAGTAGATTTCCTTTAAATATTTCTTATCCTATATTTTATATCCTGGATAGCACAGGGTGGATGCTACATCTCATTCTTGTAGGGATCTTCTTTTTACACATTTTTGCACTGTATTTATTCAGGATGCCCCAGATTAGATGCAATATCTTGTTTTCAGTGGAGTCATGATTTTACAATTTTTATAATGTATTTATTCAGGGTGGCCTAGTCCAGATCTAAAATATTGTTTTCAACGTGTTCTGATTTTATGCAATGCAGCATAATATTGTGTAGATGTAGAGTCCCACTGAAAATAAGATGCCACGTCTTCTGTGAACTATTCCGGCTAAATATATAGCAATCAGAAGGCATATTCCAGGAAAACACATTGTAAAAATGTATAAAAGGAAGACTACATTGAAACTGCCTTTCAGCAGATCTGCATTGTGCAAATTCATTAGAAATGATGGGTAAAAGCATGACCACGCTGTAAGTGATATTTTACAGGATATGTCAGTTGAGATTTGATACTGTATATCATATATCGAATCTCAATTGGCATATTCTGTAAAAATTCAATATTTAAAATGGTTTAAATGCTTTACCCAAATGAAATAAATATTTTAAATATCCACATGGCTAGTCTTTCCTTATAGGTCTTATCCCATATGCCCTGCGCCATTGTAGTTGCCCTCCACTGCACCGCCTCCACCTTTGCAATATTTTTTCTCAGATGGGGCCTCCAGAACTGGATGCAGTATTCCAGGTGCCATCTCAGGAGTGTCTTATACAGGGGCAAGATGACCTCCCTCTTTATACTCCTGATACCCCTTCCTGTGCATCCAAGCATCTGACTAGCCTTTCCAGCTGCCTTATCACACTGCCTAGTTTCTCTTGGGTCCTCCGAGATAATGCCCAAGTCCTTTCCTGCTTTGTGACTGTCAATTCCTCCTTACATAGTTTGTACTGGGTTCTTGTGCCCTATTTGCATGCTCCTGCTCTTCTTTGCATTAAGTCTCATCTGCCATTCTTCAGAACATTTCTCTAATCTTCTTTGTGTTTATGCCCCTCTTTTTTCCCCCATTTTTGCCTGACTCCCTGTGCCGCAGCCATGCATGCACCTGTAGAGGCACGTGCATGCTGTGGTTCTGCAGAGCCTTCCCTCTGTTTGCCACCTGCCTGTGCTACCCTGAGGCCTCCACCAGAGGGCAGTTGGACTGCGGGGCAACAGGGTCCCTCCCCAGGAGAGGAGAGGAGAGCTGCCTTGTGGCTACTCAATCCTGCTCCCTCCCTCCCCCCTAGCCAGCCTTCAATGACCTAGGCTTGCTCCCGAACCTGGGTCACCAGCGTAGCATGAGGTGTGGCATCCAGTGGCTCAACCTCTCAGTGACACCGGGCTGGCTCTCCAGTTTTTTAAGGTATTCCATTCTTTCAACACCCCCTGGCATGTCCACCCTATTGCATACCTTTGTATCCTCTGTGAAGAGAAATGCCTTCTCCTCCAGTCCCTCTGCAATGTCACCAACAAAGACATTGAAGAGGACCGGCCCCAACACCAACCCCGGTGGCACCCTGCTCATCACCTCTCCCTCTCCAGAGTTCTCCCTGTTTACTACAACCCTCTGACTCTTGCCATTCAGCCAGTTCTCCACCCACAGAACTAATTATTTATTTAGATTTTGTTAACCGGGTAAGCTCACTGAGACCAGAGGTCCCTTTTTTCAGGAGCAACCCGAGATTAGTTACAAGTGAGGTAACAGACATAGGCAGGAGTAAATGGCAGATTACATTCATTGGTTTAGGAAGAGAGTACATTACAGAGTATGACAGAGCAGGTACAATATGCTGGCACAGGATACAATACAATGCGACAAGCTGATACAAAAATTTGAAGGCCAAGGAAATGCCAGTGGCAGAGTAGCAGAGTATTATAGTTACACCATCAGGTTAGCAAAATGTGGAGCTAGTGATTACAGCCACAGAGACTAAGCTCCAAGAGATGCACTTTTAAACCAGACTTAAATTTATGGAGAGTGGGGCAGTTGGCCAGGTTCTCTGGGAGAGGGTGCCATAAGTACGGAGCAGCATAGTGAAATGATTGCTTGCCTTGGTTAGTGCGCACTTGAGGGATGTCAAGGGGATGGCCAGTCGAGGACTGCAGGTCATGGCTCGAGACTTTGGGGTTGAGCAGACCACACAGATGAGGGGGAGTGTCTGCAGTGGTAAATTTGAAGGTCAGACCGAACGAGGAGTATGCCAATTTACGCTGTATAGAGGGCCAGTGAAGGTCAGCAAGGACCTCTAATGGTGCCTCCTAGGAGGGAAGATGGTGGCGAAGCACGCAACCCTATGAAAGAGTAGTTGGTTTTCTTAGTTCTCCCTACCTAAGAAACTGCAACAAGGGTGCCCCATAGAGAAGGGTGGGGAGTAGAGTGCAGTTGGCTCTGGCATGCCGGGCTTCTATAGAAAGAGTTGCTCAACCTGTATAGGAGTCCTATCTTCTGGTGGGTGGATTTTGCCAAGAAGTCTATGTGGGGTCTATAGGACATATCCTGGTCGAGGAGGATCCCTAGACACTTAATCTTGTCAGTGACCTCAACTCTCTTCCCGTTGGCTGTGTGAAGCTGGAGCAGGCCGTGCCTGTCAGCACCAAGGCGTCTTGTCTGAAACATGATGGCCTTGGTTTTTTTCTTTGTTCAGCACAAGTGAGTTAGCGGAGAGCCAGGCTTCAAGTGTAGCAAGGCTGGTCTGGATGTTGGCATTGATTACGCTTGGCAGTGGATTACTGCAGTAGACAATGGTGTCATCTACATAAAGGATGAGGTTGTTCAGACTGCAAACCCCCTCAATGTCATTGACAAAGATGGTGAATGGCAGGGGGCCCAGGATCAAGCCCTGAGATATTCTGGAGATGAAAGGCTTAGGACTGGACTGGGTTACTCGCCATTGGACTTGTTGAGTTTGGTTGAGCAGATGGCTCTTGAACCAGGACACAGAGAGTCCACCCAGTACTAGAAGGTGGAGTTTGGAGAGGAGTAGTTCATGGCAGACCAGGTCGAATGCCTTAGACAAGTCAATGAATAGAGCCCCTGTTGGGGAACCTCGGTCCATAGCATCAAGGATGTCCAATGAGAGCCAGATTAGGGCAGTGTCAGTGCCATGGCCTTTCCTAAAACTGTGTTGAAAGTCTGCTAGGAGTAGATGCCTTTCCAGGTAGTCCTGTATTTGGTTATAGATCAGTCTCTCCTGCACCTTCGTGAGAGGGCTGAGAATAGAGATGGGCCTGTAGTTACCCACATTGTCCCTGGGCCCTTTCTTGTGAATGGGGACAATGGTCACAACCTTCCACTGGCTTGGGACAGTGCCTTCAAGGAGTGACCTGTTGATGAGCATAGTAATGGGACAGGCGATAGCTGGGGCTGCAGCCTTCAGTAGTTTAGGTTCAAGCAGATCATGTCCCGGAGAGGAATCGGGGTTGATTCAAAGCAGAAGGGGAAGGACCTCTGAGGGTTGACCAGTATCAGGTGAAACTGGGGCCTGGAGTGATCCCAATCAGCATCTCTGCTGCGAGTGACACCTGTGGGCATGGGAGGCTTGAGTCCACTAGGGTTGGAAAAAGCGGCATTAAACGACTCAGCGATTGAGGAAGAGTTACCGGTTAGGGTATTGCCAACTAGGAACGCTTCTTCATGGGAACTTGGGGCTCCCTTTAGCAGCAGATTTATTTGGCCCCAGAAGTGCTTGGGGTCCCGCAGATGTCCTTGACCTGAGATCACGTAGGTATTTAGATTTTTCCTGCTTGGAGGCTTTCTTGCAGTGATTCCTCAGCTCTCGGTACTTCTCCCAATCAGGTTTATGACCCGAGGATTTGTCATATCCCCAGGCTTGATCACGGAGCAACATGCTTCATTTTAGGCTAGGATTGAGCCATTTGTGGCATTTTCCCTGTTACCTTTGTTTCTTATGAGGGGCGTGTACATCAGCCACAGATGTAAAAGAGTAGGTAAAGTAATCAAGCACCTCATCCAGGGTGGAAAGAGCGATTAGGGGATCCCAGTTTACTGTCCGTAGGTTGGAGCAGAAAGCTTCCAGTAGGGGTCTGCTAAAATTCCTGGCTTCTATTACTCTGGCAGGCAGATTTGGAAATTTGTTGGACCAAGTGCAGAAGATTGGTGAGTGATCACTCAATGAATCTGCCATGATTCCAGCTGTCCGTATATGGTCCGGGCTAGATACTAAGGCCCAGTCAAGAAGTGAGCGGTTACCTGTCTTGGCATTGTGCCTAGTGTTCAGCTCAATAATTTGGGTCAGGTTGGTATCACGCACTGGGTTCTTGCTGGCAGAGGCCCCTAGTATGATCCAGTTCAGGTTAAAGTCCCCTAGGAGAATCATCTCCCCCAGGGAGTGTTCTGCCAGGGTATGAGTTAGAGATTTAAGGGAAGATGTAGCCATTTGAGGTGGGAGGTAGACATCCTATATACAAGGGTTTGGTGTCTCCCGGGAGCACTTTCGTGAAGATTATCTCATTCAGAGTCACAGAGAGGAGAGTGGTCAAGCAGCGTGGCATTGAGATTGGTCTGGGTGTAGATGAGAACTCCCCCGCCTTTTTTCCCCAGATAGATCCTTCCAAAATGCATTGTAGCTGACCAGGTCTACTTCATTCGGAAGGATTTGGGGTTTGAGCCAGGTCTAAGTCACCGCGAGTATGTTGGGTTTGTAGAGTTCGATCCAAGCTTTAAGGTCATGAACTTTGTGCCTTAGGCTACTTATGTTCATATGGACCAGCTTGAGACCCCTGGCATTGGTCCAGTGGGGGCTGGTAGAGTCACTGAGTATGGAATTTGAGGAAGGGGGACCAGGGTTGGGTTCCACGTCTCCCCCTAGTGCAATCTTGAGCCTGGCAAGCTATCCAATAGTTCTAGTGGGAGTGGGAAGAAGCCTCCTTCGGTCAGTCGAAGTGAGGTGGTAGAACAAGTTTTAACAGTTTCCATATCTGGTTAACCCATATATGGATAATAGCAATGCATTGATACCCCCCACCTGAGGTTCGGGGGATCCAGAAGAGAGGTTACCAGAGAAATTGTCTGGATCCAAGGGATTGAAGCCACATGAATAGAGCTGGTCGATCCTCAGTGTAAGCACTATGTAGGCAAAGGCTGCCACGAGTCCCAGGCACTTCATTCTTGAGTCTGGGCCTGGGAGAGGAAGGATTAGGTGATTCCCCCAAAGAGGTAGGAGAACGCCTCTTTTTTTGTTGTAGGTGGCAAGGAGGGGCTGGTACCTTTTAAAGATGGGAATCGGCAGTATACAGTAGGTGGATAACACGGGTAGTGGCACAGGGTCAGGGTCGAAGCTTAGTCAGAAAGGTAAGCTTATTGGTAGGATGGCTGCCTGAGTAAACACCTGGGTTAGACAAGTCAATTGGATGGATGGAGAGGAGAGAGGTTAACACCAGTCCTCCCAGGTTTAGGACAGGAAGCTTGGAAATAAGAGTTAAGCTAAGCTGTTTCAAATAAGCAAGGTAGTGGGACAATAAGAGTTAAGCTAAGCTGTTTCCAATAAGCAAGGCAGTAGAACAATGGTACAACAGTTTAGTGAGAAAGTGGACCCAGGGTATTAGACAAGCCTACAGCCCAGCAGACGAAAATGGGTAGCAGGACCTAGCCTACAACACAGTAAGCAGAAGTGGGCAGCAGGACCTAGCACATTTAGGGCATATGACTTTAGTGAGATTGTACACAGGCACGTAGTATCGCAAACAATCAGGAGGAGTGCAAACCCCTGGGATAGGCAGCTACACCTCTAGGAAGGTGTGGTTTCAGTATGTTAATATGGCAAATGGAGCAGCAAAAGACAATACAATGTTCCAAGGCAAAGTTATTATGGAGAGAATCAGTTCAAAGCAGCAGACACAAGGTCGAAAGTGTCTGATTTAATTTGCAGGCACAATGGGATAGGTCCATAAGGATTAGTGGGAGGGGATTAAGTGCATTTAAGGGGAGGAGGGTGGGAAAAAATTAAATGGTCTAGTTCCTTTTAAAGTGGCGCTCTCAGCAAAACAACAGAGGCTCCCACTACGTTTTGAAACTTAAAGTGGCAAATCAAATGAAAGGTGTGGTTCCTTTCAGCTTCGGGGGAGGTCTGCCTGGCCAGTTACCAGCACCTCTACCCCAAGAAGAATTCTTTCCATTGCACCCTGCAGGGGGAGGGGACCCACAGCACTGGGTCTCCCTCTCAGACCCCCAATGTAGCAGGTAGCAGTCCAGAAGTAGAGTTGAACTTGGCATGTCTCAGAGCGACTTTATGTCCAAGCTGCTCAAGCATCACTGGTATCTGCACCAATGAACACCAAGAGCCTTTTTTGAATTTGGTGCTCTCCATGAAATCAACAAAGGCTCCCGCTGCATTTCAAAACTTAAAGTGGCGCTGTCAGTGAAACAACAGAGGCTTCCACTGCAGTTTGCGATCTCTGGTAAGTGGCGCTCTCGGTGAAATCAACAAAGGCTCTCGCTGCGTTTTGAACTATTTTAGGATCCACCCCTAGGCTGTGCAGTTTGTTCATCAGCCTTCTAAGGGGGATGGTATCAAAGGCCTTTCTGAAGTCCAGACAGGCCACATCTACCGTACTGCCCTGGTCCTGCCTTAGTTACCCAGTCATGCAGTAGATTAGTGCAATGAGTTAGTGCAAAACACAGTGCTCATCCAAAATACAGCAAAAGATAGGCTTAGATGTATAAGTAAATAAATACCATATAATGGCTCCACCGAGCCTCAGTGACGGAAATTTTGCCACACACCTTCACATCACCGCAATCCCGCTGACATCGCCAATGAATCCCAACAATGACCTGCAAAATGCTGACACCAACCGCCACACTTAACTGTATCAATGCGGGGGGCGGGCCCCACAACCCCCTACTTTAAATATCTAACTCCACATCTCGCAAACAGTGAAGTTAGGTGCTTACCCCCCCATCGATGAATAATATCCCCATCAACACAGAGTCCATCAATGCTGAAACTTTCAATATTCAAATGGTACACCCCATATAAGGGTGTGTGTGTGTGTGTGTGTGTGTGTGTGTGTGTAATTCTCTGTGTGCAGACATTGCACTGCTATGTTATACTGCAATATATATGAATATATGTGTAATTGTATTAGTCAGTGAGTGTGTGTGTATGTGTGTGTGTGGCAATTCTCTGTGTGCAGACCATACACTGCTATGTTATACTGTAATATATATGACTATATGTGAATTAGCGTGTGTGTATCGCAACAATTATAAAGTGCAGTTAGGTGGCTCTTTGGTTAGTGCAAAAAGTGCTAGTCTACATTTCCCTACTCTCTAGATCAGTTTCAGCCTTCTGCATATCATTGGTTATTTAACTGAGGTGTCTAGTGGCAACTCTCCACCCTCTGATGTCCCTCAGAGCCTGAAAAGAAGAAAAAAATGGTCCCTTGATGTCTTTTCTTTCAATCCGTTTGTGTAGATGGTGCACTGCTATGTTATACTCTCCAGAATATATATGTGTATATGTATTAGTCAGTATGTGTGTATCACAGCAATTGGAAAGTGAAGTTGTGGCTCGATGGTTAGTGCAAGGATTGCTAGTCTATATTCCCCCACTATCTAGATCAGTTTCAGCCTTATGCATGCCATTTCTGATTGAAATGAGTCTGTTGCTGCCCCACTGTAAGGCCCTGTCCACACTACGCCTCTGTAACATTACAGAGTGCCCAAACCGTTACCGCAATGGTTTGCGTTTAGACCTGTAATGTTACAGAAGGCGTTTTCCATAACCATTGTTGAAACCACATATGAAATTGGTTTCAACAAGCGATTATGAAACGATCTACAGCAATGGCGATTACCAGCGGTAGGTGTGGACAGGCGGTAATGGTTCCCTGCAGCGCAAGCTGCATTGAGGGATCGGGCGTCACCGTAATGGTTGCCCATCTCCCGAAATGTGGACCGGCGGTGCCGGTCCAGTAACGGACACCGCTGAGGTGTGGACGCACTGCACCGCTCCCCAGCCGTAACGGATTGCATCCATTACCGGGCCAGAGCAGTGTAGTGTGGACAGGGCCCAACTGTCTCTTCCCATGGCCATCCCATCCCAAGCCCAGCCCATATTAGTCTTCGGACACGGGATCTGCTCCAAATCTAGTACAACATCAATACCAGTGGCGAACATCTGCCATTGACAAATGCTTGTTTGTAACAGATGTACACAGTACACTGATGTAGTGAAATGTTAAAAAAAAGATATAACACGAAAAAATATAATTTCTAACATTAGTTGCAAAACTATTACACATAAAAAAACTTAATCTGAGTTACAGTTATCTTGTTTTTTCAAAATACAGTGCATAACATGTGGACAGCCCAGAAACAAAATCAGAAATAGATTTTATTTAGTTTGGTTATGTATGCAGGATTGTACATGTTTACTTTCCTTTACATAGCAACTGAAATGGACAGCAGATAAGGACTGCTAGGCCCACTCAATCTGCCCATGTTCTCTACCTACTGCGAAAACCACAGACCCTCCTTATCTCTGGCTTTATTCTCTTTCCTATCACTAGGGTTCCCTTATGTCTATCCTATGCATTTTTTAATTCCCCTACTGAATTTTCCCCCACTACAACCACTGCGAGGCTGTTCCATGCATCCACCACCCTTTCTGTGAAGAAATACTTCCTCACATTACCCCGTAGTCTACCCTCTTCCAGCCTCATGTCATAACCCCTTGTTCTAGAACATTTATTTTTCTGAAAGATGCTACCCTCCTATACCTTTTTTATGCACTTGAAATATTTGAAGGTCTCTTATCATATCCCTCCTCTCTCTCTTTTCTTCCAGGGTATACATAGTGAGGTCCTCCAGTCTCTCCCCATATGACAAATGGTGCAGACCCTGTACCATATTTGTTTACCTTCTCTGAACTGCCTCTATCCTGTCTATGTCCTTATGGAGATGCACCTTCCAGAACTGGACACAGTACACCAGATGAGGTCTCATCAAAAAATTTGTACTGTGGCATCACCACCTCCTTTCTTCTTCTGGTGGTACCTCTTCCTATGCACCCCAGTGCCCCACTGGCTCTTCCCACAGTCACAGCACATTGTTTCCCATCTTTAGGTCATCTGAGCCAGATCCCTTTCCTGTTAGGTGGCCGTCAGTATCCCCCCCCAATATCATGTAAGACTCCCCCGAGTTCCTGTGCCCCAAATGCAAGATTTTGCACTTCTTTGCATTGAATCTTAGCTGCCACACTCATGACAATTCCTCTAGTTTTCTCAGGTTCCTTCTCATTCTTTCCACCCCTCCTGGAGTGTCTACCCTGTTGTAGAGCTTAGTGTCATCTGCAAAAAGACATATCTTTCCTTCCAGCCCTTCCCGCAGTGTCATTTATGAAGACATTAAACAGGACTGACCCCAGAACTGATCCCTGTGGCACCCTGCTGATCACCCTCCTTCCCTTGGATTTAGCACCATTTACCACCACCCTGTGTGTTCAGTTCCTCAACCAATTTCTAACCCCTCAATCAATTTCTAACTCAGTCTGCCACCTTGGGACCCATTCCCAGGCTGCCTAGCTTGCTTACAAGCATCTTCTGTGAAAGTGTTGAAGGTCTTGCTGAAATCCAGATAGGCCACATCCACCGTTCCCCCTGATCCACTTCCTTGGTCACCCAGTCCAGAATCTTGCATTCAGAACAAGTAACAGTTGACTAGAACTACAGCTTTTCTAACTGATAAATGATTTCTGTCTCGGCAGGAGTCAGTGCCTGTTGGGATTAAGCAAACCAGATACTTTATTAGAAGCAGGGGGTCTCATTTAAGTGAAAAAAAAAGTCGCTGTGTGTTTCTCTGTTTGAGGAAGGGGCTGTATCAACTTAATTTGCTGAGTCAGGAGCAGAGGGGAGAAGCTAATTGGGGGTGTGGTTTGAGCAGTAGAAAAGCAGTTGTCTCCAATTACAGCTTCCTCCTGTTAGTTTTTGACAGAGGAGAATCTTGCTTTCAGAGCAAGTAACAGCTGACTAGAACTACAGCTTTTCTTACTAATTGCCCTCCTTCCCATCCCTCCACCCTCCCACCGTAAGCCAGTTCTACTTTTATAGCCATTGGATTTAACTTACAACAGGAACTTCCTGTTTGGCAGTAGGAAAGGAAGGATCACTGAGACACATTAGTTTCATCAACCTTGAAGAAAAGTAAAAAATAGCCCCCCCCGGCTGCTGGAGTTCTGAATCTGAACAAGGTAGGAGGAGACTACTGAAGATTACAGGAAGTTCCTGTCCCAGAACAGGAAGGACGAGAGTTGTAAGGGCACATAGGCAGTGAGAAAGTAGGTGTAAAAATACATAGAGGGAGGAGACTATAAGCATACAAAGCAACAGGAGAGAGGACACAAAATAAGTCAAGATGGGAGTGGTGCAGTGCAATGGCTGTGGGGTGGCAGTGTTCCGGGAGACATTCTGGAGGCTGCGAAGCTGCCCTATTTGCAGGCACCTCTCTGGTCTGAGGGGAGGAGGTTGCCTGTCTCCAGGCTGACCTGGCTAGGATTAGTGAAACCTCTTCCCACACCCAGGAACCACCAGGGCCACTGCCGCTACCTCAGAGGTTGCCAAGAAAGAGGAGCAATTGGACCAAGGTTGGCTCAAAGAGGGAGAGGGTGACGGAACAGAGGTGCATCCCTCCAGTTGTACCTCTCCACAATTCATATGCTGTTCTGGTGAAGAGTGATTCCCCTATGGAGGCACCTGCAGTGGAGTCCAAGGAGGATGCTGAGAACCTCCACAAAGGAGACCCACAGGAGGGTGGCACAAGACCCTACAGGGGAAGGAAATGGCTCCTGGTGGGGGACTTGATTATTAGGGGGGTAGAAGTGGGGGGAGGAAGGGGGAAAGGGAGGTAAGGTGCCTGCCTAGCGCCATGACTCGGAGGGACAGGAAGCGAATCCTCAGGATCGTGGGAGCACTTGCACAGGGGAGGGAGCTGGATGTCATTTTCCATCTAGGGACAAATGACCTGGCTGAGAATGGGATCAGAGCTGTGCAAGAGGAGTTTGTTGAGTTGGGGAGGGGTCTTAGACAAGTAGCATGTACGGCAACCTTCTTGGAGGTACTGCCTGTCTATGGCAAGGATGATGGGGGGGGAGCCAGAATCCTAGGTGATAGGTTTAAATGCTTCATTGGCAAGCATTTAAACTAGCCAAGGGGGGAGGCACTGAAAAGGAGCAGGGAAATCCCAGCCTCCCCCCACAAAACACAGTAGTTAGAGAGGTAAACACCAAGGTAGAGAAGTCAGTAGGGAGCAGGACGGGGTAAATGCAGAAAAAAGCAGTAAGGGCAGGGATGGGACTAAATGGGGTAAGGCCATCAAAAAATGGAGGGTGATGAGTACCAATGCCCGCAGTCTGTGTAACAAGCTCCCTGGACTAGTGGCCTTGATGGAAGAGGGATGCCTGGATATTGTGGCAGTCACTGAAACATGGTACACAGAGAACCATGACTGGGATGTCAACATACCAGGATACACAATCTATAGGAGGGACAGAGTGGGTAAAAGAGGAGGAGGAGGAGTAGCTCTCTATATCAGGGAAGGGATTAAAGCAATAGAACTAAAGAGTAAACAGGAAGTTGATGAGTCACTATGGGTCACCCTGGAGACAGGAAATGGCACCACAATCCGCATGGGGGTTGTGTACAGACCCCCATCTCAGGGGGAGGGAATGGACAAGGAAATGATAGAAGGCATCCTTAAAATGGCAGAAAAAGGGGAGATATTGTTGATGGGGGACCTGAATATGCCAGATGTTAACTGGAGTACCTTTGCTGCAGGCGCATCCAAGAGCAAAGTCATTCTTGATGCCCTACAGGGGGCATGCCTCATGCAGCTAGTGTTGGAACCCACTTGGGAGGGAGCAATCTTAGACCTGGTACTCTCAAATGGGGACAGAGAAAGGATCTCAGATTTAGAAGTGGGTAGCCATCTGGGAACAAGTGACCACCAAACAGTGTGGTTCACAATAAACACAGCCATAGAGTCAAGCCATACAAAAACAAGAGTATTGGACTTTAGGAGGGCTGACTTTGGGAAAATGAGAGAGTGCCTCAGAGAAGCACTAGCAAACGGGCAAGAAGGAGGGGTGGAGGAACAATGGGGAATAATCAAAACATCCATCACAGAGGCAACAAGCATTTGTGTGAAGCAAATCAACTAAACAAAATGAAGGAAAAACCACTATGGCTCTCAAAAGAGGTGGAAGGGAAGGTTAAGAAGAAAAGGATAGTATTCAGGAACTATGAGGAAACACAGAAAGAGCAGGACAGAGAATTTTATCAGTTAAAGCAGAAAGAAGCAGGGAAGGCAGTGAGAATAGCAAAGGCACAAACTGAGGAAAAGATAGTCAACTCTGTTAAGAAGGGGGCTACAACCTTTTATAGGTACATTAGGGAGCAAAGAAAGACCAAGGGAGGGATACAGAGACTTAATAAAGGGAAGGGAATGTGGGCAGAGGGTGACAGTGAAAAAGCAGGGCTACTGAATGAATATTTCTGCTCAGTATTTACAACAGAAGAGGAGGGGAAGGTACCTAAACCAGACAAGAGAAACATTCTGGATAGGGGGGTCGATTCCAGTCCATTCACAGAAGAAAGGGTTTTGAAAGAACTCTTGAAACTGAGGGTGGACAAAGCAATGGAGCCTGATGGGATTCACCCCAGAATTCTAAAAGAACTAAGGGTAGAACTAGTAACGCCACTGACTACTCTCTTTAACAAATCATGGGAGGATGGGGTGATACCCGAGGACTGGAGGAGGGTGGATGTGATTCCACTTCACAAAAGTGGGAGCAGGGCAGAGGCAGGAAACTACAGACCAGTTAGTTTGACCTTGGTGGTAGGGAAAATGATGGAATCACTTCTGAAGGAAAGAATTGTTGAGTACCTAGTGGCCAGTGGGGCACAGGACCCAAGGCAGCATGGTTTCACAGCAGGAAGATCATGTCAGACGAACCTAATACATTGCTTTGACTGAGTGACCAAAGTAGTAGACCAGGGAGAGACTGTGGATATGGCCTACCTAGATTTTAGCAAGGCATTTGACACAGTCTCACACAAAAAATTAATATACAAGTTAGCCAGCCTTGGAGTGGGTCCCAAGGTGGTAGCCTGGATAGAAAACTGGCTGGACAACAGGATGCAAAGGGTAATAGTAAACGGAGTCCACAGTGAAGAAAGGAGGGTAACTAGTGGGGCACCACAGGGTTCAGTACTGGGACTGGTCTTCTTTAATGTCTTTGTAAGTGACATTGGAGAGCACCTGGAAGGAACAGTATGTCTCTTTGCAGATGACACAAAGATCTGCAACAGGGTTGATACACAAAGTGGGGTGGAAAGGATGAAAAGGGACTTGGCAAGGTTGGAGGAATGGTCAAATATATGGCAGCTCAGATTCAATGCAAAGAAATGCAAGGTAACGCACCTGGGAAACAAAAACCAAGGGGAAGAGTACACAATGGGGGGGTGAGATAACAACAACAACAAAAATCAAAAGGGACCTAGGAGTAATTATATCAGATGACCTAAAGGTGGGCAAGCAATGTGAGAAGGCAGTAAGGAAGGCTAGGGGGATACTGGGATGCATAGGGAGAGGCATCAACAGTAGAAAACAGGAAGTTGTTATCCCTCTGTACAGACAGTTGGTGAGACCCCATCTGGAGTACTGCATGCAATTCTGGAGACCCCATCTCCGCAAGGACATAGACAGAGTGGAAGCTGTTCAGAGGAGGGCAACCAAAATGGATGGTGCAGAGTCTGCACCAGAAGACATAAGAGGAGAGACTAAAGCAGCTTAATATGTATACCCTTGAGGAAAGGAGGGACAAGGGGCACATGATAGAAACTTTCAAGTATCTCAAGGGAATTAACAAAGTACAAGCAGGTGGCATCTTTCAGAAAAAGAGATGTGCAAGAACAAGGGGGCACAATTTGAAGATAGAGGGGGGATGGCTTAGAGGTAATGTTAGAAAGTATTTATTCACAGAGAGGGTTGTGGATGCATGGAACAACCTTCCTGAGGAGGTTGTGGAGTCAGGAACAGTGGGATAATTCAAGAATGCATGGAACAGACATAAGGCAATTCTAATGGGGGGTAGGAGGAAGTAAGCTGTTGATCAACTAGAATCTGTAGCTTATCCATCAGGTAGGGAAATGGGCAGACTAGGTGGGCCAAGCGGTCCTTATCTGCCATCAAATTCTATGTTTCTATGTTTCAGTCAAAGAAATCTATCAGATTTTTGTGACATGACCTTACCGCTGTGAATCCATGCTGCCTTGGGTCCTGTGCTCCACTGGATTCAAGATGCTCCACAATTCTTTCTTTTAGCAGTGGTTCCATTATTTTACCCACCATCGAGGTCAGGCTGACTGGTTTATAGTTTCCAGCCTCCTCCCTGCTTACGCTTTTGTGCAGAGGGACTACATCTGCTCTCCTCCAGTCATCAGGAACCAATTCCGTTTCCAGCGATTCATTGAACAGGGCTGCCAGTGGTGCTGCCAGCACGTCCCTGAGCTGCTTTAATATTCTAGGAAGTATCCTATCTGGTTCCATTGCCTTGTCCACTTTTAATTTTGGGAGTTCCCTTTAGAACTCTCTCCTCCATAAATGGGCTAATGTCCACCTCCTTCCCCTTATTGCTCTTGTCACTTAACTGTGGTCCCTCACTTTCTCCCTCCTCTGTGAATACTGAACAAAACTAAGGGCCCAATTCCTAAAGGCATCTGCCTGGCACAGGGTGACCTGTGTCCAACATGATGGATGCAAGTAGCACCTTGCGACAAGAGATGCACCCAGTGATATTCCAAAAGGAGTGCCCCAGACCCGGCAGTGACCTGGTGCAATGGGCGGTTATGGCAGCATCTGCACCCTATTCTCAAAATGCAGCTGTCACAACCCCAAATTGGTATTCTGAAACAGCCCCTGGGGGACATCTGACAAAGTACAGTGCATCAGCTATGAGCTGGGCGTGCCTGCTGCGCCCACTGGGGTTGCCACAATGGGCACCCAACTGTGTCCCCAGATCATGTAGCCCCACCTCCCAGCCTCCAGATCCCAGAAAGAACACAACTGAGCCCCCAGCCCCCCACAATGCACAGAAAGGACCCTCACACCCGGCCTTGATCCCCGATAATATGAATTAATTGCCCCTCTGCCAATCCCTGAAATAAAAAATAATTCCCGGTACAGTGAAACACATGGCCCATGTCCCAAAGTAATGCTGGTGGTCTAGTGGACCACCTCTGCACCCGGCAGTGTCCTACCACCCCACCCTCCCGTACCCAGCTGATGACTGGCATAACCCACCTCTCGCCATCATGGTCAGCCACCGTCTGAGCTCTGTATGAGCATGTACTGTAAATAGTATGTGCTCAGTGAATGGCCATGAGTTATTTTTTTGGCACACTGGATAGGCTCCCAGTGTGCCACCTTACTGGGGGTGGGCGGGGAGATAACCGCGCTTGTTGTTATCCTGACTCACACTTCAAAGGATAGAGTTACATTGCTACTGCATTAGCTCTGTCCTTTGAAATGTTTGCTGAGACCAGTCCGCTCAGCATACCAGTGTTATCAGGACACTGCCTGCTGATTCACCTGCTACAGACTGGCCCCTAGAGCACCACTCTTCATTGGGCTGGCACCCCTCGCACCCCTTTCAAGCAACTCACATATCAACATGTTCATTTGCGCTTCCATGCACAATGAACATAAAAATGACAGAACCATGTATTGCAAGGATTTATGTATGGGGTCCAAATTCCAGCAGAATCACCAGAAGCAGGGGGTCTAAATTAATAACAGTGACCAGCAGTTAAAGGGTTAACAAACATTTTCTTATGTTTGTTAAGGAAAGTCAATATAAAAAGCTACCAACACTTCAAAGTTCACTTACAAGTGTAAAGTAGCACCAGTACTGCATGCATATTTTTGTTTAGCACAGCTACAGCAGTACTAACTAATGCAAGCTATGCATATGTCGTAGTCATTTTCATGCCTTCAGAAATAAGAATGAGTTTTATGTCTGATAATTCTAAATGCTCTTCATGCATATACAATCTTACATCAAATGCAACAAATATAGAGAATAAAGTATGGGTCGGGGGGTGTAACGAGATTTTACACACACCCGAGTTGTGGGAAGCTCTCTGGGTTTGTGAAAAGCATCTCACAACGAGTGTGTGTGTAAAATCAAGTTTGGCACACATCCCGACCCATATTTTATTTTATATAATTGCTGGGTTTCCCTTTTTCGCCTCAGCAATTGTATAAAATAAAAAGCTTCCAATGCATTCGCGGTGTGGCTTCTCAGATGCCGATTTGAATCGGCATATTTTAAAACCTTTTTTGCCCTGGTTTGTGAGGTTTTCACTGTGGGAGGGCAGGGAAGAACTTACCACTGAGTTCTTCTGGTGGTCGTGGTGCTATTTTGGAGAGATGAGGCGGTCAGCGGTCTTGAGTGGTGGCGCTGCTGCAGCAGGCATCACGCACAGCAAGGAAACGTGCGTGTGTTTGCCGTTAAACACTCCTTATATTGATGGAAGTGCATACCACGGTTTCTCTACGGGAAAAAGGGGAAGCCGGTTATTATATGCATGGAAGCCTGTAAAGAAAAAGCAGGCAATTTCTTCAAGTGAAGCTGGGGAAAAAATAAGCCAGGAAGTTATAGCAAAGAGGCTTATGCATCCCAGTTTCACTCGATGAAATTACCACCACGTTCTCATTATAGGTTCCACATACATAGTAAGTAATACTAATTGTAAGGATCTGATATCAATGAGAAATGAGACCCTGTATTTCTGTGTTAGCCTGGTATGATATTTTACCAGGCTGATACAGAGGATATCATAGCTAATCAGTCACCTATGCAGGAGGCCGTGACATTGTCATACTACCTGAAAACAGCAGTGACAGCATCTTTTGGCGTACCTTCTCGCACATGTGCACTCTTTCTCTCTCTTTATAAATACTCACTTGCTAACTTCTGGTTCTGGTTGATATCAGACCCTAAAAGATATTATAAAAAAAAGATTGACTGTGTGATTATTGTTTTTTTCAAAACCTTGGTGTGTTTTGCCATTTATAAGCAACTCGAGCCTCACTCTTTTGGTTTATGTGGCAAAATGCACCTCACGTGTATTTATGTATTTAAAAAAAAAATCAAACTCTTATCACAGTCACCCATAAATTATGTATTTAAAGAGTTAGGAGGAAATACTTTTAAAATATGGAGTGGAGGAAAGTAATGTAGCATAGCAGACATTTAGATTTAGTTTAACAGGATCCAGTCCAGATTTTACCTAAAGTATTAGGAATAATGAACTGCACGTTAATTGTAAAGTTTTAGTCCAGATTTTCTGTGATGCTGGGTCCTGGTGCTTTAATACCTGAAATGGAAGGCATTATTTGTTCCTCTACAAAAATGCAAGTTTTCTTCACTAAAACTTTCACAGTGTGTCTTCTCTGAGCAGCTGATTAAGGTCTAGTATGTTGCAATTAGTTGTTTTCTACTTATCTGGTGAGGGTCCAATCCAGAAAATTCTCAGGAGGCCATCGGCACTTGTATAAAGGTGCATAAGAAGGATTAGGGTGCTCCGAAGTGCCACTCTGCATATGCAGCAATGTTCGTGCATATACAGCTTTCAATGCACCTCCCCTACTCCCAACTGGCCTGCCTTGATTTGATCTGATCTGCAACACTGTGTAGACAGTCAGGTTGTGTTGTGTTGACATCATGAGCGATTCCATACAAAAGTTCTGTATCACGTAGGGGGTGTGGAGAGCAGCAGCATTATACAAGGGGGACCCAGCAGAAACACTTGCATGTCCTTTATACCAGGCCTCTGGACCTTTCTGGGGGCCGATTAGCCCCACAACTAAACATGTGCCCAAGTTTTAATTCGCTGGTGAAGTTGCCGCAAATGGGTGAACTTTGTATTTGCAGATTTTCGCAATGTTTGACTTTGCCCAAAATCTTGATGTTTTCCATGCAAATGGTGGAATTCCGCCCATGAAGTGCGTACTTTTGCCCACAAATGGCAAAATTCCACTGTTTGTAGGTGAAATTCTGCACTTTGCCATGAAATTCTGCATTTTGCGATTGATCCACATTTCACGAATTGTGCTAAATTTGCTGATTAATTTGTGGAGCGAATTTAGTCAACTTTGCCCATCTCTACCCACAACATGTTACTCCCAGACCTCCAATTTGGCATATAGTGTTGGAAATACATTTCTAAGCTTTGGGAGCTATCCAACCCATGGAGCTGTGTCTTTAAATTGAGTCCTCCTGCCATTTTATGTAAATATCTGCTGTATGATCTGAAGTGGTAGTCAGTGACATGATAAAAATACATCAAGATATATTGTACTACAATATATTACCAGAAATCCCAGTTTATTTCTGTGATATTTTTTGATATACCCATATATATATATATTGTAACTGGCTACCACTGTACTGTATTAGCTATTATGCTAGAGCTGTTGGGCCAAGAAAGTACGACTACGTAAGAACTTACCGTAACAGTAGATCTTTGAGAGTATCTCTTGCAGCAGGTCATTACACATGGGAATACAGCTGCAGGTGTCATTTCTTCCAGATGACTTTTCAGCAGTCAACCCTGGGACCTCCCACCAGCACTACAACATGGTGTCTACCTAGTAGGTATAAAAAGGGGGAGGTCCCAGCTACTCTTCAGTTCTTTTCCATCCTGGTGATTGAATGTGAAAATATATCATAGGCCTCCAATGGGAACTGAGGAGGGAAATCAAGGCAGCAGCTTGTAGAGTCTTAAAAGATAGGAGCAAGGAACCCTTCTAAAGTAATTGCAAGGGGGAAGGAGGGTGGGGCTGCATGACCTGCTGCAAGAGATACTCTCGAAGATCTACTGTTATGGTAAGTTCTTACGCAATTGTACTATCTTCTTCGAGGCAGTCTCTTGCAGCAGGTCATTACACATGGGAAGATTCCCAAGCAGTTATACCCAGTGGGAGGAGGAAGTGAATCATTAGGGCTTTAAGACAGGAGGCCTTGTAGGACGGCCCATCCAAAAACAGTCCGCTTCTTAGAAGCGATGTCTAGACTGTAATGCTTGGTGAAGGTATGTACAGTAGACCACGTGGCAGCTTCATAAATATCCAAGGCAGAAATGTGCCTTAGAGGCAGCCATGCTTCCGGTAGAATGGGATTTTGCAACCCCTGTGAGAGGTTTTTTCATATTTTGCACAGATAAATGTAATGCAGTTGGCCAACCATGTGGACAAGTACTGCTTTGAAACACTAATGCAATGGTTTTAAGGGGCGCAAGAAACAAAAGGTTGCTTAGTTTTTCACAACTGTGAAGTGCGGAGAAGATAAATGCTCAGTGTTCTATGCACATTGAGAGTATGAAGCAGGGCTTCCCCTGTATTCGTAGGCTCCACAAAGTACACTGGTAATTGAATGGTCTGATTTTTAAAGTAAATTCAGAAACAACCTTTGGCAAAAACAACGGGTTAGTGCATAAAGACACCTGGTCATTATAAAACTGCAGGTATGAAGGTTTGCACATTAGTGCGTGTAACTCTGAGGCGCGTCTGCCTGACGTAATGGCAGTTAAAGCATAGTTTTCCAAGAAAGATAATGGAGGTCACTGGATTCAACGTGCTCAAATGAACTCAGTCAATTTTTCAAGCACAAAATTCAAACTCCACACAGGGACTGGATCCCGGATAGGGGATGCAGGTGCAGAATACCTTTTAATAAGATTCAAGTCAAAGGTAACTGGGACAAAGTGATGTTGTCCACAGATAAATTAAATGTGGCAATGACCAAAAGGTGGACTTTCACGGAGGAATATTTCAGTCCTCCCTCCAACAAAAAGAGCAAATAATCTAAGATGCGCTGAGGGGAAGACTCATAAGGATCTAAGTCCATTGTGGATGCCCAAATAGAGAAGTGTTTCCACATCATGGATTAGGAAGACCAAGTAGACTGCTTCCTAACAGCCTGGAGAACTTCTGCCTCCTTTGGGGACACCCGGAAGTGCAAGAGGACTACATCTTCAGGAGCCAGGCATGCAGATGGAGGGAGCAAAGGTTCAGGTGTAGCAGGGAGCCTTATGCCTGGGACAGTAAAGCTTGGCAAATTGGCAGAGGTATGGAATCTGGTTCTGAAAGCTGTAGAAGTAGTGGGAACCAAATCTGTCTTGGCCAGAATGGTACTATGAGAATCATAGATGCCCCATCCTGGACCAGTTTAAGTAGTACTCTCTGAATGAGTGAAAAGGTGTAAAGAAATCTTCCTGTCCAGGAAAGAGATAATGCATCCCACCACACAGTTCCAGAACCATGAACGAGAGAGAAAGAGAAGTAAAGTGTCAGTTTTGCCTTTTGTGGAGAGGTAAATGGGTCCAACTCTGGTCGGCCCCACAGGTGGAAGATGTCATTTAGAATGTTGGATAAGATTTCCCACTCATGGGCCTGGGCAGTGGATCTGCTCAGGGCATCTGCCAGGGTTTTGGACACCCCAGGATATGTACCACCAGAAGATGGATATTTCTCTGGATTGTCCAATACCACACCCTCATTGATTCTCTGCAGAGAGTGTAGGAATGGGTGCCTCCTTGCTTGTTTAGGTAGTGAACCACCATAAAACTGCCTGATTACACTTGAATGCAACCGGGGGGGAGATGAGTCTTGAATGCCTGTAAGACACAGAGAACTTCCCTCAGCTCCAAGACATTGATGTGGAGATGGGCCTCCACTGGTGTCCAAGATCCCTGGGATCTGACGTGCAGGAGATGAGCACACCACCCTGTCAAGGAGGCATCTGTAGTCAGAATAAGAGCTGGGACAGGAAAATGGAATGGCATGCCTCGCATTAAGCTGTCTCTGGACTTCCACTATTGTAGAACTCGAAGAGCCGGGGAAGACATCAGGACTGGGGCATTGAAATCCTCCTCCTGCTGGTCCCATTGAACTCTGAGGGACCACTGAAGGACTTGAACCTGGCATTGGGTACCATCAGTATCGTGGCCACCAAATGTCCCAGGAGGCAGAGGTAGTCTCATGCTGAGACGAATCTGCTGGACTCTAATCTGCATGCCAAAGCAATTGGGGCATCTGCTCGAGCGATGGGCAGATACGCCTTCCCCACAGAGTTGTCTAACATGGCTCTGATATATTGGAGGCATTGTGTAGAGTCCATTTTGGACTTTGTATAGTTTACTGTTATCCCACCTGGACAAACAACTGCAGGGTTCGAGAAAGCATAAGCAACAGCTGTTGGCTGGAGGACGCTTTCAGGAGCCAGTTGTCCAGGTGGGGAAAGACATAGAGGCCATCCATGCAGAGGGCCACTGTGACCACTGCTAGGCATTTTGTAAATACCCTTGGGGCCGAGGAAAGACTGAAAGGGAGGGCTCTGAACTGGTAATGATGTTCTGAAACATGAAATGGAGAAACTGCCTGAGGGCTGAGTGCATCAGGATAGGGAGGTATGCATCCTTCATATCCAAGGAGCAGTGCCAATCTCCCGTATTCAGCAAAGGGAGAAGTGTCAGAAGAAACACCATCCAGAACTTTTGGTATGTGATGTAGAGGTTGAGGCACCTCAGATTCAAAATGGGGCATAAATCCCACATCCATTTGGGAACCAGGAAAAAGTGGGAATAAAATATTGCACCCTTCTGAGGAAGGGGAACTGGTTCAATGTCCTTTCTTGAGAGCAAAGCATTGATTTTGGTCTGTAAGACCAATGCTTGGTCTGGGGAGTAGTGACAGACCCTGGGTGGCAAAGGAAGAGGTATCTCTGTGAGCTCCAGTGTGTGCACTGTCATGATCAATTACAGGAGCCACTGGTCGGAGGCAATAGCATGCCACCCTTGCAGGTGCAGGGAAAACCTGCCCCCCAATGGCCGTAGGTAGAAGCTCTAGTCCCATGACCAGAGGAAGACCTTCAGGCTGAAGGCTGGCCCTGCTGGGGGGCAGCAGGGATGTAACAGGATTTCTGAGCATTTCTAGGACCTGGCAATCATAATTGAGATTTTCTCTTATTGGGAGGTGGTCTTTAAGCCATGGGATGGCCCCTGTAGGGGTGGCCCCTCGAGGAGCCCCTGAAGGCCATTTTGGCTTTAGGCAATACAGGGTCTGTACTGATTGAAGGGTATGACCTGAGTCCTGTAAGTCTTTCAAAATATCTTGGGTCTGTGGACCGAACAGCTGAACCCCTTTAAAAGGAGCATTCAGGACAGAGTGCTGTATGTTCTGTGAAACTCCTGACACCCTGAGCCAGGGTGTCACCTGAGGCACACTCCTGCAGAGGACATACAAGCCATTGTGTCAGTGGCATCATAAGTGTCCCTTAGCAGGTGGTGGCATATAGCTGCCGCAGTAGAAATTTTGACCGTCTGCTCCTCCTGGACAGAACCCACTGGGAGGGACTGGACTGTCACCTGGAAGGCCTTTAGGATTTCCTCCTGATATTTCAGGAGGTGTACCATGTTATTAAGTATACATAGAGTCAAGGTGGCTGAGGCAAAACTCTTTTTCCCATAACATCCAATTTCTTGGACTCCTTATCCGAGGGGCTGAGCACTCATGCGCTGAGGCCTAGAGGACCTATCATGTGCGGCATTGATCACCACTGATTCTGCCTGAGGTGGAGACATGAAATGGGGTAATCACTGGAGCCTGATTATCAGTCTTATGAGGATTGGAGGGAATCTTGAAAGGTTGCTTCCATGCAGCCAATATAGCCTCTTCAAAGGCATCCACCAAAGGGGGATAACCAGAGTGGGGCATTCTGGCACACCTAAGTACTGAGCCAATGTCTTCCTAGAAGCTTCCTACTCAATGCCCTGGAAATTGAACATTATCTGGAGGTGGATCATAATGTCCAAAAATGTTGGGTCATCTGGCAGAGAACAAGGGAGCTCAGGGGTAGGTTCCCCCTGAACAGAGGAGGCCGCAGAGAAGGACTGAGAGGAATTCTCATGGTCCCTGCCATCCTTATCCTTCAGGTCAGCTGAACCCCAGTCCTGCAGGAAAGGGTTCTCCATGTCTGTATCCTGAGTGTACACACCAGGGGAGACAAGGGAAGAGCTGGTCATCTGCTGGGCTGAAGGAGGCCGAGAAGGAGCAGAGACTGGAGCCGACTCCTCTCTAAGGGGGTGTGGGGTCTGAGTCAGGTCCAGGATAGTATTAACTAGAGTCTTGACATCAATCATGGCCATCTGCCTAGCGAAAGTAGTTGGGGCAGACTGGACAGAGTGAATCTGGACCACTGCCAGAATAGGGGCAGGCAGCAGAACCAAACGTGGAGC
Organism: Neoceratodus forsteri; assembly: GCA_016271365.2. Lineage (NCBI taxonomy): Eukaryota > Metazoa > Chordata > Ceratodontiformes > Ceratodontidae > Neoceratodus > Neoceratodus forsteri. The sequence goes on from CM028132.1 coordinate 459,596,353, forward strand.
CATCGATGAGGGGTGTGTGTATGACCCCAGGATCATCGATGAGGGTGCCAGCATTAAGCGTTGTGAGGCAAGACCTCCATTATCGATGGGCCTGAAGCCCCTGCCATCGACGATAGAAATGTCGATGGACTGCAAGCAATCATCGACGACAGGATCGTCGACAGGCTGTAAGGCAGTGTGGATAATGATAGTATCATCATCGGGCCTGAAGCCATCATCGAGGGATGATGGCCAGACAGCACTGAAGGGAGAGGCAGCTTTGGAAATTGCAATATGACCCCAGGACCCATCCCATCAACAAGGGAAGAGAGGAGCCCACAATCATCGATGGTGTAGAGGACAATGTAATAGGGGCAGCCTTCTCCATACTCACTTTGTGTGAAGCCTTCATCAACAATGAGGGAGCTGTAGAAACATGCCTTGTTCTTTGATGCATGTTTCTTACCAGAACCCTGTGCTGTCAATGTGGAGGGGTCACCCATAGAGCAGTGAGACCCCGATGAGGATGTTAAGGATTCCTTGACTGAGGAGCATTGCTGCTGCTCCAGGAGGGCAACCTTTTGCTCTATGAGGAACTCGCAGAGCTGCTGAAGCCTTTGATGTTTTGTGGCCTTGTTGAACCTGTTGCAGAAGACACAGTCCCTGGAGTTGTGTTTAGAAACAAGACAACAAACATAGACTTTGTGGAGGTCTTCCTTAGCAATTCTGTGGCCACAAGAACACCTTCAGAAGAAGGGATCCGAAGGCATTGGTATATGAACTTGTAGTAAATTTTGGTGGTTAGAACTCTTCGTCGATGACAGGAAAGCAGAGCTCCGAAGGAGGACTTGTTGCATGCAGGTCACGGTTGAAAAGAACTGAGGAGTAGTTGGGACCTCCCCCTTTAAACCTGCCAGGTAGACACCACGTGGTAGTGCTGGGGGGGAGGTCCCAGGATCGACTGCTGAGAAGTCATTCAGAGGAAATGACGCCTGTGGCGTAATCCCATATGTAACTACCTGCTGCAAGAGATTGCCTCGAAGAAGATCCACTGTACCATATAATTCCACCATTACTCTTCTACACTTGAGTTCTGTCACTCTCCATAGCAGCCTTTCCTTTTATTTTTTTTATTGAACAATTTTGCTGGTATAATAAGTTGAACATACATAAACTGGTGTCCAGTGAATCATTATAGTGCAAGACATTACAGTAACTTATCATACTTCAGAATGTCACATTGCACATATACAAAGACCATTATAGTTTGTCTAGTAAATTTCATGAGCGTTCCCGGCCCTCTGCCCAGTGCCTTTCCCAATGTTCCCCATCCCTTCCAGTGCGTCTCATAGCAAATCATGGGATGAAGCTTGAGTACCTCACTTCCAGCTACATCACCCATCTGGGCAACTTACTGGTCAAGCTATGGGATCTATAATTCACTATGAATGTGAGCAGCTTCATTTTATAAACTTCCCTCATCACTGAAATCCAGTTTTAAAAGAAGAGGGATCTTCTGTGAGTCACTTGTATGTCAGACAGAAATATAAACAGCAATATCACATTATTTCAAAGGGATTTGTGATTTATCTAAATACAGTATATTGCTACTTATCTCTGGCTGTCACTGGGAACAACCCAATACACCAGTGTGTTCTAGGCCTGTGCTTAACAATAAACAGAAGAATATTTAGATTTACAGAGTATTCCAGTGAGTTTTATTAAAATGATATAAGACGAGAACATACAGTAGGTAGGCAAAGTAAGCGATCTTTCTTCAAAATCACTGGGGGCCCTCCTTAACCTAGAACTCCCATTTGCTCTCCGAATCTTGGAGGTCTGCAAGTTCACCTGCTAGCTTCTCTACAATATTGCCTGCATCCATCGCCTCCTAGACATCACCTCAACTGAAACTCCGATTCATGCCTTCATCTGGGTACTGTAATTGCTATCTATATTGTCTTCCTAGCTATCTCCTCCGTGAACTTTATAGTGGTAAAAATGCAACTGCTTTCCTGCTCACCCACTCCCAGAATGATCACATCACACATTTCTAATTTACAGTTTGCCCCCGGATAGCCCAGCTGAGATGCTGCATCTCATTTCCTGTGGAGTCCTACTTATACCCATTTCTACAGCTGGGTGGCCTTGAGCACAGGGAGGTTATGTGGCTTGCCCAGGGTCACAGAGTAAGTATTTGGCACTAACAGAGTCTGAGCCTGTGATCTCCTGGTTCCCAAGCCAGGGCTCTAACCACTAGACCCCACTGACTCCATCACCATCACTGGCTGCCTGTCCAGTACTGCACCCCAATTGTCCTGCTTGCTTTTATAATTCTTCATGGCCTTACCTATCCCTAATTTTTGACCATAACACTCAATCCTTTACTGAATTACAATCTCTGCATAAAAGCCAGCACTACTGTAAGCAATTGTTTTGGATGGACAGCCTGCCAGCCGAGCGTGAAGACAATATAAAGGGAGGCAAATTGAAAACAAAACTAGGTAGGTAAGTAGTGGGAATAAAGTTTACATTTTAGTGGCTGCAGGGAAACTGGGACCAGCCAGAGTAGTCCACAGTTGGGTGCAATATTAAAGAGCAGTAGAGTACTTGCTCTTAGGTCTGAGGCTAGGTGATAACTGAAGGAACGGGTGAGGCTAGGTGATAATTGAAGGAACGGGTGAGCTAATTTCCTGAGAAGACCATGTCTTGGGGTTCTGTAAAAAAGTCAGCATGACTGACAGTGGCAGATCATGTGAGTGGCAGAAGTGGCCAGTTAGCATCTCCAGTTAGTAATCTAAGCAAGCCAGGCTAAGCCAAGATGCCAGATGGGAGATCAAAGACAAGCTGGCCTACAGGAAATGAGGACACAGTAAATTGGGAAGCTATTAACACCCTTGAGGAGGAATCCACAGACAGATAAGGAAAGTGATCTGAGTTTGGGGTATGTTGTTAGGGAGGAAGGACGTCCACTGCCAGTGTGGTATGTGAGGTATAGTATACCATCCTGTCTGCAGCAAGCTGCTCACTGCTCTGCAGGGCTTGTTGCAACTCTGGAATGGCAACTAGCTGTGCCATGGGGAAGTGGGGAGGAAGGCTGGTAGTTGGGGGCCCTGAGGAGAGAGCAAATGCAGGGGTCCAGGACACAGGCAGGAAAGCACATGTGGTGCACTGCCACAGCTGTGTGATGTACACTATGCTCTCCATGGAGGGCAGGGTATACATCTGTGGGAATTGTGGGGTTGTCGACACTCTCAGAAGGTACATAGTCCAAGCTTGAGTGGAAGTTGAAGGCATCCTGGCGTGCAGGGATTGGCATGGACAGCTCAAGAACATGAGGCAATAGAGACCTAGGGGCATGTAGTCTTGGGGGGCAGTTAACATGGGCAGGTAGGGTATGTAGGAATTTGACATACTGTGATTTCTAGTGGTAGGGATGGGAGAGATCTGCATGGAGATGAGAGCTGGCAGTCATGATCATATGAGGAAAGCCCCTGTGTACTCACCACTGTTCTTTGTATACCTCCCTCTTCTTCCCTTCTCTTGATGCCAGGCTCCTTACCCACTGTGCTTCCTTTATCTTAAAATATTCTCTCTCTCTCCACCTCTGTCCACTTCTAATTCTTACTGTTTTCACATTGCTTGCTTTCACTTTCTTGCTGTCCCACAGTTAAATCTACTGCTGGTCAAGCTGCCTTCTCATTTCACTTCCCTACACTTTGGGTCTCATCCCTCCCCCCTTCCGTTTGCCCTGCTCCTTCCCTTCTTGCTCTGAAATCTTTCCTCCATGATTTCTCTATTCACTTCTACAGTTGCTTCTGATATTGGGGTGAACGTCTGTCACCTGCCTTCCACTCCACACTGGCACTGGCACTGTTCCTCTCCATTAGCTCACCAGTCACTCTCCCTACTCCTCATATTGTTTTGATGCTCACCATTTAATGCTCGTTTGCCTGTTCCTCAATTTTACTATATGGTATTTAAGGTATGGCAGTTTTACTCTTGAAGCATTTCTTGTAAATTGTATAATTTGTTATACTTATTTTCCATTTTATTGTATTATTTTAGTACATTGTACTTTGTATTTCTGCTCTTCTCGTCCCCCTCCCCCAGGTTGCATCTGGAAATGAGCTGATAGCAACTCAGTATGATGTTCCTGGTAAAACCTTTTAAATAACTAACTAAATAAATTGACAGTGGTCACAGACAACAGGTGTCAGCCTTTGACTAGCCATGTTGAGGGGATCAGTGGTTAACTAGGGCTGTTGGGGACAGTCCAGGACCTAGGACACCTGACCTGACAAGGAGAGAGGAGGGTGGAAGGAAGGAAAAAGCTTAAGTGAGTGGCAGGAAGGTAGCAATCCATTGGGAACTCAATACATGGGGCAGTGAGTGAGGTGGAGGGGGCTGTGCTGAACCAGGACAGTAGCATAGGTGAGGCTGCTTGCCTGCTTGGAATGCAGGGTGAATGAGTACTATCTGGGGCCAAGCAATCTAGGAGGGGAAGGAGAACACCATCATTATCCATGTTGGGACAAATGGCACTGGGAGCTCAAATCACAAGGACATGAAGAATTCACTTATTAAACTGAGAATGTTCCCAAAGTGAAAGGTATCCAGGGTGACCTTTTTCTATATCCTTTTTGACCTGGAGACTAGTGATGAGTGGCAATGAATCAGTAAGCAGGCTAATACTTGTCTAGGGGTCTGGTGCTAGAGGGAAGGTCTTTTATTCTGGTCAACTGGAGAGCCTTCTGGAGCAAGGGATGTCTGCATGCCCAGAATGTGCTGCATCTCTGCCATGCAGAAGTGGATGCATGGCCTAGGAGAATTAACAGGGCAACCATGGGGGAATTATACTACAGATTGAGGGAAGGGGGCTTGTTTCAGGGGCTCATCAAGGATAGAAGGCAGTTGCAGGGGATCACTAAAGGTAGGACACTGAATCAGAAGAGCATCAAGAGAGAAGACCCCTGGGGTGATGAAGATCCTCGCTAATGAGAAAAGGGATGGGATGGCTCTTTTCACTTTGGTTGGAAACACTGTGGAGAACAAGGGAGATATCAAGGGTAAACAGAGTTAAGGAGTTCATCTGCGTCATGCTAGGGAAAAGGGGGCAAAAAAAGTCACCCTGGGGTGTGCTTCATTATACTGAACAGCTCAATAGAGCATGATGTCCAGCTCTTCAGAGATATTATGGGGTCAACCAAATCCTGTACAGTGGCAATTCTGGGGGACTTCAGTCTCCTAGCATAGACTGGTGTCTTGAAAAGGTCAATGGTAGGGCTCAACTTGAGTACTTGTCCTCCTTTTAAGAATTACTTCAAGAACAAAATATGTAACTGGGGACTAGGTTTGAGGCTCCCCCCCCGATCGTGTTGTCTGCAGTGGGGTTGGGATCATCTCCCATGTAAAAATCAAAGAACCAGTATAAGGCAGTCACCGCAATTGCAAATATTTCTCCCTGGTGATTAGGAAGACTAGCAGGGCTTCAGCCACCAAGATCTGAATCTTCATAAATATGGACTTTGTTACCCTGTTGACCAAGGGCCTGGAGCTTTTGCATGACACTAATAATGCATTGCACATGTAGGGCTCATTGAAGAAAGGGCTCAGATCAGCCCTGGAGGTCTGCATAAATGTGAGCAACAAGAGAAAAAGGGCCAAGAAGTGTCCCCCTCTACTTGGCAGGGAGATAAGGCAATTGGTCCAGAACAAACAACATCTACGACTGCTTGAAGTAACGGAGTTCCCTCAAGGTCAGAAAAGAGTACAGAGCAGCACTTTAATACTGCATTTCTAGGATTGAGAAGGAAGGGCTGGAAACCACGATAGCAGTAGAAGCTGCAGACACCACCAAAGCATTCTTCTAATATATAACTGAAAGCAGAAAGATGAAGGAGGGTATTAGGGCCCGGAAAACAGCAGAGGGGGAGAAACCCATCAGTGAGCCAGGGATGGTGGCTAAGATGCTGAATGACTACTTCACTTTGGTGTGCACCAAAGTATTCTTGCAGGCCCACCATGGCATCAGAGTTAGCTATGATGTAGTCCATTTACATCACACCTGTCTTTGTAATGGACTAACTGGTGAAAATCAAAGCATGTAAGTTGCAATGGGAGGACAGGATATACCCAAGGATCATAGTGGAGCTAAAGAAACAATAGGTGTGGTGGCTTGCTGTAATCTCCATGAATCTGTCTTGAGAGGCATGGTGCTGTAGGACTGGAAAGTGGCCAGTGTGGTGTCCTCCCCCCCAAGAAGGGTTCAAAATAGGACCTGGGCAATTGCAGGTCCATCAGCTTGACATTAGGAAAGGGGAAATTGTTTAACCAGGAAAGGCACACTAGCCAGAGTTTGTTTTCCGGTGTGACTCGGGAGCACAAGGAAGTTAAGTGACTTGCTCAGGGTCACAGAGTATGCAGGTGGGGGCTGACTGGATTCAAACCCAGGTCTCCAGATTTGTAGCTCAGTGTCCTTCACCACTATGCTATATTACCTCAAGACATTGGTGCTAGGATTGGTCATGGAACCCATTATAAAGGCAGAATATTGGCACAATAGTTGAGGTAAAAGGTTCTCATTCCCTCAGCATGGATTTATTTATGTGGGACAGATTTTGCCAAGTCAGTCCTGACCATCTTCTTCATGGAAGTGACCAGGGAGGTGAATTGGGAATGAGCAATAGATATAGTGAGTGTTGAGTTCAGCAAGGCCTTTAACACTGTGGCACAAGACAAACATCTGGGTAAACTACACCAGTGCGGTATATGCAAGACATACCCAAGGTGGATTACTAATTGAGGTTAGGACAGAAGCAGAGGGTTCTGGTTGATCGGCAGTACTCCAAGTAGAGAAGGGTACCCAGAAACATCCCTTAGGAACCAAATGCTGGGCACGCTTCTGTTCAACATTTTCATCAATTATCTGGCTAAGATGGCCAGTGTGATGGAGTCTCTATATTATGGGGGCAAACACTGAGCTCTTGAACAAGCTAACTGTATATTAGGACTGCTAAAGTCTCGGATTCAATGTGGCCGAAATTCAGTTTTATAACTAGGGAGGAAGATCGGGTAGGATTTACATCCGTGTAGGTCTCATCTTTCTGCGGTGAAAGTGGAGCAGTACCTGAGGGGTCATAATAGACCAGGGACTGACGCATAACAAGATTTGCATGGTTGCTGTTGCAGGGCTGCAGAATGTTGGCATGCCACAAAGGAGTGGGTAGGGTGGGGGTGGAAACCAGCATAGAAGGAAAAGTAATCCTGCAACTTTATAAAGCCTTGACCAGGCCCACCTGGAGTACCACATGCTGTTTAGTGCTCTTCAATATAAAAAGTACATTGAGACAGTCAAGAAGGTACACCACAAGGCCCCAAAAGTATTAGTAGCATGGGAAAAAACTATTAGAAGAGGTCTTAGGACCTTGAAAAAAGCTTAATTTCCCTACCTCTACATTGCAGATGAAGATGTTGAAGAGTTCCCATCCCATGACTGATTATGGCACACAACTAAAGACCGCCCACTCCTCCAAGAATTCCCCATTAATTACCACCCTCTGGGTTCTGTCACTCAGTCAGTTTGCCAGCCATCTTATGAACTTGTCATGCATCTTCTTTACCAACGATCCATCAGGGATAGAGTTAAAGACTTTACTGAAGTCAAGGTTCACTATGTCTACTGCCTGCCCCTTGTCCACTACCCTCATCACTCAACTGAAGAAATCAATCAGGTTTGTCTGACATGACAACCCCAATGTTGTGTCTTGTCCTTAAGTCCATTTGCCCCCCAACCCAAGAAAATTACCAGCCTCTCCCTTATTTTGCTCTCCAACAGCTTACCCACTATAGATGTTAAACTGAGAGGTCTGAAGTTTTTCTGGTTCTTTGTTGCTCCCGCTCTTGTGCTGGGGAACTATATTTGCCATTGTCAGTCCCTGGGCATGATCTCTGTCTCCAGTGAGTGGTTGAAGAACTCGGTCAGTGGTTCCCCTGGGACCTGATCCAACTCCCTTAATACATGAGGATGCAGCCATCTGGGCTCATACATTAGATACCTTCAGTGTGCGTCAGCCCTCTAGAACCATTGTCGCTGACATCTGGTCCTCATTGACACCTTCCACTTCCTTCCCCTTTGTTGAGAGTGCACAGTCTGGAAATGGACCCCTTTCCTCTAGTGTGAACACTGAACAAAAATATTTGTTCAGGATGTCTACCTTTCTTTTATCCTCCTCCTCCTCCCCCCCACCACTCATTTTCCTCTTTTCTGCTGCAGTGGGCAGAAGATGTCTTACTATGACAGTAGAGAAAAGGAGCTCTCCAGATACCCAACGGACTAGATAATATTGGGGGTTTGTTGAATCACTGTGCTAATTGAATTGAGCTGAGCAGTTTTGAAAGCACTATTTAGCTCATAAACATGTCAACTTAATCAGCCTTTCAACTGTAACTGAGATCGAATTGAGATCAATATCTCCCTCTCCTTGTAATGTTTTCCTCTTGCATGGGTTGCACTAAGATGCACAAAACAGGTGATTTTATAGCAGGCCTTCTCAAAAACCAAACACACACACAAAAAACAGGTTGTATACATACAAGGTGAAGTTTTAGAAAAATAATTAGCTGAGAAGCACAGCACTAGAGATAAGATGTGGCAGTCTGAAGGTCAAAAGCCATAAAAGAAATGCTATGCAGATATACAAGGTCATAAAACATCCCAGTGTTAAAGTCTATAAGACTAGAGAAACTGAAAGACACACTTCAATTGCATTTTCAATGCTGGCACTGTGTACACATGTTTCTGTCTGTAACTATGTGTTCATTTGTCAAATATTATTTGTGAATATTCAAGGTTGCACTATTTAAACGTGTTCTGTCTACAAATGTGTGTTGCACTGAAAACTTAATATCTGATCTATATGGTTTTCTGTCTCCCATTACTACTATACAACTGTAACTCTGCTATGTATTTCATATTACCATCAAGACACAGTCTACACAAAAAAATCCCAGCTACCATTCTTCAGACCATTTCTCCAGTTTTTTTAAGGTCTTCCCTCATTCTTTCACCCCACCGGTATGTCCACCTTATTGCTTACCTGTGTATCATCTACAAATAGCCATACCTTCCCCTCCAGTCCCTCTGCAATGTCCCCAGTAGAGTCCAGATAGGCCATATCCACCACACCTCCCTGGTCCTCTTCCTTGGGTACCCAGTCATGCCATAGATTAGTACAATGAGTTTGTGCAAAAAACAGTGCTTATCATAAATACGGTAAAAGTTGGGGTTAGATGTACAAGTAAATAAATGCCATATAAGGCTGTGTGTGTATGTACACACTCTGTGTGTGTGTGTAGACAGTGCACTGCTATGTTATACTGGAATATATATGCATATATGTGTATATGTATTAGTGTGTGTGTATCACAACAGTTAGGTGGCTCAGTGGGTAGTGCAAAAATTGTTAGTCAACATTCCTTCACTATCTAGACCAGTTTCAGCCTTATGCATGTCACTGCTGATTTAAATGATGTGTCTATTGGCAACCCCCCACCCTTCAATGTCCATTGGAGCCTGAAAAGAAGAAAACTGTCCCTTGATGTCTTTTTTTTTTTTCTTTCAGATCTGTTAAAATGTGTGTAGACAGTGCACTGCTATGTTGCACTGGAACACATATGTGTATATGTATTAGTCAGTGTATGTAGCACAATTAGAGCAGTTAGGTGGCTCAGTACAAAAATTGCTAGTTTACACATTTCTCACTCCCCACAATACCATTATTTTTCAGCTGTATTGGCTCTTGCTAGATCATGTTTAATCTAACAATTATCTCCTTATTTTTTCTTGTCTCATATACAACAAAAAAAGATTTTGTCTCGCTTCCTCATTATCTCCGCTATTCTCAACACCGTGTTAGCCTTAACTCTCTCATGATCCTTCTGTCCTCTTTCATCCTGTTTTGAAACTCTACACTATCCCTCTCCTCTTAGCTGGAATTCGATTTTTGAAATGCCTTTTTCTTTGCTCTCACAGTAATCCCCACCTCCCTTTAAACTACAATGGTTTCTTACCCCTTTTATTCTTCCCTATTATCCTACAAGAGAGAGTTTTGAGTTCTGATATCCCATTTTTTTATCACTTCTCACTTTGCTTTCACCCCAGTTTGCTCCTCTTCCCCCTTCCATTTTCCACTTAAACAGCTCATTCATCCAATCCAAATCAGCCCTCCTTAAATCCATGTTTGTTTGGGACCGAGTTCCCAAGCTTGCAGTTTGATATCAAACTAGCCTGCCTGTTGATTACTGGCTCCAAGTGGGTTCAGTAATGTAACTCCCTTATACTGTCCCTGTTCATAAGGACTAAGTAGAGGATGCCCCCCGTGGGCTTCTCCAGCCTCTGGACCACGAATGATTCCTGAAAAATCTCCATCTTATCCTGACCTTTTGCACTTTCTGTGGCTAGGATTCTCCAATCCATATCAGACATGTTTAAGTCACCCAGCAGCAAAACTTCCCTTGCCGTGTTGTCCTTTAAATCTCATGCTTCAGCTCCCTATCTGCTTCCTCTGTTTAAAATGGTAGCCTACATACCACCCCTACTATGATGCTTTACTCCCTTCATCACCACCTGGACTGACATTTTCTCTGTGTACTTGCCTTTTTCCATATCCCCTCTCTCTGTAGCCATTATACTTTTCCTTATAGTGAATATAATGCCACCTCTTCTCTGCCCACTCGTCTCTATCACTCCTGAATACTGCATATCCTGGTGGGGTCATGTCCTAGTTGTGGTACTTGGTTGCCTATGTTTCAGGGATCGCCACCAGGTCAAAATGAAATTCTGCCACCACTGCCTCCAGATCACTGTTCTTATTTCCTAAGCTCCTAGCATTAGTGTATGTAGCTCTCCTGCTTCCCTCCTCTATTTGGTCCTGCCCCCTTTCCCTTCTACCCTGGCCACTTTTCAAGCCTTGTCCCTGTTGCTCTTCTCCAACCTTCCTCCTTCCCATGGAGTCCATCTCCTACCACTTGACCCAGCAACCCTTTCTCTTCACACACATTTTTCTCTATTATTCTATCCTTGTTTCCAAGTACTCTGGGGGAGACTAATCTGGCCTCCCTTAATTGGGTAGTTCTACCTGTCCGCACCTGTTCTTCCTCCCCCTCTGATATTTTCTGTAAGGCTAAGTTTGTTGTGAAATAGCTTGGCACGGTGTAATTTATTATGAGACACTGCAAACCTTAGATAAAATCCTGTACAATTGCCTTTTAACTGAATTCACATCCATTTATGTGAAATGAAACTGAAGTTTGGAGACATAATAATTGCACCTTTTTGCTTTTGTTTTTTCTCCTCAGGTGCAAAATTACTGTATGTATGCTTACTAAAATATTTTGAAATGAATTTTGACCTTTAACTTATCCTATCCACCTGTTCATACTTAATTCCCTCTGTTAATGGGTGCTTTTATTCGGTTCCCCTTTTGTCTCCCACTCCATATTTATATATATATTTTGAAATTACAGTGGTGCCAGCCAGGATGCAGTGCAGTAACGCTGCAGTATACCACAAAATGCTGCAGTATACTGCAGGGAACAGTGTGATTCAATGATAATTAAGCCCTTTTGTCATGCAGTATTTTGTGACATGTCAGTTACTCCAAGTTACAGCACTGTATCCTTGCTGGCTCCAATGCAAATAATCTTCGGGTATCCTCTGAATCTAGGCATATTGTGTTTGCATTAAATTGATTATTTATTTTGGATCCTGGGTGCACTGGTAGTCAAACCCTTCTGCTATCCCTGTTCAATCTTTCCAGCGTGGTATGGATGGTTATATGCTATTTAAATCACTTGGATTTCATCTTTGAATTATTCACTTTCTAAAAACTAACTTTTCTCGAGCACACAGCTGGCAGGTATAAACTCCTGAAACATATACTTTTACAGTATAGACTGGGGGTTAGAGTAATGAGCTGTGAGTGAGCTTGGTACTTTCATCAGACTTGGGTTTGATTCCCACAACCTCCACTTGTATACTGCGTGACACTGAGCAAGTCACTTAACCTCCCCAGTGCTCCTGGGTCACCCATAGAGACAGGCATTATGCCTAGTAGATTGTATTCAGTTACCATGGAATAAAATTTTTTTTATTGCACTATGCTTTTAAATGTTTGGTATGTATGTGGCTTTTGCTGACCACCACTGCTGGAGTGATTGGTGCAGCCATTTCTCTCCCCCCCTCGTGAGGCTGTGCTTTGTAAGTTGGTATTTTAGTGCACAATAAATTTCACTTTAATGGCACTAGCACACTTGGTGGTTTGTGTGCACCAGGTCCTACCTTCCTTTACTATATGGGATGCTGTCTGTCTCTATGCTCACCAGCACTATTGAGCCATCAATCTCACAGAAATATTTCTGTTCATTACCACGCATCCTTGTGTGCATGCAAAAGAAACTGAAGGACTGAACCTTTTCTTCTGAGGCTGCTGCATTTCACATTTTGTTCTCCAGAATAAGCTGACAATAAGGAGAGCTTGGATTGGAACCAACAACCACCAGTGACCAAGGGAGGACAGACAACAGAGCAAGTTGAATTGCAGTCGGGATTGCAGTCTACATGATCTTATTAAAAACAGCTTGAAATTGAGCACGCTGGGTACTAAAATGCTGAATGGAATATTCTGAGTAGCCAACCATTTTTTTGTTTTTAAGAACTGAAAGAGCCAATCATCATGCACTGTAGATGTATACTAGTCTCCTGATGTGATACCAGCATAGCTGCTTAATCTCATCATTACTGTCTTCAGTTGGGATGTTTATTATGATAAGAAGCTTAGTAGTATGATCATATCACAGCTGTATTCTTGGGTTATTGTCATTGGAGAATACTCAGCTGTGTTACCATATTGCAACTATTTCCTACTGTGATAGCATCTTGAGCAAAGAAATCAGCTATAAATCCATGTTCCAGCCCTCTTTCCCCTCTGTTATATCATGCCACCATTAAGGAGGTTACAATGACATGTGTTTCAAAATTATATTCTAATATTTGGTTTAACTAGATAATTATTTAATAAGTTCTGAAGGAAACATTAAATTTACTTGCCCACAAATCAGCTTGTTGTGCACCTACCTGGAAAACCTGGCTCTCATAGGAACAGAAATGACATGTAAAATTTTAAAAATAGTTTTTAAGTGAACCAAATGTGCAGCACTAATGACAGAGAAATCTTGGGGAAACGATCCCAGACAAGTGTCCCACCACTTTAAGTGCAGCTTTCCCTCGATGGCAGGGTTTAGAAGCACAGAGGGATGCTTATAAAGCCCAGTCAATTAAAGGGGCCATGCACTTAAGTGTAAACCCGAACATTTAAATATGTTTTAATCCATAAGCATGGTGAAAAACACAAAGTGTAAATTAATGCCATTAAAATACGTTGCATGCTGTCAAATGAATATAACAGGCCATAAAAAAAGTATATATTTTTTGCTTTGAACTTGGGAAAGCAGACCCCCTCCCATTCCTTTTCATAGTCTGTCTCTGCTCATTACTCTTTTATTGTCCACCTATATTTGGTTACCTCCAAGACCCATCTCTTTTACTGTCCACCTCTATTTGGCTATCTCCCTGACCCATCTTTATTATTATCCGCCTCTATTTGGTTACCTCGAAAAGCCATTCTTCCATTCTTCATCATGTACATGCCTTCCAGGGGGTCCACAGAGCACACCCCTCTATGTGGTGGAGTCCACTGGGGATGGAGGCAGTTCAAGTAAGTCCATACTCTGGGAAGGCAGTGGATGGTCATTTTTCAATTACTTATGAGTTCTAGAACCCAGTAACATCAATTGAGTGCAAGTCTAGAAAGAAGGATGCTTTCCATGATGGCTTTTGCTCAGCTGCTGTTACGGGGTTCCAGAAATGCTATGTAGTAACAAAACAAACAAACAAAAAAAGAATACTGGGAGAGGGAAAGGCTGCATTAACAAGTGACTCTAAATAAGGAAAAATCAGGACTATAAAAAACACATACCACAATATCCTGAATACTGAGGTTATTAAACCGACTTCACACATGTCCAAAGTTCAAATTATATTAAAACATGTAAACAGCATGGTTTATATTCCCTTTTACTGTAACTTACTTGCTCCACTTAAAAGACCTTAAGAGCACAAGCTCTTATTTGTTTTGTCAGTCTATAATTACAACTTTGAAATATCTTGTTCTACGTATCTATAGAATACATTTATCTCTGTCATGTGGTGTATGTATTGGGTTGCAGTGTGATAATTAGATTTCTAAAATGAAAACTGGCAAATTCTGCCTCCATATTCTTTAACAGCAAGTTGCATGGGGCTGTCTTATCTGATAAGATGTACTCCATGTTAGAGTCTATATAGTCTTTCCTTGTCCAAAAGACACAATATCCATTCCAGATCATAGTAGAACCACTCCAGGCCAGAAGGTCACTCTATAATCACTATGTAAGATAAACTGTCAAAATCCAAGCAAATGATAACCCCCATCACCAGCCTATCCCCACCTACAACACAGAAAAATACAACCTGCAAGGAAAATGCAAAACAATTCCAGCAAAAAACAAAACAAAAAGGAAAGCTTAAGTACATCAGTCTAATGATTGTCAACCTTCAGAAACAAAACCAGAACAGAATTAAATAAATATTTAACTCACTATCCCAATGAAGCACAGCCTTTGGAAGCCAAGCCAGGGCAGCCTAAAATGGTAAACTTGTCTAAAGATTCTTACACACCTACACCCACATTCGGGGGGGGGGGATAAAGAATAAAAAATAATTGCAAAAAACCTACACTAAGGAATACAACAAACCTAGAAAATGGATGTGGTTCACCTTGCCTGAATACCACAATAATCTTTTAGTGTTATACAGAAATGTATTTATTTGCAAATAAATGGATTCCTCTTCCTAGAGCTAGTTTAAATGTATTTCTGTATTTCTTCATATCTATGTCAATACAATGGAAGTGCATTTTTATGTTTGCTTGCACGCATGTGCAAGAAACATAGTGCCACCATCCGAGTTTTCAGAGGTGTGGCAGCCCTCTTCCAATTCAGGCAGTGTGTTTTTAGGCACGGCCGCAGTTCTCCAGTGCCTGCTTGAGCTGTCTATGACAGCTCCAAAATGCAGTGGAGTACAGTTGAAAGGGGGAGCTATGCTTCAGTGAGCAGCGATAAGATATTGCCTGCTCATGCGCTCTCCCCCTACACACACACACACACACACACACACACACACACACACATGCATACTGCCCCCCCACGCACACACTGTATAGCCAGAGGTGCCCAATCCCCCATTGGCTGTGCTGCACTCCCCCAAAGTCTTCCACATGCCACGCTGGGTGCCCATCCCAACATGGCAACTCATCGTATAGCCAACGGGGTGCCCAATCCCTGTAGGCTCCACTGTCCTTCCCCAGGTACAGGGTGCTGCAGCACAGGCCACCCCAGCGTGGCAACAGATCTTATAATGACAGGGTGCCCAGTCCCCGTCGTCTCCTCCCCCCACAGCCTTCCTTGTGCCATGCTGGGAGCCCACCCCAGCGTGGCAAACATCCTGTAGTCATCATTTAAAAACAAAAACTTGTAAATAAAAACTGCCCTCAGCGCTTCTCCCTGCCCTCCCACAACCCGCACCTACCCACTGCACACCCTGCCTCCCCACACACCCCCTCACTTCATACTTACCTCCGGACCTCGGCGCGACGATCTTCAGTGGACTGGGAACATGTCTGCACTCTTCAAAGCCGACCACGAACTGAGGAAACGCCAGTAAGATGTATAATGGGATAGATAGGGTTTTTTCAATTTTGCTGCATATCTCAGGCAATTTTTGGAATTTTTGCACCAAATTTTCAACATGGGGTTTTTGGGACCCCTTCTCATGAATGCTGTCACTGTCATGGCGTTATTCAGGCCCGAAGGGTGATTTCGCAGTCACTGTGCAAAATCGCCTTTCAGGACCGATTAATGAAATGACACTGCCAGTGTTCATAAGGTGGGCTCTCAAGAGCTTATTTTGTAAATTTGGTGGAAAAATTCAAAAATTACTGTTTTATGAGTGCGCTATGCAGTTCACGCACGCCAGTAAGTTCACGAATTTTCAATATTTCCACTCCAGATTTTCAACATTGCCATTTTACCACACCTTCTTATGAGTAGTACAGCTGTCATTTTTCACATCTCACCTAAAACGTGTTTCCGCCCATGTAGCGCACAATGGCACAGTCGGTGTGTGAAATCAATGTACAGGACAAATTAAGAAAATCACAGTGACACTGTTCATGAGCAGAGGTCTTAAAATGGCTATGTTGAAAATTTGGTGAAATAATTCTTAAAAATGACTGTTTTACGAGCGTGTGTTGCGCAGTTCCTACGTACGCTCATAAGTTTGCGAATTTTCAATATTTTCACCCCAGATTTTCAATATCGCCATTTTATTACACTTCCTTATGAACAGTACAGCTGCCATTTTTCACATGTCACCCAAAATATGTTTTCGCACATGTAGCGCACAATGGTGCTGTCGATGTGCGAAAGCAATGTTTGGGACAGATTAAGAAAATCACAGTTACACTGTTCATGAGCTGAGGTCTTAAAATGGCTATGTTGAAAATTTGGTGACAAAAGTCCATAAAATGACTGTGTTACGAGTCAGCATTGTGCAGTTTCTACGCACCCTCGTAAGTTCATGTCTTTGTAATATTTTCAGTCCAGATTTTCACCAGTGGCATTTTTCCACACTTCCTTATGAACAGTACAGCTGTCATTTTTCACAACATGGCCAAAATGTGTTTTCACACTTTCAGCGCAGAGATGCATGGTCGCTGTGGGAAATAATTGTTCGGGACAGATAAAGAAAATCACAGTGACACTGTTCATGATCGGAGGTCCCAAAATGCCTTTGTTGACAATCTCCTGTAAAAAATCCCAAAACTAATTACATTACGGGTGTGTATTGCACAGTTTCTATGCACGCTCGTGACTTCACCAGTTTTTTTAATATTTTTACTGCAGATTTGCAACATTGCCATTTTTTACACCTCCCCATGAACAGTACAGCTGTCATTTTTTACATCCTGTTCAGAATGTTTTTGCACCTGTGGTGCTAAATGCCGTAGTCGCTGTGCATAAGCAGCTTTCGGCTAACAAACTGATATTGCCACTGTTCATGAGGTGGAAGTCACAAAACCATGTTGAAAATTTGGTGAAAATACCAACGAATGCCTGAGGTATTAGGGTTTCCAACCATAACGCCCAGCTCTGTAGAGAATGACAGGCATCAGGGGTGTGACTTGGGATTCTTGCCTGTAATGCTCATACCATTCCACACCCCGCAGCCAGTGAGAGGCATCGAGGTATGCCTTGGACTCTTCGGCCCCAAAGTTCACCCCATTCTCCTATACCGCACCCATCTCACCGTATTTCCTGATGGAATGGGGTGCGCATAAGAGCCAAAGACCCCAAGGCACACCGTGACACTTGTCAGTGTCTGCAGGGTGGGGTGTGGTGAAATGGCGTGGCCGCTATGCCTGACAACCCAAAGGCACACCCCAATGCCTGTCACTCTCTGCAGGGTGGTGGTGGAGTTGGCTTCAGTTCAATACTTCACTGCCATTCCTATTACGCAGCTCTGTAACTTTTACACTACCACTGCCAATGCCAGCAAGCAAACATTCGGCATTGACAAATGCTTGTTAGTATAGCAGTATACTATAGTAAAGGTGCATTTCAGTATTTTGCTGCATTACAATTGTAGCAATATGATGCATCCATAGCAACTCGACTTCAGGCTTTCTTCCCACCCACCCACCCCAAACAAAACACATTTCTAGCCCCAACAGTTCCAAGGTTAGCACTTTCTAAGAATATTTTTTTAGAAAATGGTTCACTTTGAAACTGTAGGGACTAGAAACAGTAAACCTTATTTTTTTTTTCTAAATGAAATCTTGGAGTCTGGTGAGTGTGGACAACAATATTTCCTAACAGAGTTGCAATTCAGTGGTGTAGAGTATCTGGTTTAATAGAAATGATCTGTTTGTAACTGCCACCTGCCTACTTGCCCATTCTTACAAACAAGGCCACATCTCTTCCATTCTCAAATACTTCAACTGACTCCATATTCATTACCACTTCTATAACAACATGTTTCTACTGTATGTGTTCTCTAAATCCTACATGAATTTTCTCCCCCTTTCTTGGACCTACTATAGTCAACATCTTGTAGTCATCATATATCTCATATTCTCTGCTCACTTTACCTCTAGGCTGCTTGCTAGTCTACTGTACGTCTTACCATTTGGAACCACACATCTTTCCAGTTTTGTGCTTCCTCCATTTGGGACAACCTCATTCACTCTCTTTCTCATTGACTTCTATTTCCTCTTTGAATTCTGCCTACAAAAACAGCTGTTATTCATCATCTATAAGTCTTTATGCTCCATTTGACTATTTGAATGCAATACTGTGTATAATGCTGAACAGTATTTCCCTGCTATTTGGCTTTGCTTCCTCTGTAGGAGTTCTTCTAATTGGATCGGGGATTTTTCTTTTGTTTAATTTTAGCTGGTGCCTTATCCCTGATTATTCTTTCTCTGTACTTTTGTATGCATATGTCTATGGTATACAATTAGATTTTATGTAAATTATGCCTGCAGTCTATTATAACTATTCAAAGGCTGCCTAGTCCCCTTGGAGGTATTGTAACTTATTTCACATGGCTGCATTTTTAGGCTATGGTTGTATGAAAGATGTTATCTCATATAAAGCTGTATTGAATATATTCAAGGACAGCTGGGTAGTTTTTAAGTGTTACCAATGATCATGGCCAATGGGGAAGGTAGGGAATAAGATTTATAGATGTTTACATTCTGATTCTTGAGCTACTGAAACAGTGTTAGAGTTTTGACAACAAATTCTCTACCTATACGATTTTTATAATGGAGCTATAAAAACACAGACTACCTGAAGGCACAATGGCAGTGCAACATCCTGTTATGCTGGCAGCCAGGGTTTGGCAGTAGACTCAGAAGTTTGGCCCTGGAAGGGCTGTGGAGGTAGGGCTTCCAGCTAGAGTGAAAAGGGCAGAGTCTTCATCACTACAACTCCCAACCCCCACACCTGTGGTAGGCTGGGGTGTTGCTCCATCCACAGAGGGGTTGGTGTGTGTGCATGTACAGGAGGTTGGAAAAGTCAAGGGGTAATGAGGGGGGAACTGGAAAACCCCAATGTCATCAGAATGCTAGCCACCGGCATGCCAAGGTTTCCCTCTGTGGATGTCCACTAGCTGTGCAGGTGGAATAAATGGTTAAGGGAGTTGGTTGGTCAGTGGAGTGATTGATCAAAAAGAGGAAGGGGACAAATATGAGAGAAAAAAACAAGATGGCTGTCACAACCTGTCCACACTCAAGATGCAGTTTGCAACAGGTTGCCAATTTTCTCAGTCCTCCATACCTGTAAGGTCACCTCAGTAGATGTCACCACTCAGAAGAGTCCTCTTACCTGGGGACTTTCTTGGTCTGTATCATACCAGAATCACTGCTTGCAAAGTACAGAACTCCATTGTTTAAAGGCAAAAGGTCTTCCCCTGTCATCCTTCACTTTTTAGAACATTGTAATTATAGCCATCTTCTTCCTCTTCAGAGGCAGATTGTGGATTTGTCAATAACAGCAGTTAAAGGGACACTGTCAAACTGTTTTCATCATATTATACCTAGTTAAAACCTACATTTTATGATTGTTTACCTTCTCTAAAATTCATTGATGTTGCTGTTTGTTTTGTCTGTCTCCTTGTTTGGTAGAACTGAAATGCATGCTAATGTAGATTTATAAACACCCTTGTTTTGTTTACAATCCTGGATCTGTTTTTACTGCATACATCCTGAGCACTAAAAACACCACCAAACAGTGCAGTTACTCGTGAGGCAGTAGCCTCCTAAACTCCCACTGCATCATGAGGGGCTAAATTGTGTTGTGGGTGTTCTCAAGTATAGGAAAGTTGCAGTTGAAGCTGATCAAGAAATGTAAACGACCCTGTTTTTGTGTAGTAACACCAGTATGGTGGGCAGTCTGTTTTTCACTTATTTAAAGAAAAAAAGAGTCAATTAAACTACCAGCTGCATCAGCAATCTTTACAGAATGTTGGCAATCATAAAATGTGTTTTTTAACTAGGGACACTTTGAGGCCTAAGGGATTGACTGTGTCCCTTTGAATATTTTGGGGGAATAGTTAGTCACAGAGGCATGAAGCATATAAATATATTTACTGCTTCACAATACTTACAGAATCTACAGGATATTGCAGTAGATAAAGGCTATGGGAATGATAGGGTTATTACATAAATTAAAAAGTTTTGTGCACAGCAGAAGAAACAAATGCCCTATTGCTTCTTAAAGCTAACCAATTAGAAAGACTGTTATCACAAACTTACATTAGTGAGCTGCGGCAGACTTCAGCTCTTAAGATAGTGTTAAGTATAAAGTTCCAGTACTGACTGACCAGCTAGGGTCTGGCAAGACCTCAAAAGCCTTCATCTGCCAGTCCCTCCATGCTGCATCATCAAATATGTCACCCTGACATCAGGGATATGACACTTTCTCTGTCTCCTGAAGCTACCACCTCTCTGGAAAATTGATCTAGACTGGAAGACTGGGCTTTGTGGACTCGCAGATCCCTCTCAGTGTCTTGAGCCACGTCTGCCCCAGCAGGGTGTGGCTGCAGGGGAAGAACAGATTCCTGACATGACCTTGGCCTCTTTGATGCTCTCTTGTAAACTGACCAGGGGTCCTGTCATTACTGGATAAAGGAATTATAATTACTTCTTGGGGGCAGTTGCTTCTGTCTCTGGAAAGAATTTTAATCTAATTTCTCCAGTCAATCTCTGTCCCTTCAGCAGACAGCATTAATACAAATCTAAAAGAAAGTACAAAATGATTGTTACAATGGAAAACAAAGGAAATATAAATATACATGTACATACGAAGAAGCCAGCAGAAGAAGGCCATTTGGTCTATCAAGTCTGCTCGTATTGCAGGGTCCACAGCTTGCTAATGTCCCTGCCCTCCCTCCCTCCCCACTCCTCCCATCCTCCCTACCCATGATCTTTACCTTCCCTCTATGCCTATCCACGCCTGTCTTAAAGCTGCCCACTGTCTTCAACGAGATGACCTCTTCTGGCAGTGCATTCCAAGTGTCTACTACCCTCTCTGTGAAGAAGTGCTTCCTGACCTCCCTCCTAAATCTCCCACCCTCCAGCTTAAGACTGTGCCCCCCATGATATGGTTGCCACTCAGCTTAAAGAGACTCTCCTTATTAACCTTATTTATCCCTTTCAAGTACTTGAATGTCTCAATCATGTCCCCTCTCTCTCTCCTGTCTTCCAGGGAGTACATGTTCAGTGCCTTCAACCTCTCCTCATATGCCTTGCCCTGCTGACTGGCAGGTTAATGTCCTTTTTGAGGTGTGAGCACCAGTACTGAACTCCATACTCTAGATGCGGCCTTACCAGTGACCTGTACAAGGGCCATTATAACCTCCTCTCTCACTACTGATCCCCATAGCTATGCATCACAGCAGCTTGTTTGCCTTTGCTGCTGCTTTCTTGCACTACGTGGAGTGCTTCAGGTCACTAGTGATCATCACTCCCAGGTCCTTCTCCTCCTCTGATGCAGCTACTTGGATTCTACCCAGGTAATACTCTGTCCTGGAATTCTTGGCTCCAATATGCATAACTTTGCATTTCTTGGCATTGAAGCCAAGCTGCCAGATCCTGGACCGCCTCCCCAGCTTTTCCAGAGCTTCCTGTAGATCCCATATCCCTTCAGCTGTGTCCACTCTCCAACAGAGCTTGGTGTCATCTGCGAATAGGCACATTTTGCCTTTAATGCCATCCCCAATGTCATTGATGAAGACCTTGAACAACACTGGTCCCAGCACGGAGCCCTGTGGGACCCCACTGGTTACCTTTCTGGTGCCAGATAACTCTTCCCCCACACCACCACCCTCTGGGTTCTGTCCCTCAGCCAGTTTTCCACCCATTTGGCCATCTTCTCCTTATGGATTTTTTTTTTATAGGTACAGCCTGCAGAGCTCTAAAACATGCATGCCAAAATATGCAAATGACCAAAGTATGTGTGAGTGTTTGTGTTTCAGTGTTTCACTAAAATTATAAGAAGATGAGAGGCATGTATGTAACTGTACAAATGTTTGCTGTTACAGATCAATAACATAGACACCCCATTCTACTGCCTTTTAATGTTATTGATCTGTAACAGTAAACATTTTGCACAGTTACAGTATATACTGAACTTGCCTCTTGTCCGCTTCTTGGAACATGTTCTGTTCTGGTTGTTTGTTATTGGTGGACTGCTGTGGTTACCAATAGCATAGTTTTGTGGGGTTAGAGCAATCTTTTTTTTTTTTTTTTGCTTACAACAAGTCAGACTTTACCCTAGGGTGATGAGAGAAACAAATCATTACTATGCTAGTCTCTGGTGGTACTCTTACAAAAAATCAAGTGTAACTGGTGCAGTGCCCAAGGACTGGTGAGTAGTAAATGTGGTTTAATTGCACAAGGGAGACAATAGGAAACCTCTGAGGAACTATAGGCCTGTGAGCCTGACACTGGTAGCAGGAATACTTCTGGAGACAATTTTTAAGGAGGGTGAAGTGTTCATTTCTAGGGTCTGCACCTAAAGGGGGATGAGGATTAGAAACAGTGCAACCTAGGGGCACAAAGATGATGCATAGACAACAGGGCAAGGCATACAGTGAGACTGAAAAGTCTTATTTTTTTCCTGGAAGATAGAAGGGAGCGGGGATGTGATAGAAAGGGCAGTCATGATAGAGAGTTTCTTTGATTTATGAACTAGTCCAACAGAATGGATACGGCATGTTTGTTTAAACTAAGAAACATTGTGTCCACCAAGGGGCATGCACTCAAGCTGGAGGGGAGAAAGTTCAAAAAGGACACAGGAAGTATTGCTTCATGAAAGGGGTGGTGAATGATTAAAAGGAAAAAAAAAACTCTTCCTGACAAGGATGTGGAGACTAAGACCACAGCTGGGTTCAAAATGATGTGGAAGGCATATCAATTTTTCAGATAGAAAGATGATGAAGGAGAGACTGAGTAGGAGGAAGGAGACCAGAGAGTCTCACAAGTAGAGAATGTTGGGACCGGCTAGAATTACTCTTCGGGTGTTTTTTTTTTCTTTCTATGTTCATTTGGTGCGTTTCTCCTTTGGGTTTATCTTTATATTTCCACTTATAGCTGGTCCACTGTCAGTCTGTGAACAAACAAACAAACAAAAAAACAAGCAAGCAACCAAAAAAGCTCCCATGGTCCATGGAAGAAAGTTGTTATGGATTTGTGGGGTTCGTTTCCACACGGTGAGCAGATTCCGGTTTTAAGTGACTACTACTCCAGATACATAGAAACATAGAAGTTGACGGCAGATAAGGACCACAAGGCCCATCCAGTCTGCCCATTTCTTTTTCTACCTTATAAATGTGCCATCGGCCTTTGCTCTGTCAGTGGCCTATCTATTCATAGTTATTTGTATTGCTCCCTTATGCCTATCCCATGCCTGTTTGAAGCCCTGCTCTGTATTCATACCACTTCTTGTGGTAAGCCATTCCATGCATCCACCACCCTTTCTGTGAAAAAGAATTTCCTCACATTCCCCCTTAATCGCCCCCTCTAATCTCATGCTGTGTCCTCTTATCCTGCTATTTTTCTTATATTTAAACATGTTAGACTCTTTCACCTTGTTAATGCCCTTAAGGTGTTTGAATGCCTCGATCATATCACCTCTCTCCCTCCTTTGCTCAAGGGTATACATATTGAGCTCTGTTAATCTGTCCTCATATGTCTTCTGATGCAGTCCCTGCACCATTTTGGTTGCCCTTCTCTGGACTGCCTCAATTTGGTTAATGCCCTTGTGAAGGTCTGGCCTCCAATACTGCACGCAGTACTCCAGATGGGGCCTAACCAGTGTCTTGTAAAGAGGGATTATTACCTCCCGCTTACGACTTGTGATACCCCCTACTAATACACCCTAACACCTCCCTAGCCTTACCTACCTCTTTAGAGGTCTGCTTGGATGATTTCAGGTCATCAGTGATGATGATGCCCAAGTCTCTTTCTTCCTTTGTGACTGCTAGCAACTCCCCTCCCAGCCTATAGGTGGCTTCAGGGGTTTCTCATCCCTATGTGCATGATTTTGCACTTCTTTGCATTAAATCCCAGTTGCCACTCTTCTGACCATTTTGCTAGTTTATCCAGATCTCTTCTCATTCTGCCCACCCCATCTGGATCATCTACTCTGTTGCAGATCTTGGTGTCATCTGCAAACAGACAAGCCTTACCCTCTAGCCCATCTGCAAGGTCACTAATGAAGATGTTGAAGAAGACTGGCCCCAGAACTGATCCCTGAGATACCCCACTTGTGACTTGCATCTCTTCTGACTGTATACCATTTACCATCACTCTCTGTTTTCTGCCCGTCAACCAGTTTGCCACCCAGTTGACCAAACTTCTGACCCACCCCGAGCCTACCCAGCTTATTTATCAATCATCTATGTGGAACAGTGTCAAAGCTTTGCTGAAGTCAAGGTAGGCGACATCAACTGCTCCCCCTTGGTCCACCACTCTGGTTACCCAGTCAAAGAAATCTATGAGATTAGTTTGACAGGACCTTCCTTTTGTAAACCCATGCTGTCTTGGATCCTGTGCCCCTATGGATTCCAGTTGTTGCACTATCCTTTCCTTAAGGAGTGCCTCCATAATCCTGCCCACTACTGAGGTAAGACTGACTGGTCTGTAGTTCCCCGCCTCCTCCCTGCTACCACTCTTGTGGAGCGGGATCACATGAGCCATTCTCCAGTCTTCTGGGACCTCTCCTGTGCTCAGAGACTCACTAAACAGTTCTGCTAATGGCTCTGCTAGTTCCACCTTTAGCTCCTTAAGTACCCTGGGATGTATGCCATCAGGTCCCATTGCCTTATTCACCCTGAGCTTGTTAGCTCTTGTAGGACCTTTCTTTTGTGAAGGGAGTAGTGCTCACCTCCCTCCCCCCTGTGTCCATGATGCTGAGCTGTGGGCCCTGCCCTACCTTCTCTTCAGTAAATACTGAGCAAAAGTATCTATTTAGGATAGATGCCTTTACAGGGTCCTCCTCCTCACGTGCTTCATTTTCTCCATTAAGCTTAGCAATACCCCCTCTGGACTTTCTCCTTTCAATAACGTATCTATAGAAAGTCTTGTCACCTTCTTTTACTGTTCGTGCTAGTGTTTCCTCAGTTTGGGACTTTGCCTGCCTTACTGCCTTCCTTGCTTCCCTTAGGGCAGTTTGGTATGCCTCTCTATCTTCATCCCGCTGTGTTCCCTTATTTCCTGAAGGCCAGCCTTTTGGCTCTGACCTTTTCTGCTACTGTATTTGAGAACCAAAGTGGTTTCCTTCTTCTTTTGCACTTCATTTTCTGTCTAACACAATGGGATGTTGCTTCAGGTATTGCATCCTTAATGCTTGCCCACTTTGCCTGTACCCCCTCACCTGTGTTTCTTTTTGCCAGGGCTAGCTAGACTGTGTCAGTGGCTCAGTAGGTAGCACACTCGCCTCTGAGGCCGGGAAATCAGAGGGCTGTGGGTTCAGTTCCCACATCTGGCACTTGCGTTAATATCCCAGTTCTGACACTGTAGTGCAGCATGAGAGGAGTGCTGCACTTCTAAGGTGCCGTCTTCCGGATGAGACGTTAAACCGAGGTCCCATCTGCCTGGATTGGTGGTAGTTCAGGTGGATGTTAAAGATCCCATGGCACTTATCGAAAAGAGTAGGGGTAATTTTTATTATAAGAATAACAAAACAATCAAAGAGAATCAATCAGTGACAACAATCATAAGGGCAGTACACAAAAACAGAAAAATAATAAGTGAAGGTACATACCATTCAGTTAACAAGCAGAAAAAACAGTCCTGAACAACTGTCAAGATTCATACAATGGTAACAAAACAGCATTATTTATATTTAATAATGTGTGAGAACCCTTTCCACCATAACCTAACCGAATCTGCAGTATATATTTGTAACTCATTTAAATAAACTTTCTGTAATTCAGTTGTGACGTAAAGAAAAAATGCTTTTTCTGAAGTAAGTTTTTGATACATACCCATTGGCATCTGGTTTGCCATAGGCAAAACCTTAACACTGCCAAAAAGATCCACACCGTTTGTTTTTCATATTTTTGTAAATGAACCGGGAGAACTCCTAAAATAAAGAGGTTATAAGAGGGATTCAACAACCATGGCAATGACCAATGTTTTGCTAAATAAGCCCATAAAGGAACAGTGTTTGAACATTCTAAAAAGAAATGTTCCATAGTTTCTTCAACATTCATACATTTCAAATCAGGACAATTCCGTTCCTCCTTTGCTTTATATTTAGCTGACCCTCTGACATTTATCCTACCATACATAATCAACCATTGCAATTCCCACATATAGGTTGGCAGTCTAGGGTTATTTAGTTGGTTCAGCACCGTCGGATTTAAAGAAGAGGGGCAGTTTTTGAAAACTGGACTTACAGGATAATGTAAATTCAGAATGGTTTTACATAATGTTCTCATTGAACTGCTACAAATTTGGGTTTTTGTCAATTTCCATTTGTATAATTTTTGCACTGCCAGTTTAAAATAAATCAGAAGAGAATGATGATGGTTCCATTTTGGAGCATACTATGTCCAAGATTTCAAATATCTGCCAATAACTGCCCCAAACCATTGCCCTTCATTCCCAGTAGAAGAACTAAGTGAAGTTTTTAAAGAGTTTACAAAAAACAATGAGAAACAAAACACCACAGGGTTAATCATACCCACACCTCCATTTTTCTTTTCTAAACAGGTATAACATCGTTTAATCGGGTTAAGCCTATTTCCCAAAAAAAACTGGAAAAAAAAGACTATAAAGTTTAGTCTCAAACTGCGATGGCAGCGGAAAAATGACAGCTAGATATTGTATACAAGGTAAAATAAATTGTCGCAAGATGTACACTCTCTTGAGTTTACTAAAACGAAATCTTTTCCAACAGGTTATTTTCCCCTCCACCCTATCCAAGACTGATGTCCAGTTTTCCAAGGGTAAGTTTTGGGAACCAAACAAAACTCCCAAAACCATGATTGGACCAGTTGATATGGAAATAGAGTGTCTACAGATTGGCTGCTGAAAACTACACCCCATCCATAGTCCTTTAGATTTTATAAAGTTCAAGTTGGTATTAGAAAGTGTAGCAAAATTTTGAAACTCTGGAAAAAATGAATCCAATTGCTCCGAATTCCAAAAAAAAAGACAAACATCACCAGCAAATGCTTGTATCAACAACCGTTGTGACTTACCTGGGATTAATATACCTTCCCATAAGGGTTTTAAGCAGACAGCTCTTATCAACGGCTCCAATGAAAAAATGTATAACAAAGGACTTAATGGGTAGCCTTGCCTCACCCCTGTCGTAATCTCTATGGGGTAGCCCAAACTACCCTGAATAATAGGGAATACTTTAGGTTTTGCATACAATCCTTCAATAATACCCAAAATTGGAGATGGTAGCCCGAAAAAATTTAGGGTATAAAAAAGGAAAGTATGATTTACCCTATCAAATGCTTTTTCAAAGTCTAGGGAAATCAAACACCCACCAGTACCCAAGTCAGACATGTGTTCAATCACATCCCTGATTGTAGACAACATTGACTGAATTCTCCTGTTGGGGATTCCGCAGTGTTGTACCGGGGAAATAACTGTCAATGCCCAGCGTTGTAATCTAATATTAATTAGGGTTGCCAAAATCTTATAGTCGGAGTTTAATAGAGTAATTGGTCTCCAATTTGCGAACAACCCCTTATCCCCAAATTTGAAAAGATAAATTTGAACCCCATGTGTGAAAGAGCTCGGAATTGAACTTCCCAATAAGAAAGAATTAAAGAGCCATTGCAATCCCACACTCAGTACCGTACGAAACTCTTTATAAAACAAATTCGACAACCCATCTATCCCTGGAGAGGTGTTGTCTTTCAAATGACCTATGACATCATCGATTTCCTGCACCGAAAAGGGTTTTAGTATGTCGGCCATCATGCTTTGATCTAACTGGGGAGGAGGAAGAAAGCTGAATTAATCCTTCATATCCTGAGCAGATGGTGATACAGTAGGCCTCAATGTTTGAAAATAATTATTAATAGCAATACTAATACCCTGTATATCAGTCACCGTACCAGATGAAGTATTCAGAAACTCCAAAGCAGTAGTGTCTTTCAGAGTTTTACACAAGGAATAGGGGTCCCCAATAACTGATTTCTGTAAATGGTTATTCAAAAGCCCTTGCAAAGATTTAGCCCTATCACATTGTAGCCTCCTCATATCTTTCTGAATAAGTGTAATTTGAGCGGATAAGTCCTGATTGGTAACATTCGCTATTGAATATAAATCTTGAAAATGAGCTCTCAGTTTTAAATAAGCACCAAACTGTGATTTCCTTTTATAAACTCCATAAGATTTAAGCCATTGTGCACAGTCAGTTTTAGTCTCCTCCCACCAACTGCCAAGATCAGTATATAGAAACCTCACAGAAAGCCTAGCTTCCAAAATTAATGTAATTGCATTCTTGACCCTTTGGTCCTGAAGGCATTAAGAATTTAATTTCCAATGACTAGTCCACGGGCCATGACAGGGTAACTCACCCACTTCAATCTGCACTAGTTGATGATCTGAAAATTCTATAGGTATTATAGAAAAATGATGTACCAAATGGAATTTAGAAACAAATGAATAATCTATAGCGGAGCCAATTGGCCCTTTATAAAATGTATAACCAGCTTTGCCTGTTATAGTCTGATTGCAATTAATCAAGTCAGCTTTTAACAGTAAAGCTTTCAAAAAATTAGAGTCGCAGTAGATTTTATTTCGGGTTATCTCTTTAGTAAACAAGGTACAATTGAAATCCCACCCCCATAGAATCGGTAAAGTTGTGACTAAATAAGGTTGTATTTCTTTAAGACATGCTATCCTGGCAGCTTTCGTTTGAGGATTATATAGATTTATCAAATGAAACCTAATCCCCAGCCAGGATCCGTCCAAGATCAAAACTCTTACTGGGATCAGATCTATCAATTTATATAAGGAGAAGTGAGAACCATTAAAAAGAATCCCAATGCCATCAGCGTAGTTCTATTAAATGACCAAAACGACAGCCCCATGGCCAGTCATTTTGGAAGGAGAGAATCTGAGCTTTGAAAACATCCAGGTTTCCTGGAGAAAACATAGAGAATTCTTTTGTCATGTAATAAATGAAAAGAGCTTTATGCTTAACTGAATTCAGTAAACTATGTGTATTTAATGATGCCCAAATAAATCCCATTAGCTAATACTCTCAGTCAAGCAACCACACATTATCATTTTTTCCGACGTTCCTTTTTTTCTCTTTATATTCATTGCAGGGCTCATCCAAATTCCCATGAACTGATTTTTGAAAGTCGGAATCCCCCGGATCCATTTCTGAATCCCCCCAACTTGGGAAGAGTGCCGCATATTTATTATGTGTATCGATTTCTACTTTAACAGGGGCAGTAGTCAATTTAAGGTTCCTATTAGAACGTCTAGGCGGTAAGGTCAGAGAAGTCCGGCTCACCTTTTTTTCTCAGAGTCTGTATAACAAACCGTTGTAATAAACCTACATCCTGATTTTGTTTATCTAGTATGCCACCCACCAACGGCCGCTCAGAAGTGAGAGGAGGGGGAGTAATGGGGGGAAGCGACCAATATAACCGGTACAGGGGGTTTGGTTGATAAATCTGTAACAACCTGTATTGGTTTAGAGGGGATAGTTACCAATTGCTGCTCCACGGACCCTGAGTTAAGAACTGCCTCTTGGGCCTGTTGTACCAACAAATCTACACTGCTGCAAGAGGCCTTATTCTAACAACCCATGTACAATCCTGAAAGGCATGTCCAAATTCTTCACAAAGATCACATTTGTGGGATTATTACATTGCATTATTCCATGACCCAAGTCCCCACAATTATCACATCTAGGGTGATCACATGAACTGGATAAATGGGTCCTAGAACCACATTTATAGCATGCCCATGGTTGACCACTATAAAAACAAACTCCCCTGTCCCTACCCAACATAAAGGAGTTTGGAATATGCTCAATTCAGTTTCAGACTGCCTCAATTTAACCTTATATTTCCAACCCCCGTCCAAAATTGTTGAATCTAATATTGGTTCAGGTGCACCTAGTAATTCACATTTAAGGGATAACCAATGAGTGATGTCTTCAACATGGACCCCTTCATTGTGGAACATAACTGTGATAAATTTAATCAAAGGTGTGGAAAGGGGAATAACCAAAAAGGGAGTCCACAAGGGGGAGAACTTTACCTGAGTATATCTCTCCCAGAATAGTTCCAATAAATGAGCAGAACGAAAACTGATATCAAAATTGTCTTCGCCAGAAATGTTAATGAAGGCGAAGACATCCCTTGCAGAAAAACCCAGAGAATCTTTGATCAACAATTTACCTACGTGATATCTGTCTGGCCTAGTAGGTAAACCCCCCTTTATACCTAAGGCGCACTGCATTACGCCTAGGTGCAGTCTCTCTCTTGGCATTAGAAAAAAAAGAGGACATCAATGGTTTTTCAGTATTCAGAATTGCAGTAGAAGCTGACGAAACAGGTTTAACAGTAGCTATTTCTGACACCTCTAAAACATTATTCATTTCTCTACCCTTAGTTTGTGTTGAATCCATTTCTTGCTTCTTAAGACCCCCCATCCCCTAAACCCTGAGGTTGCCATTCTGGGGAACATTTAGATAAGTCAAAAACAGTGTCCAATGCTTGGGTGGGTGTCCATACTCCTTTGTCAGACTGTCCCCATCCTGAAGCCTGTAATGCCCCCTGGGGAGATCAGGAATCATCGTGGGCTAAAGGGACTTCAAAACGCTGCAGTTCAGTCTGAGCAGCTTTTAACTTTGACTCTCCCTGTGCATCTTGCCAATGAAAGTCCTGCATTTCCGAGTTTAAATTCTCCTGCCGTCCGGCTCACGACGGAAACCTAAAAACCGTTACCCCCCCCTTGGTTACTGCTGTCTGTTTGATAACGGACTGATCTGGAAAAAGTGTTGAACCCCAGGTCCTTTTCCAGGGGTTTAAAGACAAACCCTGAGTCCTTACTCAACTGAGAAGTACTTTCAACAGCTGCACCCGTAGAATCACTCACCATCCCTTGACCAGTCATGTCCAAAACAGCAGCAAGCGATGCTGCCACCTCCTCCGCTACTCGTGATGCACCATAGGCTTGACTCTCCATTCCCTGAACCGTACTCGGAACTAATTCCTCCGCTTTCTTCTGTTGCACCTGTTGTGGTTCCACCAACTCCTTCTTCTGACTAACTTCCTCCTTCTGACCAACCTTCGGATCGAATCTCGGCATTCCAATTGCCAATCCAGTCAAAGATGCGATAGATTCAGACTCCAGTACTCCGTTAGGCTCAGAGGAAGACTTAAAGCAGGTAACATCCTTAACAACTGTAATTGATTCCGGAGTCTCAAACCCCTCTGCAGAAGACTGAGCTTCATGAAAAATGTCCTCGTTTTCCACATCCGTGTAGGGTAAACTCTGTGAACACATGTCAAACCGAGATTCCAGACTTTGGGTTGCCTGTTCCACAACCACCTCATCTGGACTCTCACACACAGTGGCCATCTTGCTGTCAGCAAAGCCTACCCCTGCCGAGTAGGGAAATTTCCCCAGTGTCCTGGCCAAATTTCCCTCATTCTCTAAAAATATCACCAACAGCTTAATCTGGTTCAAGGTCAGTTGGCATTCATCTGTATCCCCCTCCCTCGGGTCGTGCCTGAAAATAGGCAGGATTTGTCTAGTGCACTTACCCGGTCAACAAAAATGAAATAAAATAAATAAATAAACTCTGTTGGCCATCTTATCAAAGTCAGCTCCTCTGAAGTCCCATATTTTTGCCTTGGAATGGGATGATTTAGATGTAGTGGCCAAATTGAACCATACCATGTGATGGTCACTGGTCCCCAGATGACCTTCTACCTGGAGATCTGTGATCCCTTCCTTGTTAGTCAGTACTAGATCTAGGATAGCCCTGTCTCTTGTGGGTTGCTGTACCAGTTGTTTGAGGCCCTCCCTCTGCAGGGAATCCACTATGTGTCTAGTTCTGGCAGATGTTCCTGCTGGTATTGGCCAATCTGTATCCGCATGTTGAAGTCTCCCATTATCAGAACCTCCCTTTAACTGTCATGTTTTGTATATCTTCTAACAGTAATGTGTCTATGTCCTCCCCGGTCTGGGGAGCCTGTAGACAACCCCAGTTCTTATGGCTGTCCCATTTCCTGTTTCCAGGGTGACCCACAGTTCTTCTGGCTCCTTATGTGTATTCTGAATTTCTGTAGCTTTGATATTTTCATTGACATACAGGGCCACTCCTCCCCCACTTTTTGCACCTCGGTCTCTTCTGAACAATACATAGCCAGGTACTGAAGTCTCCCAAGTGTGGTTACTGGTAAACCACGTCTCACTAATTGCTACTATGTTCAGTTTAGCCTTGACATTATTGCCTGCAGGTCTGGGATCTTATTTCCCAGGCTGTGAGCATTTGTGTACATGATTTTCCATTGGCCAGATTTTGGTGTGTTAGTTGTTGGGTGAGGTTTGGCATTACCCCTAAGTCGTATGGGAGACAAACCTTTTTTCTTACCTGGTGATGCAAATGAACTGCAAACATGCTGAATCCTTGTTGACCACTAGTTGAGGGGGAGGGGTGTTCTTCCCATTCGACATATGGGGTGCTGCACCCCCTCCCCATTTGCTAGTTTAAATATTCTGCAAAGATGTCAAACTTCTGCCCCAATGCACTGACTCCCTCCTTAGTCAGATGCAGTCCATCAAATTTAAAGAACTTTCGCTCCCCAGAACTGTTGCCAGTTCCCTACAAATCTGTGTCCTTTTTCCTGGCACCAGCCCTTGAGCCATGTGTTTAGCTCCCCTATCTCCCCTTCTCTGACCTTCCGTCCATCTGCTCCCCCCCTCCCAGACTGGTAGGATCTCAGAGAAGGAGATGCTGGATGAAATAGATGATAGTTTGTCACCCAGCCTGGTCAGGTGTTCCTTGGTCTCCACAACTGACCGGCTGGCGAGATCATTAGTCCTATGTGTACTAAGACATCAATGTTTTCTCCTGCTTTGTGAACAATTTTAGCAATGCAGTCAGTGTCTCTCCATGCTGATGTACCTGGGAGACATCTGACCATTACCCCTGGCTGGAGATGGGTATCAACTCCTCGAATCATGGAGTCTCCTATGATCAGAAGTTTTTTGGATTTCCTTTTTGCTTTTTTGT
Organism: Neoceratodus forsteri; assembly: GCA_016271365.2. Lineage (NCBI taxonomy): Eukaryota > Metazoa > Chordata > Ceratodontiformes > Ceratodontidae > Neoceratodus > Neoceratodus forsteri. The sequence goes on from CM028132.1 coordinate 459,629,788, forward strand.
TTTGGTTCCTGATTTGGGTGAGTTTTGTTGTGCTAGCTCCTGTGCTGCAGTGTCCTGCTCTGCAGTGTCTTCTGCCTCTTTGTTTGATTTCAGAGATAGAGGCAGATACCTGTTTGTAGTGTTTATATGGTTTTTGGAGGTAATATGTTGGAGAGCAGAGAGTGATGGGGCACCCGATTTGCCACTCCTAACCACCTGCCAACCTCCTGGACCAACTACCCTCTGTGGTCGAGGTTTTTCTGTTGGATGCTGGGGAAATGGCGGGTGGTTCTTATAATGTATTTCCTCTTGAATATGAAATTTGAGGTGTGCAATCTCTGCCCATGCTGCCCGGAGCTGAGCCCTAAGATCTCCAAAGGCCCAGCATGTAGGACAGTGTCCTAAATCCTGTAAGACTGTCCTTCTGAAAATTGTTCCATAGTACCTGCAGTTAATGATATCCATTCTAGATAAGTTGCTGGGTTTATAACCTAGTCAGAGTAATTAGAAGGAAAAAAAAAGGAAAAAAAATGCAAGTAATGGTTTGGTTGTGTTTTGTTTAACTTGTTATAACAAGTTAAATTACTAGTGCCCCTGTAAATGAGCTCACCTTGTGGAGGCCCCACTGATCCACCCCTTCCTGCTCTGCCACAGGATATGTCACAAATGTGGTACCCTATAAAAGGAGTGTAGTGTGGGGTGGTTGGGGATGGGGGTGGGTGGCTGGGCCCTTCCCCTGCCAAAAAAGAAGAACCACAGACGAAAGAACAAGGAGGTAAGAGCAGAAACAATCAGTCAACAACAAATGCAGTAACCCTGAAAGCTTATCCTAATGTTAGATAAAACAGTAAAACCTGTAAAGCACCACCTGTAATAATTTCAGAGAAGATATACGCAGTAAGAAACACTTTGCTACAGATAAAAATAAAACAATGAAATGTTAGCAACAAACAGTAGCAATCCCTGTAAGTAAAACATAAAAACAACACCACACAGTGAATCTGCTTAGCCAAAGTAAGTCTTAATCCTTTTCCCTTGCTCTGGTAAGTTTCTTTACTCTGCCTTTCAAGCAGTCTTAGAAGGAAATAGCTCAGGTGAAGCTAGGTGCCTTGGCCAGCAAACCAAGTATTCTACCTCCAAGTTATCAACTAACCTGACTTTTTAACCCTTCTTTCTGTTGGAAATTACTGACAGTTTGCCAGCTCCACCCCCCACATACACACCTAATCCTTTGGAAGAGCTGTGGGAGGAAAGCAGTTAGCTCCTTCAATGTGAGAAGGAGACTGAAACACCTCTGTGACAACAAACCTTTTCAACAAACAAAAAAAAGAATAAAATAAAACACAGTGTCAAACAGTAATTTTGCTTAGCCCAATGATAAAAAAGTCACACAAATGTAAGCTCCACCTGTAATACAGTAATTTCAGAGAAGATATACCCTGTAAGAAACACTTTGCTACAGAGAAAAATAAAGCAGTAACAGAAGATATACCTTGCAAAAGACAATTTGAATCGGAAGATTACAGCAGTAATCTGTTAGCACACACCTGTAGGCACACCTTGTAATACTGCAGAAGAAGGTATACCAGCAACAACAATCTAAATCAGAGAAAAATAAAGCAATGAAATGTTAACAACAAACAGTAGCAATCCCTGTGAGTAAAAATTAAAAACAACACAACACAGTAAATCTGCTTAGCCAAAATAAGTCTTAATCATTTTCCCTTGCTCTGGTAAGTTTCTCTACTCTGCCTTTCAAGCAGTCTTAGAAGGAAAGAGCTCAGGTGAAGCTAGGTGCCTTGGCCAGCAAACCAAGTCTTCTAACTCCAACATAAAAATTATGGAGAGTGTCACATCATCAGCAATCATTTAGAGATTAAAAAATTGTTTGCCACACATGATTTACTAGAATGCTATGCTATAGAGAATGGGCAACAGTTTGTCTCGGAGGAATTCAAGCATTTCTTAGACCAAGTGGAACCCTTCATCAGCTTGTGACACCATCTTGGCCAAAGGCTATTGAAGAAGTGGAATGCTTCCACGCTGTACTAGAAATGGCCATACAGACTGCTCATGCTGAGAGAAAAGACAGAAGAAGTGAGATTTAAACCTTTCTTTTGATGTCTCGAACAACATCACTCACACACCCACACACACACACTACAGCTAGGGTGCCACCAGCTCAGTTGACATTTAATCATCAGGCGTGGAATAAATTACCACACCTGGGCACTGCAGGAAACATACCAAACAGTATCACACACACAAGAGCTGGGGTGTGCCACCAGCTCAGCTGGCATTTAATCACTGGGTCTGGAATAAATTACCCAAGACCTTGAGAAACAAAGACAAGAAGCAGATACAAAAAAAAAATAAATAAAGTGATAAGGGGAATAAAAGTTGTTCTCCGTTTGAACCAGAAAAGAAAGTTTTATTTCAGCAAATGCAGGAAAACAAGTTAGCAAGTGTATGGAAAAAAAGAGCTAGTATTATGGTACAATATCCAAAGGGCCAACAATACAATGTCTCACATGTGTGTTTAAAAAAAAAAATGGACTTATTCGAATACTGTCAAACCTCAAGATAGGGAAATTGACTATGATGACTGGGTTAAAATATAAGGAGTTGGGGCAGAACTAGAAAGGGGGGGCAAGGGGGAAGTGATGGTGGGCAATATAAATCTGTCAGGTAGACTGGGTCATTCCAGTGGCCAGGAGCGCCAGAAATCCAGCCTTGAAGGTGTCAGTGTGGCTCAGTAGGTAGCACATCCATCTCTGGACCAGAAGGTCGTGGATTCTCTTCCCACACCAGGATTGGACTTGCACCTTAAAATCACTGGCATCTGAGTGCAGTATTGGGGGTGCTGTACTGCTGGGGTGTGCCATCCTTCAGATGAGATGTTAAACCAAAGTCTCTTCTGCCCATCCTGATGTTGTCCTGGTGGGTGTCCAGGTGGAAGTAAAAGAACCCAGGGCACTCTTCACAAAGAGCAGGGAACATTCCCGGTGTCATGGCCAACATTCCCCTTCCCATAAACCAGTTCATGCAATTATCCAGGCTGTGTGTGGGTGATGATGTGCGATATGGCTGCCACCACACCTTCAGTCACGTCACTACTTGTCTAGCATTGCTTGTAAAGCACTTTGGGATACTGTGTATGAAAAGCACTATATAAATGCTGATTCTTCTTCTTCTTGTTCTACATTGCATGAATGCCTACTGGAGTGGCTGGTTAAGGAACACACTACACAGGCTGCTATTCGGTTTTTTTTAAACTTTAATCTTTATTTAAAAGATTTTCTAAATGGTACAAAATAAACCATAGCAGAAAGCTTCCAAATGATATTTACAAACTGCAGTTTACGTAAAAGAACAAAAAACTGAATGATACAAGGCTACTAAATGAGTCCATTGATGATAAAGAGAGTGATGACCAGAAAGGGCACCTGGCCAGACGTGCAGAAACATGATGATGTAAAGTATTTAAACATAGAAGTGAAGGCTGGTCCTCCAGAGATCCGGTGTGGGTTTAGGAATCCTGGACAGACTCCTACTAACATAGACGTCTCTACCAAACAATTCATAGCCCTCATACCAAAATTAAATAACTGGATAACCAGTGGACATTCACGACTAACTAGACAAAACATAACAATATCATTTGGATGATCTGGACCTTATGCTTATATAAGTGTACCAGTAGAATAAAAAAGATGTCTCATCAAAACTAAAGACAACAAAAAATAAACACGCCAATTATATAGCAAAGTACAAGAAAAGAGATAATAAATAATTACAACAACAACAGGGAACGAAGGGTACCAGGGTTGACATCTGGACACACCGAACCAGACCACATCAAGGCTAGTCACAAGACTAAAGGGTGGGAGACAAAAAAACCATTAGAGGAAATAAAATAGGACCCCCCACACCTAACTTATCACCCAAACACACCCAAAGCTCAAAGGTGAAATTCCCATGTCTACTTATTGTGCTGAAGTCCAATCCCCAAGGCCATACTACTGATCTCACGGAATAAAATCTGGATAATGCTCCAACTGATAAAGGACCCATGTGCGCCACCTAAGTTCAAACAACTGCAAATGATTAAGGATCCATGCTGAAAGGCACTCTAGAGCATATATCTCCAGAGTAAGTGCCCTCCAGGATTCTAGGTTGGGCAATTTGTTAGTATACCAAAATCTAGTAATAGTCTCCTTAGCTGCTAAAAGAAGAAGTGTAATTTGTTTATACATGGTGGAGTTTATACTACAATGCTCCGGTGGTGTGGCTATAAGGACATAAGCTGCAATGAGAAGATCAGGGCAGTCATAAATTGCAATTATAACATCCAGAACTGGTCTCCAGGAAGAGGGATGCCTGGATATCATAGCAGTCACAGAACCATGGTACACAGAGAACCATGACTGGGATGTTAACATACCAGGGTACACAACCTACAGGAGAGAGACAGGGAAGGTAGAAGAGGGGGAGGAGTAGCTCTCTATGTAAAGAAAGGGATAAAAGCAATGGAACAAAAGAGTAAACAGGGAGGAGAAGAGGCACTGTGGGTCACCTTAGAGACTAGAAATGGCACCACAATCTGCACATGGGTTGTGTACAGACCCCCATGTCAGGAAGAGGGAAAGGTCAAGGATATGATAGAAGGCATCCTTAGGATGGCAGAGAACGGGGAGATATTGTTAATGGGGGAACTCAATATGCCAGATGTTAACTGGAGCACCTTGCTGCAGCCACATCCAAGAGCAGGGCTATTCTTGATACCCTACAAGTAGCATGCCTCAGACAGCTAGTTTTGGAACCCACTCATGAGGGAGCAATCTTAGACATTGCACTCTCAAATGGGGACAGCGAGAGGATCTCAGATCTAGAAGTGGGTAGCCATCTGGGAACAAGTGACTACCAAACCATGTGGTTCATGATAAACTCAGCTACAGAGTCGAGCCATACAAAAGTGAAGGTACTGGACTTCAGGAGGGCTGACTTTGGCAAGATGGGAGAATGCCTTAGAAAAGCACTAGCAAACAGGCTAGAAGGAGGGGTGGAGCAACAATGGGAAAACATCAAAACTGCCATCACAGAGGCAACAAGCCTTTGTGTGAAGCAAATAAACCAATCAAAATGAAAGAAAAAGCCACTATGGTTCTGAAAAGAGGTGGTGGGGAAGGTTAGGGCGAAAAAGATAGCATTTAGGAAGTATAAGGAAACACAGAAGTAGCAGGACAGAGAACTGTACCAGTTAAGGCAGAAGGAAGCAGGGAGGGAAGTCAGAATAGCAAAGGCCCAAACTGAGGAAAAGATAGCCAACTCAGTCAGAAGGGGGATAAAACCTTTTATAGGTACATTAGGGAGCATAGAAAGACAAAGGAGGGATACTGAACAAGTACTTCTGTTCAGTATTCACAAAAGAGGAGGAGGTGCCTAATCCATTTAACAGAAGCATTCTGGATAGAGGGGCTGATCCCAGCCCTTTCGCAGAAGAAAGGATTCTGAAAGAACTCCTAAAACCTGAAGATGGACAAAGCAATGGGGCCTGACAGAATTCACCCCAGAATTCTAAAAGAATTAAGGAGTGACACCACTGACTACCCTTTTAACAAATCATGGGAGGATGGTGTGGTACCTGAGGACTGGAGGAAGGTGGATGTGATTCCCCTTCACAAAAGTGGGAGTAAGACAGAGGCAGGAAACTATAGACCTGTCAGTTTGACCTCTGTAGTAGGGAAAGTGATGGAATCACTTCTGAAGGAAAGAATTGTTGAGTACCTAGAGGAAAGTGGGGCACAGGACCCAAGGTAGCATGGGTTCACAGTGGGGAGGTCATGTCAGATGAATCTAATTGATTTCTTTGACTGGATGACCAAAGTAGTAGACCAGGGAGGGGCTGTGGACATGGCCTACCTAGACTCTATCAAGACATTTGACACAGTCCCACACAAAAGATTAATGATCAAATTAACCAGCCTGGGAGTGGGTCCCATGGCGGTAGCCAGGGTAAAACATTGGCTGGACAATATGACACAGAAGGTAATTGTAAATGGGGTCCAGTCTGAAGAAAGAGGGGTTACTAGTGGGGTACCACAGGGTTCAGTTCTGGGTCCAGTCCTTTTTAATGTCTTTAAGTGACATTGCAGGGGGACTGGAAGGAAAAGTATGCCTCTTTGCAGATGATACAAAGATCTGCAACAGGGTTGATATACAAGGAGGTGTGGAAAGGATGAGAAGGGACTTGGCAAGGTTGGAGGAATGGTCAGAAGTATTGCAGCTTGGATTCAATGCAAAGAAGTGCTAAGTAATGCACATGGGAAACAAAAACCCAGGAGAAGATTACACAATGGGAGGGGAGGTAGTAACAACAACAAAATTGGAAAGGGACCTGGGGGGTAATCATATCAGATGACCTTAAGGTTTGCAAGCAATGTGAGAAGGCAGTAGGGAGGGCTGGGGGATACTGGGATGTATAGGGAGTCATCACCCTCAGAAAACAGGAAGTTGTTATCCCTCTGTACAGACAGTTGGTGAGACCACGTCTGGAGTACTGCGTCCAGTTCTGGAGACCCTGTCTCCCCAAGGACATAGACAGGATGGAGGCAGTCCTGAGGAGGGCAACTAAAATGGTGCAGGGTCTGCAAGAAAAGCCATACGAGGAGAGACTAAAGGAGCTCAATATTTATACCCTTGAGGAAAGGAGGGAGAGGGGGAACATGATAGAAACTTTTAAGTACCTCAGTGGAATCAGCAAAGTCCAAGAGGGTAGCATCTTTCAGAAAAAGAGATGTGCAAGAACAAGGGGACACAATTTGAAAATAGAGGGGGGATAGCTCGGGGCAATGTGAGGAAGTATTTTTTCACAGAAAGGGTGGTGGATACATGGAACAGCCTTTCTGAGGAGGTTGTGGGGTCTAAAACTGTGGGAGAATTCAAGAATGCATGGGACAGACATAAGGCAATTTTTGTGGGGGGTAGGAAGAAATAGGCTGTTGGTTAACTAGGATCTGCAGCTTATCCTGTAGGTAGGGAAATGGGCTGACTAGGTGGGCCAAGCGATCCTTATCTGCTGTCAAAGTCTATGTTTCTATGGTACACAACCACAGGACCTGTTCATGGTCAGTTTGGCACAAACTGCTATTCTTGATGCGGTGCTCACCAACTTGGAAATGGCAGGAGGAATGGGGGTAGGGGAGCCACTAGAGTTCAATTACCATAACTATATATGGGCCAACCTGGCCCTTGGAACCAGTAAGCCCTCATCAAAGGCTGAAGTCCTTGATTTCAGAAGGGCAGACTTCAACTGAATAAGGGAGCTGTTCTGGACAAGTTATTTGGAGTGGACAGCTTTAAGGATGTTGTGGAAAGAGCAAAGTCTTGCATGAGAATGGCAATCAAAAGAAACGGGTATAAGAGATCAATAGGGTTCTCTGGAAAGGCCAGAGAAGCAGGGAGAGCCAATAAAGAAGGCCTTCTCCAGGTACTAGGAAAAATGGGAATAGTACCAAATGAAAATGAGGGAAACCAAGAGGGCAGTCAGAGAAGCAAAGGCAGATACAGAGATGTGTACTGCAGAGGGGGGGTCAAGGGAGGGGAAAAAATAGTTCTTTAGATATAGTAAGTAACAAAGAAAGAAGGGAGGAATAATTGTTAGGCTACCAAAGGGAGGTAGGTTAATTGACGAGGATGGACAGAAAGTAGCCATTCTTTTTCCATAAAAGTTAATGACTACTCCTGCTCTGTAGTCACAAGGGAAGAAAAAGGGTCTCTGCCAGAGAGTGGCATTAAGGTGGCAGTAAGTGGGATCCTTGAGGTGAGGCAGCAAGCATTCACCAGTGAAAGATCTTGGAAATGGTTAGCAGCCCTTAAGGTAGATATAGCCCTGGGGCCAGATGGGATGCATCTGAGGATGCTCAAGGAATTGTCAACAGAACAAACTAAACCCCTGGTAGGGCTATTCAGTGGCTCAGTTCAGACAGGTTTAGTTGCCAAAGACTGGAGTGTAGCAGATGCTCCATTGGGGAACAAGGAACAACTGGGTAATTAAATCTCTATTGTGGGTAAACTGATGGAGACACTGGTCAAAGAGGAGCTCATGGACTACCTTGGAAGCAATGGACTCCAGGATAGTAAACAGCATGGGTTCATGACAGGGAGGTCTTGTTAGACCACCCTGATAGTATTCTTTGACTGAGTAATAAGGGCAGTAGATAAGGCCACACTATGGATTTATTCTACTTCGGTTTCAGCAAGGCTTTTGACTCTGTTCCTCACAGAAAGTTGGCTGAAGAAACTAGAGGATCTGGGTGTAGTGAATGACATATTTAGGTGGGTGAGAAACTGGATGGAAGGGAGAAAGGAGAGGGCTGTGGTTCACAGAATACAATCAGAAGAGAGGGAGGTCACCAGTGGGGTGCCAAAAGGATCTGTCCTGGGTTCAGTTCTTTTAGATATGTTCATCAGTGACATGGGAGAAGGAATCCAGGGCAAGATGTCTCTTTGCAGACAACACTAAGCTCTGTGGCAGGGTAGATGGCAAAGAGGGTGTTACGGAGATGCAAAGATACTTTGAATGGCTGGAGAGGTGGTTAAAGGTTTGGCAGTTGAAATTCGGTGCCAAAAAGTGCAAGGTACTGCGCACAGGGAACAAGAACCCCAGGACAGAGAACTGGATAGGGAGGGTGGGTTAAAGCTGGGCATGACCTCTGAGGAAAGAGACCTAGGGGTCCTCATCAGTGACTTCCTAAAACAGTTCAAGACAGTGTAACAAGGCCTACTGTAAGGCAAACAGGCTGCACATGACCTCTGGGGAAGGAAAGAGACTTAGAGGGTCATAATCAGTGACTCCCTAAAACAATCAAGACAGTGTAACAAGGCCTACTGTAAGGCAAACAGGATGTTGGGGGTTTATAGGAAGGAGTATTGACAGCAAGCAAAATGAAGTTTTATTACCTCTCTATAAATCACTGGTGAGGCCCCACCTGGTGTACTGTACCTAGTTCTGGAGTCCCTGCCTAAGGAAAGATGAGGACAAACTGGAGAGTGTGCAACATAGGGTGACCAAAATGATTCAGGACTAGCGAGACAAATCTTATGAGGATCGGCTCAAGGTACTGAACATCTACTTGCTGGAGGCCAGATAAGAGGGGGCTATAATGGAGACCTTCAAGTTCCTGAAAGGAATGAACAAGTAAATTATAAGGAACTATTTAGTATAAATAGTGGATCAAGAATATGGGGGTACTAGTGGAAACTGACAGGGGAGGTTCAAGAGGGAAGTGAGAAAGTTTTTATTTTGCAGTAAGGGTGGTGGTGGAGCCATGGATCAATCTGCCAGCTGTAGTGGGCACCAAAACTATCAATGATTTCAAACACAGCTGAGACAGAGTGAAGAGCTTAGCGGCTACTCAGGGTGGTAGCAGCAGTAAGGTGGGAACATGAGTGTGAATAGTGTGGGTTAGAATCATAGATACATAGATAGTGTCAGCAGATAAGGGCCTACGGCCCACCCAGTCTGCCCATTTGAGCTTGTAAGTTCAGTTTATGTTTTCCTAGAAGCCTGTTGCCCCTTACCCCTGACCTCCAGAATTCCTTTATGTCTATCCCATGCATTCTTAAATCCCGTGATTGTTTCAGCCCCCACCACTTCCTCTGGCAGGGTGTTCCACTTGTCCACCACCCATTCTGTGAAGAAATTCTTCCTCACGTTTCCTCTGAATCGCCCTCCCTCCAACTTCATCCCATGACCTCTAGTTCTGGGACATCTTTTTCACTTAAAAATAGTGTATTCCTGCACCCTGTTCCTCCCTGTAAGATACTTGTATGTCTCTATCATATCCCCTTTCTCCCTCCTTTCCTCCAGGGGGTACATATTCAATTCCTTCAACCTGTCCTCATAGGACTTGTGATGCAATCCATGTACCATCTTTGTTGCCCTCCTCTGAACCTTCTCTACCCTGTCTATGTCCTTATGTAAGTAAGATCTCCAGAACTGTACACTGTACTCCAGGTGGGGCCTCACTAGTATCTTGTATAGTGGAATTATGACTCCTTTTCCTGCTGGTGATGCCCCTGTCTATGCACCAGCATCCTATTTGCTTACCTGCTGCCTTGTCACACTGTTTCCTTACCTTGAGGTCATCAGAGATGACAACCCCAAGATCCCTTTCCTGCTTGGTGCATGCTATAGCCTCACCCCCCCCAACTGATATATTGTGCCAGGGTTTTTGTGCCCCATATGCATTATCTTGCACTTCTTTGCATTGAATTTCAACTGCCAAACCCCTGACCATTCTTCAAGTTTCTGCAGGTTCCTTCTCATTCTGTCTGCACCATCTGGTGTGTCTACTCTGTTACAGAGCTTTGTGTCATCAGCAAACAGGGAAATTCTGTCTTCTAGGTCCTGCGCAATGTTACTGATGAAGATGTTGTATAGGACTGGTCCCAGCACTGATACCTGTGGTACCCCACTGGTCACTCTTCCCTCTGTGGAGTGACAGCCATTTGCCACCACCCTCTGTGTCCTGCCACCCAGCCAGTTACCTACCCACCACACTACTGTCCTGCCCACACCCATATTCCCCAGTTTGTGTAATAGTCTTCTATGTGGCACCATGTCAAAGGCCTTGCTGAAGTCCAGATAAGCCATGTCCACTGCCCTCCCCTGATCCACCTCCCTAGACACCCAGTTGAAAAATTCAACGAGGTTGGTCTGACATGACCTCCCCCTGGTGAAACCATGCTGCCTTGGGTCCTGTAGACCATTGACAACCAGATGTTCCACCAATCTCTCCTTCAGTAGTGCTTCCATGATCTTCCCCACTACCGAGGTGAGGCTGACTGGTCTGTAGTTCGCCGCTTCCTCTTTGTTCCCACTTTTGTATAAGGGGACTACATCTGCTGTCCTCCAGTCTTTGGGTACCTCCCCTGTTTCCAGTGATCAGCTAAACAGGATTGCCAGAGGTTCAGCCACCACCTCTCTTAGTTCTTTAAGGACTCTGGGGTGCACCCCATCTGGCCCCATTACTTTATCAACTCTTATTACTTCCAGTTCCTTCAGGACCCCTTTCTCGTGCAAAGGGACTTGTGTCCATTTCTGCACCATTCCCATCCCTTGTACTCCCTTCAGACCCATTACCCTCCTTTTCCTCAGTAAAGACTGAGCAGAAATACCTGTCCAGTATGTCAGCTTTACTGTTGTCATCCTCCACGAGGCCCCTATCCTCCTCCTTCAGTCTCACTATCCCTCCCTTTGCCTTTCTTTTTTCACTTATGTACCTGTAAAAAGTTTTGTTCCCTCTACCCACTGATTTTGCAATGTGCACTTCTGTCTGAGCTTTGGCTTCCCTTACTGACCTTCCTGCCTCCCTTTACTTCTCCTGGTACTTCTCCCTATCCCCTTCTGCCTGTGTCTTTTTGTATTGCCCGAATGAAATCTTTTTGGCTTTCACTTTCTCCGCTACCTCCTTGGAAAACCATAATGGCCTCCTCTTCCTTTTCCTCTTGCTAACCTGCTTAATGCATACTTCTGTTGCTCTTGCAATCCCCATTTTAAATACTGCCCACTGTTCCTCAGCCCCTGATTCCTGCCCCATTCTCCTTAATGCATCTTTCAAGCATCTCCCCATTTTCCCAAAGTCTGCCCCCCTAAAATCCAGGATACGTGTTTTTGTGTAGTTTGGTTCTGCTCCTTCTGTGATTTCAAACCACATTGACTGGTGGTCACTGTTCTCCAGGTGCTCTCCCACTGTTACCCCATCACACTGTCCCTGTTTGTGAGCACTAGGTCCAGTATTGTCTTCTGCCGAGTTGGTTCCATGACCAGTTGCTTGAGGAAGGCACCCTGAAGGGAGTCCAGGATAAATCTGCTCCTAGTTGATGCTGCTGCTGGGATGCTCCAGTCCACTTCTGGAATATTGAGGTCTCCAACCAGCACTACCTCACCCTTGTCTGCCATCCTTTGGATGGCTAGCATCAGCTCCCTATCTGTTTCTTCCTCCTGGGCTGGTGGTCTATAGACCACACCTGTGCGGATGGCTGGCCCCATTTTCCTTTCCAGCTTAACCCACAGTATCTCTCCACCATTTTGTTTCTCCTGGATCTCTGTGGCCCTTATGTCATTTTTCACATACAGTGCCACTCCTCCTCCCTCCCTACCTGCCCTGTCTCTTCTGAATATGTTGTAGCCTGGTATGGTCATCTCCCAGTCGTGGTTATCATTACACCTGGTTTCCGCGATGGCCACAATGTCCAGGTCTGACTGCACCATGACAGCCTCCAGATCTTCCATCTTGTTGCTAAGGTTCCTGGCATTGGCACACATGGCTTTCCATGATTTGACCTCCCTAGACTGTTTAGCTGTTCTACTCTATCCCCTTACCTGGTTGTTATTTATCCCTCGTTCTCCTTGCTGTCTGCCCTTCTGTTGAATTTTGTCTCTTTTCTGCCTATCCACCTCTTGGGCACTAATCTCCATCTTTTGCACACTGCTTTGCAGAGATATCCACTCCTCCGGTTCACTAGTTCCACTGTTAGCTGTGGGGGGTATTTAATTAGGTACCCTGCTTGCTGGCCTGCCACCCTTCCCCGGCTAGTTTAAATGCTTGTCAATGTAGCATTTAAACTTATCATTGAGTGGTTGGATTCCCCTCCAGGATGGATGCAGGTGGGTCCCCAGTCACCAATGAATCCAAACCCTTCTTCATAGCACCAGTTCTTCAACCATGAGTTAAAGTCCCTGGTGCATGCACCCCTATGCTCTCCCATGCCTCTCACAGGTAGTACTTCCGAGAAGGTGACAGAAGTAACTACTTGCTTGAGACCCTTCCCCAATTTCCTAAACTCTTCCTGAACTTCCTTTGGCTCCCCATTTGCCAGGTCATTAGTACCTAGGTGGATAATGACATACAGCTCACCCTCCTGTCTTGCCTTCCCAGTGATCCCCAGGATCTTCCTTCCATCCCTCCATGCCGTGGCACCTGGTAGGCACCTCACCTCCCTGTCCTCCCCCTCCTGTGTTCCTAGCTGGATCCCTTTTATGATGGAGTCCCCCACCAGGATTCACTTACTCCTTCTCTGGGGTCCACTGCTCTTCCCACTGAGGTCACCTCCTTGGCTAACCACCACATCCTTTCCTTCCACTTCTCTGGGTACCTCTATTTGGTTGTCCCTGTTTGCCAGTGTGGCATATGAGTTCTTGAGTGGAATAGGATCTGGGATGTGCCTCTGCCTGACTGCCCTAACCCTCCCTGAGCCCACTGTCATCCAAGTGCTCCACATTCTCAGCATCCTCTGAGGCAGCGGCATTGGACTGGATGGTCTCTGGATAGGGGTGATGGTACTCCTGACCCAGTTTACTTCTGCTCTGAGTCTGACTACCTCATCCTGCAGTCCAGAGAGATGCATGCAGATAGGGTAGCACCTCAGTGTCCATAAGGTCTGCCTGAATATGGCTGCCCCGCAGCCACTGCATTGCACCACTCCCCACATTATACTGCACTTATACTGCTATTCCAGTACTTATCTGTTACTGAAGCTCTCCTAGTTGCCTTTTTATTAAGTTACTGTCCTAAAAATCCTGTCACTGATCCTCAGATATTTTTCCTTAAAAAGGGAAAAAAAAAAAAAATAAAAAAAAAAAGTCAAAACACTTGTGCTGAGGGCGGGCTTCTTCATCCTTATGCTCCTCCTACTCCACAACCCCAACTATCCCCTGTGCTTAGCTCCTGTCGATCAGATTTAACAGGGCATATAATTAAGAGTTGGGGGGGTTGCAGCAATTAAAGACAGCAAAGGAATAGACCAACACTACAAGCACACCAAACTAGATTTTAAATTTTCAACATTCCAAAAACAATTCTAACTACAAACAGCAAATAAATTACAATGTCACTAAAAGCCCACAATCTAAGTTTAAAACAAAAATAGCAAGGAACAGTTAATGTAAAGCACTGAAATGAATCTGTTTCCTTCCCCTTCTGGCTTCTTCTGAGAAAACAAAAATCACTTGCTACCTCAACTCTGACTAAGCGCCACTTATCACACATCTGAGATCAGAGGCCAGACAATTATTACCCCTCAACCAAACTACAGGGCAAGTCAGACAAGCCATGACTAAATTTCAGCAATTAAAGACAGCAAAGGAATAGACCACCACTACAAGCATACCAAACTAGATTTTAAATTTTCAACAGTTCAAAAACAATTCTAAGTAAAGACAGCAAAGAAATTACAATGTCACTAAAAGCCCACAATCTAAGTTTAAAACAAAAATAGCAATGAACAGTTAATGTATAGCACTGAAATGAATCTGTTTCCTTCCCCTTCTGGCTTCTTCCTGTATGGCAATAGATGCTGGATTTGTTTGGGTTTTCATGGGCAGAATGGATTGACCAATGCCTTTTTCTGTTGTCGCTGTCTATGTTTCTATGACAAACCATCACCTGTCACTGCTGAACCAAGATCCACAGAGGGACTGTAGTGTTCCATCAGTACTTCAAGATTATGTTCTTTGTTAAGCAGATGAGTAAAACTGATGAGAGATTAAAACAAATTTGGGGATTGATATATTTTATAATGTAGGCATTTATTTGGGGGCTGTGAACTTTCAAGAACTGCAAGTTCATTTTCAGTTAATAAATGTATTAATGTAATAGTAACTGTTTTTTTTATTCACATAATGCAGATTAAAAAAAACTTTTAAGATCATAAATCTGGAAAGGGAGGATGTAGCATATGTTGGGGCTCTAGGACCCTGGGCACCTCTGTAGATAGTATGGAGGTCTGTATCCTTAGTTACTAGACAACTATGGGTAGACATGTTGATGAATAAAGGAAGCATAGAATAAAATACTGCCTGCTGAATCTTGTCTACAGAGTAAAGACATTGCAGTGTGTCCAGTTTATACAATGTAATTAACATTGTAAAGCTTTTAGTTTATTTTATAAAGATTTTTAATCAGAGTGCGGTGTGCATATTTATGGAATGCATACAAATGGAGGAGAGAAAGGAGTAAGTGCCTCAGCTAGGACTTGAACCCAGGCCACCCACACCACCAAGGCAACTAGAAACTGGGCCATCCCAGAGCACATTACTCTTCCTCCAGTGCACAACCACGTGCTGCACAGATAATTACATTTTCTATCACAAAGTGTGGTGTGCAAATTTATGGAATACATACAGAGGTGTGAAAGTGCCTCAGCTGGGACTTGAACCCAGGCTCCCTGGAATACCGTTCTGGTTGTACTACCAGCTGTGCTACCAAGGCAACTGGAAACTGGGCCTTGGAGGAAGAATAATGTGCTCCAGGATGGCTCAGTTTACAGGGCAGGGCACATCACCCTGTCCTATAAATAATAGGCATGTTCCCAGCCTGGACACACGGTGGCTGGCTGAGGAGGTGTGAGGAGGGCTGCAATAGTCACCATATGCATGGTGTGGGGCACTAGATGCCAGGGATTTCATTTTATCACAGTACAGACTGGTGATTGGTGGGTGGGTGGGGGACCACTGTCACCAGGGATATATATTTTAAAGTATGGGTTGGCGATTGGAGGGAGGGGGAGACCACTACCCCCAGGGATATCTACACATCTGAGATGGGGCAATTGGGGGAGGGCAGTGCTGTGATAACCTGCCTCACTACTCATTCAAAGGAGCCTAAAATGGGCATGCAAATGGCCCCTTAGTGCCTTGCTTGCTCAATGGGATCATTTGCATGGGTCTCTTTGAATACTGCAGATAGTGATCCAGTGCTCTTCATTCTGGTGGCATACTTTGGGAGCCCTGTCGGGGCAGCACTAAGTGGCTTAACACTGTGCTGACATGGCCCTCTATTCAGTTGAATAGTGCCAGTGTGTTATTCAACTGAACATAGCATTTTCGGGCACCAGGGCAATTGCAAGGCTCAGCACACATTTTTGTGCTCCACCTTGTGCAAGTTTGAATATTGTGCCCCGGATGTCAAAGGGGTTTACTTTAATCCACATTGTCTTTTGATGCACATATAAACTCAGTTAGGAGATTAGAATATTTTCGTCTCAGGAGAATTATGCAGATCATTCTCATTTGAAAACTTCAGTAAATGCCTTTGTTATTTGAAGAATTGACTGTTATACTGTACTGTCAGGTCTTCCAACTTGTAACCTTGACAAACTACATTATGTTCTTAACGCTGCAGCTAGGCTTGTTTCAGAAGTGGAGATCTGCGACTATATCACTCCTTTATTCAGAGATCTTCATTGTTTATCCATTAAATTCAGGATTGACTACAAAATAGGTCTGGTCACTTACAAACGTCTTCATGACTGCAGCTTTAGCTACTATCCCATCAAGACTGTGCATCTGAAAAAGCATGGTGAAAAACTACACCATGATACTCGCGCAAGATGAAACCGTGCAAGTGCTGCTATACAATTTTTTTTTTGCCAATTGTTTAACCAGGTGAGATGCACTAGGCTGAAAGCTTGTTTACAGGTGCAACCTGGGAGCACAGGGAAGTTAATTGAATTGCTCAGGGTCACACAGTATGCAAGTGGGGGCTGTGGGATTCAAACCCAGGTCTCCAGATTTACAGCTCAGAGCCTTAAACCATTGTGCTATACAGCCTCCACCTAGCACACTTCTTTTACTTTATCAAAATATATACATTGGACTTATAGTTGGCTCCCCATATGTTTTAATAATAAGGTAAAGAAGTGTGTTAGGTTGTATATTTTATGATGGCATGGTTTTTGACCATGCTTTTTTGCATGGTTCGGATGGTGTCGTTTTTTTCACCATGTTTTTTTGGATGGCGCAGGTTCAACATGGAACCGCCTTAGACACCTTTCAGATTTACTTGTAAAATATTGTTCCTTAAGAGCTCTGTGCTGTGCAGATCTTGACTTGCTTGCTATCCTGAAATTCAACATTAAAACTGTTGAGGTTCAGGCTTTTGAGGTTGGGGTCCCTCAACTCTGAGATAACACCCCATAGGCCTAAGGGAAGCTAACTCTTTAGGCAGGTTTTAAATCTGCCTTGAAAACCTGGTTATTATCTCAAGCTTTTAAATGTATGTGATGCTAAATTGTGAAGCTCCCTAAAATTTTCTGTTTTAGTAGTTATTGTACTGCTTGCTACGTTGTGATATGTATGCTGTGTACTGTACATATGATGCTTTCATACTTTGTGCCTTTTAAAATTACGTACATCCTTTAAATATTGTACAGCACTCAGTGCTATCTTAAATGGGTGTAGATTGGATTGGACTTAAAACAGGCATGACTGAGAAATATTTTTCTCCTATGTTGTGTGGGCAGGGAAAAAATGCTTCTGTATTTAAAAAAAAAAAGCATTTATCAATGCTGAATGTTTGCTTGCTGGCATTAGCAGTGGAAGTGCAGGAGTTAGACAGATGCAGTATAGGAATGGCAGTGAAGTATTGAACTGGCACCAACTCCACCCTCACTCTGCAGAGATGGACAGGCATTGGGGTGTGTCTTTGGGTCGTCACCCATTATGGTCACGACATTTCACCTCACCCTACCCTTCAGACACTGACAAGTGTCGAGGTGTGCCTTGGGGTGTTTCACCTTTGCATTCACCTCATTCCATAAGGAAATATGCTTAAATGGGTGCAGTATAGGAGAATGGGGTGAACTCTGGGGGAAAAGGGTCCAAGGCGCACCTCAATGCCTGTCACTGGCTGCAAGTTTGGGATGGGGGTGAAATGGCATGAGCATTACTGTCAACAATCCCAAGTCACACCTCTGACGCCTGTCAGTGCCTACAAGGTCAAAAACCCTAATGCTGTGGGAGTTTCTTGGTATTTTTACTCCAAGTTTTCCACATGGGTTTTTTGTAACCCCACCGCATGAACAGTGACACTATCAGTTCATTACGTGAAAGGTGATTTTGCAGAGTGACTGTGCCATTGGTGCCACAGGTGCAAAAACACATTTCGAACAGGATGTGAAAAGTGACAGGTATACTGTTCATGAGGAGGTGTAAAAAATGGCATTGTTGAAAATCTAGAGTGAAAATATAAAAAAACTGGTGAAGTCCCGAGTGTGCGTAGGAACTGCGCAATGTACATCCGTAAGTAGTTTGGGGATTTTTTACAGCAGATTTTCAACATAGGCATTTTTGCACCTTCGCTCATGAACAGTGTCACTGTGATTTTCGTAATCTATCCCGAACACCAAATTCCCACAGTGATTCGCTATTCCGCGCCGGAAGTGTGAAGACAGATTTCGGCCAGGGTGTGAAAAATGACAGCTGTACTGTTCCTAAGGAGGTGTGGAAAAATGTCAATGTTGAAAATCTGGACTGAAAATATTACAAATTCGTGAACTTACGAGGGTGCGTGGAAATTATACAATGCACGCTCATGACAGAGTCATTTTATGGACTTTTGTTACCAGATTTTCAACATAGCCATTTTACCACCTCTGCTCATGACCAGTGTCACTGTGATTTTCTTAATGTGTCCCGAACATTGATTTTGCACACCGACCGTGCTAATGTGCGCTACATGTGCGAAAACACATTTTGGGCATGATATGAAAAATGACAGCTATACTGTTCATAAGGAGGTGTGGTAAATTGGCAATGTTGAAAATCTGGACTGAAAATATTAAAAATTCTCAAAGTTACGAGCGTGTGTAGGAACTGCGCAACACACCCTCGTAAAACAGTCATTTTTGGGAATATTTTCACCAAATTTTCAACATAGGCTCTTTGGGGGCCTACCTCATGAACTGTGACACTGGCATTTTATTACCCTGTTCCGAAAGGTGGTTCCACGCAGTGACTGTGAAATCACCTTTCGGGACCGAATAACAAAATGACAGTGACTGAATTCATGATGTGGATCCCCAAGAACTCCATGTTGAAAATTTGGTGAAAAAATTCCCCCAAATGGCTGAGATATGCACCAAAGTTGAAAAATAGAAAACATTTATTTCATTTATACAGCTTACCGGCATTTCTTCAGTTCATGGTTGGCTTTGAAGAGTGCAGACATGTTCCCAGTCCACCGAAGATCGTCGCACTGGCCTCTGGAGCTAAGTATGGAATGGGGGAGTGCACAGAGGGTGGGAGCGGGTTGGGGGTGAGACAGTCGAGGGACCCCCTTTTTTTATACAGGCGTTTCTGTTTGTTTAGACTACATGGAACTTTTGCCCACGCTGGGATGGGCTCCCAGGCGTGGCAGCTGAAGATTTTGGGGGTGAGCCAGTGGCACCAGCGAGAATTGGGCACCCTGTTGCTCCTCTGGACTTCTGCCAAGCTGGGGTGAGCTCCCAGCGTGGCACATGGAACTCTGGTTTTGGGGGTACAAACTGTACAGTGGAGCAGGCGGGGATTGGGCACCCCAGGCAGTCATATGGACTTTTCCACGCTGGGGTGGGCTCTAGCATGGCACCGGAAGTCTGTTGGGGGGCAGTGAAGTCGACAGGGGATTGGGCACCCCCGTCGGCCATACAGTCTGTGGGGGGGGTGCATGAGCACGCTGGGGTGGGCTCCCAGCATGCTACTTGGGTAGACAAAAATGGAGCTGTCTATGACAGCTATACAGATGCAGTGCAGAGTGTAGACACTTTGCATACTGCTGACGGCAGTATGCAAATTACCTGCAGACAGCAGTATACAAATTGCCTACACATTACCACCGCTGATTTCAGTGGTTTTTTGCTTTCAACTGTACACCAATGTATCTGAACGGCTGTCATAGACAGCTACGACATTCATTGGCGTGGTGCAGCCACGCCTGCAAAAGGGAGCAGGGCATTGGAAGTGGGGGAGGCACACCTACGAAAACTCGTATGGTGGCACTATGTTTCTTGCATATGCATGCAAGCAAACATAAAAAAAAAAGCTTTTTTTCTGCCTGACAAGCTGGAGAATCTTACTTTTTGGGAAATACTTTAAATGACAGAATGACATATCTTGCTTCACTATCCTGATCAGATGTCTCAGTTTTCAGTGTCTGTAACCACATCTTCCAATGTTTTTTTTTTATTTACTTAATCTGGAAAACTGAACTGGAACTTGAGACTCAGAGAAGAAAATAGAAGTCAAGGCAGTCTCTGTCTCTGAGATCCCGATCTAGGGTACAAGCTGGGAAACCTAAGCCATAAGTTCTTTAAAAGCAGCATTTTCTCCATCCATTGCACTCTAGCAGCCAGTGTAAGTTTACGTGTGCTCAATGTTTTGATTTCTGTATCATTTGCCTGTACTGCCTTCTCCAAAACTTCCATTCTCCGCTCCATAGCAGCACACTGTTTGGAAATCTTTTTCAAGCTTAACTTCCATTCTCTGGGATGAATGATGCACTTCTGCCTGAAACTGCCAGAAGCATCTGTGTGGATAAAAGTGTTGGCTTGGGCAATTTAGACATTGCACTCCCATTTGGGCAAGCTGTTGTCAGTGAGAACCCTGCTCTGTCCACTCCAAGGAAGTTTGCAGGCCCCTGGACTGAAATCCGTCTCCCAGTGTTTTTTTTGCAGAAATGTACAGTATTTTTCCATACAGTGGAGTAAAAAGGCTGATGTAGACACAATAGTAGTACAATATCTTTTGCCACTATATAGCAGGATGCGGTTAGAAAAAGGTCTTTTTAATCAGTTTTTTAAGTCACAAACCTGTGGAGCTCTTCCAACATTAATCTGATCAGCTCAGCTCTCAGCAGCACCCCTTCCCCTCAGGAAAAAAGACCATCATTATGAGTCTCAACATGAAACAAATTATCATGGAGGTAACAAGAGTGGGGAAAATTTGGGGTATCTTCCTAAGCTATTTAGAAAAAGAAACTGGTGATTGTGTAGTAAAGGAGCCACTGGGTGACGGTGACCACTGCATAGCACAATTCAGAATTAAAGACAGGTACGTGATAGAGAAAACCTTCAACAGCAAATGCTTCAAAAGGGAAGCTTTTGATCCATTTGGAAGGGAAAAGACACTATGGGATTGGGAAGTCCATGGAACACAAGTGGAACTGTCTAAAAGACAGATAACATGCAGTGGAGGATAAACATGTCCTGGTAAGGAAAGAATACCACAATAAAGGAAAGATCCTGCTTTGCTTAGATAAGGATATTCGCAGGAAGTTGAAAAGAAAGAGAAGGGTCTACAGACTGTCAAAGGTAGGTGTGTAGTTGAAAGTATTGAATGAATACAAAGAGCTGGTAAAGAAATGTAAGGGAGAAATTAGGGTGGCCAAGGGAAAGATGGAGTGACACAAAGCAATCAGTTCCAAGGAGAACTATGTCATTGTTTCAGATATGTTAATGATAAAAGAGATGTGAATAAAGCAGTGGGATCATTAGATGATAGAAAAATATTAATATCAAATAAGAGGGACATGATTGAGGTTTTTAACCAGTATTTTGCTCAGTATTTCATAAAACTGCTCTATCAAATAGAATCACAACAAAGGAACAAAGTAATCAGGGTGGTAATGGAAATGGTAAATGAAAAATTATCTGAGCTAACCAAAAATAAAGCACCCGCTCCGAATGGTATACACCCCGGGATAGTGAAAGAATTGGACAATGAACTAGCAGAACCACTTGCACTATGTTTAATGAGTCTGTAAACGTGGGCATGGGTAATAACTGTTTTCAAAAAAAGGAGCGAGAGCTGACTATAGAAACAATAGACAGGTAAGCTTGACCTCTGTTATTGGGAAAGTATTAGAGTCTATAATTAGGGACTAGATTGAGTTTCATGACCAATAATAAACTTGAGGATAGTACACAGCACAGGTTCTGAAAGGGCAGATTGTGCCAATTTAGTTTGGTAGAGTCTGTTTAACCAGTTATAAGACTAGGATATGGGAAAATTGGTGGATGTTGTATACACCTATAGTAAAGCTTTCGATATGGTTCCACACATAGAATTAATTCAAGAGATTGAGAAGTTCAGTTTGAATACTCATATTATTGCACAGTGGAAGATCTAATAAGGAACAGGAGACAAAGTATAACTAAAATGCTACCTGTATAGCTGGGGAGCTGCAACCACTGGTGTCTCTCACAAGGCTCCATATGGGGAGGGGGAAGGGGCCTTTTTATTATATGCTTGTCATCCATGCACTGCAAACAAGCTGGGTGGATGAATAAGTCTGCAGATGACACGAAGGTTGTCTTCATAGTGGATCACAAAGAAGGTGTGGAAAGTATGAATAAAGAACTAGAACAGATACAAGCATGGGCATCAGCAGCTAAATTGCACATTAATGTGGATAAATGCAGAGCAATGAATTTAGGGTATACAAATCCTCGAGTAGGCTACAAGCTGTGTGGGGTACTATTAAGGGAAATCACAAGTGAGGATGATTTGGGTGTGGTAGCAACAAATGACTCGAGACAAGAAACGCAGCATGTTGAAATGGCTAAAACAATATAACAAATCATGGTCTGTATTGCCAAAAATGTAACTGTCCGGTATGGGGATGTCCCAGATCTATTCAGAGCACTGGTAAAGCTGCATGTGGAATACTGAGGGTAGTTTTGGGCACTGTATCGAGGAAAGAGATTTAAAAAAAAAAATTGAGAGATGATGGGGGGTGTGGCCAGCAGCCAACTGATTTGGATGTCTTCCACAGGAACTCCGCTACATTGCAGCTTAATTTGTCAATTTACCAGCTATATTTTACTTCCTTTGGTGGAAACACTGTTGACTATTGTTCTTATTATCAACCCGACTGCTCGAGAACACTGTATCTTTTTTCTTTTTTTCCAGTCAGATTTGTCCTGGAGCTATGGGTCATACTAAAACCATGCAGCAAAAAGGCCAGCACCATGGCACTGAAGGAGAACCCTCAATTGGCACAGTGCTGAAGGCGGTTAAGGAACTTAATGCTTTCCTTAAGTAGACAGACAAAAAAGTAGATATTTTCACTCTGATGGAACAGTGGAAACTAAGTTAGATCTAGTGGTCTCCGACTCAAAGCAGGTGCAGTCGTTTGCTGAAAAAGCTGTAACTACGATGGTGGGTCTTGTGCAGGAGAACAGACTTTTTGTGCCTTCACCTGAAGCATTTGGAGAATGGGGCACATCTATCCAATGTCCGACTCCTAGGAGTACCAGAGGAGTGGGAGGTCTCTGACCTGATGGCTTTTGTCTCGTCTACCTTGGCCTCCACGCTGGGATTCCAGGAGGATGGTGCCCTTATCAGGGCTTATAAAATGGCAGGGTAAAATCCAGTAATTTGATTGGCTCTTATTTATGTAAAATATGGTTTACACATGGTTAAAAAAAAAAGACTGCTCAACAGTGAAGAGTCTGGAGCCTAGATCAATGAGCATTTGGAATGCAGGCATTTCAGTTAGCCCCCTACAGCCAGAACTGATCTTCCACCACAAACATAGCTGGTTCCTTTACACTGTTAAAAAAAAAAAACACTTCAACTGGGCCCTAAAAATAAAACTACCTTAAATTAAAAAAAATAAATAAATAATTAAATGTTGTTTCCCTGATTATTACACTCTTCTTACATGAACAAATTAGAAACAATAAGTATTGTTTATAGTTTTCGCTACAACTGTTTCTTTGCTGGCAGTGAAAAATCTCCCTTCTATCGTTATCTGCTCATCAGGGAACTCTCTTTTTCTTGCCTGACAGTGAGATAATTGAGTCTCTGGCTGTAACAAAGGCCTTTGTTGTCCGTGTGCACAGTCTGTTAGAAGAGAAACATTCTGCCAATGGAACTAAGCAGAATTTTGAATCCATGTATTCTGTGGTAAACATTCCATAATAAATATTCCATATCTTGAATGTGGAGAAAAAGAGACAAAAAACAGGAAGAAGAAAGTAGGCAATAATGCAATGACATCATTAATGACATCCCTTGCAGTTGGCGGAAAGACTATTTTATCACAAATGTACACAAGTAAATCTATTATTTCTACATATAAACATGCTTTTCCCAACAGTAAAAAGTGAAAAAAGGAGCCAATTTTATAAGCGCAATAAGGGACTGAGGGATGTGTGTAAAACATATTTTACAGCACGTACAGTGTCTGACATCACTCGGCCTTCGGTCTCATGCCTTACCACACCCCTGGCCATGCTGTAAAATATGCTTTACACACACCCCTTCATGCCTTATTGCTTATTTACTTACAGAATCAACCCACATCATCACCCTGCACATGAGGGAATGCTTCGGGCCATCCCCATTATCACAGCGGGACCCATGGTGATAGAATGGATGTTGTGGGCAGCCAAGGACAAGGGTCAAATCCAGCTCATGGATGGAACTTGAATTTTTTATTTCCCTGACCTCTCCTATGTAACACGGTAACCGAGAAAATCCTTCAATGCAGTAAGGGCTGAATTGAAGCAATTGGGAATTTCACATGATCTTTTATTCCCAGCAAAACTCCAGATTGTGTATGCTGGTAAGACTTATTTATTCACTGATCCAGCTGAGGTGGGGAAGAGACTACTTAAAATTAAAGCTGCCTTCAAAAGTAGAAGCACTGAAGAAGACGTTGCTGGTGAAGGAGACTGGCATTTATAGTTCATACCTTTATTTACCTAGCCTTCACCAGTTTAAAGTTCAATTTAAGCTGTTTGTCATATGATGTTCCCACTGGGGTATTATAGTGTAGCTCGTGTTCATTGCTGTAAGGTTAGTGCTGTTTAATTAGCACTATGTTTATGTGCTTAGTATATTAATACCGCACTGTTATTCCTTAAAGGCTGATCTGTACAAAAGTGGTAGTAACTAAAGAGAGACAGGTGTTTTTGCCTTGTATGACTGCTTTATTAGTTTTCAAATTTTGGCAATTGAGCTGTTCTGAGTGACCTTTCCTCCGGAAGTCGTTGAATTTTATTCTCGAGATTTAATTACTTTCTACATGGATTTATGAGGGTCATTATGACCCATTCAAGAGTGTTTCACTCAGAGACTTATTGCATATACCCTTTTTCCAGAATTGTAGTCCATGGCCATGGTGCAAAAGGCCTTCCTGAGACTTTTACAGACACTGTTAATTGATATTTCAGAGATACTCCCCAAAGGGAAAGACGTATATAATTCCTAGGTATACCATATCTGTACAACGCTTTCTATGCCTTTGCACCTTGAAAATGCATATTGTCTATGTTCTCTTTCATAAACAATAAACATAAAGTTAAAAAAATTGAGAGACTACAGCATAGATTAATGAAAATAAGGGATTTAAAAAGAAATTGTATGAAGACAGAATGCAAGAATTGTGTTATTCTCCCTGGAGCAATGCAGATTAAGAGGAATATACCATGCCACTGACAATGTGGATTTGTGGTGATGTTTGAAGCTAGAATACAAGGAGGACTTGCTTAATCCAATGTTATGACATCACAATCTGTTGTCATGGGAGTAACTGTGATGTCACAAGCACAGCATTATGACCTCATGCTAGGAGAAAGCAACAGGAATAGATGAACGCTTCGGGAACAAAGATCCTGTTTTCATGCAAGTGACCTCAATAATGAACAACAGGGAGGAGAAATATAGAACAAATGTGAAATACAAGCTGAACTGTGTCTAAATATTATATTTTGTTAAAGTTCTCCTAACAGTATCAGCTGCTCTTGAAATTAGGTTATGGTCAGGAAAATGCAACTCTGTGTGATCAGATTTCAACTAATGAGGGGGCGGAACTGGTCAGAACTAATTGATAAAAGTACAATAACACATAACCGGGTATGGGTTGTGTTGTAATAGGATAGCCTACACTACAGGTGGTTGAAGGCACTCAGTTTTGTCTCATGCCTCACAGTGTACATAGGTCATAGCCTATTACAGCCCAACCCATGCCCTGCTATGTGTTATTGCTTACTGGACACACAGTCCAGACATGTGGCATGCTTATTGCTCAGATGTGCTATGCACTGGATTCCAGCACACCTCATGATGTTATGTTGCAGCATAATTGGTAAACCCTTACCTAAACAAAAAAATAAATAATTGGCTGATGCAGAGACAGTAACTGGCATTGCCACACCACCAAGTGTAACATTTATTTTATTTATTTATTTGAATTTTGGTAACCGGGTAAGCCCATTGAGACCATGAGATTTTAACATGCCATGTGTCACCACTGCATGTTGTATATTTTCATGAAGCAAGCCCTTTTGAGTGGGCTGACATTTTAGAAATGTTGAGTTTCCATTTTGACTAACATTTAAAAAAGTTAATTTTTTAAAATTAAAACTGTAAAACTATTACCAGACACTTTTTTTATCTGGCTTGCTCGATTCCTATCTTCACACCTACCTGCCTACCTACCTACCTTACTTAAAATACATGCATGGAGTACCATTTGTAATATGGATATTTTTTCCCACAGCATGAAATTAGCAATTTACAATAGTCTAATAAACAGATTATCATTATTTACATCTGTAGTTGAACCTTTATTGAAGAAGCAATGACTGGATTAAGGTGCTGTTTGTTTTTTTCTGTGTGTTTACAACTGCAATTAAAATTTCAAGTATAAAAATATGAATTCTGTTCAGAAAAGGAATTAGGAAGTTGGGGAAAATGTATTTTGTCCACAGAATAATGTTGGCAAGCTGACAGAATGCATTTTGAACAAACAATGAAGTCATCGTCATCAATCTGATAAGATATTTTGTCCACAAAATGAAGTTAGCAGTTTGAGTGTGAGATTCCGCAACAGCTCATTTTAGTTTATATTAAATTTTTATTCCTGAATATAGGATGGGGA
Organism: Neoceratodus forsteri; assembly: GCA_016271365.2. Taxonomy (NCBI): domain Eukaryota; kingdom Metazoa; phylum Chordata; order Ceratodontiformes; family Ceratodontidae; genus Neoceratodus; species Neoceratodus forsteri. Next base: position 459,656,478 of record CM028132.1, read on the forward strand.
AAGTTTACCTATTCAGGAAGGGTGTAGTGTGTTGTAAAACTATTCTTAAAGTCCCTGCTCACGGCAGCATCCTGCCCTATAAGCAACAACTGATTTTTTGTTATTGGGATAATCTGCACTATGATGTAATGCATATAGGATGCTTATCTAGTGTCTTTCTTAACACTGCTTTTTACTGCATATTCTGACATGTGAGTCATCTTTTTGATAATAAAAATAGGCCTCCAAAAGGGAGATTCAATTTATCTGTGACTTAGACCTACTTGTGGGGTCTGCAAAGATAAACAATTTTTGCAACTGTGCAACCTAATTTTGTGTGGAGTTCTGGTCACAGACATAATTGGTACCTGATGTTAGTCACAAAATAGATTTTTCCATTCAATGTGTGCAGTAAAATGGTGTTGGTAGCTTTGGTAAAACAGACAAGGTAAAGGGGGGTCGACTTATATCTGAGGTCGACTTGTATGCAAGTATATATGGGTATATGTATTCATTTTGGCATCCCTTAGGGAAATGTTTTAATTTTGTTTAATACAATCTGCAATAAAACATAATTTTAGAAAAACTGCATTTTGTCAACAGAATGTTAGCAGTCTGAAATGCATTTTGTCCAAAGAATGAAGTTAGAAGTTTGACAAAATATGTTGTTCAAGGAAAAAAAGGAACAGATATAAAATGCATTTTCTCTGAAGTATGATATTACAAATGCATCTGCCACATAACTGCCCCACACTCCCGTATCTATCCCTCAATGGTACTCAACTGTAATGCAATTATAGTGTCACAGAAAACTGTTGTTGTTCCTCCTCTCATCCTCTTCCTCTTCTTCCTCCAGGTAAGACACACTAGTCACAAGTGCCTGTTTTCAGGGGCATTCCAGGAGCAGTGGGGAGGTTATGTGACTTGTTCAGAGTCCTACAGTATGCAAGTGGAAGTTGTGGGAATCAAACCCAGTTCTGCTAGATGTACCAAGCTCATTTACAGCTTGTTACTCTAACCTCAAGGCCATACTGCTGATGGTGGCTATGTTTGGCATTTCTTCATATTGTGACCTGAAATTTCAGAATCTTCTTCCTTAAGATGCCCCCTAGCACACAAGTCTATACACCAAGCAAAAGTTCATTTTGGGGAAGGGTTCATATGTTCTCTTGGAAATAGCTTTTAGGCCTTAGACAAATGCTAATGCAATTATACTGTAACAGAAATGGCTATGTTTGACATTTCTGCCTACTATTGTCTGAAATTTCAGAATCATGTACCCCAAAGTGTCCCCAACCACCCCTGGAAGCACAAGTTTGTAGTCGGAGAGAAAGTTCATTTGAACTGACCCAGTGGTGAAGACAGCTGAGGTGCCACCAGTGCCTTACCTTTTCCCATGCCGTGACCTGCATTTGGGAATAGAGGTGGGTCGCTCAGGGGTCAGCTGGGGGAGGGATGATCAAGCACACACTGGGCCGCTCTCCTCCCTTGGGGAGGGGGGACAGCATGGCTTGGCTATTGACCGCCACTTGAAAGAGTCCAGGTGGAGGGGCATGCAAGTCACCACTGGGGGGGCTCTGTGACAGAACACCAGGGGCCTAACTATGCAGAGGCAGTGCACAAAGATCATGCTCTTTGCACCTTGTTTAAGGAGCCAGGGAGGACATTCAGGAGAAAAATCTTGGGGACAGGCTCCATGAAGCCCTGTCTGTCAGTGTTGGCCCACCAACTCGTTCTGGGATCCTGGACCATCTAGATTGTGCTCCATGTGGGGGAGGAGAGCACTCCCTTTCTGGCCCTGCCACGGGGGGAATCCATGGGAGATATAGGTTCCCGGTCACTGATGGGGAAGTAAGGGACAGCTGCAGCTGATGGGACAGAGTGGAACCAGCCACCCAGTCCAACAAAAAGGAGAATATACTTCACAAAAAAAAGAGAAAGTTCATTTCGGGGACTTCATGTGATCTCTGAGAAATGATCTTCCCACAGACGTTAATGCAATTATAGTGTCACAGAAAATGACTGATATGTCTGGCATTTCATCATCTTTCACCTGAAATTTCAGAATCCTGTTCCCCAAGGTGTCCCATAAACACCCCTGGAAGGACAAGTCTGTACTCCAAATGAAAGTTTATTTTCGGGGTGGGGGGCGGGCTTCATGTGATCTCTGACAAACCAATTCAGGCCATAGAAAACAAACATTGGAAGAAGAGAATGAACTGCTTGGGCCACCTATGGGATGAAAAAGAGACAGCATATGGTGAGCAGCACTGCTGCAGTTCAAAACAGGTATCACACAATTGGCTAGTGCAAAATACCTGAAAACTGTGTGCTGTGTGAAATGACAAAAAAACACACAACTGTAGTAAGCCTTATCGGCATGCCTTCCTCATTTTATGTGTGTGGTTTGGGAGACAGGCAAAAACAGAGTCTCAGTTTGGATATTTGTTCTTTCTCTTCTTCCATTTTGCACCCTACATACTGCTCTTCTTCCAAACTGCCTCTCTAGTATGCTACTTCCAAGTTTATACAACAGGTATGAGAATAAACTTGATAAGATAAACCTGTTATTTTTGGCAGCATAAGCAACTTTATTTCTTTCATTTGTCCACAGTGAGCGTGCTCAGCTGTTTATTCTCACATGTGAGGTGCCATTTTTATGCTACTGCATCGGTAGCTTAGGTTTGCATTTTGTACTTTATCCTTTAGTAACTTTTTACCATATCTATCATAAAACCAACTAAACCGCTTTTGTTTAAATTGAATATGATGTGGCCTGACTAATTGTATCTTTATTTGAGGGTATTGGTCTATTACTATTTCACTCTTGGCTTCACAACTCATGAAATCAACAAATCAGTGCACTCTCATAAAGATGAAAATTATATTGTACGTCAGCCCATGTCATATCCACATATACTAAATGGCTGACCAGGGTTTTTAATTAGACAATACAAAACCTGCTTTCAGCTGTATTGCAAGTGTGAGTAGTCTGTGTAGCAGCAGCTAGTTGCAGTAGTAGCAATAGTAGTAGCAGTAGTAGTTGTAGTTGTTGTAGTGGTTGTAGTAGTAGTAGTAGCAGTAGTAGCAGTAGTTGTAGTTATAGTAGTGGTGGTGGTAGTAGTAGTAGTAGTAGTAGTAGTCGTCAGGGTGAGAAATTCCTATACCTTAGGTGCCCCAGGGCAGGCACTTTTGTTTCAGGACACCTAATGCTGTTTAGTGCTTGCCCCGTGGGGCACCTAAGGCAGTGAGCAAGTCCCATTTTGTCCATTTTCCCCATATCTCTGTTTTTCCCTCCGTCTTTTTTTTTTTTTTAATATAAAGATCTTATGTCATTGTTTGCGGGGGCGGGGATGCTGCCAGAGGAGTGTTGCCAACCATGATGACGAGACAAATTCTTGAAGCTGCGAGGGATCAAGCCGTCTTGGCAGGAGTCGGGTCAGAGCGGTCAGAAACCAATTGGGGAGTGTCTTTAGTCTGCCTGCCCCTTCACACAGTGTGATACTGTGTGGTCTCTACAAAGTGTGCCACTTCAGCCTGTTCAGTCAGTGAGACAAATCGTGCAGTGAGTGGCGCGCTTTCGGCGTGGAAAGGAGACGTCAGCTTGTGATACATTCTGCAGCTGGTGATCACGATCAGACTAGTAAGTCCTGATGACTCCTGATTTACTATCAGAACAAAAAAAGTAAAGTACTAAAGCTCTTTTAAGAGCTCTTGATCTAGTTCTTCGATCAGACTTAGCATTACCACTTGCAACTTGGAGAAGGAGGGGGAGGGCTGGCTAAATTCAGACTACAGAAGCTGCTCCTGTTGTCTCACTGTATACTAAACAAGGACATCCTGAGACAGTAGTAAAAGGGGGGAAAAAATGAGTAGACTGCTGCGGGGGGGGGGGCACAGCCACCAGGGGAAACTAAAAGCAGCAGGGTACCATTCTTGTAGTCTGCTTTTATCTGCAATCACAGACTCAAAGACTGGGAGCTCTGCTGAACTTGCTAAAATCAGGAAAAAAATTTTCATTATCTCATATTCTCCTACCTCTCATAAATACAAAAGCCTTTTCACTCAACTGGATCTCTTATCTGAAATAAAAAGCTCTTTTTTACTCAACTGGAGCTAAACTATCAACAATCTAAATAAGGAGCTACTGAGAGCTGAGGAAGCTATCTGAAATCTAGATAAAATGGATATTTTGGAGCTACTGAACTGTGTTCTAAAGGACCTAAAATCCAACTAAATAAAACAGCTCTTTCAAGAACTACTGTGAGCTGAGTTAGCTTAAAACTCATTAAAAGACTTTTAAAAAAGCTACTCTGGGGCTACCAAAAATCTAAAATATTTTCTTTAAAGCCTAAAGGGCAACTGTGAGCAAAGCTATCTCAAAACTATCGTTTAACAGGTATTGTGCCTGTGGGCTTTACTAACTAAAATCTGAAAAGGAAATCTCTTACAGATACTGCATTGTTGACTACTAAAATCTAAAAAGAATGACTTGTTACAGCCTTAAAGAACAAGTGTGAGCAAAGTTACCTAAAAACATATCCTGTAAGAGCTACAACTAGTCTGCACCTGTGGGCTGTACTGACTAAAATCTAAGAATCTCTTACAGAAACTGAAGCAGCATTCTGGACTAACCAAATCTAAATTAAAAAGTCTTTTAAAGGGCAGCAGTAGGCCGGCCCGGTGGCTCTGAGCGAAGCTGGAGGGGAGCCGGGTAAGTAAAAAAACAAAAAACAAAAAAAACTGCAGCAGTGAGCCAAGTTAGTTAAACTACATAATCTCCAAAGAGCTACTATGCCTGTGGGTTGTACTAACTAAAATCTGAGAAGGTAATCTCTTATAGATTTTGCATTGTTGACTACCTGAAATCCATGGGAGTAATTTTGGTGTCAAGGTTGGGGGGGACAACCTCACTTTCAACCAGCCTTGGATCATGGGTACTGTACTACATACCAAAATGTAAATTATATATGGGAAAAATACTAATTTTTCTATCAACATACCTTTGAAGGGTAATACACTGGAGTTGCATTCTAGGCTAACCATATGCCCCCCAACAAGCCAGAGCCAGCAGTCCCCTACCACTACCAAAGCAGGCAATAGTCAGGCTCAGGTGGCACACAGGAGAGACGCCAGACAGCAGACGGCAAAGCTCAGCATTTAAAATCAAACAGTGACTGTAGACACTAGCAGTACAGTACAGTACAGTAGACAGGACCAACACAGCACAGCAGACCAACTACCAAAAGCATGAAGAGAATTTCTGGCCAAAAAGGCATATGGTATTCTGTCTTCGTGGCTCAATACCTTATGTCAGTGTGAGCTAATTGGTGCCAAAAGAAAACATTTTTACTCACTCTTTGAAGTAAATGAAGGGATGCAGCTGGCTGCCAGCTGATCCTTCCAGCTGCTAGTATAGCAGCTCTGCCCCACGATCAGTGCTTTTGTGCGATGTGAGCAGTGGGAGAGCTCAGGCGAGATCTATACAAGTTTATGGGCGTCTTTTAATAACAGTTTCATGAAGATTTAAACAGTCTGAGAGGTCAATGAAGCCACTGCTCTACTAATAGGGTCCATATTAGAAGATCAGTGCCTTTCATTGCCCTCTCAGACTGCTTCATTCTTCATGTAACTATTTTAAAAATACACCCCATACACTTGTGTAGGGCTGTGGGAGGAGCGGCCTTACTAGGAAGCTGGAAGAGATTAACTGGCAGTGGCTATGGAACCAGCTAAGATCCCATTGTTTGTTTAAAAAAATTAGTAAATAATGTTTATTTTTATTTATTTGGTAATTGGATACAACCTTTATGTATACAGTCTTTTACAAAGGTTCCATGTCAGGATGTAAACAGCAGAGACATAACAAAACTTGACAGTTAACACAAAACATAAGATTGCTATGTAACACAGAATATAACTAAATAATACATTTGATTAACCTAGACAACTGAAATTAAACAGCGGGAGGAGATTCCCAGTTAGCAACATATGGCTTAGCTGCCCCAGGGGGGCCTGTCCGGTTGAGTATCGGAAAGGGTAGGAGAAAGAAAGGGGGGAAGAGTGCAAATGGGGGTAGAGTAGGGAGAGAGAGAGAGAGAGACAGTGGAGGAGAGAGAGAGGGAGGGGGAGAGAGAGAGAGAGAGGGACTGGGAGAAGGAGAATATTTAGGGGGAAGAGTGGGTAGAAAGTGGAGGTGTTGGAGGTATGGAGGGGAGTGAGTTGGAGGGAGCTTGAGGGGGTGGCAAGGGATGGCAGGTGGGGGTCAGGGTAGGTAAAACAGTAGAAAAGCTTGAACAGACAAGGTGGGGTATCCGGGTTGAGGATATGGACTTGGGTAAGGAGTCAGGGTGTTTAAGAGTGGGCATCCAGGTTGAAGATATGGATTCAGGTAAAGGCAGTCACAAGCTTTTGAGTTCAGCAGGTATTGCTTCAGTTCTCTTTTAAAGGACCGAACATTTGTTGTATTGAGAGCTGCAGCAGGGATCTCATTTAGCCATGCTGCAGCTCTCAAGACAACAAATGCTCAGTCCTTTAAAAGAGAACTGAAGCAATACCTCCTAAACTCAAATGCCTGCGACTGCCTTACCTGAATCCATATCTTCAACCTGGATACCCATGCTTAAACACCTCTGACTCCCTTACCTGAGTCCATATCCTCAACCTGGATACCCCCCTCATCTGTCTGAACTTTTCAACCGTTTTATTTGGCACAGGTTGGCTCACGCTGGCATAAGGTATTGGGCTATGATACTTTATGCCAGAAAAAAATTCATTTAAACAGAAATGTCATCACCTACCCTTGCCTTCTTGCAGACTACTGGCAGTTTTGTGCTATTTTGCTGAATGCTGACTGTGCTGGTTACAATCTACTGGGTTTGCAGAATTTAAAGAACCATTGTCTCAGTGACTTCAGACACAACAGTAATCTGCCTTGCAAATCATAATAATGCAGCCAGCCATGACCCCCCCCCCCCACTGACTACAGCAGCACCAGCAGTTGCAGACAGGACGTCATCAGTCCTCCTGCCTCCCAGTCCCATCCCAGTTCCCCCATCATAATAACGCAGCCAGCCATGACCCACCCACTACAGCAGCACTAGCAGTTGCAGACAGGCCTTCATCAGTCCTCCTGCCTCCCAGTCCCATCCCAGTTCTCCCATCATCATAACTCAGCCAGCCCTGAGCCCCCCTCCCTTAGCAGCCCAGTCGCAGACCGTCATCACCACCCCACCCCTGACCCACTGCACTGCAGCAGCACCACACCAGCAGTCTGACCAGTGAGTCATCAGACCACCTGCCTCCCAGTTCACATCCAAATCCCCCACGCCTCCCCCATTCAAAATAATAAGTTAGTCAACCACCCCCATCCACTGCCCTACAACACCATTAGCAATCACATCAGTGACATCACAGACCATTCAGTCCTCCCCTCATCCCCTGGCTGCCTCCCTCTCAGTCACAGACTAAGTCCCCTGGCTCCCAGTTTAACTTGCAGCAGCAGATGTACGTGGGGAAGGGTAGTATACTGCATACACTTACCTACTTCTTCTGAGGTGCAGCAATGCCAGCAACCAGCAGCTTCTCCATGTTCACACAAGCTGTCTGTGCCTCTCAACTAGTCTGTGAAGCACTGAAGTCTGAAGAAATTAGCTTGGACCTCTTTTCTGACTTTAAAAGCCCTCACCTGTAACCCAAAACGAAAAGCAGACAGTCACTTGACTTGAGTCTGACTCACTGAACCCCCTTAAAATTATTACTGCCTCAGAGACATGTTGATGTAGACAGTCCAGTCGACACTTGACAGTTACACAATGCTAACACGCCGACCCCATTAGGCCTGTACCATTGGTACCACCAAGCTGTTGTCTGCCTCCCTCCCAGTCCCGACTCCGTCCCGATCACTGGTACTGCTAGCCTCTCTGTGATGGAGGGATTTATTTTAGTAGATGCAGTGGCAGTTGGACTGGCAAATGAATGATAAGGCAAGTGTAACCCCTAGATGGCACTATCCCAGGGGCTACTACCCCTGCCTGATTTGCCACTAACAGGTTGAGGGGCCTGGATCCAATGGCGGGTGCCTCCACCCAGAGGTCAGGGTTTGCAATAGTTAAACTAACTTGGTCACAGCCCTCTGGGACACTGCAATCCCCCTTTCTTCCCACTAGTGGCCCACACAATATATCAGAATTACCTTCACAGTATACACTTACCCCCAGGTCTGGTTCCGGCACTGGGACCTCCTGTGAAATGAGATACAGTGCAAAAATCACAGTACAGTACTTTAACATAGACAAATACCTCAGGCAGTATAACTTTGCTGAAACAAGCAGCTCTGATTTATTTAGGGGGATATAACAAGGACAGGGGGAAATCGGGTTAATTAGCTTATCACTCTAATAATCTACCTATGGCTCTGTACACAGGCCTATCCCTATCAGTTACTGTCCCTGGGTACCCAAGCCCTAGTGGCTAGTCCAAACCGTGGCAGCTGGTAGGGCCCTTTCACACAGAGAAAGGAGAATTAAACAGTCAGCAGTACAGTAATTCCATTTGGATTTAATGTGGCAATTCAACAGGAGCGGCCCTGAATTAGTACTCACGACCTCCAAATAAGATAGGGTCCTTCAATGTCAGCAGGGCTCACTTGAGGTACACAAACCTCTTCACACATCCATATAAAAAAGCACTATACCAGGCAGGCTGCATCTGTATCCCGATCGCATTACTGCACAATACCGGGAGAACACACAGCAGATTCAGTTCCTGACAGACCGAGTGCAATTTTCAGCAATTCCTCCAGTCTTCTACAGGGTGAGCCTGGTTTCTACTCTTCAGAGATCCTTTGATTCTTTTCACAGGACGGATTCAGTCCTAACAAGCTGTTACACAAGCTGCAGACCGGAACTCTGGGCCTTACACACGTTTTTTACTAAAACTGCACACTGAAAAAGCACAGGCTCCTTCCTTCTTCTCACTGCCAAAGCTCAACTGAAACTCCAACCGACAAAACCGGGCACTTCCTTTGAGTTCCTCCCAGTTCTTGACTGGATTGGCTGTCACTCACAATAGACTGCTGCTGTTGGTCCAAAAAGGCACTGAAGTCTAAACTACATCTCCCAGAGTCACTGCCCATACAATCCTCTTGTGGCTGGCTCAGATTATGAGTCCAAGTTCTGATTCGTCCAAGGCACCATTTTAGAGCTAGCTTACCCCACACTGATTGGTCCAGTTCAGTAGTTCAAAACTAGAATGGGGAACTAGCAGACACAGTTCTGACTGCAAAGAAAGCAGGTTAGACGAACTGTATTTTCATTATTACTCTAAATTATTTCTGGCAAACAGTTACATCTTTCAGATAGGTTCCCTTTGCACTCCTAGTGACTGCAAAAATGAAGTGAATTGGCAGCAGCTCGAGTGGTACTCAGAGAAGCACACAGTCCCCCCATACAAACTAATTATGTCTGCAAGCAGACAGTTCTTAAAGAGACAGTACCAGAGGCTCTAAAAACACTCACTGATAAATGGCTTAAACGCCAAACACCATTCAGGCTTGGAGCATTCAAGCAAGCTTCTGGAAGTCTTTTGGGAACCCCCATTTGCAGGCCTGGGAAAAGCTTGACGTCCGCGTCAAGCAAGTACCCCCCCATAAGTTTTAACTGCAACCATATACATTTGCATTAGGCTCACACATGTAATCATCAGTCAATATATCATTTTACCAAGAATACATTTCTGAAACATTGCAGTACGTGACTCTTTACACAGTATTACACACACATTGTACCATAACTCAAGTTATTACCTCTTGTACATGAAACCTGAAGAGAGGAGGCCCTTCCTATCAGTTACCTTGGGGCTGGACGGGCAAGGGCACCATACTTAGAGGGCAACACAAGTAACTTGGAGTTAGCACTGGACGCTCAGTTTGGGCAATGAGCTCGGGGACACATACACTCCTTTATGGACAACATTGGAGGCAAATCCACAGGCCTCCCAAGGAATCATAACTGAGGTGCACCACAGGCTTTACAGCTCGACCAGTCTTTCTAGGGGAACTGTTACAGTCTCTGCACTCTGAGCCTCATTTTCAGCATTGTCCTCACTTGTCAGGGAGTCTCCATGGGGTGAGAGGCTAGAACTTGGGGCACTTTCAGCTCCAGGAGTTGCAGTTTCTGAGTCCACAACATTTGGCTCACATGGAGAGCTTTCGGACACTGGCAGTGGACTGTCAGGCACTCAAAATACTCTTCTTGTTCGGTGTATCACCAGTCTGCCCCAATCTATCATTTTCTCCCTGAAAGCTCAAACAGTTCAACCATGCACAATGATTCCATTTCATCTGATCTGATGCTTTGCACTTCACTTTCTGGGAGCATTGGCTCCAGGGATGAAGTGGGGGCTTAGACAGGCCAGAAGGCCCAGCTTTGTCTCCAGTATTGACTAGGATTGCCCGAAACAATTGACTCAGTTCGTAAGAAGGATAGTATTCAAAGTCACTCTCACTTTCTTCCGATATGGACTGACAGTCATGCTCAACTGGGACTTGTGGAGGGAACACTTTGCGTTGCTTCTGTAGGTGCAGACTTTCTTGATCTTTTCTTAGCAGCAGCTCTAGTCACTGGTCCAGAGGGGCATCTTCTAGGGCTCAGACTCAATTAAGATTTGTCCAATGGGCAGTAAATGATTTCTATGCATTGTTTTTACATCTTTGAATTATTCTCAGGCCTTACTTTGTACACTGGCAGATCATCTAGTTTGCCCACTACAATGTGAGGGAGATGGTGCCATCTGTCAGCAATCTTGTGCTTGCCATGCAGTCCCAGATTTCTTAGCAATACCGATCTCCCTCCTGGAGTTCCTGTGCTTTCACCTTTATCATACCTTTCTTTGTTGGCCAGATTTCTTTGGCAGCCATGGTTTGAGCCAGTTGGTACGCATGAGTTAGCTGGGCCTTTAACTTTGCACATACTGTAAATAGTTGTCAGCTTGAACCCCATCAGGAGAGACCCCAAAACACACATCTACTGGTAGTCGAGCTTCTCTTCCAAACATCAGGCGGTGGGGAGAATCCAGTGGCATCACTTTGGTGCAGTTATAAGCATGTACCAGGGTGCTAATTTGTTGGCTCCATCTAGGCTTGTCCTTTGGGTGCAGGGTGCCCTAGCATATCTAGCAAAGTGCGGTTGAAACGTTCAGGCTGTGGGTCCCCTGGGGTGGTAAGGAGTGGTTCTGGACTTTCGCACTCCCCACAGAGAAAGCATCTCTTTGATCAGACGACTCAAAGTCTCTCCTTGATCAGAATGGATTCTTTGTGAGCCCCATAGTGAACAAAAAGTTTTCTACAAGTACTTTGGCTACAGTGGATGCTTTCTGGTCTTTGGTGGGAAAGCTTGGGCATATCTCGTGAAATGGTCAGTGACCACCAGCACATTACTGATATTTCTTTGATCTGACTCCAAACTTAGAAAATCAATACAGACCAGCTCCATGGATGCACTGGTGGTTATGTTAACAAGGGGGGCAGCCCTCTGGGAGCAAAGCTTTCCTCTGTAAGCAGCGACTACAAGTTCGAATGTGTTGCTCCACATCAGCCCCATCTTAGGCCAATAGAATCTGGATCTCACCAAGTCAAGTGTTCTGTCTATACCAAGGTGCCCCATGTGGTTGTGCAAGGACCTCAATACTGAGTCTCGAAAGGCAGTGGGCAGCACTAGTTGTTGTTTGTCTACTTGTCCCCTCTGTCTACTGTTTCTCTGTATAACAGTTTATTGATCAGTTTCAATTTAGGACCTTCTTTGTATAACAGTGCAGTTCTCAAATCAGTGGAGCGTAATTTGGACACATCTTTTCCTGCATAGAGGGCTTCTAAAGCTGCTTTGATCATGGGATCGCGGGATTGATCCCGCCGAATACTGTCATTGTCCAGCTGAGGCAGTGCACCAATGTCTATTGCAGAAAAGTGGCAATAAGTGGCAGGTATGCAATTCTCAGAGGGTCCCAAGCAATCCACCATGCAGTCCACTGCGTCGTGGACATTTGTTCCTCCTGTCAAACTTCCGGCAGAGTGCCCGAATGTCAGGTTCTGCCAATCGGACCCAATCATTCTGGGGAACAGGCCTCCTGGAGAGAGCATCAGCATCTATGTGGTTCAGACCTGCTCGGTATTCGAGAGCATAGTCGTATGCAGATAATGCAGAAAGCCACCTATGGCCAGTGGCATCCAACTTAGCTGAGGTCTGCACATAGGTTAAAGGATTATTGTCAGTTTTTACTAGTATTTTAGCCCCATACAAGTACTCATGGAATTGGTCAACAATAGCCCACTTCAAAGCTAGAAACTCTAACTTATGTACAGGATAGTTCTTTTCAGATGGGGTCAGACTTCTACTGGCAAAGGCCACTGGTCTCAGGCCATTCTCGTGCTCTTGGTACAACACAGCCCCAACCCTGCAAGCTAGCATCAGTGTGCAGGACATAAGGTTTTCTTGGATCGGCATAGGCCAGCACTGGAGCATGGGTAAGTTGATAAATGATCTCATGAAAAGCAGTCTCACAATCAGGAGTCCAGCGGGCCCCAAATACATCACTCGGATGAAAATACACTCTTTCAGTCTTGAGGGACGCTGACTTTTTGGTATTTTTTGTGGGTTGGGGGATACCCTTGAGTAAGGTTAAGTAAAGGGCGGATCACTCTTGAATAGTCCTTGATGAAACGCCGATAATAACCACAGAATCCCAGGAATCTTTGCAGTTCTTTTAGATTTTTGGGTGGTCAAGGCCTCAACTTTACTTGGGTCGGTCTCTATTCCCCTCGGTGGATACTATGTGTCCCACATACTTTACTGATGTTTGAAAGAATTGACACTTATCAATGGACAGTTTAAGGCCAAAGTCCTCCAGTCGGTCCAATACCTTAAATAATCTGCTCTCATGTTCCTCCAGTGAGCTGCCAAACACAATAACATCATCTAGGTATATCAGGCACTCTAATAAGTTCATGTACCCCACTGCATGCTCCATCAATCGTTGAAAAGTGGCTGGGGCACCTGAAATCCCTTGAGGCATCCTCATGAATTCATAGAAGCCAAGCGGACAGATAAAGGCTGTCTTTTCACGGTCCTCTGGGGCCATCGGGATCTGATAGTACCCACTGCGGAGATCCAGCACAGAGAACCACTTGCTCCGTTTAGGCAGTCCAAAGCATCCTGAATGCGGGGCATTGTGTACTGATCAGGGATAGTCCGCCGGTTTAAGGTGCGATAATCCACACACATCCTTACTGTTCCATTCTTTTTCCTCACTACCACAATGGGGGAAGCATAAGGGCTTCTGGATTCTTGTATTACACCAGCAGCTAACATCTCTTGCAGATGCCGTCTCACATCATCTATGTCAGCAGGTGCCAGGCGTCGAGACCTATCACGAAATGGTCTTTCGTCATGCAGCCGGATATTGTGCTCAGCTCCTTGCACGCATCCTACGTCCCATTCCTTTAAAGAAAACACCTGGTATCTCTGGGCAAGCTTCTCACTGATCCTCACTTTCCATTCAGCTGGCAGCGGGAGTCGCAAATCAAACAAGTTTGTATGTACTCTGTCATTCTTCCTTGAACTCTTGCTGCTGGGTAGCACTGCAGTGTCTGCACAATGCACATTAGCCAGATGCAACCTCTATTTACTCGAATGTCTCTTTCAGACACATTATGAACTTGGACCATTACCCTTCTGGCATAAGCATGGGCTCTAGCGGGCAAAATACTAGGCTTGACCAGCAGTCCCTCTGGCAATTTTCCATCGCCTGGTGCATCCAACATTAATATTTTATTCTTAACATCCTTTCTGATACGGACCTCTCCTGTAAGGTACACTGGGCATTTGGCGCCAGGATCAGAGACTCAGGATCCTTCTTCCATACAATTCGACCGGTTCCTCTGGTTCTATTTTTCAGCATCTCTCTGTGCCTCATAGGCCTTCTTAATTAAAGCCGGAACTCTTAAAGCTCTACTAGTCTTTGACCCTGTTTTCATAACACAACTGTGCCAGCCTTCCGAACATATGAGCATTTGTTCCAATCAACAAAGGGACACCATCATACAGTCCAGTGGGGGACACACTAAGGCTAGGGTCTCTACTTGTTCGGCCACTCCAGCCACGGAGGTGGGGAAAGACAGCCAAATTCGATATACCCGGAATAGGGTAGGCCTTCTCACTTAACCCCCATACATGCAGTCCTTCTAATGGTTGTAAGGGTACATCTGACAAATGCTTCTGATACCAATCTTGGAACATAATTGTCACTTGGGAGCCACTGTCTAATACAGCTCTTGTAGACACTCCATTCACCTTTACAGTGGTCTCCATGGAGGACCCACTATTCTGGACCAGTCTGAGAGGCGGTAGTGGGGGCCTGGGCAACTGACCTTGCCACAAAAGGATGTGAGTTAGCATTTTGGTGCCCTCACTGGGATCATTTCAGTGCACCTCTTAACCACTGATTTGTTCTCAGCTCTCCTTGTAGCCTATATGCAACTTTGTCAGTGTCTTTGGGGACTGGCATTCCCTTTTCATGTGTTCATCTTTCCCACAATTATAGCAAAACATACTTTCTGGAGTTTGAGCTGGCCAAGGCGCCACACTGGGAGCCAGGGCGGGGGTACTACTAACTGGAAACCTGGGTGCCATCTCTGTCTGCGGCGTGATAAGCATTTGGAGACATCTCGTCAGTTTCTCCACTTCCATGGTCAAGGAATTGAGTTTGGAGCTGTTATCAGCAGGAGATACATGGGTGGGTACCCCACCCCCATAGCAGGTGCAGTCGGATATAGGTCAGGGCCCGTACTTGCAGGCGTGGCCTTCATAAAGGGACTGTTTTTGAATTCCCGGATCTCTCTCAACAGTTCGCCCCATTGTGGCATATCTTTTTCCTTGTCAGAGCACTCATTGACTGCCAACCTCTGCCCCTGAACTTCACTTGATGGGTCATCCTCAGTCACTCGGGTCATAGCTGCAGCTATTGGTGCAGGTCCCTCCCGAGGTCGTCTTTTCTCAACTCCTCGAATTTCTCTCATTAACTCATCATAGGAGGGTGGGGATTCCAGTCGATCTGCCAGGTGTAACTGAAGCAACAGCAGTTCTGAGAAGGGGCAGACTTAAGGATCCTGTCCAGCCTGGTTCGGTCCAGTTCAATCGCTGGCAAACTACCTTTTCTGAGGCATTCTTGCAACAATTTTTCCAGCCGAGATACATACACAGACAACAACTCCTTGGTACTGTTGTGCATCTCTTACTCTCCACCATAGGTCCTCATCAGAATCTGGGCTCCCATACACATTCTCCAGGGCCTCAAGATAGGCCTGTGCAGTCACTTCAGGGTTACTGGCCCGTTTAGCGAATGGTAGCCAGGGCGGGACCTCGGGGAGGCTCACTAACCCTCTTTCGCTTCCGCTCCGAGCATTGCCATTCTAGCACTTGGGGGCAACATAGTTCATCCAGGTCTCCCAGTCATCCTCCCTTGGGGGTGTGGGAGGTGCCAGAGAAGATCCTCAACCTTCGGTAAGAGTCGTGACTAATGGCAGGTGCAGAAATTGGAGTCTGCATTGGTTCAGCCACCATTACGGGCACTGGAGTGGGAGAAGGTGTTGGGGGAGGAACACCCCCAGGTGGCAAGAATAGTTTCTTCAAGTCCTCCACAGTTTTCCCTTCCCCCAGCAACCATTTAGCAAATTTCTCCTCAAAAGTTTCAGATAGTGGTGGGGGCTCATTCCCCCCCGGGTCTTTACTGTCCTTAGTTATCACTCTCCAAGCAGTGAGGGCTCCCTCTGGGGTAATGGTCTGTGGCACTTTGGAGCTATCTATGGGATCCTTAAACTCTACTAGGGCCAGGAAAGTGTGGGTGAGCAGATTAGCATGCCGACCCCACCACCACAGGGTTTTGTAAACCTTCCACCTTGGAAAGTACTCCCTGCACAGTGTCCGTATTGATACCAGGGGATGTCCAGGATAAGCATAACATTTTGGGGTGATCTCCTCCCAGTACACCAATCCACCAGCCGGTGCACAGCCACTTCTGTCGGGGTACCCATTTTTTCTTAACAGTGGTTCGTAAATATGGCCACTAGAGGACACACAATCCCAGCGGTGAGCCTCCAAGATGTAACCCCTAGATGGCGCTATCCCAGGGGCTACTACCCCTGCCTGATTTGCCGCTAACAGGTTGAGGGGCCTGGATCCAATGGCGGGTGCCTCCACCCAGAGGTCAGGGTTTGCAATAGTTAAACTTACTTGGTCACAGCCTCTGGGACACTGCAACCCCTTTCTTCCCACTAGTGGCCCACACAATATATCAAATTACCTTCACAGTATACACTTACCCCCAGGTCTGGTTCCGGCACTGGGATCTCCTGTGAAATGAGATACAGTGCAACAATCACAGTACAGTACTTTAACATAGACAAATACCTCAGGCAGTATAACTTTGCTGAAACAAGCAGCTCTGATTTATTTAGGGGATATAACAAGGACAGGGGAAATCAGGTTAATTAGCTTATCACTCTAATAATCTACTTTATGGCTCTGTGCACAGGCCTATCCCTATCAGTTACTGTCCTGGGTACCCAAGCCCTAGTAGCTAGTCCAAACCGTGGCAGCTGGTAGGGCCCTTTCACACAGAGAAAAGGAGAATTAAACAGTCAGCAGTACAGTAATTCCATTTGGATTTAATGTGGCAATTCAACAGGAGCGACCCTGAATTAGTACTCACGACCTCCAAATAAGATAGGATCCTTCAATGTCAGCAGGGCTTACTTGAGGTACACAAACCTCTTCACACATCCATATAAAAGAAAGCACTATACCAGGCAGGCTGCATCTGTATCCCGATCGCAATTACTGCACAATACCGGGAGAACACACAGCAGATTCAGTTCCTGACAGACCGATTCAATTTTCAGCAATTCCTCCAGTCTTCTACAGGGTGAGCCTGGTTTCTACTCTTCAGAGATCCTTTGATTCTTTTCACAGGACGGATTCAGTCCTAACAAGCTGTTACACAAGCTGCAGACCGGAACTCTGGGCCTTACACATGTTTTTACTAAAACTGCACACTGAAAAGCACAGGGCCCTTCCTTCTTCACTGCCAAAGCTCAACTGAAACTCCAACCGACAAAACCGGGCACTTCCTTTGAGTTCCTCCCAGTTCTTGACTGGATTGGCTGTCACTCACAATAGACTGCTGCTGTTGGTCCAAAAAGGCACTGAAGTCTAAACTACATCTCCCAGAGTCACTGCCCATACAATCCTCTTGTGGCTGGCTCAGATTATGAGTCCAAGTTCTGATTCGTCCAAGGCACCATTTTAGAGCTAGCTTACCCCACACTGATTGGTCCAGTTCAGCAGTTCAAAACTAGAATGGGAACTAGCAGACACAGTTCTGACTGCAAAGAAAGCAGGTTAGACAAACTGTATTTTCATTATTACTCTAAATTATTTCTGGCAAACAGTTACATCTTTCAGATAGGTTCCCTTTGCACTCTAGTGACTGCAAAAATGAAGTGAATTGGCAGCAGCTCAGTGGTACTCAGAGAAGCACACAGTCCCCCCATACAAACTAATTATGTCTGCAAGCAGACAGCTCTTAAAGAGACAGTACCAGAGGCTCTAAAAACACTCACTGATAAATGGCTTAAACGCCAAACACCATTCAGGCTTGGAGCATTCAAGCAAGCTCCTGGAAGTCTTTTGGGAACCCCCATTTGCAGGGGGGTTACACAAGGACCAGGCAGCCACACAAATGAAGCACCACACTAGCCAAGTTACTCCTCCACGCCACAGAAAGCAAGGATTGTGCTGCTCGCTCTGCTCATAGACTACACCTGCTCTCCTCACACTAGCACACGCACGCCATAGCAGACAGTCTCCTGCCCACTCCTTATTGGACCTCATGATTGGTTAGGCAGGGAAGGCTACTTGCTTCTGCTGGTGCAAGATTGGATGCAGTTTGTGAGCTGAAGACAAAGTTCACAGAACCGAAAAACAAAGACTTTTTTTCTGAGTTCTGTAGAGTTGTTCACTGTCGTGGTGAAATGATTATGTTGCTCCTGTCCTCTCCGGCTGTCCTCCTTGTTCCACCCGCTCGCCAAATTCAGTTAAGGTGGCCGCGCCAGCTTCAGTCGCATGAAAGCAAGCAATGCTTCATAATTACTGGCTATTAGTACCAGGGCTGTTTTTGATTATTTTAAATTAAATAAAATATTGGGGGGAACAAATGTGGTAATGGTAAAAATTGGGAGGGACATGTGCCCCCCGTCCCCCCCTATAATTACGCCCCTGCTGGAATCTAAAAAAGAGTCTAGTTGTTAAAGCCTTAAAGGGCAAGTGTGTGATATGAGCAAATTTAGCTAAAACCTGAATAAAAAGATCATGTAAGAGCTAGTCTGCACCTGTGGGCTGTTACTGTACTAACTTGGAGGTGGCATGTAAATAGTTTCTTGGGCAAGTACGTTTGCTGCTTACATGTCCAAGTGGGCATGTACTTTTTTTTTTTTTTTTACGAATTTCATACCCTGGCTGCCACCCTCCTCTCTTCCCAACACTACACCTCTCGCACCGCCTACAGATATAAAGACCCAGACTAGGCCTCGCTCCTTTTTCTTCAAAGACATCTCTGCAACTGAGGCCCTAGATGCATTACTTTCTCTCAACCCTTCAAAAGGCAAATTCCCAGATGGATTAGACCCCAAACTTCTATACCTCTCTGCCCCCGCTACAGCAGCTCCACTTGCCAAACTCCTAAACCAATCCTTTGCTGCCGCTGCCATCCCACATGCATGGAAGCATGCCATTGTCATCCCTCTGCCAAAAGGAGGTGCCCCTACCTCCCCCTCTAACTACCACCCTATCTCCCTCCCTTCTCCCAGCCCTAGCAAAACTACAAGAGCACCTTGTGCTCACCCAACTTACCTCCTTACTCACTGACTCCAAATTCTTCACATCATTCCAGTCTGGCTTCAGGAAGGGACATTCCACCACCCCCTCCCTGATAAGGCTTACAGACACTACCCTGACAGGCAAGGACAGTGGACTGATCACCTCAGCCATTTTTGTCAACCTTGCAAAAGCCTTCGACACCGTCTCCCACCCCATATTGCTCTTGAGTCTCGCTGAATCAGGCCTCTCTGTTGCAGCCACAAACTGGTTCAGATCATACCTCTCTGATAGAACTCAGTCCGTTAGAGTCACAAATGCAATCTCCACCCCCCTTCCATTAACTACTGGTGTCCCACAGTGGTCAGTTCTTGGTCCCATTCTGTTCTCTGTATTTCTAAATGACCTGCCACTCATCTGCTCTACTTTCTCAATCCACAAGTATGCAGATGATACTGTACTCTACTACTCGGACTCAGCCCCTGATGTGGTACAATCAAACCACCAAGCTGACTTCAGCAAGGTACAGCAATGGTTTAGCTCGTACCAACTCTCCCTAAATGCAAAAAAACCTGTCACTATGACCTCCGGCACATGACAAGTCCTGGCCAGACTCCCCTCCCTTCCCTACTTCGCCACCCTGGATGGCCAAAAACTTGAAGATGTCTCCTCATTCCGTTACTTGGGGGTCTGGCTCGACTGCCATCTCTCCTTCTCTGACCACATCGATACTATCTCAAAAAAACTACGCCCTATGCTCAATGCACTATATAGGAACCGCAGCAGCCTCCCTCCCTGAGTCCGACGTGAACTGGTCCTGAAGATGATACTGCCCTCCGTCGACTACTGCAACATTGTATACAGTGCAGCCCCTAAGTCCACCCTATCTAAACTGGACACACTTTAAAATGCCTTCTGCCGCTTTGCTCTCGATGCCTCTCCCTTCACCCACCACTGCGACCACTACTGAGCGTTGGCACTACAGTCCCTCGAAAACCGCTGCATCTTTCACTGTACTAAATTTGTCTCCAACCTATAGCTCAGGTCCATCCCCTCCTACCTTGCCACCATGCTCACAGATGCCCCACCCCCCTCACATAATCTTAGATCCAGTGACTCCCACCAACTTTCAGTCCCTAGGCGGAAGACCTCTGCTGGTCAAGCTGCCTTCTCACACCGGCTACTCAAGCTCTGGAATGCTCTCTCTGTCTATTCTCTGTCTACCACCCTAGCAAACTTCCTTACTACAAATTGCTCCTGTCCCTGAACCTGCCATGCCCCACTATCCCTTCCCCAGTGCCTGACCAGCGGTCTTAGCCTTGCTACAGAAGCTGGCATATAACCCCAACCTTGCACTTATGTCCTGGGCCTATTTCGCTCTATGTACTGTGTATAACTGTATAACTGTGATATATGTCCTCTGTTGTTTATAGCTGTTACTACTGTGCTAATTTACCTTGTCTGCTGCTTCTTGTCACAAAAATTATTTGATACTATAATATCCTAAGCATTCAATGTGCGCTGCTTGTATATTCATGCAATCGTGTATCCTTATGCTACTTTTTATTTGCTTCTGTTAACTGTTCACTTGATAACCTGCGTGTTATCATATCCATGTGTACCCCCAGGTTGTACTGAGAGACTAGCATCTTGTTGCTCAGTGTGCCTTTCCTGGTGAAACAATTGCAATAAATAAATAAATAAATAAAAGGGCCCTCACTAGCCTAAAATACTGAATCAACACTCTACTGCAGCATAAAGCTGAGTGGCATCTTATGCACTCTAAGCATAAATACTTGGGGGTGGGGAGGGCAAAGGGGGTAAACTGCTAGCCTATCAGCTTAGGAAGCAACAGGCCTCTTCTTACATACACGCCTTGCAGGACCCCACCGGGAAGGTTGTGTCTGATCCAAAGAGGGTGAACGAGATTATGCAGCAGTTCTATCAAGCCCTCTATCAATCCAAGTCCATCCTGGATGAAGCGAGCACTCTCAAAGGTCTGGCGGAGTTCTGCGGATCCACTACAACACCCAAGATTGATCCAGAGCATTTGGACCTCTTGGAAAAGCCTTTTACCATCCTAGAGCTTCAGACTGCTCTGTTTCAGCTGGCTAAGGGGAAGGCTCCTGGACCGGAGGGCATGACTGTCGAACTCTACCAGCTGCTACAAGAAGATATCTCAAATCCACTTCTCCTTGCACTTCATGAGGCGCACTTCCAGGGAATCCTGCCCCCTACTATGAAGGAGGCCTTAGTCACACTTCTTCCCAAGAAGTCCATGGATGCCCTTGACTGTGCTAATTTTTACCCCATTTCATTGCTATCTGTAGATACAAAGATAGCTGCCAAAATTCTGTCTAATAGGCTGCTCCAGATCTTCCACTCTATCATCCATCCTTCTCAAGCCGGGTTTACTAAAGGGAAGTCCAGGGCTGACAATCTCAGACTAGTGCTAAACCTTAAATGGCTGGCGTTGCAAACATCAGACCCTATGACCTCACTGGCTGTCGATTTTTCAAAATTCCTTTGATTCGGCAGAATGGCCGTACTTACATAGTGTCTTGTGGCTTTATGGGTTTCATCCCTACTTCAGACTCTGGGTCTCCACCCTGTACAATTCTCCTGTGGCCAAGATTATGACCAACAAGGACATCTCCTGCCCATTCCTCCTTCAGAGAGGCACCCGTCAGGGCTGTTCTCTTCCCCCTTCTCATTTTTAATCACCCTGGACCCCTTGGCAAAGAAACTGACCTCCTCTCCAGGGTGACAGGTATCAGGGTAGGAGATTACTCCTATCTTGTGAACTCCTATGCGGATGATATTCTCCTCATGCTTACTGACCTGGCCCACTTTCTGCCTATGGCCCTAGATATTTTACAGCAATTTGCGCACCTCTCCGGCCTCCAGGTCAACTGAAAGAAGACTATACTTGCCCCCTTGAATACAGCCTGCTCTGTGAACTGTCTAAGTGGCACGGACATTTCCTGGACCCCCCCAGGGCTTCTCTTACCTTGGCATCACCATCCCTACCAGATGGAAGGACTTGGACAGCGCCAGTTTCACCCCTCTCCTTACATCTCTCGCCACTGAGGTGGACCGATGGCATGCGCTCAGGCACTCCCTTAGGGGTAAAGTGGAGGTGATAAGGATGTTCCTCCTCCCAAGGGTTTCCTATCTCTTCCTCAATCTCCCTATTCATCTCTCCCCCAAAACTTTTCAATTGTTGTACAAACTGATCTCTCTCTACTGCTCTGGGAGGGGAAAATCCCCCATTGGAGCAGGGCTAAACTGTGGGCACACTGGACTGCAGGTGGCTTGGGTCTCCTGCAGCTCCAGGGCTATCAGTGAGCATATCAGGCTGCTCAAACAATTAAATGATTTGTCCCCTCATCCCTTCCACCTCCCCTATGGGTGCAACTCGAGCGATCCCTCAGCAAAGATGAATCCATATGCTCTCTTCTTTCCACCTGCAGAGCTAGGGGCTTTCTTCTTCCTCCGGTGATGGCTGATATCAGGAGGGCCTGGCAAAAAGTCATGGCAGTAGCCCATACTACCAACCCTGCCCAGCTAGCTCCTATAGACTATATGGAGCTATGGAACAATAGGAACATGCTGGTGGACAATCAACAGGTTTACTGGCCAGACTGGTTTGAGAGGGGCACTCAATGCCTATGTGATCTATACATGCCTAATTCCAAGGAGCTGATGTCCTTCGAACAGCTGAGAGCAATGCTATAACCTCCCCACCTGGGACTTCTGGCGGTATCTTCAGATCCAGTGTGCTATTCGATCCTTCCAGGCTCGGTGTGAGCAAGACCCTAAGTGGCTTTGGATAGCCACTGTACAAAAGGCCTCCTCATCACAGGGTCTAGCAGGTAACATTTATTGGACTGTAAGAGATGCCCAACTGGACCTCACCCTGATTAGCCAGTAATAATGGGAAGTGGATATTGAGATGTCTATTCCACCTGATGTGTGGAGCTGCTGCCTGTGGGCCACTCACTCTGTATACAGGGATGTTAAAAGTCAAACCATGCATGTTAAAGATTCTGTTGAGGTAGTACGGAACTCCGGCAGCCCTCCATGGAAAGGGCCTCATCAACCATGCCCAATGCTGAAGCTGCCACCAGAGTCTGGCTAACATCCTTCATGTTCTCTGGCTCTGTCCATCCCTGATCCCCTTCTGGTCCTCCGTGCTAGCTGACTGTTCTAATGTAGTGGGCTGCCCCCTCAATCAGGCCAATCCCATATTGCTATTAGGGGACCCCAATGTGATATCTTCTCTCCTTCGCATAGGCGATGGGTCTTGGTGGCCATAATGGAATCCAAATGGGCAATCCTGATGAGGTGGAGGCAACCTCATCCCCCATCATTGGATATGTGGTGAGCAGCACTAGCCTGCCTTGCTGTCCTCGATCGACTCTCCTTCTGTAATTTGAACCAGCTACATGAATACCACCAGAAATGGGATGCATATCTCCACTCCCATCCCTCTCTGGTGCCTCCCACTCCGACGAGCAACTGCCTGGTTAATTGTCTAATAAAGGTCCCTTTCATTGACAGCTGGTGCCCAGGCTAAAGGGGTGCCATTCCTATCGAGCACCATCTGCTCTGTACCCTTCTGTCCCCTCAATCATTGGCTAGCTCTATGGAACCTATGGACACCTGTTCTTCTCTCATCAACTCTTGTTGATCCAGATTGGGAAGTTTACTATGTCCCTTTCCCCACCCTTCCCTTCCTTTCTGGCTCTTACCCCAGCAGCCTCCTGGAAGTGCATGGACTCCTACCAAACTGAGTATACTGTCGCAATTGTTTGATTGATCCTTCTCACCAATGTGGACGCATGATGTTTGTTACAGCTCCTATGTTTCAGGAGCTAACTTTCCAACAAGACCTGTGATGACGCTGTTATAAGTTGATAGATGCCATTTTTCAAAGCATAACATATGTACACCTAGTCTGACAGTTCCTGACTGTTGGTGTCTTGTTCTAAAATTAACTCAAAAAAAATTTGTGATTAAAAAAAAAAAATAGTAGTTTCAAGAGTGTCCCATTCAATTCTAGAGATGCACAACAGCAAGTGCCCAAAAATGGCTGGTGCAGTGATAGCATTACCACTTGTGACACCCAATGACCCGGGTTCAGGAATGAGCTTGGAGTATCAGAAGGCCGGCCGGTGGGAGGTAGGATGAGCATCCCACATACAGCTTTCCTCCTCTGGAGGAAGAGTTTGGATTCCTGGAATACATGTGACACCCAGTGGAGACTGTGTATATCAGCTGGAACCATACGCTGACAGGCAGAGGCAGTGGCAGACATCTGCAGAACATGTGCAGGAGCTTGCATGTCCTGCACTAACATCACTGCACATCTGTGCCTCCAAGGAGAAACTAAGAAGCAAAAGCCCTTGGGGCTGACAGCATAGTGACACCCCTGGACCTCAACCCAAAGGACAGGCCACGTGTAAGCCTCAGCTGGGGCCTCAGATGGATCTCTGATTCCTCCTTGGGGACCCCTACTGCAGGGGGCAAACCAGGGGCCTTCCAGACTGGTTGACCTTTGGGGGATGTCAGGTGGAAGATCCAGGCACAGATTGAGGGAGTACATCCTCACCCAAACCCAAGAGCATAAAGAAAGTTGAAAAAACTGTCAGAATGCTATTAGGAGTCCATAGGTGATCCAGATCCAAATAGACTCCTATACCCAAAATTTTATCACACATAATCAGTGTCTCTCCCTACATAGCATGCTCCTACATGATGTGCATTCTGTGTCTGGGGACAGAAAATAGGGTTCCTTTATGGTCAATACTTACACCTCTTCCCAACTTGGTGGGCCTTCCAGTCCCCCTGCTCCAAGTAAGCACAATGCCAATATGCTTCCCCCCATGGCAAGAGGACAAAACTAATCAATTCTCCAGCACTGTAGGCTTTCTTGATCCCCTGAAAGAATGTGGGCAGGGCAAATGTCTTTGAATGTGCACTACTGTGACTGTGTGTTTATTGCAGTTTTTCTGTGTGTGCATCTCAGTGTGTTGGTGCACCTGTCACTATGTGTCCACCCCCAACCTGGATATGGCTGTAAATTATTCCAAAAATTTGCAGTTTCACAGCAGCACCAGCTATTGTGCCACCAGTCAACTTTTGATTTTTAATAATTTAATTAATTTGGTATTCATGAAGGGCTGAGGACTAAAGAAGCTCATATACTATATAAGTGGGGATATTCTGTTTGTCAGACTTAATTCAAAATGACCACTGCTGAGTGAATGCATTGCTTTGCCAACATAATTTCTTTGCCAACAATGAGGGGCTGTCCTCTCCTGGATGAGAAGGGACTTTAATTTTTATATTTTTCCCCAACTGTGAGTCTTGATTTGAGAAATTGGAGTTCAGTTTTGAAAAAGAGCAAACAGCCCACATGGATATGATATACTACATTTCATTCATTATTCTGGTAGGCTTAGTGAGCAAGAAAGTGTCCTTTTTCACAATGATAGGACAAGGTATAACAAAAAAAAACAATAATAGACAATATACAAAGAACAATATATGTTGTTACTGTACATTAATTGTTACAATTACAGCCATTGATTTATACAAATAATCTTAACTTGTACTTGAAAGAAGGTATATATTTACATTGGGTGACTGATAGTGGAACATTACTGTATAAATATGTTGCTTGAAATGATACTGAACTCTGACCCTGAAGGATGTGCCTAAAATGAACAAAAAGGCCATAATTCAGAGGAGCTTGTGTCCCGAGTTTTGTTGACATAAGGAACAAGCTCAGAAATACTCAGTGTGAGTTTACCTATTACCGCCTTATGAATAAAAGATGCCTGACAATGCCGTTCGGCTGCTCCTCTCTTCACTGAACTTTACTCCCTCTCTTCCATCCTTAATTCTTCTCTATTTCTCTTTACCCCATTCTAATCGTGTGGTAAATTAATGTTGATAACAGTGCTCATCAAGTACTCTGTATTCTAATATGAGAACATCTGATGCTTAAAAGTTTTTTGAAACTCATCTGTTTCCCTATATCTGTTTGTACCCCCTCCCTGTCAACATGGAACCTTTATAAATGAGCTGCCTGGCACTCAAAGGTACTTGTAATGCTAGAATGAATAAATCAAAAAAAAATGTAACTTTTTACAGTCTTCAATGGAGAGCATATCATATTTTCAAAGAAGGTACGGTCCTGAGTTCTAACAGGTGGATTGGTAACAAAACAACTAATTTAATTGCACAGCATTTGACCTGGAATAGTAGTTTATACCCAGCTGTGAAACACCAAACCAATCCACAGTCAATAGAAGAAAATGGAAAACTGTTCGCCAACAGTCTAGACAATACCAGTAATAAATAATTTCTGATTTTAAAGTGCATTCCAATTTTTTGTGTGTGCTATCTTTACTAGACTAGTGATGTGGGTACATATGTCAAAGAATTGTCCAGGATTAGACCCAAGTACTTAAATTGGTTTACTGTGTCAATCTGTTCATCATTCTTGGCTTTAATAATTAATTCCCAATTAGTTCTCTTCTGGGTTCCAGAGAAAAGAATGGCCAGGGAAAAGAATGGCCTTCTTTTTTGTTAACATTTAACCCTTGCTGTGCCGCAGACTGCTATATCAGTCCAACATTCCTATACATTCTAATTCTGTCTGCAACCTAAGGGTTTATACTAATTTATTTTGAAGAAACCAACCCTGAAGATGATTAAAGTCTCACTGGAAACAGCATTTAGGGCCTCTTGATTTCCTCCCAATTTGAAAATGACCACATCATCTGCATAAATAATCATCTCAGTAGCTGTACAGGCATTTGGCAGTTGATTTAGAAACAGAGAAAAGTAGGAAACCCAAAATGCAACCCTGAGGTACCCAATATTTGATATTTCTAATCTCAGAAAATTAACTTCTAACAACAATTCCAGAAACTCTGACAAACAACAAGCGGATAAATTAACAGCCTTAATTGGGCAAGTGTCTTCACTAGCAAGGCATTTACAACAAGGTTGAATGCTTGGGTCAGATCCATACTGAGACTTTTTAAAATTTATGTGAGAACTCCTCTCTGGTTGTTGAGAATTCTTGATAACCTTTGCCTTTCTGATGCTCCTCAGTTAAAAGCACACTGATGTTAGTTAGCTTCTCTGACATGATCTTCTGTTATGTTTTAAATGTATATGTTAAACCAATGAGAATTATTTCTGTTTTTTCAACATAATCTGGTGTTAATAGTATGGGATTTTCAAAATAACTGCCATAAAGCTTCTGAAGAAGGATCAGGTAGGTTCTAAAGTTAGAGCACTTTGTTCATTTCTGTAACATCCATGTTGGTCCAATAAAAGGTATCAAATCATTTGTTTCTGAGTCAGATCCACAAACACAGCATCCACCAGACCACCTGAATCATTGGCTTTGTGAATGTGGTCTGTGAATCTCACCAAGGCAGTCTCAGTGCTGTGCTTTTGTCTAAAGCTATGTTGTGCAGGAGTCTGAAGTTGATGTTTATCCAAAAATTAATTCATTTTATCAGAATGATTTTTTGTGATTCTTAGAAAGAGGTGCCAGAAATGGGATTGGCCTATAATTACAAAGTTCAGTAAATGAACCGGGTGAATGGTGAACTGCTTCCAAACATGGGGAAACAGTCCACGGCACAAGGCAAAACTGAACAATTTTATAAGAGGTAGGGCTGTGGCTTCTTGAGAAATTTTAGTCAGTCTATAATCAGGGCCAATATAGGGTTCAGGATTATATTTATCAAGATAGAATTTGAAATCTTCACAGGTTAAGATTTTAAATTAAAATGTTGGGGTCGAGAGACCTTGGAATGACTGGTTGATGACAAAGTTGCTGTAATTACCAAGAAAAGGGTACCTGTATTTATTCAAATCCTTAAACTGATAGAGTAAGGCAGCTATAGTATATTACAAGGGTCTGTTATAAGATTTTGTATGTGTTCCAAGGTTTGACTGCCACTATTTTTCTTTTTTCCTGTTACTACTTTAAAGATTTGCCAGAAGTTTCATTGGTTACCAAACCTTTTTTTTTTTTTTACAAGGGATTTACATAGATGTCACACATTTCTACTCTTAAATCTATTCACTTCCCCAGTTTTCCATTTTTTTTTATTCTTTTCCTTGAACAAGATCAGAATCTCTGGCATAATCCACTCACAGTTGTTGCCTCTAATTTGTATTTTTTGATAGAGATGAATTGATCACATATTCCTATTTTGAGAGCTGAATCAATATTGGCATTGGAGTCCAAGAAAGACCAATCCAGCCCACAGACAGCTTGACTGAATGCTAAAGGGTCCGGACACTTACAATTTCAAGAATTTAGAACAACTGGCTGTACCTTGGTCTTTCTTGCAGCCCAGTGACAAAAAGCAAATAAAGGTCACAGATTTCACGTGTAGAGTTCCTAATCTAAGTTGTCTGGGAATGAGTAATGACTATCCAGTCGCGTCTTAACTGATAGCTCAATTTGTAATTTAAGCGTACAACAGCATTAGTCACCTGATGGATACCAATTTCTTTAAATAAGCTGAAGAAACAGAACTTTTTCTAGTGCAGTTGAGTTTAAATCTAAAAATAATCCTTCCTTATTACTGAGTAAAGTTTTAGATGGAGTGTGAATGACTTTAACGCAGCAGTGCATGATCTAAAGTCTCTTTACTTCACAAGAACAAAAGAAAGCTCCAAACAGACACCTGTGGTGTTGCAGTAATAATGGTCAAACAGAAGCAACCAAAATGAACAAGGCAGAGAACTCATGTGGACTCACATCAATAGAGCATTAACTGGAAGGTAAGACTTTTTTCTGGTAGAGTTATTTATTAAATCAGCATGTAACCAAGAGATGAACGATCACAGTGCTTGTACTGAAGCAAAAATGCCCAAATGTATAAACTCAAGAGGTCTTTAGCTAAGCTGTAAGTTGAAACATTAGGGTCTGTTTTGTTTAATTAGAGGTCAGCACTATGCTCTTTTGTATTGCCAGTTGATTTTCAAACATTTTTCAGTACATGCTGCTTAAAGGAACGCTGTCAGCTTTTGCCCTCCGTTTTTAGCAACTGCCAAACATTGTACCTTTTGGCACACACCTATATCAACTGCAGTGTACAATACCCACATTGGACTAAAAAAGAAGGAAATGCACCAGATTTGTATATTTTAACTATTATTAGGATTTACCTGACCTGAGGTAAAGTCACGTATCCCGGAAGCAGATCCTGGTCCAGAATGCACAGCAGGCACGAGCATGGTCCCAAAGTGGCATTTTATGACATGCCCACTCTACAAACATGCTCTCCCTGTAACTCCTACCAGTGCAAACTGAGCCTGGTATTGTAGCATGCAAAATGAGCACTGCAAATGTTGTTATTTACTTTCCCCAACTGGAGCCCAAATCCCGTGCATGCACGGAAGAAACGTGTGGCAAGATCCTGCACATGCGCAAGAAAATGCCACCATTGCACATGCATGGGATTTTGGCTCTGGTTAGGAAAAATAAATTACAATGTTTGCAGTGCTCGTTTTGTGTTCTACAATACCAGAATCAGTTTGCAATCATAGGAGTTACAGGGAGAGCATGTTTGTAGAGTGGACATGTTATAAAATGCTTTTGGGACTGTGCTCGTGCCTGCTGCGCGTTCTGGACCAGAATCTGCTTCCGGTGGCATGTGGGTCGAGGTAAATCCTTTTAATAGTTAAAATATAGAAATCTAGTACATTTCTTTCTTTTCAGTCTGATGGAAGTATTGTACACTGCAGTTGATGTAGGTGTGTGCCAAAAGGCACAATGTTTTGGAAGTTACAAAAACGGAGGGCAAAAGCTGACAGTGCCCCTTTAATAAGTAACTGCATAAGAAAAAAGTTTTCCTCTCCAATCAATACTCTTTTGAGGTAAGTCAGAGTCACCATTATCAATCTGGGATGCACTTTTTCTTAAACAGTCCAAACATGATTGTATGATGAAGAAGGAATTGATAATACAGTGGCTCAAGCTGGTGCTATTACAGATACAGCATGGAAATTCTCAGGTCCTTTACAAAACAGTCATTTGTGGGAAGTTCAACACATGCAATGTTGTTTGAAACAGATCATGTTTGTACAGTCTGCCTGCTGGCTCAATTTCAGTACAGGGCTATTCAAACAGTAACAGGACACCTAGAGCAGATTGTATAGCAGCTGACTACTGTACTTCACCTTGCTCCACCTAGCACTGTCATAAAGGCAAAATACAGAGCCAAGAAGGGGTGTGCTTTAATGTACGTAATTCTTTCACACTAATTCTCCTAAAGCTTAAGGGTAGAATAGTTACCAAGTTAACAAAACCTTTGGGTTCCTCTTTCCCTATCTAGACTGTAAAACATGGGCCAGGCTATTATATTGTTTGTCTTCAAGACTCATTAACGTATAGTACTTTCAAATCTCATACAGGCTAAAAGGAATTCAATTAGGAGCCTTCCTTCCCTGAATCCATCCCACGTTCTAACACTTAGCAGTCTTGTGTACTGTATCTTTGCATAAACACTGACATTATGAGTGGAAATAGGAGTTGGCTTGAGCATTACTTTCATGTTTTAGCCTGGGGGAGGGTGCGCACAGTCATACATTGACAGAAACATACGGTTCCGCACACCAGCATGTACGTAGACGCAATCACACATAAATGTTTGCAGTTTTTTTCATGTTTCAGGGTGAAATGGGACGTAGGGAGAGGCCAGATGTAGTTGTTTTCCATACCCAGGGCTCCCACTGGACCAAGTAGGCAGGAAATCGATAGGACAGCAGCCTTCACTCATCCCCTTCGAGCAGTGTTGTGCAATTTGAGATCAGTAAGAAACAAGATCACCATTGTGTTGGACTTGATTTCTATGACTGATCTGACTTGCACAGCAAAGATTTGGCCCAGTGATGATGATGCGGATCCAGTTTTGGAGGCATTGACCCTGGCCGTGTTCTCTGTGGTTCACTGCCCAATGAGGGGAAAATTGGGGGTTAGCTATCCATTTTAGATCCAAGCTGAACCTTGCTGTGCACCCACTGGGAGTTATTTCATTGTTTCAATGCATGGCCACACATTGGGGTCCAGGTGCAGGTTGCAGGATCCTTCTCGTATACTGGCTTCTGAGGCACAAGAAGGAATTCCTACAAGAAACTGCAGACTTCCTCACTGACAAGTTATTGGAGCTTCCCCAAGATGATTGATTCTAGGAGACTTTAATGCCTGGCTCAACATCGAATTCTCACAATTTGGACAAAACTTCTAGCTGATGTAATCACTGGGCCTCGCATAAGTTGTTACTATTGTGACTGATTAACATGGACATGCCTTGGTCTTTGTATTTTCACTGGGGCTTGAGATTAACAATCTTGGGACTGACCCAGTCTCTTGCTCAGATCACTGCACAGTACAGTTCTCATTTGGGGCCCTCCTGTTGTCAGCCACCATTGGAGATGGTCTATTACCACCCTGTAAAGTGGTTGTCGCCAGCAGGACTCCAGGTGGTGATGGAACTATCTGATGTGATAGCTGCATGTGAGGCAGGATCAGAGGAGGCAGTGGCAGCTTATAACAGGGCCATCACTTTAGCCCTCAATACTGTCACACCAGCCCATATAAGACCTTTCTCACTTAGGATGCCTGTGGTTCAACCAGGAGGGTAGGGAGAAGAAGACCATGGGTCAGAGATTAGAGTATTGCTGGCAAAAGTCCAAGACTAAGGGGACAGATTGGACCTGAAAACTCCCTATAGTGAATATTAGATGGCAGTCTTGTGTAAGAAGGGAGCATTTCTGTCCACGGAGATTCCAGCAGGGAAGAACAGACTGGCTCAGCTTTTCTCTATTGTGGACAAGCTATTACATCCTGCCTGTCTACCATCAGTTAAGGCATTTTCATTTGCTAGGGATGAAGAGTTTGCTCAGTTCTTCTCTAACTGAGAGTCCTCATTCTGGTCTGGGATAATCCCAGCTGGGCTGTTGTGGCCCAGCAGAGGAGTGTTGGTTGTCACTGAGGGCATTCCTCCTGTCTGTGATAGGTTTAGGCCTGTAGTGATGGAGGAGGTGTATGAGGTGATCTCCAAGTAGTGGCCCACATATTGTGAATTGCACCCATTTTCAAACACATCTCCTAATGAGCTGTGCGAGTGTTCTGGGTCCAGTGTTTTCTGAGATAGTCCAGGGCTCCCTTTTTGAGGGGTCCTCTTTTAGTGTACTGAAATATGAGCTGGTGGGCCCATTTTGGAAAAAACATCTTTGGATCTGGACTGCTTAGCGAATTATAGACCTGTCTCTAACCTTCCATTTATGGGAAAGGTTACTGAGAAGATGGTGGGACTGCAGTCTGAGGCTTAAGGCGCACCTTATGACCTTTAATGTCTAAGAGCCATTCCAAATGGGATTTAGATATAGGCACTGTGCCAAGACCATGTTGGGCAGGATGCCTAATGACCTACTCAAGGCTAGAGATCAAGATGAATGGTCAGTTCTCATTGTACTCGATCTATCTTCAGCATTTGACGCCATGAACCATGGCTTGCTGTTCGATCTCCTAAGAGAGTACTGTAGACTTTCCAGCATGGTCATCAACTGGCTTGAGTCCTTTCTCAGAGATAGGACTCAGAGGTCAGTGATGAGAAATTTCTTCTCACTCCTGAAACCCCTGCTCTGTCAAGTTCCCCAGGGCTCAGTCCTCTCACCTTTGTTGTTCACAGTGTACATTTTGCCCCTGGGAGAGATCATCAGATGTTACAGTCTGGGTTTTATTGCTATGTGGATGACACCCAGCTGTACTTGTCATTCGCACCGAGGGTGTCTGGCATGGCTGATGTAAAAAATGTGTGCCTGGCACGATTCAGGACTGGATGTCCTCCAGCTGGCCTAGACTAAACCTGGATAAGATGGAGGTACTAGTGATTGAGCCTGGTCAATGGCAGGGTGAAGGAGCTAAAGTGGGGCATTCTGCCTTGTGCTTGGTTTCTCTAGTCTTGTGGCCTCTGCTAAGAACAAGAATCTAGGCTTTATTCTAGATGAGACTGGCAATTGAGGCTCAGGTGTTGTCCACAATGGCTTTTGCCATCTCAGGAACATTGCTCGGATCAAAACCTCAACCCCACCAAATGATCTACCCTCACTGGTACATGCCTTCATGACTTCCAGGCTCAGCTACTATAATGGTCTGAATCTCTGGGATAGGAGACAGGGTCTTACAACCCCTGCAGCTAATGCAGAATGCAGTGACTGGGTTATTGATGGGCCTTCAAAGGTTTTGTGATATGACACTGGTCCTGCATGATCTGCACTGGTTGCCGCTGAAGCTGCAGATAGAAACATAGAAGCTGCCAGCAGAAAAGGATCTCTTGTCCCACCTAGTCTGCCTAAAGTCCCTACCTACTGTGTGCTACCATAGACCCTATTTGGTCTCCAGCCTTCCTACTCCCCCAGCCTCATTACTAAGGTCCCCCTGTGTCTATCCCATGCAGGTCTGAATCCTGCTACCATTTCTGTACCCTCCACTTCTGCTGGGAGGCTATTCCAGATGTCCACCACCCTCTCTGTCAAGAAGTATTTCCTCATATCTCCTCCAAGTTTCCTTCCCTTCCAGCTTCATATCATGCCCCCTTGGAGCATCTCTTCCTATGCAAAATGCCACCCTCCTGTACCCTTATTGATACCTTTGAGGTATTTGAACATTTCTATCATGTCTCCCCTTTCCCTCCTCTCCTCTAGAGAGTACCAGAGTCTTCCTTTGTAGGACTTTGAATCAGGCCATGCACCATTTTGGTTGCCCTTCTCTGCACTGCCTCCACCCGATCTATGTCTTTCCTGAGATGGTGCCTCCAGAACACATTATACTAGCCTTTCCCACTGCCTTATCACACTGCTTTAGTACCTTCAGGTCATCAGATATGATGACCCCCTAGTCCCTTTCCTGTTTTGTGATTAACACCCCCCCCAATTGATGCATTGTCCTTGGGTTTCTGTGCCCCACGTATATAATTTTGCACTTTTTGGTGTTGAAGCCTAGCTGCCAAACACTTGACTCGCCTTCAAGGTCAGTTTAATGGCCTACAATGCCCTATACAGACTGCACACAGGCTATCTGAGTGAACTTCTGTCTCCCTATTAGCCTTCTTGCCCTCTCCACTCCTCCAAGATGGGCCTCCTAGGGATTCCCAGGACTAGGCTAAAGACATCTGAGAATCACATTTTTGAAATTGCGGGTCCTATCCTATAGGACTCGCGTCCCAGATCCCTGAGGGAGGTCCCCCTCAGTGGAGGCCTTTAACAGGGGCATCAAGGCTCATGTATTTAGAATGTCTTTTAATTTGAGCTAATCCTCTCTGGCTGTTTTTAATCAAATACTGTATTTGATTTATGTTATTTATTATTACTTCTGACGTTTGTATTTGTATTTGTTTATTCTTATATTAGGATTGTATATTTTAAATGATGCACAGCCTTCAGAGTTCCCAGGATTGGACGATCAACAAATAAGTATACTACTACAACTGCAATTGCTACTGCTACTGCTACTATTACTGCTACTACAACTACTATTACTGCTACTACTACTACTACTACTGGCAGCACAAGTGGAGAAGTACACATTGAACTCAGTGGCGATAGCTGTGGGCTCTGATAGGATAAGAGAATGGTCAGAACTGGCTGGGGGGGGATTTAAAAAAGTTTCTAACTCTGAGAGATCTCTTTGAAGTTTAGTTACCTTCCCTCTCCGTGCCTTATTCCGAGCTGCAGCAAAAAAGATAATGCAGCTCCTCATAACAGCTTTGAATGCCTCCCAAAGAGTTCCAGCCTCCACCTGTCCATTTGAGTCATCCAGGAAATAATTCCTAGCCTCCTACAACATTGTGGCCCGGAAGGTCGGATCCCTAAAGAGCAGAGGATTGCAATGCCATCTGGTGGAGGAGGGTTTATGTGATAATGGTGAACGCCTAAAGCTGATCACCATTATCACTCAGAGTGGAACAGTTTTCGGCACTCTGACAACCTGCCGCCTCAGTACAACAGTGCCAGGACAGTATTTGCTGCTTTCTGTGGGGCCTGCACCCCTACACCCTTCACTGGGAGCTTCATCCCGCACCCCTGCTTAAGAATTCTCCCAACTCCAAGGGGTGCATGTCGAGGGGGAAGCAAGAAAAAATAAAGGTTCGGGCTGGGCGCAATAGAATCAGACCGGGCGCCCGGACCTGAACCCGCACTCAACCGCAACCATTAGCCAGCTCCCAACATCACGACGCAGCTCGCCAGCCACCGCAGTGCCACCCGCTACAGCCTCTCCACCACCTCCCAGCCCACGCTCGCCATGCTCACTCCCACCCCAGCGTTGTACGCATAGCGACATCCTGTCACCCAGTTTGCCCACAGCCTCATCCAGTCACCCTACCCTCCTCATCACCATGAGGGATTGCATCAGGAAGGATTCGCTGTAATGGACAGTGCCCTTCCTCATGCGCCCACCTCACGGGTTACCAGTGGAGGATGAGCGTTGGCTAGGTGGGAGATAGCAGCAGGTGATCGGGGCATGGTCTGAGATAAGAATGGAATCCACTCTGGTGTCTCCAGTACCCTGGGCTGCCTCCTGATTGGTCAACCAAAAGTCGATGTGACTGTGTGTCTTGTGGACCATAGAGTAAAAGGTGTAGTCGCAGCTGTGGGATTCTCTCTCCTCCAGGGGTCTGTCAGACCTCACTCATCCATCATCTCCTGCAAAGCTGCTCTAGCCTTGGGATGGGCCTGGGGAGTGGGATGGAACTTATCAAGGAAAATATCGGGGACTAAGTTGAAATCGCCACCTACAATGACTGGTAAGACCTCATGTCTCTTTGAGAGGGAGGAAATGGCCTGACTGGTCTCCACCAGAAAGTCCACCGAGTCTGCATTCGGCCCATACACATTTGCTACTATAATCTTCCCCCCAGGGAAAGAGAACCGAGCTACCAACCATCTACCCTGCTTATCCACCTGGGACGCCTCTACCACCCAAGAACAGGACTTGTGGAGGAGGATGGCAACCCCCCCTTGGACTTTGTCGAGGCAAAGCTCACAACCACTGTGCCCATACACATTTTCCACAGCCATTGGACGGTCCTGGAGGTTAGGTGCGTCTCCTGGATAAGGGCAACCTCAGCACGCATAGTCCAAAGGTGCTGCAATACCTTAGTGTGCTTCACAGGGTGATTAAGGCCCTTAACATTCCAGGAGACATACCTCAACCTTGTGTAGACATAGCCCCCCGAACTGAAAGAGGTCAACAATAGAAAAGGCACTCACCTCCAAAGTTGGAAAGGGGAGGTCAGAAAAGGAGTAGGTACTTGATATGGAGGACAGCTCGGAGGGGGATGTGAGTTCCACCAGCGTCCTGGTTAAGTACCGGAACTGGAATGTTACAGCACACCAATGCTCAAAGAGATACAGTCAACAGTAAAAAACTACAAAGAAGAACAGAGAAAACCACAATATGAAGTCTTAAGGCTGCAATGATAATAAACAGTGAGAAACTCTAAGGGTGTAGAAGTAATCACGTAAAGAGGCAGCCTACAGTGAGGTGCTCCTAGCTATGCTGATTCTAGCACTCAGCTGGGGTAATAGGAGGGTCAGCATGGAGAGAACCCATCCCTTCTGGCGGGGGAGGAATATAGAGGAGTAAAAAAGGGGAAGTAGAAAGGTGGGTGTGGGAGAGGGGGGAATGAAGAGGGGGAACCCTTCATCAACATCGGCCAGTGTGTGAGCTATAGTAAAGTAACACAAGCCCAGTAACACGAACAGGAATAAACAGCCCTGCCCCAGCCTGGTAGTGGGGAGAGAAGACAAGTGAGTTAAACTTTGATAGCCTCAGAATAACCACATCAGCATACTGGCGGATCACCATAGAAAAAGGGGTCCCCAGAGTCTGATAAGCCTGGGGGGTACTCCAGGAGCAGAGTGTGAACCATGGTGAATAACAACAAAACTTCGACTCCTAGTATCCCCAGCCCCTTTAAGAGGATTTTCCCCATGGAGTCCAAGGCCTGAGCCTGGCGGAGGCCACAGAGATAAGATAAGCCCCCAGAGTCCAGACCTGAAAGGGCTCTTTCCCCCCCCCCAGGGCATTGCCCCTCACTGATGGAGCAGATGAAATAGGCAAATTCGACGAGTCAGGAGGAGGGTACACAATCAGGCAGCCAGAATCGAACTTCTGTCAGTGAAGAAGCAGGCCGCTTGTTCCCAAGTAGGAGGTCAGAGAAATAGAAAAGGCAAAAGTCCTTATCCTGTGCAGGAGTCTGTGTAAAAGCTCCAGAGCACTTTCTCTTCAGCCCTCAGGTTCACCAGGATCAGATGACTCAGGAGGATGACCCGCAGGGCTCTTGCGTGGCAGTGCCCCTTCTGCTACGATCTTGGCGAATGTCAGCAGACCTGGTCTAATGGGGTGGAGTAGTCGCAGTCAGCTAGATCGGCAGCCCAGTCCAAGGGGGC
The DNA here is from genome assembly GCA_016271365.2 of Neoceratodus forsteri. Taxonomy (NCBI): domain Eukaryota; kingdom Metazoa; phylum Chordata; order Ceratodontiformes; family Ceratodontidae; genus Neoceratodus; species Neoceratodus forsteri. Next base: position 459,693,881 of record CM028132.1, read on the forward strand.
TGCAGTGTCCATGTCCTCTGCTACAGTCTCTTCATCGGATGGGGAGTCCCCCTCAAAAGCTTAGCTGGAGATGAGGTAGGCTGGAGCCTCAGTGAGCCTTGTCATGTGCTCCTGGACCTAGTCCTGAAACAATTGTGCTGCACATTAGTAGCAGGAGACGCCTCCGGGGTAGGCCATATACAGCCAGCATCCAAGGGGTTGGGAGCTGATGAGCCAGAGCTCCGAGAGTCAGACGTCTCCCTGCAATGGGACCTGAGGGAAGCCTGAGCAGGTGGGCTTGTCTGTCATTTGCTGATGTCCCTGGAGGGCTGCTTCCCTTTTTCTTCATTCCGCTTGGATTGCTCTGGATTGCTGGGAACCCAGAGATGTTTGGGAAATGTATTGTGCTGTTGCATGGCTGGCCAGTTCTTAGCCAGTTTTTGAGCTCCCGTGGACACTGGGCAGTGAAAAGACCCGACCCTGTCTGGACACTTGAAGGGAGGTGAGTCCTTTAAATCTGTACTCAAAACCTTGCTCTGACAGGAACTTTTTCAGGGGGGTAAACTCTTTCCACCGAGAAGCCACCTCATGGGAGAAATCCCTAACAAAAGGAGATGCGGGCCCCCTGCCAGGTTAGATCCCCCAGATCTCTGGCTACTCTCAGGATCTTTTCTTTGATGGTGTAACGTACTACATAGGCAATAATTGGCTTTGGTGCTGAATTAGGGAGGCTCTTCTTGCTAGACGGGCGATGCACCCACTCAATGCCCACAAGATCTCGCCAGTGGTCTCCCAAAAGCATGGGGATCCAATCGTTCAGGAATTTCTCCATGTACTCCTTCGGGATGCCTAACATCCATATGTTATTAGAGCGTCCCTGATTTTTCTTGGTCTTCTGCCCTCTCCCACAAGTGGGCCGATCTGGCTTTATGGTCATGGAGGCGCTGACAAACTAGACCCTGCTGCCTCTCCAACTCCTCTGTGCGCTGCTCTGAGACATGCAGCTGGTCCTCCTACTTCATCAGCAACATTTCCCGTGACAGCGGTGCTGATGCCATCCACTCTCACAAGTAGTGCCTCCAGCATCTTGGTAATGTAGCTCAGTGAGTCACTCACTGGCATCTGTTGAGATAGCGGCTCCGCTGAGGTGGTGGGAGGGACAATAAGTGTAGGTGGGCCAGTCGCCATGTCTGGAGGTGCAGAGAGATAACAGGATGACTATCCCTGGCCAGGTGGCAGCACAGTGGTACCAGAAGTAGGATGAACTGAAAAATCAGGTGCTGGAGTCCTTTGGCCTCCCTGATGTGCTTTGCTGGTTAGCAGGAAACGCTGGGCACATCAGTCATGGCCTTGACTAGCGGCCTGGCTGGCGGCGGGCAAGCAATCAGGATAGTAGCAGCTCAAAATGTGGGCATCTCACTAAAAAGAAGCACATCTGGCAGATGATGGGGTTAAGGTGGAAGTCCCCTGATGGAATCGCTGATGATCAGGCAGTGGATCACGCCATCAGAGAAAGGATTGAGTCCAGAAAGGGACAGAGCCAAAATTCAAGCAACCATCTTTACTGGCACTCAAATCCCCCTTGTAACTACTTTTGATGTGATAAAAATATAGTTGGGGAGCAACTATGGAAGAAAATAACCTTTGGCTCAGTGACACTAAGGGATAGCACTTCACTGTACCAGGTGGGGCACCTGGGATCATGTGTCAAGTCCGGCTCCTGACACCACCTTTACAGAGGAGCCTTAGATACACTGTGAGAACTGTGCACACAGACTACAGTCAGAAGGTGGAAGGCAACTGTCCTGCATCTGAGAGTAGCTTTAACATCATGGCAAACCACATGACATCCAGAATACCCAAAAAAGGTCAAGCACGGTGGCAATAGTCCTATATTTAGGAAATGAAAAAGAGAAACTGGTGGAGGTGTGATAAAAAGATTTCACCTGTATGCCCACCCAAACTACAGTGGCTCTATGATGGCCAAGAAGGTCCCCTCCCTTTTGTTGTAAACTGGAGGTTGAGGGCATAGTGATACTATGAGGGATGTCCTGGAGAAGGGGTGGGATGGCATCTGAGGTGACCATTTTTCTCCCCTATGTTTCCATCCTTTCTTGAAGGGTCAGGCTCTTCTTCCATCCCATTCACAAGCTTTGAGTCCAATTTTTGCCAGTGCAGTCACCATTGACCCCCAGACACCCATTGCATGTCTCCTGATACATTTATTCTAGACATACCACATGTAGCAAAAACAGAGATAGTGCACACAAAAGGTCACAATAAAAATAATTTTCATTTATTAATCGAGCATCATGTGCCACATCAAAAATGCTTAATTTACACTGCTTGCATTGCAATTTTATCGCAAGCAATACAAAAATAGTCATACCTAAATGGAGATATACAGACACCGCCAACACACCAGATTCAGATGGGGCTGTCTGGGTAAGAAGCAAACCAGCAGGAACTTTCCTAACCAGAAAGAGGGGCAGTGGTCCCAGAGGTTTGGATGCTGCAGGGAGTCCAGTGGCATCATGAGTCTGAGTGACACTAGCATTTCCTCTCCATATATCCCACCCTCCTCCCTAATGATGCATGGCTCGAGACTTGACAACTCCCAGACCAATTAGATGTGTGCAGCACCAGGCCCACCACCACACTTGGAATGTCCTCACTGGTACAGGACTAAACTTACAGTATGATATCACTGCATCCTATGTCAACATCTGGTATGATGCCAGGGGTAGACATTTTTACCCCTTTGTCTGAATCCAACAGGAGATGATTAATATCACAGGAGATGCACATGCTGACCCATGAGGTTAACTATAAATATCCCCCAGTATGCATTTTATGTATTTTGTCATTATGAATTTGTGTTATTTAAATGATTATATGAATGTCATGAATGAAATTTTATAAATTTTTGTACAGGACATTATTTGTAAACAAGGCTTGTCCCTAAATTATGCTCTTTTTGGATAAAACTAAAAGTTTTATCAATCATTTTGTGTATTCATACCTAGAAGATACCCTCACCATTGGCCACCAGGTGCAGTTGCACAAAGGTTAAAGCCACCCACCCACCCTTTTTGAGGTAGGGGTTATACAAAATGGATGTCCTAAGCTATCCAATGTGTAAGAACCTAGGCTCAAGACCTGACCCCAGTTTATCAGCATGGTAAGCTGTATTGAATTGCATTAGGCCATTGAGCAGCTGGAAGTGACAGTGTTTTACACATCAGTATAACAGAACAGCTACCTTTTTCACTTGCCTTGATGCTTATCAATGTGGTGCAGCTAAACACAGTAAGGTATGTCTTCTTCTTGAGGACTCTTCTCGTCTACCTTCCACCCAGTGGCGAGAAGCAATTCCTGCAGGAAGTCGCGGACTTCATTGTTGACATGGTGTTGGAGTCCCCCAGGTGGTTGGTTCTGGGGGACTTCAGTGCTTGGGTAGATGACAAACTCTCACAATTTGGTCAAGACTTCTCCCAATTGATGAATTCACTGGGCTTCATGCAGGTCATTACCTCTGTGACCCATATTCACAGTCACTCTCTGGACTTGGTCTTCCTTCTGGGGATGGGAACCTTCGACCTGGTGGTGAAACCAGTTGGGTGGTTGGACCATCACACTATAAGGTTCAATTTCCAGCCCCCCATAGGCCTGCCCCTGTGGAGATGGTCCGGTACTGTCCTTTAAAGGGTTTGTCCCCAGATGGCCTGATGGAGGTGCTGGACCTATCGAGCTTTCTGAGTGTAAGCATGGATCCAGAGAGTCTGCTGTAAGCCTATAATGGTGATGTGATGGAGACTCTGGATTTTTTTGCTCCTGTCCATGTTCGTCCACTCACTCTTCGCCCTCAGGCCCCTTGGTTTGATGGGACCTTGAGGGAGTTGAGATGAGTGGGACGAAGGCTGGAACAGTGCTGGTGGAAATCTGGCCTGGATGCTGACAGGATTAGATTGATGACTCATTGTAAGGATTATCAATCGGCTATCTCCTGCAAGGAGGCAGAGTTTCTGTCTGGGGGGAAAGGCCACTATGCAGAATTGACCAACTCTGCTCTTCCAAACTGTCAACAGACTGCGCGATCCAGCCTGTCCTCAGTCATGGAAAGCGTTGTCACAAAAGAAGTGTGACGAGTTTGCTCGATTCTTCACTGATAAGGTTGTTGACATCCAATCTGAAATCTGTGCGGTCCATTCCAATGGGTGTGGCGATGGTCAGTGGGAGGTTGCGGCCCCTTGGTTTGCTTGGTCTGACTTTGACTGGTTGATGATTGAGGATGTCGTGTGGCTCATCCAGATTATGCGGCTGACCTGTTGTAGTTTGGACCTGGGCTCAACCTGCCTCCTAGTGGGGTGTGTTGAGGTCATTGACCCGGTCCTAGCCAAGACAGTCCATTGCTCATTAGAGACAGGTGTGTTTCCAGTCACCCTGAAGGAGGCAATGGTAATGCTCCTCCTTAAGAAATCTTCTCTTAACCCGGACTGTCTGGCTAACTACAGGCCGGTCTTTAACCTTGCCTTTGTGGGCAAGGTTATTGAGAAGGTGGTTGCACTGCAGCTGGAGGTCCATTTAACCAACCATGACATCTTCAGTCCTCTCCAGTCAGGGTTTCCAAAGAGGCATAGCAACAAGATGTCCCTTGTCCAGCCAGCCCGGTGGCACTGAGGGCTGAGGCACTGAACACCACACCTCATGCCACGCCGATGACCCGGGTTCAGGAATGGACCTGGGTTGTCAGCAGGAGAGGAAGAGATTGAGCATCTGGAGGACTGCTCACTCTTTCCCTGGGATGGCTAGGGACACGACTGCTCAGCAAACGACCTCTAGTGGAGGCCGGAGGGTAGCCGAAAGAGTGTCGTGGTGTATGCCAGGGGGTGGAGCCACAGCGTGCATTGCCATGGCAACCGGGCTCCACAGGGGACGGAACTAAAGAAAAAATACTTCCCTCTTCCCTCTGATAGGTGAAGGCGCCTCCCACCCAAGGACCACACTCCCAGTAGTCGGGCATGACTATCTCCTTCCCCCTCCTCCTCCCGGTCCAGTTTCAACCCTATGAGAAAGAGCGCCCTGGGCTGGGGCGGCCCTTCCCTGGAGGGTAGACCCGAGGGATTCCCAGTGCCAGGAGGAGAGGAGAGCAGTCAGAGTGTCATGCAGGGAGGTAGAGTCCTGGGATGGGCGGCTGCCAGAGAGAGTTCGGTGGGGCTAAGTAGGGAAGGAAAAATAGGGTTTAAAAAAAAAAAAAAAAAAGATGGCCCTTGTCCAGGTTCTCAATCTCCTGATAGCGAGATTGGAGGACTCATTTCATCTTGGTCCTCCTTGATCTCTGCTGCACTTGACCCTGTGGACCATGTTGTGTTGCTAGAGTGCCTGTGCTTCATCTGCAGATTATCTGGTGTGGTCGTCGTATGGTTCAATTCTTTCCTCACTGGCAGATCTCAGAGAGTGGTATCTGGGATTTGTTTTCCTCAGATCCGGTCTTCCTGCTTTATGGGGTACTGCAGGGCTCTGTGCTTTCACCCATGTGGTTCACAGTGTATATGCTGCCATTGGGAGACATTGTTAGGTGGTTTGGGCTGAGTTTTCATTGGGATGCAGATGATACTCGGCTCTACATGTCCTTTGTGCCCGAGCAGGGTGATGCTATCTCAGTGTTTAACAGCTGCCTAGCTGAGATCCAGGACTGGATGAATGCCAGTTGGTTTAGGTTGAACCCGGATAAGACCGAGGTGTTGGTGATGGACCCGGGTCATTGGGCAGAGGGGTCTCTGGCTGGGCAGCCCTCTAGGCTTTGGCTTGGGGGTAGCCAGCTGGGGTCCTCTGATCGGGTGCGGAACCTGGGCATTCTTATCGATGATGGACTGACACTTAAGTCTCAGATGTCATCCATCGTCAACTCCTCATTTTACCATCTGAGGAATATCTCCCAGATTAAGCACCTGGTCCCACCTGATGACCTTCCAATGTTGGTTCATGCCTTTGTGACCTCTCACCTGGACTATTGTAACTCCTTATACCTAGGGCTACCGGGGTTCAATATTCACCACTTGCAACTAATGCAGAAGCTGCCAGGCAGTTGACCGGCTTACCTCGATCTTGCCATTTCATGCCTGTGCTCCGCGGTCTGCACTGGCTTCCTATTCAGTGGTGTATCACCTTCAAGGTTGGGTTGCTGATCTCTAAAGCCCTATATGAGCAGGGATCTGGTAATCTGAAAGATCTTCTCTGCCCCAACCACCCTCTCCACTCACTCCATTCTGCCAATGAGGGATTGCTAGAGGTTCCCAGGGTTTGTTTAAAGACCTCGGGTGCCCGGTTATTTATATTCGTTGTCCCAACCCTGTGGAATTCTCTACCTCGCTGGAAAAGGAGTTGCTGACTGTGGAGAGCTTTAAATCTGCATTGAAATCTCATATTTTTTGTCCTGACTTTCCTGAATATGAATGAATTACTGGTCTGTATGTTTTCTGATCAATTATTGTATTGTATTTTAAATGTTTTTAAGTTATGTACAAGCGCTTAGATACATGATGACTTGCACTTTTTAGAATAATGAGTTGAGTTGTAATTCGCATGTGGATTTTTCTTTATTTACTGTATCTGTGTATCTTTATGTTGGAGTATTTTTGTATTTAAAACAGGTCTGTCTGAACAAGTGCTGTCACTGGTTGATTCTGGTCACATGTAGTCTGGGTACAGTGTGGTGACCGAACAGACTGCACAGACCTTGTTGTCTCTCTATGGATCCATTTTAGGTTTATCTATTTAAAATCTGCTTTCCAAGTACAGCACCATACTTTAATGTGTTTGCTCATGCAGATCATGTTGACTTATTTAGTGGTTGAAGCACTTTGCTTTATCTCCTGCCTCACAATGCACCTAAGGTATCTCTACAATTTGCACAACTGGACAACTTTTAGGATGTCATTTGTGTTCTTCCAGTGGAAAGCAGATCCTGGAAGCCATGTACTGTGTGGGTGGTGTGTGTTTTAAGCAGGTGAAGCTTTATTGCACAATAATTGGGAGCCAATGTATTGCAGAGTAATTTTGGTTTCAGAGCGTATGTAAATTATGACACTTATTGAATTTAGCGAAGCTGAATTTTCTCTTATTTTGTTGCAGGTTATGGACACACAGTGCCTCTCTCAGATGCTGGGAAAATATTCTGCATCGTATATGCTGCAGTAGGAATTCCATTGACACTCCTACTTTTGACCTGCATTGTTGAAAAGCTGATGGGCCCGGTGACAAGACGCCCAGTCCTTTACTTTCACAACCGCTGGGGTTTTGAGCAGAAGCGAGTCGCCCTGGTTCATGCAGCTACACTGGGGTTCATCATGGTTTGTTGTTTCTTCTTAATCCCAGCTGCCATTTTCTCGGTTCTTGAAGTGGACTGGAATTTCCTAGAATCACTATACTTTTGTTTCATCTCCCTCAGTACAATTGGGCTTGGAGATTATGTACCTGGGAAGGTTAAGGATATTTCTCTACGGCGCCTCTATGAATTTGGTATCACCTGTAAGTATCCCCCCTCCCCAGAACATCATATGTTGTGTGGAGCTTTGGTTCAGTGAGGTATGTTTCAGTTTGTCAGACAGATTTACAGGGTTATTGGAGCTTTGACAGTCCTTTACTGATAGCCAGATGTTTTTTTATATTCCCTGACAGGCTGGGTTGGGCACTGGACCTGTCAGGTTTGGCATCAGGTCCATTAGGGGGAATGAGACATACTATATTAATTCCCTGACAGGCTGGATTGAACTTGGAGCTAGTAAGGTTGTTGAGGGAAGGGCAACATGCTTTTTTTTTTTTTATTCCTGACAGGTTGCGTTGGGCTCTAGACCGATTGGGGAGGGAGGGGAGGGGGGAGATGAAGACCAGTATGAGCTTTTTTTTTTCCTGTTGTCTTTCCATTGTCTGGCCAGTCAGGTTGGGCTCTGGACCTGTCCAGTAGTTTGGGGGACAGGGCCACATTTTTTTATTCCCTGATGGGTTATGCAGGGGATCTGTCGGGTAGTTGGGGGAGCTTTTTTTTTATTCTATGACCTGCTGGATTGGGCCCTGGACTCAAGTAGTTGGGGAGAGGAGGGAGGGTACAGTTCTTTTTTTATTCCCGGAATGGCCTGGTTGTGCACTGGACCCATCAGATAGCTGGGGAGAGGAACAGTTGTTTATTTTTTTTAATTCCCTAGCCTGCAAGCTTGGGCATCAAGTCCATCAGGTAGTTGGGGACGGGGGGGATGGGGCCATATATTTTTTCATTTCCTGACAGGCTGAGTTGAGCACAAAACAATTCTAGCAGTGTGGCAGCAGCACCAAGCCTCCAATGCAGTTTTTGAGTCCTTCATTGCAAGTTGAATGGATGGGCATGGGGACAGCAGCATTTTTACTGCCCAGGGGCTGAGTGTCACCTTTTCCACCACCTGCTCACCGTTTTGCTGCTGCTGTTTTTTAGCTGAATAAAGGTATATTGTTACTAACTTCCCCTCATTGATTTCATTACCTTATGCTGCTTTGGCTGGATACTTACTTGTGTTGCAGTGATGGGGGTGTGAACAGAGACACTTGCTGCTGCCCTATTTTGTTCCATAAAGCTTCTTCCCTTGTTCTGGTTGATGCAGGCAGGCTCTCAGCCCTGTCCCCACCACCCCTTGTCCAGCCCCCACCTCCCTCAGGCACTGCCCTGAGTCCTTCACAGATTGCCCCTCACAGAAGAGAGACTTATCCAGATTGGGCCAGTGATCTAAGTGATGGCACAGGACGGAGGCAGTTGAGCAGGGCTTCATGATGCTTGCCCTAAACAGATTTTCTGTTTTCTCCCCAAGTACTTTGCTGTGACAAGACACAAGCATGTGTACTTGGAGCCGCAAACATGCTATGAAAACTGGCAGCCCTCCCTTCTGTATCACCTGAGCTGCCAGTGCTTACCCCCAAGGCCTCCACCCGAGTGCTGCCAAGGGCTGGGTCAACGTTCTTCCCCACCAGAGAGAAGAGAGCTGTCTGGATGCTCAATCCTCCCCCCCCCAGCTGGCCCCTGGTGACCCCACACAGTGCCTCAGCCCTCCATGCCACTGAGCCGGCTGTTGCTGCCCTATTTTAATGGAAGCTGTTAAAATGATGCTGGCATGCACAGCGATATTCCTGTTGACTGACTGTTTTGGGGCTGTAAATTAATGATGATCTGTCCTTACAATTAAAAAAATGTTGCATAAAAATAAATATGATTAATTCCGTACTGTTTTGGACAGACACTTGGTATAGTTTGATTTGATTTAAAAATCTGTTTTTAATATGGAACTTACAAAAATGCCGGCAGATAAAGGCCTCTTGGCCTCTCTAGTCTGCTCAAGAGTGCAGGTCCCCCCTGTCCCCCAAATCCCTCCTACTCCACCTCAAGCCCCTCTCCCTCCCCCAGCAACATTTCCTCTCAATCTGTCCCATCACTTGAAACTATCCACTGTTTTCAAGGAGACCACCTCTGGCAGCTTGTTGCACTTGGCCAGCATTCTCTTGGTGAAAAAGTGCCTCATCATCTCTCTTGAATCTTCCCCCTACCGGCTTTATGCTATACTACCTAGTGAATTTGTTCCTACTAAGGCTGAAGAAGCCCTCTGTATTCATCCTGTTAATAACTTTAAGGTATTTGATGGTCTTGATCATATCCCCTTCTCCTTTCTATCCTCAAGGGAGTACATGTTGAGCTCTTGGAGCATCTCCTCGTATGTGTTACCCTGTTGGCCCTGGGTTATCTTGGTTGTCCTCCTCTGGACTGTCTCCAGCAAGTTAACAACCTTCTTGAGATAAGGGGTACCAGCTGTACTCCAGGTGCAGTCTTACCAGTGACCTGTACAGCAATAGTATGACTTCTACCTTCCTGCTGATAATACCTCTGGCTTTGCAGCCCAACATCTGATTTGCTTTTGCTGCTGCTCTCCTGCAGAGTGCTACAGGTCACTTGTGATAACTACCCCTCGGGCCCTTTTCTTCCTCTGACTTGTTGACCTGTACACCACGCAACCAGCATTTAGTCTGTAGTTTTTTTGCTCTCAAGTGCATAACTTTGCATTTCTTAGCATTGAACCGTTGTTACCAAATACCAGACCACTTTTCTAACCTAGCTATGTCTTCCCCTTATGTAGCGTTGTGAAAAAATTACAGTTAGTAAATTATCTATTACAAATACTTAGAAAGGAGATGAATGGAGACGAGACTGAAGGCGGAAGAATTTAATGATTATAACAATAATCACAGCGAGAGATTACAAGTGGTACATCCTTCATTCTTCGAACTAACAGTGAATGCAGGCTTGCTTATATAGTGGAAGACAGTATCATCACTTCCTATGGTTGTCTATGATTGGTTCAAAACAAATACAAACATCAACTTAAAAGGCAATTCTCTTTTTAGTATATGTATGAGCTCATCTTTGGTCAGCACAAATGTATAGATAGTGTAAATTATATTACTATATATGGCTAGTAATAGTTGTCACTACCAGTTACCAAGGTCTAGGAGGAAGAAATAGGTTTGGACTTAAGAATGTGCATACAAGCATTTTGGCCTGTCCTGATAATAATAGTCAGAAGGGTAATTTAAACTCTATCCCTGTATTTCTGTCTTTGCAGACACTTAAGACACCTGTTTTCTATTACTCACATGGTCAGTACAAATATCAAAAGGCACTTTAATATTGCAACTTGTGGCTCAGTGTAACTTGTAGCTTCACAAGTTTTATATAATTCAATTATATAGGCCAACATTTGTTACACAAACACATTATGTTTTAGACCAAAATGAGGTTAGCCTGAAATATTGGGACAAACTTCTTTATCCCTTGTTACACCTTAGCTACTGTTTCACCGCCTTCATGTTGGCCCTCCAACAGAGCTCTGTGTTTGTCTGTGAACAGGCAGATTTTACCTGTCAAGCTCCTCATCCTGTGAAGGTGGCCTGTAGACCACCCCATCCTTAGTTTCATCCCATTAGTGGATTGTACCTGCACTCATAATGCTTCTATCTTTCCCACTGCTCCTTCCTCTCTGGCACAGGTTTTTCCACTCCTTCACATACAGAGCCACTCTTCCCCCCTTCCCATCTTCCTATCCTCCTTATACATTTTATATCTGGGGACTGCGACGTCCCAGTTGTGGTTTGGTGTGGCCCATGTCTCTGTGATGGCCACTATGCCCACCTCTATGTAGGCCATCAGCACCTGCAACTCAACCATTTTTGTTTCTCAGATTTCTGGAGCTCAGACACCACCCACCACCACAACTCAGGGGCTCCCTGTTTACCCCGTCCTACTCCTTCACCCTGTTCCTCTTTGCCTCGTTTCACGTCTCCACTAGTTCCTCACTATTCTATCCTGCTTTGGTGGGAGGCCTATCTGCCTAGAACAGCATTTATAACCCTTATAATAGTGGCCATATAATATATTCCTTACAAAAAATTACTTTAATGCACAAGTTAGGTTTTTTTTCTTAAAATGTAATGCTAGTGTTTTTTGAACCCAAACTCAATCCACAACCATAGTCCACTTCCACACACCCCAGTGAACTGATTGCCAAAACAGACTTCAAATTTTAAACATGTATTTTAACATCATAAATGGTCATACAAACTACACCAGACCTCTGGAAGACTTGACGAATCATGAAACAGCTGCTTGGGCACACAAACAATGCTACACCTCTAGCAGACTTTACGAGTGGCCCACAGCTGCATGGTCACACAAACTGCACTAGACCTGTAGCGGGACATCACAAGTGGCCCTATGGGCCACTCAAGAAGCAGCTGCATGATGAATTAAATTGCACCAGACCTGAAGCAGACATTGCAGGGTCCACTCACAAAGCAAACAAGTCTGACAGAGTGTGTGCTACTTTGCAGCTTGGCCCACAGTCACTCTAGAAGCAAGCTACAAGTCTGGCACAGCGAGGGTCACTCTGCAGTGTTCATTATGTGATGCCAGAAATGCATAAGCTAAACATGTCTGTGTACTTGTTATATATCTTTTTCAGAAAAATAAGGACATTTATTGGAAAAAAAAAACAACATTAATGCACTTATTGGGGTTACAGCATCAAAAGATGGGGAAATGAATAACTTCAGGTAAATAAGCCCCTGGAACCATGGCAAATGTTTTGTCTTGTTACACAAAGAAAATGACACAGCAGTGCTTGCATACACAGTGCCAGTATCGGGGTAGCACAAACACAGCATTGTGTGATCATTCAAAGGCAGAGGAGCTCCAACTACAAATTCACCAAGGTTGCAGGAACATTTTTAAAATCATTTTTCATTCCCTGACTTTGATGCTGTAACTGTAATAGATATATAAATTGCAAAAAACTAGGATAATATATCAGTATATGTTTGCACGGAATACCTATTCTTACCTGCTTATGAAGAAGGCAGACAGATATGATGGACCTATAGTCCCTTTCGACCTTAAATTATTATATTACTATGTTTTTATAGTGTCATACAATGTCTCAGTCCTGGTGGAGACTCTGAAGGCGGGACACTTTGCTTATAGCCAGTGCTCTGCATACTGAATCAACTTGGTGGTGCAAGCATTTTTGCATGAAGCAGAAATGTCAGCAACCTGGTACCTGCAACATGTAAAGTATGTGGTCATTGTATCAGTTCAGTGAAGGCCCATAAACTGCTCCCTATGATACAGATGGAAACCATGCACACACCCTCAAACAGATGAGGCAAAAGGTGCTGACTAGGTGGAATTCCACCTAGTAATTAATAGATTGGCTGCTGCAACAACAAAACAACATCCACCAATACAATATGTAGTGGAAGGTGATCCTGGCAAGAGAGGATAGCATCATCCACAGACAGATATGGTTCATAAAATTCCTGTGCTTTATGCTTAAGCCCCTTGAGGAGGCCACCCATGTAGTAAGTGTGAATGTTGCTCGTCTAAGTCAGGTGCAGCCTCTGATTGCCCTTATTAACCTCAGACTAAGGCTGTGTGAGTAATACATTTTAATTAATGAATGCCAAGAAGAATAGGCTAGTCAATATTCAGATCCAAATAATGCACATCATTCTGTATTTGGGGTACTTGGATCTTGGTTTACAATATATATATATGTGTGTGTATGTGTATAGATATATACACACACACACATAAAAAAGCATTTCCCCTCCCAAGCTGGCCAGAGCTAGTCCCAAGACCACCCATCCCTATCTGTCATCTGACACCTGGCCCCACCCCTCCTTTTTTTTCCCCAGAACATAATATATAGATTTGGCAGCATGCTGGCCCCCACCCGCTATACTCCTCCATAAACAATCCTTCAGTCACATGGTAAAGAGAAGGCCTCTGCCCTTTCATGTCTCTCCGCCCCCCCCCCCAGCTTCAATCCATGAGTGCGGAGGGCTTTTTAAAAAAAAAACGTATTTGATTTGAGTTTCAAAGAAACCATACAGATATTTGTACCACATCATAGGTTGTCCATAAACCTTTGCCAATAAATAAAAAAACGCTATATTCCACACATTCTGGTTGTTCATAAAACACTGTATTCACATATGTCAATAATCTATACAGTTGCTATGTGTCTCCTGTATAGAAACATAGAAACATAGACTTTGACGGCAGATAAGGATCGCTTGGCCCACCTAGTCTGCCCATTTCCCTACCTAAAGGATAAGCTGCAGATTCTATTTAATCAACAGCCTATTTCTTCCTACCCCCCACAAAAATGGCCTGTCTGTCTGTCCCATGCATTCTTGAATTCTCCCACAGTTTTAGACCCCACAACCTCATCAGGAAGGCTGTTCCATGCGTCCACCACCCTCTCTGTGAAGAAATACTTCCTCACATTGCCCCCGAACCATCCCCTCTCTATCTTCAGATTGTGTCCCCTTGTTCTTGCACATCTCTTTTTCTGAAAGATGCTACCCTCTTGGACTTTGTTGATTCCACTGAGGTACTCAAAAGTTTCTATCATGTCCCCCCTCTCCCTCCTTTCCTCAAGGGTATACATAATATACAGTGGAACTGTATGTGAAAAATGACATAAGGGCCACAGAGATCCAGGAGGAACAAAATGGGGGAGAGATACTGTGGGTTAAGCTGGAAAGGAAAATGGGGACAGCCATCCACACAGGTGTGGTCTACAGACCACCAGCCCAGGAGGAAGAAATGGATGGGGAGCTGATGCTAGCCATCCAAAGGATGGCAGACAAGGGTGAGGTAGTACTGGTTGGAGACTTCAATATTCCAGACTTGGACTGGAGCATCCCAGCAGCATCAACTAGGAGCAGATTTATCCTGGACTCCCTTCAGGGTGCCTTCCTCAAGCAACTGGTCATGGAACCAACTCGGCAGAAGGCAACACTGGACCTTGTGCTCACAAACAGGGATGGTGTGATGGGGTAACAGTGGGGAGCACCTGGGAAACAGTGACCACCAGTCATTGTGGTTTGAAATCACAGAAAGAGCAGAACCAAACCACACAAAACACGTATCCTGATTTTAGGGGGCAGACTTTGGAAAATGGGGAGATACTTGAAAGAGGCATTAAGGGAATGGGACAGGAATCAGGGGTTGAGGAACAGTGGGCAGTATTTAAAATGGGGATTACAAGAACAACAGAATTATGCATTAAGCAGATTAGCAAGAGGAAAAGGAAGAGGAGGTTATTATGGTTTTCCAAAGAGGTAGCAAAGAAAGTGAAAGCCAAAAAGATTGCATTCAGGCAATACAAAAAGACACAGGCAGAAGGGGATAGGAAGAAGTACCAGGAGAAGCAAAGGGAGTCAGGGAGGTCAGTAAGGAAGCCAAAGCTCAGACAGAAGAACACATTGCAAAATCAGTGGTAGAGGGACAAAACCTTTACAGGTACATAAGTGAAAAAGAAAGACAAAGGGAGGGATTGTGAGACTGAAGGGAGGATGGGAGCCAGCGTGGAGGATGACAACAGTAAAGCTGACATTTTGAACAGGTATTTCTGCTCAGTCTTTACTGAGGAAGAGGAGGGTAATGGGTCTGAAGGAGTACAAGGGTGAGAATGGTGCAGAAATGGACACAAGTCCCTTTTACGAGAAAGGGTCCTGAAGGAACTGGAAGTAATAAGAGTTGATAAAGCAATGGGGCCAGATGGGGGACCCAGGGTCCTTAAAGAACTAAGAGAGGTGGTGGCTGAACTCTGACTATCCTGTTTAGCCAATCACTGGAAACAGGGAGGTACCCAAAGACTGGAGGACAGCAGATGTAGTCCCCTTATACAAAAGTGGGAACAAAGAGGAAGCAGGAACTACAGACCAGTCAGCCTCACCTCGGTAGTGGGGAAGATCATGGAAGTACTACCGAAGGAGAGATTGGTGGAACATCTTGTTGTCAATGGACTACAGGACCCAAGGCAGCATGGTTTCACCAGGGGGAGGTCATGTCAGACCAACCTCGTTGAATTTTTTGACTGGGTGACTAGGGAGGTGGATCAGGGGAGGGCAGTGTACATGGCCTATCTGGACTTTAGCAAGGCCTTTGACACTGTGCCACATAGAAGACTATTACACAAACTGAGGAATATGGGTGTGGTCAGGACAGTAATGTGGTGGATAGGTAACTGGCTGGGTGGCAGGACACAGAGGGTGGTGGTAAATGGCTGTCACTCCACAGAGGGAAGAGTGACCAGTGGGGTACCACAGGGATCAGTGCTGGGACCGGTCCTATTCAACATCTTCACAGTGACATTGCGCAGGACCTAGAAGGCAGAATTTCACTGTTCGCTGATGACACAAAGCTCTGTAACAGAGTAGACACACCAGAGGGTGTAGACAGAATGAGAAGGGACCTGCAGAAACTTGAAGAATGGTCAGGGTTTGGCAGTTGAAATTCAATGCAAAGAAGTGCAAGATAATGCATATGGGGCACAAAAACCCTGGCACAATATATCAGTTGGGGGTGAGGATATAGCATGCACCAAGCAGGAAAGGGATCTTGGGGTTGTCACTCTGATGACCTCAAGGTAGGGAAACAGTGTGACAAGGCAGCAGGTAAAGAAATAGGATGCTGGGATGTATAGGCAGGGCATCACCAGCAGGGAAAAGGGAGGTCATAATTCCGCTATACAAGACACTAGTGAGGCTCACCTGGAGTACAGTGTACAGTTCTGGAGACCATACCTACGTGAAGGACATAGACAGGGTAGAGAAGGTTCAGAGGAGGGCAACAAAGATGGTGCATGGATTGCATCACAAGTCCTATGAAGACAGGTTGAAGGAACTGAACATGTACTCCCTGGAGGAGCGGAGGGAGAGAGGTGATATGATAGAGACATACAAGTATCTTACAGGGAGGAACAGGGTGCAGGAAAACACTATTTTAAAGTGAAAAAGATGTTCCAGGACTAGAGGTCATGGGATGAAGTTGGAGGGAGGATGATTCAGAGGAAACATGAGAAAGAATTTCTTCACAGAACGGGTGGTGGACAAGTGGAACACCCTGCCAGAGGAAGTGGTGGGGCTGAAACAATCACGGGATTTAAGAATGCATGGGATAGACATAAAGGAATTCTGGAGGTCAGGGGTAAGGGGCAACAGACTTCTAGGAAAACAAACTGAACTTACAAGCTCAAATGGGCAGACTGGGTGGGCCATAGGCCCTTATCTGCCGACACTGTCTATGTATCTATGTATAATAAGCTCCTTTAGTCTCTCCTCATATGACTTCTCTTGCAGACCCTGCACCATTTTAGTTGCCATCCTCTGGACTGCCTCCTTCCTGTCTATATCCTTGCTGAGATGGGGTCTCCAGAACTGGATGCAGTACTCCAGATGGGGTCTCACCAACTGCCTGTACAGAGGGATAACAACTTCCTGTTTCTGCTGGTGATGCCTCTCCCTATACATCCCAGTATCCCCCAGCCCTCCCTACTGCCTTCTCACATTGCTTGCTAACCTTAAGGTCATCTGATATGATTACCCCCAGGTTCCTTTCCATTTTTGTTGCTGTTACTACCTTTCCCCCCACTGTGTAATCTTCCGCTGGGTTTTTGTTTCCCAGGTGCATTATTTTGCACTTCTTTGCATTGACTCCAAGCTGCTATACTATTGACCATTCCTCCAACCTTGGCAACAGTTACTGTGTCTCCTGTGGTTGTAAGACTGCATTCTCAAGCTCTTTTTGGTGATGAGAGAACTGTGAAGCCTTGCTGAGTAGTTCTGGCATACAAAGGATTGACAATATGACCATACGAATCTTAGTAACTGTACATTTAAACATATTATAAATCTTGTTAAAGACATAACAATGGCACTTGAAAAATGTTTTACTTTGCAGAAAATTAGACAAACTCCTATATGGGAAATTGACTATGCCAACTAAACTTAGAACTTTAGAGTTTCAGAACTATTTGCATGAGTCACATTCTTGTGAGTGTAGGAGTACCTGGAATGTCTGGAAATAAACAACTCTGATTGGCTAAGAATGATGTCATGATTTATAAGACTATGGGTCTGGTAGGAGGACCTCTTATGGATATGAATGTCACCTTGTGCGCTCTTAGGACAAGAGGACTACGAACCAATAGTGAGCAGTTCTGTCATCCTAAGGATGAAAGAGGCAACAATGTTCGATCCATAAGCAGGTGCCGCCAGTCGAACCTTAAAACGATTATAGATCAGGAACTTTTTTTTTTCTAAATTACTTAATTTTATTCTCAGTGGTGATGGTGGGAATTGTCAGTGAGAAACCCCATACAGCAGCTCAGCATGTGAGTCACTCTTATGGAAATAAGAGTACCTCACATGCAACTGAAGGAAATACTGTGACTGGCTGGACGCATCACAGGATACTCCTGTGATCTATAATACATAAATTAGGTGTTCTGTGATTATCATAAATATATAAAGGTTAAATAACTCTAAAAAGCGTGTTACCCAATAAAAATACTGTCCTATTTAACACATCACCACAAGACATTGTAAAAAATTCAATATCTGGCTTCTAGTGCATTTTCATATAGACCGGTAATAGCAGCACGTACTATAGGATTTGTCTATAAATGGGGGATGGGCTTCTTGAGTGCCCAGTGGGAATATTAATAAAATCTATCTGGTTGTCTTGCCAGCCTCTATCCCATTGTACATAATCTGAAACTGACACCCATCACTATAACTGGATCCCCAGCCCCAAAGAATCAATAATTAGTGCTGGGTCCCCCAACCGTTGAAGGGATCCTAGTATAATTCAACAACTCTGTCAATTCCCCCCTTTTCCTGTAATACCAACTAACATCTCTGGGGTGTGTGTGGGGAGCATGGTCTGCACCCCCCTCCATGCCTCAGAGCCAACAGCTTGCACTGCAGCAAGGCTTTTAAGACCAGAGTTGTAGGGTTAGGGAGGTGAGATATCCATATAAGTCAGTTTTGGGTTGGTGGGGAGGGCTGGAAGACAACCAGATAAACTATATTAGTATGCCCACTGGGAATTTACACAGAACTCATTTGATTTGAGTGTCCCCCTATCATGGAATGGAGCTGGAGGTGATGATATTAAAGAGACCAGTTGCCCATTTACCAGTGGAACTATGAGGAGGATCATGTTTGGTAGGGGAAGGGCTAGCAACATTCCAGATATGCTTATTATGTTATGGGAGTAAGAGTGACATAAATATATGTCGTATATTTTCCAGTTATGTCATATATTTTAAATATACCAAAAAGGGGAAATGTTGGTATATTTAAAATCCATTTTTGCCATATATTGTATAGAAAATGTATTTTTTCTGTATGAGAGTTCATCACTAAAGGAACCTTGCCTGAAACTGAATGATCTTTAAGAGGTTGCCCATGGTACTGGGAGATGTCAAAGCAACTGGCCTGAAGCAGGTAGCTAGCACAGTGGCCTTCACTAAGGAGCTACCCATGCACGGCCAGAGGAAGGCTGGGGAACTCTGCACCAGGTCATTCAATGAGTGGTTGAAGGCATGGTGCAAAGAGGATGTCTTTGGCTACATCGGGGACTGGGGTCACACCTGGATGGGTAGAGGCCTGTACAAGGGAGATGGCCTCCATCCATCCAGGAGGGGAATAGCAGTCTTGGGTGTAAGGTTTAAATGTTTCTTTGATGAGCATTTAAAATAGCCATGGGGAAGCAGAAAGACTGAGGGAGGTGAGATCGTGAGATTCTCATGAGACCAGTGAAACAGGGAGGGTTAACCCAGGGAGAAGAAATTCTGGGATTGATGGAAGCAAAGAGAAGTGCAGAACTGGCAAGTCTAGAGGAGGAACCTTACTTGGAAGAAAGATAGAATAAAGGCACAAAGACAATGTAATAGGGGAGGCTAGGGCCAGGGTAACAGAGTGGGTAAGGGGGACAGCAAAAAGGGGAGGCAGATTAGAGGGAAAGAGGGATGAAGAGAATGGACAGCCATGTGTGCCAATGCAAGGAGCCTGGAAAACAAAATTCCTGACCTTGAGGCTGTCATTGCAGAGGCAGACCTGGATCTGATGACCTTAATGAAATCATGGTGTACAGATAACCATAGTTGGGAAATTACCATCCCAGGGTACACCATGTTCAGGAGGACAGGTCAGTGAGGAAAAGTGGAAGGGTCATTTTATATGTGAAGGAGGGTATGACGGCCACTGAGATACAGGGGCCACAGGGGGAAAGTGTAGTGCTGGGGGTACTATGGGGCAGCCTAGAGACGGGATCGAGGGCTGATATTCACACAGTGGTGTTGTGAAACCTATCGACACAGGATTTAGACAGAGCCCTGGGGAAGTCATTAACAAAATGGCAGGAATGGGGAAGCTTTGATTATGGGGGATTTTAACCTACCAGATGCAGACTAGGGTATGGTATTCTCTCTGCAGCTACATCAAGAGGCAGAGCCATCCTTGACTACACACAAGGGACATTTTGCAGACATCTAGTTTTGGAACCACTAAGGATGGGGCAGTGCTGGACATGGTACTTATAAACAGAGACAGAATTGCTGACATCACAGTGAGTAGTCTCCTGGGTACAGGTAAACACTGTACTGTGTGGTTTGGCATACAGACAGGACAGGGGGAAAAAGCCACACTAAGATGAGGGTCCTGGACTTTAGGAGGACAGATTTTAAAGAAATGTGAAACTGCCTCAGAGAATGCCTTGAGGGGAGGGAAAGGGAGATGCAATGGAGAAAAATTAAGAAGGATATAGCCCAGGCAATGGCATGCTGTTTGTAAGAGGTGAGCAAGGGAAAGAGGAGGAAGAGGCTGCTATGGTTCTCTAAGGAGGTGGCAAAAGCAGTGAAGGAGAAGAAAACAGAATTTAGAAAGTACAAGGAGACCCAGGAGGATGAAGACAGGGAGGTATATCTGGCAAAACAAAGGGATGCAGAAAGGAAGGTGAGGGCAGCTGAAGTGCCAATAGAGGAGAGTATAGCTTAGGAAGCCAAAATAAAGGACAACGTCTTCAGGTATGTGGCAGGTGGAGAAGGAAGACAAGGGGAGGGATAGTGAGAATCAATAGGCCGGGTGGGAGGGGGACTGAGCAGAGGATGATCAAGAGAATGTGGAAATAATAAATGATTACTTCTGCTCAGTCTTCATGGTAGAAAGGTGGAGGGGATGGACCAGCATGTTGCAGTAAGCACTAGTGAGAGGAGAGGGTCTATCAGGGATTGGAAGCCTTAAAGGAGAATAAGGTGATGGGGCCAGATTGGAATCATCCAGGGGTAAAGGAACTGAGCACAGTGCTGGCTGCCCCTCTAGCAGTGCTTTTTAGCACCTCAGTGGAGATGGAGTTTGAGGGTGAAGTAGGTTTCTTTTTGGATGATACAAAAATCTGCAACAGGGTTGACTCTTAGGAAGGGCTAGAAAGAGTGCAGAGGGATCAGAGGAAACTACAGGAATGGTCTAAGGGATGGCAGCTCTGAGTTTCAATGTCAAAAAGTGCAAGGTTATGTACTTGGGGCTACAGAACCCAGGGGCTGTGTATAAGACATGGAGAGTGGAACTTATTGTCACCAAGCAAGAAAAAGACCTACAGTATGGGTCATCATATCTGATGACCTCATAATAGCTGGGCAGTGTGACAAAGCAGTGGGAAAGGCTAGTTGGATGCTGGGGTACATTGCGAGAGGGATTTTAGCAGGAGGAGGGAGTTGGTACTGCTATTGTTTCACTCACTGGTAAGGACCCAGCTAGAGACCCAGCTAGAGAACTGTCCAGTTCTGTAGGCTGCACCTCTGTAAGGACTTTGACAGGATAGCAGCGGTATAGAGGAGGGCAACCAAAATGGTGAGGAGGTTGCACAAGATGCCAAAAGCTGCAGGAATTCAGCATGTACTCCCTGGAAGAGAGGAGAGCAAGAGGGGGCATGATGGAAACCTACTAGTACCTCACAGGAGTGAACAAGGTGCAAGTGGAAGGTTTAGTTCCGAGAAAGGAAGGCAGTAGAGCAAGGATCATGCAATGTAGGTTAAGTGTGGGATGTTTAGGAGAGATGTGTGGAAATACTTCCTCATGGAAATGGAGGGGGATGACTGGAACAGCCGGATGGAGGAGGTGGGGGGGAGTTTCAGACATGTGTGGGATAGGCACGGGGCATATTAAGTAGAGGAACAGTGGGAGGGAGAGACAGCTATGACCAACTAGGGTTAGTGGTGACAGAATAGGGACATGGGGCAAAACTGGATGGACCTATTCCTTTTCTGCTGACGAAATCTATGTTTCTGTGTTTCATAATGTAACTTAGAGTGTGTAGAGTTAGCAGGAGTCCAGATAGCACAGAATGCTGACAAGCCATTCTTAGTATAAAACACCTGAAAGGAACAGTTGCATAAGGCACAGATGATGTGTGGTCTAGGTTAACACTGAGGTTTCAGACCCTGGCAGTGTCGCATAAAAACATTAGCTTCCAAAGATCTGAGGAGCTCAAACTATCATCTCAATACTGAGGACTTGGGCTGAGGCAAGACAACTGGGTCTGGCACACTTGACCAAAGAAGTCCCTAGATGGAGAAAACATGGAACTTCATCTTTTCTCTCACTCAGGATTAGTTGACCCTTCTAGCCTGTACTGTACTGTACTGTTGGTGCAGTGTACTTGTTTGTGTAGTACTTTAAACATGGATACAGTAAATAGGAATACGATGCCAATATTTTTCTGCTCATGTTTGAAGATAAAGAACCTCCCAATGAATGTGAAAGCGCAAAAAAGCTTGAAGATACATTTCTGTGTTTCCTCTCTCTCTTCTTTTCCCTAGGTTACCTCATAGTGGGGTTGATTGCCATGTTGCTAGCACTGGAAACCATCTGTGAACTCCCAGAGCTGAGGTATTTCAGAAAGCTTTTCTATTACCCCAAGGACAAGCAGCAAGAAGATTGCCTGCCAGCCCTTCCAAATGGTGAAGTACCATCATCACAGATACCAGCCCATCAGCCTCCCATCTCTGTCCTTGAAGAGAAATCTCTGCATGACTCCTATCCGAATTTATCTGAAGAGCTGCAAAAGACAACAGACAAGCAAATGCTAATTAACTGAATGTAAAAAGAAAAAAAAATTAGGAAAACTCCTACTGTACAATTACATATGCACACTTGTTCACATTCCCCAGGTTATGTCTTGTACTTCCACACAAACGTGTGCAATGTAGAGCACTTTTGAATTACAAATGCATATTAAGAAGCCCATAGAGTAATGTACCGCACTAGCAGGTTCTTGTTTTAAGACACAGGTGTGCTACGTATGAATCTTGATACTGCTGTTTTGGTCACAGTTGGCATGCACAATGTTTAAAAGTCTTTGAGTATCTCAGTTCAGCAGGGAGGAGGGTCGCTTACCACAAAGCAGTTTGTTTGGGGGGTGGGGCATATAGAGGACTGGTTCATGCTTCAGTACTGGTGAGTTACATTACTTTATGGTACTGTAGTCATGACCTCACTGGCCAGGCAATTTCAGTGTAGAAACCCACAAGAGTGAGTGTCTTACCCCCCCCCCCCGGTATTACCAGTGGGTGTTGCTGTAGGTATTTGTGTAAGGAGAATTGGGAGGAAAAATTAAAATCTCTCTCACTTTCTCTCTCTCTCTCTCTCTCTCTCTGTGTATATATATACACACACAGAATTACAAATACCATTTTATTTTCAATCCTAATTTTTGTATCTTAATACTACAGCCATGCCTGGATGGAGTAACCTGAAATCTGGCAGCATATTTTTGGGTCCATAATCTCTTGATCCTAAAAATATGGTAACAATTGGATTAGTTGTAGGGACGTGTGAAGTTGGCACATTAAAAAAAATAATTTGCAAAGGGGTGAAGTGCTGATTTTGCGACATTTTTGGCATGTAAATTACCCCCAAATTTGCATTTAGTTTCTGTTTACCAGGTGGGTGCACTAAACAATCAAATGCCTATGTCAGGCTCAACCTGGGAGGTTACAACAGATTTTAGACTAAACATTACAGCTTAGAGCAAAACATTTAAATACATACATGTTCAAATTCAGACAGCTATGTAACAAGATGTTATGAGTACAATCCATATTACATAAGACAAACCAAATATTTACAACAAAGGCACAATACAGTGTTAACATGAGAATATAAATGGCACCAGGGTGTCATACAATCTGGGTCAATCAGAGACTAGCACATGAGAATGCAGTAAGGAGGAGGAGCCTTTTATACTTGCTACAAAAGGCTTGGATTGAAAGCAGAGTCGCAGCTCAGTCCGAAAAGTTCCAAAGCCTTGGGGCAAAGATTGCGACTGCTAAGTCCTCCAGTTTAGTGCAGATTTTTAAGGATGGATAGCAGAGCATGCTCTGTAGATCAAAAAGGGGAAGGCACTACAAACAGGCTGAATTAGGGAGGCAAGAAACAAATGCAATTGGGTGTGGATAATATTATAAATGATTCCACCCGGTGCATAGTCATGTACTGTAGAAATGAAAGGGGGGGGCCAAGGTTTGGAGTACAGTGTACAGTGATGGATATGATGGTTGATGGCCAGGAGAACCTGACAGATATTATTGTAGGTCACATTTCTTTTGTGTGAAGTGGATTTGGTGGAGGCCAAGAAAAGAAATCAGTGAACACGAATTTTTTTTTTTTTTATTTTGAGAAAGAGATTATGGGAATATTATTTGCAGGTATTAAATTTCACAAATTCTTTTAATGGTAGAACATTCACCCTGGTAGTCATATTTACTTGCCATCCTAGGATTAAAGACAGGAGCAACGTCAATTGCAGCAGCTAGAGTAGATTAGAAAGATGGACACTGCTTCTGGCACTATGTTGGTATGATGTACAACAATACAAAGCCTCAAGTCTGCATGGTAATGTGGTTGAAATATCCAAACTGCTTATGGATATTGAGGGCAGAGAGTGGAAACTAAATTTCAGAGTAATTTCTGAATGAGTTACTGATTACTGCAACTGACGCACTGTAACTCACAAAAATTGGAAAGATCCAGTTTTGAAAAATGGTTAGGCACCATATGCTTGCAACGTTGCATGGTAATGTAAAAGATGTGGATTTAAACATGGTGTGTAACGGGAAAATTTGATTAATAG
This sequence comes from Neoceratodus forsteri, assembly GCA_016271365.2. Taxonomy (NCBI): domain Eukaryota; kingdom Metazoa; phylum Chordata; order Ceratodontiformes; family Ceratodontidae; genus Neoceratodus; species Neoceratodus forsteri. The sequence continues at coordinate 459,718,413 of CM028132.1, forward strand.
TGGGATGCAACTGAAAAGTTAACGTAATAATTACTAGGGATGTAAGTTTGTCATGGATGAGGTTGTAATGACTCATTGTTCATGAAATCATTAGTAAACAGTAGTAAATGTTGTGACTCTGTCATCATTGTTACATTCTGATGACACTAGTGAAAGTAATGGAAGTTCTGAATAAAGATCAAACACCATGGAATCAATGACGTGTATGATTGCCATGACAAACTTACATCCCTAATAATTACCTCAGTTGCTCAATTCTGAGCTGCTCAAATATCATTGGATTATTGTATGTTAAAGATGAAGGCACTTCTCTGAGTTATGGTTGATGGTTTGCAACAGGCCTAGGCAAAGAAATGCTAGTCAGCCAATTCGAAATCTTCAAACGTAACCAAAATATGTTCATTAACAGCACCTCATCCCTCACAGGGGTTGGCTGTGAAACGCTAGCAAAGCATTCACATAGATTTTGCAGAAAAGACAAATGTTCTAATCATTATTGATGCATACTCATGAATGCACTAAGGTGCTAGCAATGCCAATCACAACAGCAGCAAAAATAATAAATACATTAAGGAGCCCTTGTGCTTCACAAGTACGCCAGAGGAGGCAGTGTCTGCTGATGGGCCACATTTCCTCTCTGGGGAGTTCCAGCCATTCTTACAGCTAAATCTGGCTGAGTGCTTCAAAATGCTCCCATTAAATTCCACATCTGTAGGTGTTATGTAAAGAATGGGACAAAATGTAAAAACAGCTTTAGGCAGCACAAGAAGATTAGGTCTGACACTATAAATCTATATAGTGTATTTTGTACAGTATGAAGTTATGAAAATATGCCACTCTGTGCTGCTCAAGTGCAGCAGAATTGTTCTTGACTGGCAGGTTCACATCTGTTTTCTCTGGTAAGATCTGATTTTGCTACTGTACATATTAGGATGTCAGGCAGTTACAAAAGTTACACTGTAAGTTCAAAAATCAGGTTGTTCATTCTTGAGTTTGGTCCAGACCGGTTTGTACTAATTTAGAATTAGCTGGGGGACATGGAGAGAAATGAATTATTGGAACTGCATAATGGTTTTGGGGTCTTGATGACACACTTGATAGAATTAACGAGTACAGTAAATGAAGAAAGCTCATGTAAATCAAATGACTTGGCATGTGTATGAGTTATCAGTAAAATGTAAAAGAGCATGTTTACAGCTGTGGGGAAATGTCTAAAGGTTTGAGCTATATGAATGGGAAGGCTTAGAACACGCAGACGACTCCTGAAATGCCTGACTAACAATGAAGTGATATACATGTGCCAGAAGGCAGTTCGAAGTTGGAACTGGTCCCAAAGCTCATTGTTTAGCTTGACTTGCAAAGGAAACAAACAAACAAACAAAAAATTATGGGGTTATTTCTTGAAGATATTTCAGTTACAAGGAAATATAAGGTATGTTAGGGGTTAAAAATGTTGCTCCTTCTAAAGTGATTAGTAGTATGACCCTTACTAACTAAACAAAATGGAACTTTGGTCAGTTTGAATGTTCTTTTGCTGAGTTAGGTGCTCTGTATCTGAATGCTTTTTTTTTTCCCCCACAGTGCTTTTTCTCTCCTCTGTCCCTGGTTCTCCTCTTCCTCCCATCAGCATCCCACAGTCCTATCACTGATCTTCTCAAACTTATAGGTTAACCACCACTAAACCACCATGGTGGTGGTGGGTGGCATGCCACATGGGTCATGCATGGGCATGCACTTGTTCTTTTTTCTCCATGTGTTCTACATGAGGGTGTCAGCATGCAATGACATGCATGTATTCTGGTGTCCAGCATCAGTCCCATCCCCTGCATTGTGAATGAGCTTTGCTGCTACATAGCCCTAACAGGGGCAGTCTCACGGGGGAATGCAGTGTCCCCTTGCTCTTCAGGGGAATAGAGCTGTCCTTGGGAAACTCAAGCCTCCCATCCTTAGCCCTGAATGACACAAGTCCATTCCAAAACCCAGTGCACCGGTGTAGCGAGCGGTAGACTTACCATGCCAGCTCTGTGTCAGAGTGCTCACTAACAAATTGCTCTCTGCAGTATACTCCCTGAGACATACCACTGATTTAAATATGTTCTCTATGCTTAATTCTCACTTATGCAAATAAAAAAATGGTGTATGAGAAAGATCCAACAGTTCTGTAATATACGGTACAGCAGGGACTCTTTACAGATCTCACTAAAGCCTCTTCCAAGGTTTACAAAAGATAATTCAACAACTGCTATTCTCCATAACTGCTTGTGTACTGATGACATCTATTGTTGCTCACTTACCTTCTGCCCCATTCCATATTCCCCTTCTCCCTTCCCCAAGTCATACCTTGAGATCAGCTATTGTAGCTCAGACTGCTTACGTGGACAAATCTTGTAAATAAACAAACAAATCGGAAGCAGCTTGATTAAATAAACTTGTTAACTTATCTTTTGTCTTCCATGCACCTTAAACCAGAAATGAACTATAGGGATTTCTCAAACAGGGTTATGAATGTGTACCTGTTATCTAAGTGGCAGACAAACTGTCTGTTTTAGTTAAAATTAAAGGAAGGAGAGGAATTTGCATTTGCATGGTACCTTTCATACACACTGTATTCCTTAGTGTTTTACAAGTGCTGTAGTTGCCAGTTGTTGTGCAGAGGGAGGCAACATTAGTAGTGGCAGGCATGGACGGAGCTTATAAGGTACTTCCCCACACACCATTAATGGATGGGGTTGGGGTGGACAAAGAGGAGGATATTTCGAAAACAGAGAATACTAAGCTTGAAACTGGCTTTCAAAAAGGCAACAGATGCTAGCCCAGTGGCACTGAGGGTTGAGGTGCTGCACACCACACCTCGCACTGCACCGGGAACGCGGGTTCAGGAATAGACTTGGGCCACGGGGGACTGGCAGGGGAGAGGAAGGATTGAGCATTCCACGATGGCTGTCCTTCCTCTGGGGTGGGTGAGGGATCTGCACTGCACTGCAGTGGCCCCTGTCGGAGGCTAGGAGCACAGCAGTTGCATGCATACACAGGGGGAGGAGTGTGGTGGGTGTTGGCACGTTGCTGTGATGCCATTGCATGTCCGGCTCCTCGGGGAGAAAACTGGAGGAAAATGGTGATGGGGCAACCTTGGCGGCTGATGGCTGAGCCCTGCACCTGCAGACAGGAGAGGTGTCTTTGCTGGGTCCATGCCACAGGTACCTAGAGGGGGGTCCTGCTCATTGGCAGGCCCGTGTAGATGGGGTGTATACATTCACATGCCAGACCCAGTCTGGGAGTGCGGGTGCCGGTGGCTGGGGGTCGGTGGGTGTTTGCTCTGACCAGAGGAGTAAATAGTGATATGTTTATATTAAAAAAAAAAAAAAAAAAAAGGCAGCAGATAATTACCTGGCAGGAGGAAGCGTAACTGGATTTCACCACTGAGAAGTGGGGCGGTCACAAAGGGTAACAAAAGCCTACTGCTGTCCAGTGATTCTTACTAGTCTGAACCTTAGTTTTATTATATATAAATATGTATTTTTTTTTCATGGCAAAAAACTCTGTTTAATGCATCAGTTAGGGTTGTTCCACAGCGACAGAAGTGAGGAAATTTGGTGTTAGGGTTGAAAGTCCTAACTGCGCATTCCCCATCCCACCCCACCACCACTACACACACACATACATGCAAGTAGGGGAAGGACCAAGGTAACACAACCAATCACACACACCCAGCAGGAGGTGTATACCTGTGTTACTGTAGGAAGTGGAGAAATCCAACTTCAGATATCATACATTATTTACAAAGTTGTTCTTCAAGGTTAGTTCACATAAAGGTGAATCAAGCTGGCAGTAGCGAAAACTGTGTACCTCGCTGCATTTTCAACAAATGGGTGGTGAAAGGTGTGATGGGCACTGCAATGTTAGTTTATGGCAAATTGCTCAATTTTGGAACAGTTAAACTTTGTAATCCTTAAGTATTTTAGCACAATAGCAGGAAAAAGCGCATCTGTGGGACCAGGTCTTGCAACCCTGCAAATTTCAGCCCACAAGACCCAACCGTTTGCTTGCAGGATGATGGCAAAGGTGTGCAGTCATTAGGAGCATACTTTCGCAAACACAAAAGTGTCATAGCATGACACTTTCACATTCGTGAAATTGATTTTTGAAAGTATTTCAGGGAATGTGGAAAATCCTGTTTTGGATCTTGCGAACCCCCAAATACCATATGTGTAATCTGTGTTATGTATTGGTGGCTGCACGTGGCCCAAGATGTCCAGTTGTCTGTAGTGATATGTGTGTAGCGGTGCATGGAATGTCCGGGATGAGAATTAGCAGTGACGACCCCATGCCACAGCCCGATGGGAGCATGGGTGTGTGGTTTCGTGGTTTACATAGTTGTGTTATTCCTGTTACTTGCTGCTGGTTGTGTGTGATTGGTTGTGTTGCCTTGGTCCTTCCCACTGCATGTGTGTGTGGTGGTGGTGGTGGGTGGGGAATGTTAGGTTTTCCACCCAACAACCAATTTCCCCACTGTCACTGTGGAACAACCCTAACTGATGCATTAAATGGATTTTTTTGCCATGAATTTCCCTTCTTTTTGAGAATGTGCACTATAAATAGTGAATGGAATGTAGTGGTGGGAGCACAGGGCCCACCATGTGATTTTTTTTTTTTGTCACTTTGCTGTGCAAAAACTGTATGATCGACTGAAATGAAAATTGGTAACCGCCAAAAATGCACTAAAATGGCAGAGTGCGAAGCAGGCCAACTTCAAATGGCCATAACTGTGGACTGGAACAACATGTTTTCACCAAACAAAAACTGCCATGTTCACTGAACAAATGTCTTTCTACCTGACAACTTTCAGAGCAATCAACCACACACTGGCTGTGCTATGTGTCGCGGAAGACAGTACAGAAAAATAGCTAAAACAAAATATGTTGCACTGCATTACTCAAATGCAAAACATAAATGGTAATGGTAATGCAAATGGTGATGGAACCAGTGAGGTAAAATAAAATAGTAACACTAACTGTAATGGAAACGCAAGCGCAAACGGTAACGCACCTGGCGACGCAAACGTAAACTATAACGCAAATGGTAAGAAAAATGCAAATGCAAAAGTTAGTGAAGACAGAAATGGTAATGCAAACACTCACAGCAACAGAAACGCAAAAGTTAAAAACAGTAATGCTCAAATGGTAATGGAAACGCAAACGGTAACGAAAATGCAAACAGTAACAGAAACGCAGACAGAAATGCAAATGGTAACAGCAACGCAGAAGGAAACAGTAATGAAATCAACAGCAGAAATGCTACCAAAAATACAAACACTAAGGCCAACAGAAACGCAAACTGCAATGAACATGCAAACAGTAACGGCAATGCAATTGGAAACGAAAACGGTTACAGTAACAGCAATGATGACGCCAAAGGGAACAGTAACACAAATGGAAACAAAAATGCAAGTGTGTACACAAATGCAAATTGTAATGGTCACGGTAACGCAATTGGAAACGCAAATACTTATGGTAACACCAACAATGATGCCAAAGGAAACAGAAACGGAAACGCAAACGCAAATGCAAATGGTAATGCACACGGTGATGCAAAAGGAAACGCAAACAAAAACAGTAATGGAATCGCAAAAGTTAACAGTAATGCAAACGCAAGTGGAAACGCAAATGCAAAGGGTAACGCACACAGTGACAAACGGGAACGCTAACGCATACGGTTACGGAAACTCAAGTGGAAATGCTAACTGTAACAGTAACGGAAATGCACACCCTGTTTTTCCCCAAAAGGTGCATTCAGAAGCACAATGAATACAAAGAATGCAGCATAATAATGGGCCTCGGGGCAGAAAATGAACACTTGGAATACTAAATTGCTTATATTTCAGGAACCGTACGACGTAGAAAAAAAATTAAAATTTCATATTATTGATGACTTTCCTGGCTAGGTTTGCACTTAGCCCCATAGCAAGGGGCTAAGCATTTTTCTGACGAAAAGTCCTTATCGCAAAGCGTTTTCGAGATACGGGCCCCGAAAGGCGCAGCGGACGCCATAATGTAAGCCTATGGGAATAATTTTCAACTTCAGAGTGCCATAAGTTTGCAGCCCTGTAATATTTTGTCACCAAACCACCAAATGGCATATCTGTTGGATCTTGGCTTTCTTTCCTCCAAATTTCAGCCCAAAAGACCAAACCGTTCTTTTGCAGCAGGGTGGCAAAGATTTCCTATGCTTTTGGGCATAGTGTCGCAAAGTAGTGTCGTGATTTTCGACACTTTCGCAAAAAAAAAAAAAAATCATGAAAGTGTCAAATGTGCAACACTACTTTGTAACACTACTGTTTACAAAAATTTCAAAAACATATTTCTGGGGTGTTTAACCCCAAAACAAAGACACGACTAGCATCTTGAGGGCTTGACTAGGTGAATGCAGCAAGAATTGTGTCCCTAGGGGGTCCCAAATTTAAATGGAAAGCATTTCTGTGACCACCAACTGAAAACAAGATGGCAGATTTGCAACACTACAGGGGTCATTTGTGACACTAAAAACTGCATTTGCGACTTTGTAGAACTTTTTGTTAACTTTTCCCATTGACTATAATGGGAAACTTGTTTTTTTTTAATAACTTTTGAACCGTTTAATATTTTTTCATGAAATCTTCGAAAGGCAAATTGGGGACCCTGGCTACATGAAATCTGAAGGTTTTGGACCAGTCGCACAGACTGTTCGACCTGTAGGTGTGAGCAAAGAATGTGCAAAAATGTGTAATTACTGTGTTCTCTGGTGCTCTGTAGCTCCACAGCCGTATATCCGACCAGTACAAAACTTGTCAGATCCAGAGATCTATGGAACCACACCATATATGCCAAATTTCATGCAAATCCATCATATGGTGGTAACATTATTAAGCTGCCAAATTTCAGAGTTTAACTTTCAATGGGGTACTCAACCCTAACTATAGTGGCACTACCATGCCACTATAATATATGAATATACACACATATATATATATATATATATATATATATATATATATATATATAAAACTCCATTTAATGCATTAGTTAGGTTGTTCCACAGTGACAAAAATGAGGAAATTCGGTGTTAGGGTTGAAAGCCCCCTAGAACCCCCGCCCACACCCCAACCGGTATCAGGGTGCGATTGGGTTGCTGGCCCTCTCACCCCATCAGATGTGTGAAGAAGCAGAGGTATAGGAGAATGGGGTGAGAGTTAGGACCGACAACCCCAATGCGCACCGAATTTCCTCGCTTTTGTCACTGTGGGACAACCCTAACTAATGCATTAAATGGAGTTTTTTGCCTCTAATTTCCCTTCTTTTTGAGAATGATAACAAGAAATAGTGAATGTAATGCGGTGCCCTGCGCTCCTGCCATGTGATGTCTTCTCACATAGTAACATTGTGCCCGCAAGCGTAAATGGTAATGCGCATGGTGATGCAAAGCAAAACAGAAAGAGAAACAGTACTGTGGACAGAAATGGTAAAAATAATGCAAATGCAAGCACGAATGAAAACACAAAGGGTAACGCACATAGTGGCGTAGACGTGAACGCTAAGTGAAACGGGTATGGAACCGCAAGCGGAAACAGTAACGGTAACAGTAATGTAAGCACACAGGCTGGTTTTCCCCAAAAGCTGCATAGAGAAAGACAGTGAGTACAAAGAATGTATGCATAATAATGGGTTTTGGAGCAGAAAATGAGGTGTTGGAATACTAAATTGCTTATATCTCAGGAACCGTACGACGTAGAAAAGAAAATTAAAAAGTCATATGATTTATGACTTTCCTGGCTAGTTTTGTACTTAGCCTCTGTTAGGGGGCTAAGTATTTTTTTGATGAAAAGTCCAGTATCTCACACCGCTTCTGAGATACGGCTCTGAAAGGTGCGGCAAATGCCGTAATGTTATCCTATGGGAAAAAAAGAGAAACCCGGAGTGCCGTAACTTTGGCTCCCTGTAATATTTTTTCACTAAACCACTGAAAGTCACATCTGTGAGATGTTGGCTGTGTCCCTCCAAATTTCAGCCCTAAACACCAAACTGTTCTTTTGCAGCAGGGTGCCAAAGAATTGCTGTCATTTTCCCACAGCCTGGAAAAGTACTGTCGAACTTTGCGAAAGTTTTTGCAAATTCATTCGACAGTGTCATGCGTGTGAAAGTACTTTTTCCATAAATTTGAAAAACATATTTCTGGGGTGTTTTACCCCAAAATAAAGACATGCCTAGCAACCTCAGGGTCCGGCTAGGTGAATACAAAAAGAATTAGATTGCTAGAAGGTCCCAAATTTAAATACCAAGCATTTTTCTGATGACCAACTGAAAACAAAATGGCAGATTTGCGACAGTAAAAGGGCCATTTGCAAAAGTAAAAACAACATTTGCGACACTGTCGAACTTTTTAACTTTTCCCATTGACTCATAATGGGAACTTGTTTTTTGAATAACTTTTGAACCGTTTAATATTTTTTCACTAAATCTTCAAAAGGCACATCAGGGACCCCGGCTGCATGTTCCCTGAAGATTTTGGGCCAATCGCACAAACCTTGCGACCTGTAGAGATGACCAAAGAATTCCCAAAAAGTGTAAACGCGCGCGCAGATCACGCTTAATAACTCTGCAGCTGTATATCCGAACATTATGAAGGTTGGCAGATCCCAAGATCTATGGTTCTTGATCATAAATTCCAAATTTCAGGCAAATCAGTTGAACGGTTGCAAAGTTATTAAGGTGCAAAATTTTAGGTTTAACATGTAAATGGCTCCTCAACCCTAACTGCTACCATAATATATATATATGTGTGTGTGTATATACACACATACATATACACACACACACACACACACACACACAAACCCTGAGTGGGTAGTTGGCTAGAAGGGAGTCAGTAGAGGGAGGTGGTCAATGAAGTTAAATAAGAGGAAAGGGAGGTTATGAGCACGGTTCCACAGGGATCTGTCCTGGGTTCGGTCATCTTCAACATGTGTGTTAGTGACATTGGTGAGGGAATCCAGGGCAGGCTGTGTCTCTTTGCAGATGACACAGAACTATGTGGGAGGGTGGATAGTGATGAAGGAATAAGGGATACGCAGAAGGACCTACAACAACTAGAGGGGTGATCCAAGGTCTGGCAGTTAAAATTCAGCACTAACACATACAAGGTAATGCACCTAGGGAAATAGGAACCCCAAGGCCGAGTACTGGATCGGTGGAGTGAGACTTAGCACTACAGAAGAGGAATGGGGAATCTAGGAGTTATCATCAGTAACTCCCTTAAACAAGTGAGCCAGTGCAACAAGGCCTATAGCAAAGCTAACAGGATGCTGGGGTGTACCAGGAGAGGTATTGATAGTAGAAGAAAAGAGATAATACTTTCCCTATACAGATCCCTGGGGTAGCACCCATGTAGAGCGCTGATTATTGAGCGCTACACTTTTGAGCGACTCAATAATAGCGCTGTACAAGAGAGCAAGTGGTGCAATATGGCTCTATATCATGTATAGCGAGTACAGCAAGGAACTGTACTCACTATTGTAGGATATAGTATCCTTTGAGGCCAATTCCCACTGAGCTACTTGCATAGCATAGTGGTGTACACCACCACTTGCAATGCAAGCAGCCCCGGGTTCGGGTCCAGATAGAGGCAGAATAAATTTTTTTTTTCTGAATCCAATAACTTGCCCCATGGTCTGCACCCCCCTCAGAGTTGATTATTTAAGTTTGGGGGCACAGGAGGTTGCCCCCACGTAAAAAAAAAAAAAAAAAAAAATTTGTATGGTTTTCTTAAGTATTGTAGCAACTGTCAGTACAATATCTGTTGCCCTTTTGACCACTGGGTTAAGTTTGTTCACTCTATGTGATAGGTGGTCTTTCAGACTTGCCTTTATCACATAGAACCATCCTTGGTGAGGTCTTGCCTGGAGTACTGCATCCAGTTCTGGAGCCCTCACCTTAGAAAGGACAGGGATAGGTTGGAATCGGTGTGGTGCATGGTATCAAAAATGATTCAGGGCCAGCATGGCCGATCCTATGAGGAGCGCCTCAAGACACTGAATATGTATTCACTGGAAACAAGAAGGGAGAGGGGAGATATGACAGAGACCGTCAAGTTCCTTAAAGGAATTAACAAGATAAACTGCAGGGAATTATTTACCTTGAACATCAACTCAAGGTAACATGGTCATGAGTGGAAATTAACAGGAGGGGTGTGAGGAAGTACTTCTTTATGGAAAGGGTGATGGAACCTTGGAACAGTGTATTGGATGAGGTGGTGGATTCAAATACAGTCAGGGGATTCAAGCAGGCATGGGATAGAATGAAGGGAATAGTGGTCACCGGGGGGGGGGACAAGCCCAGGGAGGAAAATGGGAATAGGAGGGACAGGGTTAGTATCCTGGGGGAACAATATGTTCCAGGAGGGTTCCAGGGTTTATAGGGAATATGGAAGACTGGATGGACCTCTGGTGTTTTTCTGCCATCATGGTCTATGTTTCTAAATAGATTGTAGGTGGTCTGTGCAGTTAGGTAGTATAGTACGTGCAACTACCATACGTGCTGTTAATCTTCATGACAGTCTCTGCTACTATTTTTGTTTTCTGACCTGAAAGTTGAAGAGAAAATTATGGCCACACTTCTATTTGGGTGCATCTGTAATGGTTATATTTTCTTTAAGTGAGTCCTGTTGTACTTGACTGCCAGGTGCAATCATTTGTGTCTCATTTCTTCTGTTTACATTCAGAGAGACATCACATGGTTACTTCTGTAAAAACCTGGGCAAACCTTTGTTTTTCGTTGAATGGCTGCATGTTTGTTTATTTAAATTGTGGTAACCAGGTAGACCCAAGGGCATTAAATTCTCATTTTCAATCACTTTTTCTCATTAATGTACAACTTTACTGGCAGGTAGGGGTATAACACTATGGCCTTGGGCATTCAGCTGCTACTTCAAGACTAAGGGGTTGCTACTTATTAATTTCATAGCCCTCAGTCTGGTGGGGACTTCATAAGTGGCTTTCTTTTGGGACAGGGAGGAAAATCAGCTACTCGGGATGAAGGAGTAAGAACAGGTAATGCCATTAAACAGGTAGGATTGTTATATGATCCATTTGATTGGGATAAAACTGGATCACATAGAAAATTATTTAATGTTATCAGTTCATACAGATAGTGCCCTATACAAAATGCCCCAGACTTTACAGAAAATATCTCCCATGCATGCTCAAAATATTGCCTGGGTTCTTCATTCTAAAGGTATGCTAAAAAAATAACATAGTATTGTGATCACATAAGGGACCTGGGGTAAGCCTTGTGCACCCTGACCCCTCCTGCTGCATGATTGTAACTATGCCCATTTTCAAGTATATTTGTGCACATATCCAAGTTTGGTGGTGGTGGTGGTGGTGGTACCATTAAGTCAACAGTCCTATTCAGTGTTTTTTTTTTTTAACTTTGTTTATTGTTTTACAACAATGACACATACAAGCATTGCTTTGAACACCAAGCATTTAAAAAATAGTCACAATGAGGTCACCACCCCTCTTAATGAATGCAAATAACTCAGAATGGTGCAATACAGAT